>CM032448.1:122395517-122437294 GCA_019049505.1 Pachyrhynchus sulphureomaculatus | reverse complement strand
AATCCTTAGCTGTGCTACACCTACTTAAATTATGGTCTTGAATTCCATATTGAAACTCTATTGACGCTACCCTCCTAGTATATGTTAGAACTTTGCATTTTTGAGCATTTAGATGTAGTTTGGTGTCACAACACCAAGAATGTACGAAATTCAACTGGCTCTATAGATAGGAACAATCCTCAGTTTTTTCTATTGATATAAACATTTTTAGATCATCAGCATAAATTAGTTTGTTACATCGCAAAGGTCATTTCCGAACATAATAAAGAGCAAGGGTTCCAAATTTGAACCTTGTGGAATGCCTGAGGTAGCCACAAATCTTTCTGATTTGAATCCGTTGTAGGCTACAAACTGAGTTCGATTAAACAAGTAAGAACTTATAAGAGCCCTCGTACCATCAGTGAAACCAAAGAAAGACAACTCATTGATGAGAACATGATGGCCGATCCGATCAAAGGCCTGTATTGGTTTAGGATAATATGATTTTTATTTATTTTTGTTATTATTATGGATCGTCTGGGAAAATGGATAGGAAAGAAATATTTACCACCTGTTAATGTCTCTTGAATCTTATTTGAATCATACTCTATAAAAATATCTCCTACATTATTGATTTTTTTTATGGGTCTAGCACACGTGCTGCAGGGAAGTCCCTAAAGCGCTCCAGGAGCGGCATGTGTGCGGAAAAAGTGACTCACGTTGTTTTGAATCGCTGTAAATTGTACTCGCTGGGAAACACAGCCCTGGGCAAATTATTTCAAAGGGATGATGTTCTTCATATAAAAGACTGCTTAAAAAGCGTTGTCCACGGAGTAACAAGATGAACCTCATACGGATGTGAAGTATTAGCGCGACGTGTACTTCTAACATGCACTGCTCTGGGAGGAATTAAACGGGCTACATCCTTCGAACACTTTCCATGAAAATACTTGTAGAACAGACTCAAGTCGCCAACCGTTCTTCGATGTTCCAGCGAATCAAGGCAGCCGGTCAGTTCCGGGTCTCCAGTCAGATGAACAACTCTTCTCTGAACAGAATCCAACAAAATGCAGTGTATGTTTGGGAGTGGAGCCCCAAACATGGCAGCACTATTCCATAGTTGATGGAATTTGAGCTTTGTAAAGAATTAACAGTTGTTGTGAAGTTTAAAGCTTTCTGGTTCGAAATAATATTCCCAACTTTTGCTCTCCTTGCTATGCCTGCAACATGCCAGGACATATTTGCTCCCAAATTAACGCCCAACAAATTGAGTGATGATGCTAGGGGAATGGAGTGCCCCGACATAACCATGTCGGTTTCAGCAACGTTAACTTTTTTAGAAAAAATCTGCCGCCTGGATTTTTGTAGCATTAAATTCCACTTCATTACTGTCACCTCAAGATAGAGTTTCTCCCAGGTCTTTGTTATGTTGAACGACCTCCTGCTGTCTGCGGATATTTGCCTAAATAGCCGGTGTCCGAGCGTTCAAAGTGATTGAAGAGATAAGCGTACTGTCATCTGCAAAGCTGTAGATTGGATTCCCGGTCTTTTCCAGCAGATCGTTAATGTGAATGAGAAATATAGTAGGAGGACAGTGTGGAGCCTTGGGGCACACCGGCGTTGATAGTGAAGGTGGTAGAAAGAAATCCATCGACTGCCACTCGTAAAGAACGCTCTCTGAGGAAACATGAGAGCCACAAACAGAACTTTTCAGACATACCATAAGAGCATAGCTTAGCCAACAGTCCATCGTTCCAAACACGGTCGAATACCTTGGATGTTTCAAGAGCAACCGCTCAAGAATCTCCAAAGTGTTCAATTGCGTTGTTCCAAACATGTGTTGCATAAGTCAGAAGATCTCCTGTTGATCTATGTTTACGAAAGGCATACTGGTGATCGCTAATAATGTTGAATCGTTCAAGATATAATTCATCACAATTCAAACGTCGGAAAGAAAAAAACCAGCTAAGTGCAAGTCGGATTTGAGCAATTTCGTGCACACGTATGTTGATTACTTTTAAAATAGAATAAAATCTTTACCTAGGCTAAGCTAATTAGGTCCCTGGCATGTGTATATCTTAAGTTCCAATATGTATTTTCACTTTTTTTTTAGTTAATACTGTATAATAGTTATAGCATCTTAGCCTCCTGTTCCCTAATCTAGTAGTAAACGTGTATAACAGATATACTACTTATATATTTGTTTAATTATGAACAAATAAAATACTTTTTTTTATCCCGGTACCTATTCGTTGGACACCAGTGCGTGTATTAAAATGTATGTTAAAAAGCCTCCACCATATTGTCAAGCCAAATAATTTTTTATACCAGATATGTATTATCAAACGCTCATTATAATTTTGGCTCAATCTACACGTTATGTAGAATATTTCAGAATTTTTTTCAAAAATTTTTGAGCAATGCGTTTCGAGATAGAGGATGACAGCTATTTTTAGACATTTTTTAAAAATAATGCAAAAAGAAGTTTGCGCAAGTATTATGTCATATATATTTTCACAAGCTTTTACTTGACACCCCACTTGATCGGTTAAATTTTTTTTTTACTTCTGATTTCATACCCCAAAACTAATCCCTTAAATCAAAATTTAACTTCCAAAACTACCCGGGGTCTAATTGGATCATCAATTCCTATATTTATGCCAAATTTTAACTTTCTATGTCAAATAGTTTCGGAGAAATGACAGAGAGACAGACGGCCACCGAAGTGATCCCATCAGTGTTTCGTACGGAACACTAATAAAAAAAAATAATATAAATACAATACCACACAATACGAGGGCGTATTAGTAAGTTTCCAGCCTTGCATAAAAAGAAGAGGCAAATCTCAAAAATAACAATTCTTTATTTAACGTAAGCTTTTTACTTTATACTACTTCGTCATTTGAATTAAATTTGTGTCTTTTTAAATGTTTTTTCAGTTTTTGGAATAAGTAATAGTCCGTGGGAGCCGAATCAGGGAAATAAGATGGATAATACAGCAGTACAAAGTCTAATACATTAATTTTTTGCAAAGCCAACAGCGATTTCTAAGCAAACGCGTTGTCTTCAATAAACAAGATATCTTTAAACAATTTTCCTCGGCATTTTCTCACAATTTTCTAGGGAAAGTTAGTTAATAAATAAAAAATATTATTCTCCCTTTGGGCTACGCCACAAACCTTTAAAATTTTCAAAATAAAACAGTAAACGTTATTTTTGTGACAACTGAGTTGTTACGTCTGTTATGTATTACGAAACTGAATTCATATTTCGAAGACTGTCACTCTTAAGACAACCCATTCCACTCCTGATAATTATAAAGGTTTAAGTTGAAAATTCAAACTTATTCGCAGGGTCTTACATATAGAGAATAGACGCGTTCTCGTAGACCAATAGAAATTTGAGGATTTTAATTGCATCTTGCGATGCTTTTGTTGCCTCCTATTTTCCTCCCTTTTGAGTTATAGTTTTGGTGTGGGGCTTTATTTCAGTTTCAGAATGTTGAGAGGAAATATAGAGGAATTTAAGGACAGTGGAATTACTCGTTCAGCAAATAGGAAAATTATTATATTAAAACGAAATGATATTTAAAAAAATCATATAAGTCAGTTTTAATTTCTTTTTTAGGGATCTTAATTACGGGTTTTAGGCATTTTAAGGTTTAGTCGACGTACTTCTGAGCTAACAGGTCATTATCATGACTTTGCTCAGACATGTGTATAAGGAATGATCAAATACCCTCCTAATAACAAACTGGCGTAAACACCGTGGTAAGATACAATAAATTGTATCTATATATATTATATATATATATATATATATATATATATATATATATATATATATATATATATATATATATATATATATATATTTTTATGGGTCTAGCACACGTGCTGCAGGGGAAGTCCCTAAAGCGCACCAGGAGCGGCACGAGTGCGGAAAAAGCGATTGACGTTGTTCTTGAATCGCTGTAAATTGTACTCGGTGGGAAACACAGCGCTGGTCAAATTATTCCAAAGGGATGACGTTCTCCATATAAAAGATTGCTTGAAAAGCTTTGTACGCGGAGTAGCAAAACTGAACCTCATACGGATGCGAAGCGCTAGCGCGACGTGTATTTGTGTATATATATATATATATATATATATATATATATATATATATATATATATATATATATATATATATATATAGTATATATATATATATATATATATATATATATATATATATATATATATATATATATATATATATATAATAAAGGGTGTTTTTTATAGAGGTATAGAACTTTGAAATGGAATAAAACAAAGATGAATTTTTTAAATTGACATGAAATTTACTTTATTCGAAAGATAATCTTCTGGCATTATAATTTAAATATGACTTCTGGCATATGACCGCCACGGCTGGCTCGGACGTAGTCTAATCTGGAGGTCCAATTTTCGATGACTTTTTCCAACATTTGTGGCCGTATATCGGCAATAACGCGGCGAATGTTGTCCTCCAAGTGGTCAATCGTTTCGGGCTTATCGGCGTAGACTAGCGACTTCACATATCCCCACAGAAAATAGTCTAGCGGCGTTAAATCGCACGATCTTGGAGGCCAATTCACGGGTCCGAAACGTGAAACTATGCGGTTACCAAACGTTTCCTTCAATAAATCAATTGTGGCACGAGCTGTGTGACATGTTGCGTCGTCTTGTTGAAACCACAGCTCCTGCACATCATGGTTGTTCAATTGATGAACGAAAAAGTCAGTAATCATGGCTCTATAGCGGTCACCATTGACTGTAACGTTCTGACCAGCATCGTTTTTAAAGAAGTACGGACCAATGATTCCACCAGCCCATAAAGCACACCAAACAGTCAGTTTTTCTGGATGTAACGGTGTCTCAACATACACTTGAGGATTATCATCACTCCAAATACGGCAGTTTTGTTTATTGATGTATCCATTCAAACAAAAGTGAGCTTCATCGCTAAACAAAATTCGCTTATGAAAATCGGGATCAACGGTAATCTTGTTTTGGGCCCATTCACCGAATCTACGCCTTGCTAGGTGATCGTGTGGCTTCAATTGTTGCACGAGTTGGATTTTGTAAGCACGCAAACCAAGATCTTTCCGTAAAATCTTCCATAAAGTGGATGGACACATATCCAATTCCTGGGCACGATGGCGGATAGACTGATTCGGGTCTTCCTCTACGCTACGCTCTACAGCAGCAATGACTTCTTCTGTACGCCCTGTACGACGTCTCTGTGGATGCGTATTATCATTTAGAGTAAACGTGGTGCGAAAACGTTCCATAGTTAATCGAATTAATTGCTCTGATGGACGATTATGTTGACCGTAAAATGGACGTAGTGCGCGATACGTATTTCGAACAGAACCATGATTTTCAAAATAAATTTGCACAATTTGGAAGCGTTCTTCATGTTGAAATGCCAAACCAAACTAAACATAAATCACTTGACAGCTGACAAAATGGCCGCCAGTTAAAAAAGTGTTGCCAACTTAAAGTTTTATACCTCTATAAAAAACACCCTTTATTTATATATATATATATATATATATATATATATATATATATATATATATATATATATATATATTATATATATTTATATATATTTAACATATATATATTTTTATATATATTTATATATATTTATATATACACGGATGGTGGAACGTAATGCATTAAAATTCAGGGTTTCAATCAGTTCGTCTAGCAATGAATTTGCCCGACGTTTCGCCAAAATCTCATTTGGCATTTTCAAGTGCTCTTGCTGCTGCTGCCGCTCGAAGCTAACTCGAAAGCTCTCTTGGTAAGTGTTGCTCCGAGCAACTGTTTCGGAGATAAAGGGATGTTTGTTTCCATTTTTTTAATTCCAACCACGCTTCATCCAGGCTTAGGACAGATCCAGAAGAATAGTCTTTGAAATTTGGAGCATGCTTAAAGGCAAACAGGCTAACAACCATAATAAATTTAAAGACTAACAGGCGAACAACAGTCAAAATGTAAAAACCAACTGACTAAAGGCGTAAAAGATTACCCACAAATTGATAAATTTGCAATCAATAAATAAAAACATCCCACTATCTCAGAAACTGTTACTCGTAGCAACATTTACCAAGAGAGCTTTTTTAGACAGAAAAGGCGAAGAATACGAATATTTAATTAAAAAATGTCATACAGAGTGGTATAAAAAAGTTATGGTAATTTAAAAGTATACACAGTACAATAAGTGGCGCCTCCTACAATTTTCAACAAAACTGTGAGCTGATTCCGATTTCCTATCTCAGAAAACTCCTTAGCACCGAATCTTGTACAAATAGTATAATTATTGAGAAAGCTACTTAAGGAAACTAACATAAAATGTATGTCAAAAATTACGAATTTTTGGGCTAAGGTAAGTTGGTCATATTTTCATCCCAGAAATCAACAGTAACTCTATGTACACGGAAAACTGGTACATACTATATATATATATATATATATATATATATATATATATATATATATATATACACGTTGGACAAACTTCACAAAAAAGTTAGCGTTACACAAAAGTGATAGTAAACACAAGCCTAACGCAACTAGCTTGAGTTTACATGTAAATAATACAGATCACAGAGTACAACAGCTTCATTCTGGATGTTGAGACTAATTACTTCAGAAGAAGTTTCTTGGCAATGTGTTACATAAAAACTTGACATAGAAGGATTGAGCTCCAGGTATACCTATTTACTAACAAAAAACCATACCAAACCAATGAAAAAAACGATTTTTAAGAAAAAATTAGTTTCCAGTAAAGTTGACGTTTCTTTTCTCTTTCTGTTATTTCTGCTTTTTATTACTAATTACTTTTCTGTGTCTTCTTGTTATAAAATTAAAAATTAAATATGACAAATAATAAATAACATCCAATATTAATATTCTCTTTCAAATATTTTAAATTAGCCTATGAGTCCCTTTGTTATAAAATTAAAGAATTAATATAATTAATATAATTAATAATAAATAACTCGTGTAATAGTAACATTCATCAAATTTAAGTCGCTTTGTTATAAAATGAAAATAAATATATAGTAAAAGACTGTTTTTAGTCAATTTCCACTGATTTATTTAAATTGCGACGACGCGTTTTGCTGTCGATGCAGCTGTATCGACAGCGAAACGCGTCATCGCAATTTAAATAAATCAGTGGAAATTGACTAAAAACAGTCTTTTATTATATTTTTATAATGAATTTCCATCAAGTAGAAGCTACAACCATCCAAAATTTGAAAAAATAAATATCATTAATAATAAATAATTTGTCTAATAGTAGCATCCACAAAAAAAAAATTACCACATCCCTAACTTTAATGCTTTTATGGTTTTTTGTCGACCTGATGACGACATAGACTACCAACAATATCCGGTTCGGACTCAAATATCACTAAATAAGTTACGATGTCAAAAAGGTTTTTTAAAATGGAGTACCATTTCAACATCATGGTGTTTCTTACAGTTGTGTTCTGTCTTAAAAAGTGTTTTTGATTAATGTTTATTGACAACGTTTTATTTTTAATACTTGTGCAACTCTCTAAGTGTCCTTTTGTCATGTTCTTGTAATCATACCTACTACCTGGCTAACAAAAATGCAAATTTTATTGTCTTCCCCAGAGATGAATTAACTGCTAAATTTTTGTAAGTAATTTCTCATACAGTCTTACAATTCATTGAATCAGATTTTAAAAAAGAACGTTTTGAGTTCATTTTCTGTACCTGGTTTGCATTTTTAGAATCCAGAAGAAGCTACCATTAGGCAGCGAAAGCTCGATAACAAAAATAAAAAGCAGATACTAGAGCCTTTAGATCGTTGATTGCTCATCTCTTCTCCTTACGAGTATAAGGGCGTTTCCCAATAGTTTAACTTAGGATTGTTATATATATATATATATATATATATATATATATATATATATATATATATATATATATATATATATATATATCCTTGTACGTCCGGGAGTATATCCGTTGATCAATGTTGTATGGATAGGAAAGTCGCAAAAGTTGAAGCTTGCTCTCAGCTAATGATTCTCTTGGAAACTGTGCCAATGATGTCAAATTACAGATATTTAAAAACGATACTAAACATATCCCGGTCGTCTTCTTTTCTTTTCTCTTTGATCATTCTTTATTATAAAAAAAAAAATCGGTAATCTGTTTGGTACGCTTGGAAAACTCCATAGAAAATCCCTAAAATCTTAACTAAAGGATTATAGCATCGCGACGCGCCTCGTCTTGAGGGAAAATTTAATAGAATTTAACCGAAAATCAGCGATTTCCTATAAGGATCTAATACACAAAATTGATTAAATTTTCTCCATAACCCCTCCGAGCCTAATCACATTATAAATTAATTTTAATTTAATATCAACCGCTGAATTCGCCAAGGGGTTCAGCCACGGAAAAGACATTTATTATTATGTGATTTTCGCACAATAGTTTTGGGAAATAGTCCTGATGAGACGGAGATATTTTAGCGAGAGATGGAATTGGACCATTAATTATTATATTTTAAACTTTATAATTATTTTGAAGGACGTTACGAGGGCGTTTTTTAAAGTTGTCAACCTAGCTATGATGGAAAGATGACAAAGCTCAATAAAGAATTATTTTTCTACTTAATTATCGTCTACACAAAAACACTTAGTTCAGCGTTTCTCGAGTTGTCTTTCTTCACATGTTGATACAAGAAGAAGGCACAGGGCGCTAAATTAGGGATATGGGATTGACGTTATAACTTGATGAATTAACAGGCAGTGTTCTTTAAGAGTGTTAATCTACCTTTCCCTGGCAAAATTTAAAATGTATGTTTCTGCGTAACTTTCGCAAAATCTGGCAACACGAAATCAGCGACCTTCGTGATTCTTTTAACGCTGTTGCCGGCAATTTAAATCCACGTCTGCCTGACGTGATAGGATGTTTTCTGCGTCTTTTATTGTGTGTGCTCATAAAATGATTGACTTTACATGATACATGATTTTAACATCACGGAATTTTATATGATAAATGGAATAATAAAGTTTTATAAAGGCGAGATGTCTTCCAAATTTAGGTTTTTGTAATATATACAATATATATATATATATATATATATTTTCTGTGGCCGCGCCCATCCCCTCCTATTTTAATAATTGCAAATTGTCTCGCAATAAATGTAATGACATTGATAATGTTGATTAAAAAGAGTTTGAACAAGATGAAATCTCTGTATTTGCCGTCCCCCCTGGATATGACGCCCGCGCACACTTGCTTACATCGAGCCTATATATATATATATATATATATATATATATATATATATATATATATATATATATATATATATATTATATATATATATTATATATATATATATATATATATATATATTATATATATATATATATATATATATATGGTAGTACATATAGAAATATCAAAAGCTAAATATGTCTCAATATTCAGCTAATTCAATAATTATCATCCAACAATGTAATTTACGATAGAAAAAGAAAAAAATAAACAAGGTGAACGTTCTAATGCCACCAACAGAAACAATACAATTTGGATTGAATAATACACCTAAGCCTTCTAGATATTTAGTTTTTAATTCCCAACATCCCTTATTCCAAGAAAAATCAGAAATTATTAAACTAGAGCAGGGGTGCTCAAACTTGAACTGCTAGCGATCTACCTCAATATTGTTAGACTACGATCGATCGACTCTGAGAGGCTGCAAGTAACTGTGATGCAGGATTGTCGTCTAGGTAGGGTGTATCGTCGCATAGATATTAGTTTTCCGCACAATATGCATTTTTTTTAGTCAAGGTAAGTGTAGGTCTGCTCTAAAATGTCAATGAAAAAACTCATAATTATTCAAAATTGCGAGTTTATTGGTACTTACAAAACAAACGAGTTCTAGTGTCTAAACTTAACTAAAGAGTGACTTTGAATGTTGAAGCGTGGCACTGCATGTCCTCAGCATACTTTTCATAAGATGGTACGTAATTACCGAGTGCTAATCGCAAGCATGATGACATATGTTCGTCAGTTAGTCGATTGCGATATTTTGACTTAATTATCTTCATTTCAGAAAATGTAGACTCGCACAAGTAAGTTGACCCAAACAATGCCGTCAGTTGAAGGGCGATTTGCCTTAGATTCGGATATTTATCTTCAGATATAAAACATCAGAATTTTGTATCAGATGCTGTGGCTTTGAGATGTATATCTGATATAATCTGCACTAACTCATTTTCAACAGAACATGAGTCCATGTTAAACTGACTTGCTATTTCAGTAGCTAATTCCTCAATATTTTTACACGAAAAAGGATAACTCATAAATGATGCGATATTTGCCAATTTACTGAAATCATAAAAACGTATTTCGAATTGGCCCAAAATATTTGATAATTCTGCCTCATAAATATCATAATTCAACTGAGGAATCCTTGCTTTCAAAGACGGAAAATTTTTCAGATCCCTTTTTTTTCAGTTGATCTATCATAAGTTGCAATTTACTTTTGAATGCGTTTATTGCGCTAATCATTTCAATAATAGTTTTTCCTTTCCCTTGAAGCTCCAAATTAATGGTTTTTAAATGCATTGTGATGTCTGTCAAAAATACCAAATCAGTCAGCCATTTTTCGTTTTTCAGCATCTGAGTGTCATCACCTCTTTCGTCCAGAAAAGCTGTTATTTCGGGCAATAATTCTTGAAACCTTTCTAGGAATTTTCCGCGACTCAACCACCTGACGTCCGTGTGAAGAACTAAATCAGTGTGTTCAGCTGACTCACTATCCTCCAACTGCAATTTAAAGAGCCGTCGTTGCAAGCTACGTGCACGGATAGAATTCACAATTTTTATTGCAATGCCCATAATCTCCTCCATGTTTAGAACTTTTGAACACAAAACTTGTTGATGTATAATGCAATGGAAGGAGAAAAATGAAGGGAAATCATCATTAGCTCGACACAATGCCACGAAACCGTTTTTGTTTCCAGTCATTGCTGGTGCTCCATCGGTTGTAATGCACACTAGTTTATATATTGGTAGCTTGTAGTTTATTACAAAATTGAAGAAAACGTCATATATATATTCGCCACGGGCCTTTCCTTTCAGAGGAATCATTGTCAAAAACTGTTCCTTAGCCGACATGTCATTGAATACTATTCGAATAAAAATACACAGCTGGGCAGTGTCTGTCATATCGGTGGATTCGTCGAACTGCAAAGAAAAGTATGTACATTCCATGATATCATATTTTAGTTTATCTGCCATATCCTTACTCATGACTTCAACACACCTTGTGACAGTCGGACGAGATAACTGAAGTTCTGTAATAGCATATATAATCTCTGTTTTATTTTTAAAATCTCCAAATAAAGTCTCACCCGCTTCAATAAATGCTTCCTTCACAACCAATCCATCACCAAATGGTTTCTTGTGTTTCGCCAATATATAAGATATTTTAAATGACGCGATCGTTGCAGCTTTTGATTGTTTGGCTGGTCTTGTGAACATGGTTTATTCTTTTTTCAAACAAGTTATCAAATCACGTACTTTTCGTTTTCTTAATTCACTCTGTGACGGAAAATCCTTTTCATAGTTTTTATGAACCGTTTTATGATGCCTCTCTAAGTTCCCACGCTTAAGTATTGAAACTGACGCACGGCAAATGAGACAAATGCACTTATCCTTTACTATACAAAAGAAAAATTCTTCCTCCCAATCGTTATTAAAATGATAAGTTTTACTTTTCTTCGCCGCACTCATTTTGGACTATTTATTAATAAACTTTGTATCGATGTATCGCCTTCAAGTTACAACTCAGACTGACTCCTATTCCTGCAGGCGCAACATTTATATTGGCGCGAACGAAGTCTCGAATGTTCCCGTCAAACACGCCGCCCGAAGTTTCTAGAAAAATCGGCGGGAATCAAAAACGCGGCTTTTCTTTGACAAGTACCGCGCGTTCCTTTGATAAAGCTGCCTTTTGCCGCTAGCAGGGGGTTATTACGATAAAAGAAAGTGATGAGGGGGTTATTCTGGCCTAATTGTGGATCGAATAAATTTTAGTAGTTTATTTATTACATTTTGTTTTAGTTACCTAAAACAAAATCTGTGAATAGTTCTATATCGGAATTTTTTTCTCGAGATCGACTCAAAAAGCACTCGCGATCGACTTGTCGATCGCGATCGACCGTTTGAGCACCCCTGGACTAGAGGATCGCAGCATAAAATTGCCTGGCCCAGAATTCTGACAAAGCAAAATCAGCCTTTTTTTAAAACGAAACGAACAACGTGTTCGAAGACCAAAAGTATTACAACAGCAACCAAAACACCCAAAAACACCAAACTAAAAATTGAAACTGTATATCACTGCATTATATTCCAGCACTTTTCGAAAAACTGCTGAATATTTTTAAAAAGGTAAAGTAACTGTTAGCTATTAAGGTCCCAACCTCCTAAAAAACAATTTTGCCAAATTAAAATCAAATATACTCAAAGACAAAGCACGTCGTTTATGAGATATAATTTAAAGGCCGTAACACCGTATATATTGCGCAGACTAGTTAACATTTAAAAAATAGAATAAATGGTAACAAATATAATAAAATTAAAACCATGTTGAAACTTCCTAGCAAAGAAAATCAACATAGAATTCGAAAATAACACAAAGAAACGAGAAATTTTCGAAATAATCGGAATCCAAAAAACAAAAACAAATAATGAAAAAAAAAACTACTTCTTTGCTGCAACCAATGGATGCGTTTATTCAAGGCCTACTATCTCAGGAGAATCTTTTCACAGGTAGTAAAAGCTAATGAAGAAATGGCACGGAGCTGAGAGAATTCTGGAAAAGTTACAACATCCAGCAAGGGGGTAAAATGTATTGCTGGATCCGCATTTTTCTGAGTCACTTGAATGTCCATCAACCATAGAGCAGTCGAATATTGATGGGATTACAAGTGATATTGTTAATTTAACCAACAATTTGCCCAATATTGAAGTCACTACTGATAATATTGAAGATTTTTTTGAGTCACACGCTCAAGGACTGACTGATAAGACTCTTATTGAATTGGAAGCACAGAAGGAAACAAGAGAGTCGCAGAAATCAACATCGTCTCTTGCTAGCACTGAGAAGGAGTTCACACTGAAAAAATTATCAGAAGCCTCCGCAAGTTTACAGAATACGATGAATATTTTTGAAAAAAAATGATTCTAATTTCTAAATGAAATGAAACGAATTATTTTGTTGTCATTTATTTTTTATTTAACTGCTACTGCAGGTTCGTAAGTTTTCTACGTTGTCAAACGTAATACTACAAACTAAGGTAGTTTAGTTACGATTTATAACAAATTTTCAGGTACAATTTGGAATTACCCATCATTAAATTTCGGTGAACTTGAATTAAAATTATTTTATTACATGACAATGTAATTAAAATTATGTTATTACAATGACATTACTGTTTGCAAATCAGGTATTTTTTGTTAACAGTAAATTTTTAGTGTTCCGTACGGAACACTTATAAGATCACTTCGGTGTCTGTCTCTCTGTCTGTCTGTCTGTCTGTCTGTCACACCCGATTTTCTCCGAAACTATTTATCATAGAAACTTGAAATTTGGTAATAATATAGGAATTGATGGCCTCATCAGAGCCATGTAGTTTTGAAAGTTAAATTTTAACTTAAGGGGCTAATTTTGGGGGATGAAATCGGAAGTGAAAAAAAAATTTTTTTACTAGGTCATCGAGTGTGGTGTCAAATGAAAGGTTGTGAAAACACGAGTAAAAAATATATATATAATGTAATACTTGCGCGCACTTTTCTTTGTATTATTTTCAAAAAATCGCGAAAAATCGCTGTCCGCGCCTTATCTCGAAAAGTACTTATCAAAAAATTTTGAAAAAAATCTTGGAATATTCTCCACGGAGGGTAGATTGAACGAAAATTATCACGAGTGCATTACCTTTAATAATTTATCTGGTATTTAAAAAAAAAAAAAAAAATTTCAAGGTCATCAGATTTCAGTAAAGATTGGAAACAAACTTTGTTGAAAACTCATTTGGGGTGTTGTTTTGTGAAATTACTGATCATTTTATACCACCGTAACATAAATTTTGACTTAAGGGGTTCGTTTTGAGGGATGAGGAAGTGAAAAAAAAATTTTTTTACTAGGTCATCGAGTGTGGTGTCAAATGAAAGCTTGTGAAAACACGAGTAAAAAATATATATAAAATATAATGTAATACTTGCGCACACTTTTCTTCGTATTACTTTTAAAAAATCGCGAAAAATCTCTCTCCCCCCTACCGTATCTCGAAAAGTACTGATCAAAAAATTTTGAAAAAAAATTCTGGAGTATTCTCCACGGGGTATAGATTGAACGAAAATAATTACGAGAGCATTACTTTTAATAATTTATTTGGTATATAAAAAAAAAAAAAAAAAAAAAATTCAAGGTCACCAGTTTTCAGTAAAGATTGAAAACAAACTTTGTTGAAAACTCATTTGGGGTGTGTTTTGTGAAGTCACTGATCATTTTATACCACCCTAACAAAAATTTATATTTTAAAAACAATCAACGTACGGAACACTAATTGTGCAAGTTCAACTTGCTCTTGACAGGTTTTTTTTTAATATTTTTTTATGATTATGGACGTATATACAGGTCAGTAAAAAAGTTTCCTTCCAAATTTCAAGAAATATTTTTCAATATATTCTTAAAACTTTTTATAAAATTCCTTCTTCAAAAAATATATCTAAAAAAACACTTCCAAAATATGCCAAACAGGGTGGAATTCTAAACATCTGTTTGATTATTTAAGAGGGTTGCATCCTTATTTTCATTGTGTTTGTTTATTAAAGGTAATGCACTCGTGATAATTTTAATTTAATTTACACCCTGTAGAGAATATTTCAGAATTTTTTCAAAATTTTTTGAGATAAGGGGTGGACAGCAATTCTTCGCGATTTTTTAAAAATAATAGAATATTTGCAAGTGCAAGTATTACATTATGTATATTTTTTGAACTAGTCTTTTTTCAAGCTTTCATTTGACATCCCACTTGATAACCTAGTTTTTTTTTTCATTTTAGATTTCACTCCCAAAAATTAACCCCTTAAGTCAAAATTTAACTTTTAAAACTACACTGCTCTGATGAGGCCATCAATTCCTATAGAAGTACCAAATTTCAACTTTCTAAGTCAAATAGTTTCGAAGAAAATTGGGTGTGACTGGCGGACAGATAGGCAGACAGATAGACGGACAGACCCCGAAGTAATCTTATAAATGTTCTGTACGGAACACTAAAAAAAAAACAGGACAAATAAATGTTTACGAAATTTTGGAAAAATATCCTTAGAATATTTTAGCAATTTTTTTTGATAAATTGGCCTCGTTCTTACTAAAAATGGCGAACGTTAGCAGTTGGGCTGACTTTTATACTAGGGCTTTTCCAGATCACCTAAACTTATCTCATATAAAATTGTTAATAGCACTACTACTCGTACCCCAAAAAAAAATATTCATGAACTCACCATTAAAATAAATTATTACGAATTTCAAAACCGAATCACATTTTTTTCAAAACTTTTTATCCACGATGTGTTCGATATAAAACTCAAAGCCGGACTAAAAAGACATATGAATATCAAACTGGCCAAAAATTACCATATCGCCTAATAAAAAAAAACTAGAAAAACAAGTTAGCTCTGGATGGACAGCTACGATCGTCGATTGTTCGGGGTTGCGATTGTTTCTTGACCACGGCTTGTTCGATTTCAATGAAGGCAGGTTTTCGGATCGCAGTGACCCGAGAATGACCCTTCCTTGAGTTTGCAACGTTCTCACGGGGTAGCGTGAAGAAAGAAACAGGTTTTCTTTTTCCGAGTGACCACTGTGTAGTTAGGTCCGAAGGGATGAGTTTCTGTAACTATGTTTGGTGACAACGTTAATATATAGGGTGTGTCGATATACGTGTAAGGTTAAAATATAAGTTTTGGTTAAGTTGGCCTGTAATGATTTATAACCATACGCTGTTAATAAAATTTTTTTTCGTATACTAATTTTATGGAGGGTTACTGCCTTTACCACTTGTTATTGTCTCTTCATACACGGTAGTGCCGCAGTTTTATTAAGTTTTAATTAAACTGTTAGTGTTCCGTACGGAACACTTATAAGGTCACTTCGGTGTCTGTCCGTCTGTCTGTCTGTCCGTGTGTCTGTCACAACCGATTTTCTCAGAATCTATTTGACATAGAAAGTTGAAATTTGGCACTAATATAGGAACTGATGGCCCGATCAAAGCCGTGTAGTTTTGAAAGTTAAATTTTGACTGATTAGTTCTGGGGGTTAAAAAAAAAAATTAACAGGTCATCGAGTGGGGTGTCAAATGAAAGCTTCTGAAAACACGAGTTCAAAAATATATACAATATAATACTTGCGCACATTTTTCTTTGTATTATTTTTAAAAAATTGCCAAAAATCGCTGTCTCTCCCCCTCCCCGCGTCAAGAAATTTTGAAAAAATTCTAGAATATTCTCCACAAGGCGTAGATTAAACGAACAATATCACGAGATCATTATCTTTAATAATTTATCTGGTATATATATAAAAAAAAAACAGACTTATCAAGGTCATCCAATTGAGTAACGATGCTAAAGGGATGGAGTGTCCCGACATAACTATGTCTGGATCTGCGGCGTTGACTTTTTTAGAAAAAAACTCCGCCTCGGTTTTTATATAGCGTTAAATTCTACTTGATGACTGTCAGCCCAAGATTGAAATTGTTCCAGGTCTTTATCATGTTGCTGTGTGCAGATATTTGCATGAGTAGCCGATGTTCTAACATTTAAAATAAATGAAGAAATAACCGTACTGTCATCTGCAAAGCTGTAAATTGGATTCCTAGTCCTTTCCAGCAGATCGTAAATATCAATGAGAAAGAGAGTAGGAGACACTATGGAGCCTTGGGGCACATAGGCGTTGATAGTGAAAGTATTAGAAAGGACTGCCACTATTAACTGTGAAAGGACTGCCACTCGTGTGATTAATTTCTCCTTATTTAGCGAATATGTAGATCATTTAAAAAATCGTGTAGTAACGCTTGGATTATTTTTTAGTGAGAAAAGTAAAGTTAGCATTTACTTTCTCAACACCAATTCAAGAATGAAGTCTACTTCACTAATTTCTTTAGAATATCTTTTAATTGAAGAAGATATTCAAAATTTTAATTCCATTAATTTGTGACTGATGTATTTCTCTCAGCTTATGATGTTAATTCAGACTTTTTGTGAAAAATTGGCACTGAAAAAATGTCATAAAATCAAACAAATTTGAAAGAAGCTTCTTTTTATTGTTTAGAAAGTTTTCGCTAAGAATGTTGTTGTATCCCTTATGAGCTACCCGGAAGACAAAATAAACGCTTCGATATTGTTCTCTCCGTACTCACCAACTTGAAGAAAAGAACTTTTTGTAGTACATTTACTTGTGATAGAAAATGGATATTGCTTGATAATCTTGAAACAGAAATCGCAGGATTATCGAAACTATTTTATATGTAATTCCTCTAATTAATGAAAGGTAGTGGCCGAAAATTAATTTGTTAAGTTCATTTAAACATATACGGTTGTCGTAACCAGTGGAATTTAAATTAAATTGAGGTTTGAATATTTGCAATCTATCAGAAGATACAGAGCCGAAAATGGATCCATTATTTACCTAGACGAAACTTGGTTTTACACTCACGATACTATAAAAAAGCGAGCACTGGTTCAAGTGTCAAATATCAGATTAACGCTCCTTCAAACAAAGGAAAAAAGATCACATACGAGGGCCGCCTTTTCAGTTTTAACAAACGACCACTAGATGGCGCTATTGAGATGTAACATCACCATTCTTGTAAAATATCTTCAATTTTTTTGAAGTACTACTATTTGAAACTTCAAATATCTGAAAATTTGTAAGATGAACAAATTTCTGTAACAATCGTACTATAGAAATATTATAACTCCTCTTGTAATATCTACCTATAATTTATGTATATAATATAAACTTAGACTCAATATTTCAGCTTCTATTCATTCGATTGTCATGAAAAGTAGACATGATGTCAGTGAAAGATGCAGTTTTTTAACGCATATTAACACGTAGGCTGAAAAGTTTTTGGTTTAGCTACTTAAAACAATTTTTTTTTTGGAAAATTCGACTTTATTCATCAATATAGTCTGCTTCAAAAGCGATGCAATCAGTCTAACGCTTTTTTAACATTTCTATACCTTTTTTCTAAAAGGATTTGTTTTGCCTTCAAAAAAGGACTCAATTTCGGCGATAACGTCTTCAGTAGGGCCAAATCTCTTTCACGAAAGCATGTTTTTTGAGGTCTGTGAATAGATAATATTCGCTGGGGGCCAAATCTGGAGAATACGGTGGATAAAGAAGCAATTCGAACTTCAATTCACTTGTGACACGGTGCATTGTCTTTATGAAAGAGTACTTTTTCTTGTTCATTTAGGGCCGTTTCTTTGCGATTTCTGTCTTCAAACGCATCAATAACTTTACGTAATATTCGCTATTGATGGTTATATATAATACAGAAGCCAAAACCTTCCCAGTAGACAAGGCGAAATCGGCGCCATCGTTGGAAAAAATTTTCTAATTGAATTTTTTTTCATAACCTTCTCCAGGAGATGCCCCTGAAATAGGATCAACATGTTGCCGGGCGGTAACCTGGTCCGAATTTGTTTAAAAAATTTTTTTTAAGCAAAGTCCAAAAATTGAAATTTTCGCCCCGGAACAAGTTTTTTTTAGGTAAACTGGACCATTTTGAACAAAAAATGTCTCTTGTGAATTTTCTCTAAAATGCGCCGTTTTCGAGATATCGGCGATTTTAGGTGCGAGAAAACGCGAAAATGGCCACTTTCACCTCCCAATATTGGGGTCAAAAATTAAAATTTTCAATGTTGCCAAGTGTCCAAATTAAAGTTTGAGATCTCTTCTACAAATTACCGTAGGAAATATTGCAATATCTTTATTTTAAACATTGTTTTTTAACAGTTAACAAATTGCGTTCGAGCGCCCGCGCGGCCGCATCGAAACTGTATACATAGATATATACGCAACGCCCGTACGTAGGCGCGCGGAACTGTATACGCGCTGCAACTCGCTGTAACGTGAAGTATCATGCAAAAGTTCAAACATGCTATTGCTTAAATAAGAGTCGGACACTTTAATAGTTTATTCATTTCTTTTCCGCCCTTACAAGTATGTACATGTGTAATTATTTTGAAAATTTTGAATAAAGCGGAGAAACAGCAGATAATGCTAGACAAATAATTTTAGAACGTTCTTGTGGGATGGGTATTAATTTTGGAAAAATTCCATGTACATCCGATGCTTTAAAATTGCACATTTCACGAGCTTCACTACAAACGTACATATGGAAAATGTCATTGTATTCTCGGTATCGACATTTAGATGCAACAGAATTTGGTTACACTATAGAAACAGGTGAATTGTTACCCAAATTCATGTTAAAAAATTCGATACCAGATTCGTTAATTAGGCAATGTAAATGTACAAAAAATTGTAAAAACTAATGCATGTAATTGCAAAAGCAACAACGTAAGTTGTATACTCATGTGTGGGTGTAATTTAAATATTTGCGAAAATTCTATTAAATATATATAAGTTATATTTCATAAAATTGTTTTAATTCTTCTACCATCCTAATCGAATATTGAATTTTTATTTATATTCATTTGTTATAATAATTAAATTTGATATAACAATTACTCTTTAATAAATAAATATTTTTTACATACTTTTCAAATATATTAATTTTAATAAGAAATCAAGAAACAAAGCTTTATAGAGCATCGCAGTGCGTATACAGTTCCGTGCGCCTACGTACGGGCGTTGCGTATATATCTATGTATACAGTTTCGATGCAGCCGCCGCGGGCGCTCGAACGCAATTTGTTAACTGTTAAAAAACAATGTTTAAAAATAAAGATATTGCAATATTTCCTACGGTAATTTGTAGAAGAGATCTCAAACTTTAATTTGGACACTTGGCAACATTGAAAATTTTAATTTTTGACCCCAATATTGGGAGGTGAAAGTGGCCATTTTCGCGTTTTCTCGCACCTAAAATCGCCGATATCTCGAAAAAACGGCGCATTTTAGAGAAAATTCACAAGAGACATTTTTTGTTCAAAATCCAATTTACCTAAAAAAAAAAAAAAAAACTTGTTCCGAGGCGAAAATTTCAATTTTTGGACTTTGTTTAAAAAAAATTTGTTTAAACAAATTCGGACCAGGTTACCGCCCGGCAACATGTTGATCCTCTTTCAGGGGCATCTCCTGGAGAAGGTTATGAAAAAAAATTCAATTAGAAAATTTTTTCCAACGATGGCGCGCCGATTTCGCCTTGTCTACAGCCGACTGCTGTGTATTTAGTCGCTTAGGGCTGCTTTCATCGGCTTGCTGTCCACTCAGCTGACTGCCGATTTGATTCCGATGTGTAGTGGTGGACCCTGTTTCATCCATTGTCACAGGTTTAAAAAACAGGTCCAAACAACGCTCAGATTCATCAACACGTTGTTGTTTTTGGTTTGGTTTTTGGTCCACTGTGAGCAAACTCGGTACCCATTTCGAACAGAGTCTTTTCATGCCTAAATGTTCATGCGAGATATGATCAACACGTTTTTTTTGATATCTTTAGGGTATCAGCTGTCTCACGCAATTTCACTTTATGGTCATCCAAAACAATTTTGTGGATTTTTTTTGATGTTTTCCGGTGTAACCACCACATTTGGGCATCCAGAGCGTGCGGCATCATTTCTATCTGTACAACGCGTTTAAATTCAGCATACCCTTAAATAGTACGTAATATACCAAGTGCAGAGTCCCCGTATTACTCATCAAGCCAATGCTTTGCTTGAACGGTATCTTTTCCCATCAAATCCCATCAATTTAACACACGAAATTCGATTTTTTCCATCGTTCTGAAAATATCAAAAGTAGCGTCACCAGAACCACTGTAACTTAAAAACTAATCGTCGAAATGTCATTTTAACACGTATCATTTAAAGGTTGGTACTTCCTAAAAATCATATGGATTTTTGAATAGTGCGACATCTATATCTTCTTGTTCTTCTTTCACGTACTGTAAGCCTCAGGCCTGTAGTTTCCAACTCATCAGTTTTCTTGAGATGTTGATGTCCTTGATTCGAGCCATCTCTTTGGAGGTCTTCCCAGGGGTCGTCGTGTCCGTGGTTTATCATCTTGCGCGGTTCTCGCTAGTCTCTCCTCAGTCATTCTCTCCACGTGATCGCTCCAAGGTTTTCTAAGTTTATGTCCCCATCTGATTATGTTTTCCACTTCGCATTCATGTCTTATGTCTGTGTTTCTTTTCCTATGTCTTAGTGTGTATCCTGAAATATAGCGTATGTTAGTGTGGGTCTGACACATGTTTTGTATATCCTTACTTTTGCCTTTTTTTTCATAAAGGCATTGTTCCAGATGATGTCCCGAAGTGCGCCTGATATTCGGTTGACTTTGTTTGCTTGGTCCTTCACTTCATTTATTCTATTTTGGCATGAGGTGATTTGTATGCCTAGGTAGTTAAATGACATGACTTGTTCTATTGTTTTGTTTTTCAGAGCAAGTTTGCTTCTTATTGGCTCTTTAGATATAACGAGGGTTTTGGTTTTTGTGTTAGATACCTGCATGTCGCTGTAAGTCGTCTTCGTTCTCTGCCACGATCACAGCGTCGTCTGCATAACATACAATGTTGATTTTACCCGTTGTAAGTGAATATCCTTCTTCCATGTCTCTGATATGGGTTATTATCTCGTCCATTATTAAGTTGAACAGTTGCGGGCTTAAAGAGTCCCCCTGTCGGATTCCGCTGGCGTTTGTATTTCCTCTGTCAGCTTTCATTAACTAAGATGTGAGTGCCTGTATTGTGGTTAAGTTGTTTTATGATGTCTATTATGTTTTTGGCACATGTTTTCTTTTTTAAGATATCAACTACGTGTTTTAGTCTTACTCTGTCAAATGCTTTAGTGAAGTTTTCCGTATTCTATGGCCTTCTCTACTACTTGTCTGACTATGAAGATGGCATCTACGGTTGACCTATTTTTTCTGAAGCCTTGTTGTTCTTCCGATATGTTTACATGTTCACTTATTATTGCTTCTATGATCTTTGTTAAGAGCTTCATGATTGAGCTTAACAGAGTTATACCTCTATAGTTTTCTGGTAATTTCTTGTCTCTTTTCTTGAATATAGGAATGGTTATGCTTTTTCTCCATTCATTAGGGAATTCTTTGGTTGATAATATTTTATTGAATAGTTTTGTCATTTCTGCCATTAATTGTTGCCCTCCATATTTCAGTAGCTCATTTGGCATGTTATCTAGCCAGGGTACTTTCCTGTTTGTAATCTTTTTTGCGTGTTCTATCGTCATTTCACCCGGTATCTCTAAGAGTTCTTTGATTTTCTCATCTTCCTCCTGACATCTATATGTCAGACCAAAAACTTTTCAGCCTCTACGTGTTATGAATGAACTTTACACATAATACATAACAACTAAAAATAATATGATATAATATGATTTTCTTAAAAATACCACTAGCATTGTTTCTGTTCTTCTTTTAACTGCTGAAAACAATTTAAATTTAAACAAAAACTAAAACTAACTCTGTAGTTTTTCCCAACAGAGACCTTATATAATTTATAAAATAAATTTACTTCGCCGTGTAAAACAGTTATAAAATACTCGTACATGCGTAATTTTAATACAGTATATCCATTGTAAACCACAGGCCTGTAAGGGCTAAAACAGGAATCTGAAAACTGGACACTGGTCAGTCCACATCAACAAAATTATAACTAGTTTTTATTGTGAGGCGCAGCTGGACTTTAACAAGCTTATTTTGTCCAGTTTTAACAACCACCTAATGTGCTTTTAGATAAGTTTTGGTTTCCGTTTGTGCCTACAGGGTGATTTTTGCGTTATTTTCTACGGGGCGTAATTTTTAAGGTGCTGAGTGAGATGAAAAGAGAAAATATATATATATATATATATATATATATATATATATATATATATTATATATATATATATATATTTATATATATATATATATATATATATATATATATATATATATATATATATATATATATATATATATATATATCCCTTCTACCATATGGTGTAGGGCAGTTATACATTCTCCTTTTTCTTCCCCCTCAATCTCCATATATAAACTTCTTCCATCTGTCTCTATCCTTTGCCATTTTCACTGCTTCTTTCCAGGATTTTCCCTTCTCCTCAAGTATACTTCCAATACTTCCATTCCAGGTTTGTCTAGGTCGCTTCTGTTTTCCCTATATTCGGGCTTCATACACTTGTTTCACCTGTCTGTCATCCTTCATTCTCTGTACAAGTCCCCACCATCCCAGCTGTCTTTGTTGTATATATTCCATAATTGCTTGTACTCTCAGCCTTCTCCTTATTTCTGTATTCCTTATTCTGTCCTTCCGTGTAACTCCTTGTACTGCTCTAAGGTATTTCATTTCGACGGCTTGTATCTTGTTTTTCTGCCTGTCCGTTAGGGTCCATGATTCACATCCATATGTCAGGATTGTCCTAAAAATTGCCTTGAACACTTTTATTTTTGTTTATTTCGTCACCTCTTTCTTCCGAATTATTATTTATTGCATAATAAAGTTTGTTCGTTTTTTCGATTCTTTCATCAATTTCTTTGTCTTGTTTTCCAGTTTCATCCATTATCACTCCCAGATACTTATATTGTTCCACTTGTTGTACTTTATTCCCTTCTATGTAAATGTTTGTTTGTTGGTTTCCCATTGTCATTACTTTTGTTTTATCTACATTGATTTCCATACCTTCTTCCTTAAACCCTTTATTCCAAATATCGAGGTTTCCTTGTAATTGTCTCTTATTTTCCGCCAACAGCACAATATCAGCAGCAAAAGCCACTTCAGATACTTCGATTCTTTTCAGCTTCCAGTATCCTATTGTAATTTTTTTCACTTTTATTTCGCATTTCTTGATTATTTCATCCATGTATACAGTGAACAATGTTGGGCTCAAGCTTCCTCCTTGCCGCAAACCTTCCTGTATTGTAAATCCCTCCGACTTCATGTTGTTTTTCATTACATACTGCACATTGTTGCTGTATATTCCCTTTTTTATTCTTGTTGTCTTTTTGTTTATTCCTTTGTTTTCTAGGCTTCTCCACACTTTATTTCTCGGTACACTGTCAAATGCTTTTTTTAAGTCTATGAAAGCAAGGTGTAGACTTTTAGTTTGTTTTGATCTTTTTTCGATATTCTGTTTCAGTGTAAATATATGGTCTTGTGTACTTCTTGCTGGTCTAAATCCACTTTGCGATTCCGATAGTTGTGGTTCTATTACTTCCTTTATCCTGTTATTAAAAATGCCCTCATAAATTTTGACAATTGTGTTCAGTATAGTAATTTCTCTGTAATTATTACAATTCTTGTGTTCTCCTTATTTATAGATTGGTACAATAAACGATATTCCCCATTCGGCTGGAAAGTTTTCTTCCTCCCATGCACTATTAATTATTTCTAACAATATTGTTTTTCCTTTCCTCTCCATGTATTTAATCATTTCAGACGTTATCTTATTGCTGCCTGAGACTTTTCCATTTTTCAGTTTTCTTATAACTTCCTCCAACTCCATCCATTTTATTTGTTCCCTATCTTCTGTTTCTTCCATATTTTGTTGTTCCAATTCTTCATAATTTGAATTATCTTTTTCTTCATTACCCCCCAATAGTTCTTCAAAGTATTCTTTCCATCTTTCCATTATTGCTTTCTCTGTTGTTAGGATTTCTTGGTTTTTGTTTTTTACATATAATTCGGTTATAGGTTGGTCCTTCCTGAATGATTTAAGAACTCTGTAGAATAGCTTTTGATTTTCTTTACTACTTTACTAAAAGAGTATATTTTTAATATAATTTCAAAAATAATACAGGCTTTAATGCCCATCAAATACTCCCGTCCGCTGGCTCTCTCCTGAATTTTCCGCCAAAATTAGAACAGCTGAAGGTGGAAATGCTGGGTGGAAGCAAACTACTGCAGCAGAGTAAGCGTTATACGAAGGCCTCCATTTAAGTTTTTACAAACGATTATTAGATAGCACTATTGAGATGTGACATTACCAATGTTGTAAAATTTGAGATTTGTTATTGCTAAAACAGTGGCAGTTCAGAAATTGGTCTAGTAATTTTTTTACAGTGAGCGTTTAAAAAAAACAGTTTGGGAACAAATAGCAACTTCACTTGAAGGTTTTCATTAGATGATTTTTTACTATTTCAGTAAAGGCCTAACTCAACAACAATGCCTCGAATCACTTCGTTCAAACTGTTTACATTTGGTTTGCAAAATTTCGTCATGGTCGTGCTTCCCTCAGCGATAAATTTCGTAAAGAACGAGGACATGCAAAATCCGTATACAACGTTCTAACAGGAGACGCAACTTGGATATATTCATACGAGCCGGAAACTAAGCAACCATCAAATATTTGGGTATTCCAAGAAGAACCGAATCCAACAAAAGCGGTTAGTTCGCGAAGCACTTCCAAGAAAATGATCGTTTATTTCTTTGGTTATACTGGACAAGTGGCAACCATTGCTTTAGAAGATCGAAGAACAGTTAATGCTGAATGATATATAAAAAATTTATTTGACAGAAGTCATTGATAAAATCAGGAAAACATTAAATTAATGCCTCATTGCCCGTATTCAGCAGATTTATCGTCTATCGACTTCTTTTTGTTTCCGAAACGTAAAAAAAATGGGTGGAAAGCAATTTTCATCACCTCAAGAAGCTATCAAATCCTTACAAAACTATGTTTTTGAGGTACCAACTTCAGAGTGGAAAAAATGTTTCGAGAATTGGTTCGAACGCATGCAAAAGTGTGTAAATCTTAAAGGCGAATATTTTGAGAAACAATAAAACGATTTGAACCAAATTTTTTTTTTTCTTTCATTGCTTTTATAAAAACTTAAAAGCTAGCCCTCATATGCCCAACTCATATGCTAAAGAAGGTGAGTCCTAATTCCTGTAACTGGGGTTTTTGGGAAACTTAAAATTTAAATCATGCTTACCACTTGTCTGATGATGAACAAATTTTTAAAAAACGATGTTTTATGAAGGATACTACGAGAATAATAGCAAAATACAGGATATTATTCACGAATTGTCATAAGCGACGAGACATCTCATCGGACTCACCCAAGAAGCAGTCGATACAAAGGGTGGCATAAGAGAAAAAGTTGTAATAACAGCCCCTACCTCCAAACAAGGCAAAAACTCAGTTGTCTCCTAGAAAAGTCTTTGATGTTGTACAACTGGTAGGTCCAAAAGGCACAGTTTAAAAAAACCATTACCTATAGCCTTGATTTAGCATCCTGCTACTTCTTTTTGATCCAACATCAAAAAAGGCCCTAATGATATACAATTTTCCTCAGATGATGAGTCGAAAGCCGCTGTAGCGTAGTTTTTAGAGGCGCAAACAAAAGATTTTTTTTTTAAACAACATGAAACAATAGATAAATCGTGAACAAACTGTAGAAGGTAGTTATTTCAAAAATAGATAAAATGTCAGCTCTGCAAGTTTTCTTTCATAAGTAGGTAGATAACTTAAAAAAGAAAAAACCCCTACTTACATGGGGAATATAATTGCAAAATTTATTCCAGACTTTCAGTTATGAATAACAGTATTTGACAAAAATATCATTCATTCTTAGCAAGGACCACGAGAAGTTGCTAGTGCCTATGTTCCTGTGCAGAAATTATTATACAAGTATACAAAATAAAAAAATTCTGTCTTTTAAATGAGACATGTGTTTTCTTAAGTATTTTTTTATGCTGAATCCAAAAAAAGTCATAAAAAAGACAGCCATCGTGAGGTTTTTTTCAGAAAATACACTTAAAGTTGCCAGAAAAAAACTATTAAATTGAAAAAATACAATTTAATAGATAATGTAAAACTGTATAATCATTAAATCTATGAAATAAAACTATTATTTCAGACATCTTTAAATATTCTGAATCTACAATTACATAAAAACTTAAAAATATTAAGTTCTAGTGGCCATGTTTAACAAAAAACACGCATACACCACCTTTAACTAAGCTACTTAGCAAAATGATACTACTCAGTATATATCACCACCACACCAAACACTTCATTCTTGAACTCGACGCGCGTTTCGCTAACCATGATGATCATAAGCGATCATCACTCCTGATGAAGCTAACATGGTTAGCGAAACGCGCGTCGAGTTCAAGAATGAAGTGTTTGGTGGTGTGGTGGTGATATATACTGAGTAGTATCATTGTGCCAAAGATTCCACATTCCCAACTAAGTTAGCAAAATGATGTTTAAAATAAATATGTACAACCGCTAGATTAAAAATTTTTTTTAATTTTTATTAATATTGAACAAAACTATTATTTCCAGTGTTTTTTGAAATTCTTAATCCTAATTTGACATCAAGAAATAAGATTTTATGTTCAGTTTTAACAAAAAATTCGCTTTTAACACTTACAGGGTACTATATGGTTGGTAAAATGCTTTTTTAAGTAAATAAATGCAACAGCTAAACACCGATTGTTTTTTTTTTCGAACAATACTATCATTTCTAGTAGTTTTTTAGGTTTCAAATTCGAAAATGGATATCAAAACATGAGGAATAGTGTTTAGTGTCGAAAAAAAAATATCCGTTTACTATTTAATAATAATAATAATAAAAAATTTTATTCAAAGTGTACAATATACAGGGAAAAGGACAGAGTGCAGCTGAACAAAAATAAGAGAAAAAAAAAAAACTTAATTTAACTGAAGCAAAATATATGTCCATCTGTCTTTACACTTGCCCCTAGGCAGCAACACACTAACACATGCACAACCAAATAATAATAATAATAATGCACAACCAAATTATATGATGCACAACCAAATAACAAACAAAAGAAAAAAAAAAAAGAATGTTATGTCGGTTACAGAAAGCCATGATTTAAGATTAGAAAACTTACATTTTTAGGAGCAGTAAATTCTTCAATTATTCTGCAATAACAAATGCTTTTTAAAACATTTGACTGATTTAGATTTCAGAATGTCCGGTAGGTTGTTATAAGTTTTAACTAAATTGTAAGTGTAAGTACCTTTCAAATATGCCTGTTTTATGAAGTGGGGGCGTAAGAAAAAAAGATTGCAAAATGCAGTCTAATGTATATCCCTTGACAATTGCAGAAGTAAATTTTGTGGATAGATTGATTGAGTGAATATGAAGGAATGAGAGTGGGTAAGTGAGGTAGTGAGTGAGTGAGCTAGCGAGTGAGTGAGTGACTGAGCAAACAAGTGAGTGAGTGTTTTTTTTCGGTATTAATGAAAATTAAAAACAATTTTTTAATTTAGCGGTTGCACAAATTTATTTTAAACAGCATTTTGCTACGTAGCTTAGTTAAAGGTCGTGTATGCGTGTTTTTTGTTAAACATGAACACTAAAACCTAATAGTTTTAAGTTTTTTATGATAAATGTAAATTCAGAACATTTAAAGATGTCCGAAATAATAGTTTTATTCCATAACACTGGTAAACAAAATTGTAACTTTGTCGTGCCACATGGACTTTTATGATTATTTTTTACTTTAATAGGTGGTTGGGAGTAAAAACAAACATTAAAAAAAAATCTGTTAGCCAAGAATTTTATTCGCTTAAGTAATTTAAAATATTTCAAAAAAACAATACCTACCAAATCAAAAATGTAAAAAAGTTTTATTATGAAGTTACGATCTAAGATTTTCTAGCAAATTTAGATCCCGGTTGGTCCCTTTTGATTGTCCAGCAGTCATCTGCCAACATATTTGGGTTCACGATTTCGAAAATAGCTGATTTTAGTTTCATGATGTAGCAAATTCCATCCTTTTAATCGAGATCCTAATAGTTCTGACTGCTTTTTTGACAAATTTAAATCCCGAACCAAATCGTTTATGTCTCCTTGAGTTATCAAGTGTGGCTTGGTTAGAATTTCTTTAAACTCAGAGTCATCGTCCTCATCAACACATTGGCTTGAAGTGGAGGATTGTGTATCGTCAATCTCAACGGACGCAGATGCAACTGGTATAGGCAAATTTTCACTATGAGGGACTGGTCTTATGGCGGAAGGTAAATTAGGGTAAATAACTGTCTTGTCTTGGAATTTATACCATTACGTCAGTAAGACAAAAATAGCAGCCCGAAATGTAATCTCTTGGTTCGGTCCAAATCATGGGTACAGCAAACGGCATATGACGGGACTCTTTCTTCCAATCGATTAAATTCTTCATACACGTTATGCAACAAAATATGAGGGGCCCAGGATTTGTCTCGATGGGCCACAGCGAAACCAAAATACCGGTGATAACTCTCCAAGATTAGTTTTTGTGAAATTTCGTATTTGTTTTTTTGAAAGTCAGTTCACCACAAACATAACAAAAAAAGTTAGGATCGTTACTACACTTTCTCGACATGTTAACGCAGTTAATAAATCACAATATTTTGATGAAATCACAGACAAATAGTTTTATGACTATTTCTTCGCGAACGTTCCTTTGCTTTTATTGCCGTAGTACTAGTTATATCAGGTGTATGCATAAGTTTTTGCCGGTTTCACTAAGAGATGGCACCAGCGAACAGTACGTAGTGTATGAATTTGATAGATACGTCAGTTTGTTCGTCTGAAAACCTAACCAACATACACAAGTTGAGTCCGCCAAACATTAGCGTCTGTATTGTATCGTTCAGTGATCATGTCGACTTTTGTGCCTGAAAAAGAACATTTGCGGCACGCATTGCTTTTCTTATTTAATCAAAAGAAAAAATGCTGCGGAAAGTCATCGTTTGCTGGTAGAAACATATGATGAACACGCTCCATCGATTAGGACATGTGAGACATGGTTTCGACAATTTAAACGTGGTGATTTCAATGTGAAAGATAGTGCGCGCTCTGGTAGACCACAAAAGTACGAAGACGAGGAATTGCAGGCGTTACGGGATGATGACCCAACAAATGATTAATTTAAATCACGCATTAATCGAAAGACGACCGGAATGGGCCAGAAGACATAGCAAAGCGATTTTGTTACACGACAATGCGCCGTCTTACACAGCAAAACCAGTGAAAGACACCTTGAAATCGCTTGGATGGAACATCCTTCCTCACCCGACGTACTCTCCCGACCTGCCGCCATCTGACTATCATCTCTTCGGATCAATGAGGCACGCGCTTGCACAGCAGCACTTCAGCAATTTCAAGGAAATTGGAAAATGATTCGACGAATGGGTTGCCGCAAAAGACAAGCAGTTTTTCCAGCATGGTATTCATAATTTACCTGAAAGATGGGCGAAGTGTGTAGAAGCCAATGGCCAATATTTTGAATAAATAAAAAAATGAATTTCCCTTCAAAATTACGTGTTTTCTTTACCACAAAAACCGGCAAAAAAGTTATGCATACACCTGATAAGTATTACCGAGCACAAGAAAACTGCGGCTAATTGAAACAAAACAACTGTAGTTTAATAATGAGGGTAGTTAGCTAAAACAGTATTAGCTATCAAAGTTCGTATGGCATGACTAGTGTTAACCAGTATAATTTTAATGATTACACAGGGCAACAAAAAAATATTTTTGTTTTGGTGCCTGGGATTTTAGAGCTGATTTTAACTATATTTGGGACGCTAAATCTATACATGCAATACGTTTTTCTCTATCAGCTCTTCTTTTTTAGATACATCAACTTATCTACCAATGTGGTTTTTATTCAGTATATTCATTTATGAGAGTTCTAAAATTATTATATATTCATTAATGTAGGTACAATGGTTTTATTGTCAGTCTGTAATTGAGTAAAATTCCAGGTAAATCTATAAATAGTGGAAACATTGCCTATCAGGTACCTGAACTGACCCTTTTTTTTGATCACCTAACTCGGGTAAGTCTCGTCAGTTTGTGCGTTCTTACTAATGAGAGTAGATCGAATTCGGCGTGTTATTTTATGTTAAGAAAAGAGTGTTTTTGTGTTATGAACAGAATTAAAATGAGTTCAGGTTCCAGTTCAAGAAGAAGTTGTGTAAATCAACCTGATGTGTTTTGCTATATATGCGGAGAATACATGTTTCAACAAAAAGGGACAGACAAACTATTACTGACTTTGTAAAGCGAGCGTATCTTGGATACTTTGGAGTTAACCTTGGTGATCAAGACAAAACGTGGGCCCCGCATCTCGTATGTAAAACTTGTACAGAGCATTTACGGCAGTGGACTACCGGGAAAAGAAAAATGTCTCTAATTCGGCGTACCAATGGTTTGGAGAGAACCAAAAAACCACTTCAATGATTGTTATTTCTGTTTAGTAAATACTAATGGAATCAATCGAAATAACCGCAGTAAGTGGACTTATCCCAATTTAGACTCGGCAATACGCCCTATCCCGCACTCAGATGAAATACCGATTCCAACATTTCATCAGCTACCATATATCTCTGATGACGAATATTTTCCCTCTGATCGCTCTTCTGATGCTAATAAAAGTTCTGATGCTAATGAAACTAACAGTGACTATGAGGGGACGTCATCAGTTCCTCAACGCTTCAATCAAAATGAATTAAATGATCTCACCAGGGATCTCAATTTATCGAAAAAAGCTTCTGAAGTACTGGCTTCTAGGTTGAACGACAAAAATTTACTGGAACAAGGAACCAAAATTACCTTTTACCGTACAAGAGAAAAAGATCTGCTACCATTCTTTTCTCAAGAAGACAATCTTGTATTTTGTCACGAAATTAGGGGGTTCATGAAATAAATGGGACTTTCTGAATATATTCCAGATTATTGGCGCCTATTTATTGACAGTTCAAAGCGAAGTTTAAAAAAAAATGTGTCCTTCTACATAATGGGAATAAATATGGTTCAATACCACTAGCTCACTCAACGAAACTGAAAGAAGAATATAATACCATAGCTTTGGTCTTGCAGAAGATAAAGTATTACGAACATCAATGGATGATTTGTGTAGACTTAAAAATGGTAAACTTTCTTCTTGGGCAGCAAAGTGGTTAGTGTTATGTGGTAAGATTAAACTGGTAAAACTTTCTTTTGGGAGCAAAGGTTACACGAAATATCCGTGTTTCTTGTGCCTCTGGGATAGTAGGGACAAAACACACCACTGGGTTAGAAAAGATTGGCCTCAGAGAGAAAACATGGACGTTGGGGAAAAGAATGTCATTAACGACGCTTTGGTTGAAAGAGAAAAAATCATACTTCCTCCGTTACATATAAAGTTGGGCTTAAAGAAGCAATTTGTAAAGGCTCTTGATAAGAATGGGTCTTGTTTTGCATATATAGGGGTAAAAATGCATCAGTTGAGCACAGAAAAACTCAAAGCAGGGATATTTGACGGCCCACAAATAAGACAATTAATTAAGGATCCTGCCTTCATAAATTCAGTGAATCAAGTTGAACGAGAAGCTTGGACATTATTTGTTGCAGTTGTAGAAAATTTTCTAGGCAAACATAAAGCTCAAAAAAACTATGTTGAAATGGTTAACAAGATGCTTAATAGTTTCAAATCCTTAGGGTGCAATATGAGTATTAAAATACACTATTTACACAGCCACACTTCTAGAAAATTTAGGAGACATGAGTGAGGAACAAGGTGAAAGCTTTCACCAAGATATTAAAGTTATGGAGGACCGCTACCAAGGAAGATGGGACATGCACATGATGGCAGATTACTGCTAGAGTTTAAAAAGGGACTGTTTAAAAAAAACATTCAAGAATGTCGCGGAAAAGAAGCTTTCCAAGTGTTGAGTGACTATTTCATTTCTTCAATGTTTTTTTTTGTTTGTAAGTACGACATAATATTGTATTTTGTATAACTAAAATAAAAATTTCGTATCTACTTTTGTTTACTACACTTACGGATTTGAGTTACAATAATGTAACTTATATTTCTCTAAATTGTATATCTTAAAAATTTGAGCTCCTAGGTATAAATGAATACGTTATTTGAATTCAGGACATCAAATTGATATAGAATAAGCTCAAAAAACCCTCGACACCTAAAAAACAGCTGTTCCCCTGTGTTATACAATTTTACATTTTATTTATTTAAATGTATTTTTTCTCAATTTAATAGTTTTTCTGGCAACTTTAAGTGTGTTTTCTGAAAAAATTTCACGGTGGATGTCTTTTTTTATGATCTTTTTAGACTCAACATAAGGATACAACTTATAAAAATACGTGTCTTACCTAAAAGAAAAAAGAATTTTTTTGTATAGCTGTGTTATTTAAATTTTCTTACACGTGCAAGAACAAATAAATCAGTCTAATTCCAAAAATGTTTGCCTATTTACATCCTAAAAAAAAATGTAATTTTAGATCAGTTTAAGATTAGATGCCTCCTTTAAACTCATTAAGAATACATTGAAGGACTTAGGAATTGTGAGCTAACATTGTGATATTGGAGTGAATGAAACGATATTGGACTAGCTATTGTAAAATTTTCGCCAACACGTATATTTATATTTCTCCCTGCAGCGCTAACAAAATTTTAAGTTGGCAAATTTTGTAAAATAGTTTATAATTACAATAGCAGTAGAAACGCGAAGTTTATAGAAATAAACTGGATGTGTCTGCGTTACAATTCAAATTAGAAAGTTTAGAAAATGAATCAAACTTTGGCTCGGTCTGTATATTTTGTGGAGAACTTTCGTCATTAGGAATATACAATTAGCTGGAGTTTTAACTTTGTAAAGGGGATAGGGGGAGCTTATTTCATTCATTCTTGGTAATAAAATAAGACATCTTGGAAAAAGCGAGCAAGAAGATAGATAAGTAGAATAATGCCGCGTTTAATTTCATAAAAATATTTCGTTATATTTCTAGATAGAAGATATATGTAAAGAATTATAGCAAATGTAACTAAACTCATTTTATTAATGGACTGCGCAAGTCCTCGTAGCTATTTTCCTCCGTATATTTATATGAACAGTTATTCCCTGATTTACACCATAGTTCCCATAAAATAAACCTACATAGAGCAATGCTCTAAATATTGAAGACAGTCCGTTGGTCATTATCAAAACCAGTTCCAAAGGTCAGCAAAGGGTAAAAAAGGGGAAAAAGATATCAAAGACTTTTTAAAAAGCGGTTTAGTCCCGAAATGTCACCGTTTTGGGTCAGGAATTGCGTGAGAATGACAACTGGTTTTTTTAAGGGATTGATGGTCAGTAGATGAACTAAATTATGGGGAGATTGAGCGATAGGAAGGGGATAGTTATTGTGCGTTTGTCTATTGAAGAATAGGCTGGTAATTGGTGAAAAGTGTACAGAGTGTTGCTTTAATTTCCTTAATCTTAAATGAAATTATATCGTGTGAAATGAAAATACCTGGCCTTTAAATATTTCAGATTTATTTAGAAGATTATTCTACACTTTACAGTTAATGAGGCCTTTTTCAATACAATTTGAGTGATCAAAATGAAAGAAAAAAAATTAAGCATACTGTCATCTGCAAAGCGATACATTGGATTCCTGATCCTTTCCAGCAGATCGTTAATGTAAATCGTACCGGTTAAACGCTTTAAAACAACAAATTTTCCAACTGCAGACTTACAAACACTGGTTATGCAAAAGAAAATTGCGCACAAAAAAGTATAAACAAAACGGTTTATTCACCTCATACCAAGAGTTTTCTTTATTGGGTGATAGATGTAAACGTCTTCATTCAGCTTGCTATAAAGAATATTTGTCTAGAGTTGACGATGACCTAAGAGTCAACCCCGCGTTTGTTTTGGACCCACGTTAACAATTCCAGAAGGTGTACTTCGTATCCACATAGCATTTTTTTGATGGATTCACTTGCTAATGATGGCAATAGCATCGTGGATTTGTTCGCGCGTCATTTTTCGGCTAGTTATATGAGAGAGGACTGTGACTTTTCAGCCTGTAATATTGATAACGCACTGGACGTGAACGTTGTGAGAGGTCTCATTGGCCGAAGTATTTGAAGGCATTAATCAGCTTAAGATGAGTTATTCTCATGGCCCAGATGGGATTCCATCAGCATTCCTGAGATAATGTGTGTTTTCCCATGAGCAGACCACTACACTATATCTTCTGTTTGTCGTTGGACTCCTGCGTTTTTCCGCAATATTGGAAGACTAGCTTTTTGACACCCATTATAAATCGGGAAATCGTGAGGATATAATCAATTACAGGGGTATTTGTATTCAGTCGGCTATACCGAAAGCTCTTTGATAAGCTTGTCGCGGATCAACTTTCATGGATTTGTAGGAACTTTGTGAGATACGAGCAGCACGGCTTTTCTCGGGGAAGATCCACAGTCACAACCTTACTAAGTTACGAGCAGTATCTGTTGGACGCGTTTGAGAGAGGTATGCAGGTTGATGCTGTATACACTGATTTCTCAAAAGGCGTTTGACAGGGTTAATCATGAACTTTTGGTAGGAAAGCTTCGAGCCCTGGGATTCGGCACGAACGTGACTAAGTGGATCAAGAGTTTTTTTGATTGAACGTAGCCAGTGTATACTTATATTAAATCATATTTTCAAGAAACATATCGGTATGTTCAGGTGTCCCGCAGGGTTCACACTGTGGGCCTCTCCTTTTTAATTTGTTCATTAATGATATTGGTGAGATGTTCAACAATTCTGAATATCTTTTATTTGCGGATGACCTAAAATTGTACAGAGGAATAGAAAGTGTAAACGATGTTACGCGTCTGCAGGAAGATCTGAATCGACTGGTCAGAAAGAAATGGCTTAAGTCTAAATGTTAAAAAGTGTTTCTGCATTTCCTTTGGTAGGGAGCATAATATTGAGCGTCATTGGTATAGTTTGAACGGGGCCCTGCTTAAGTCGGTGTCGGAGATTCGTGACTTGGGTGTGCTTTTGGACAGTCAACTTAATTTTCGTGGCCATATTAATAATATTCTGAGACTGGGTCTCAGAAATCTTGGTTTTCATATTGACTATGGAGTGATTATGAACGCTTGGCTACTTTGGAGAAGCGTAATGATCTTGCAGATGTTTTATTCCTATATAAACTCCTGAATGGCTTTATTTCCTGCCCACCACTTTTGGAGAGCGTCCAACTTAATACTATTCATAGGACTCGTGGCAGTGTACTGCTCAGTATTTCATTTTATAGTGCTAATTATGGCTCTTACAGTCCTCTCACGAGAATGTGCCAATTACAGCACTTGATCCCTTCAGTTGTAGTGTTAGCAAATGTAAAGCGCTTCTAAATGCGATCGGGATCTGAGGTGTTAAACTGTTGTAATGCTTTTTTTTTTCTTCTCCTTTTTCACGTTATGAATTATATATGTGCATTGTGTTTTGTTTTTATATTACATTGTAATTTGTGTTTTTATATTACTATTGTAAATTGGCTTGTCCGTAAATAAAATAATAAAAAAAAAATAAAATAAAAAATAAAAATAAAATAAAATAAATGTGAAAGAGAACAGGAGACAGTATGGAGCCTTGGGGCATACTGGGGGTACTTGGGGCATACTGGAAAAATACAGGTGCATTTGAATATATAAACAAAACCATTGTAATGTAGATACATTATTCTAAAACATTAAATGCCAAGTATTTTTATTTTACACTATTCTATAAAATGTTTTATAAATGCAGATTCAGTCCAAAAATGATGTTTTTATTACACATCAGCTGTAGTAGTGACACAAGTCCTGCTAAGGCTCTTTCTTGATTAGCTTCGATTATTACATGTCACGAAGTCGCAGCAACCAGACACCAAATTTTTTCGTCATTTAAAATTATACTTTTACCATGTTCGAAGACAAATCCGTTTTAACTAAAGAAAGAACGCAGAATCAGGCGAGACGAGTTCTATCTCAAATAATAGCATAGTAAGACATATAAAAAATTGTATTAAGGATAACATAGACTATAGAGAATGGTATAGAGAAGTAAATTTGTCAAAGCAACGTGCACGGCGTAGCAAAGTAAGTATAAACGATGTTAAGAAGTTGGCAATTAGTCGAGTATGTTGCCTAAAGGAACGTTGTCGACGAGGCCCCGTGTTCATTTGCATATCTAATGTGGCACTGTTACATAATTATAGAATGAGGCTGTGCCCCTTTGCGATTCGTAGACAATGGCGAAAGAAGTTGGAGGAACATGAAAATTGAATTGTCTTGAAAAAATTTTCGTAAAACACATATAAGCCACGATATGCTTAATTTATAAGGTAAAGTTTTTGCAACATATTGTATGAGTTCATTTTCATTTGTAGTTTGCTGATAAATCATAAAATATTATAAATTCTGAGGATAAAGAACCTTCCAGGTGGTAAAACTCTGTGCTTTCAAATATCGTTATTTTCCATTTGAAAACATTGTTATTGTTGTTAATTTTCATATAAGCTCTGTAAACAATGTTTTCATCAAGTCTAAATTTAGATTCAGGTTGTTTAAATAATAAATATCCTAATATCGATCAGGGCACGTGTTTTTAGTTTTTAAAACCTACCTCAAATTATAATAATTAAGGTTTAAAATAACCGGTCAAGTGTAAGTTGAACTTGCACAATTAGTGTTCCGTATGTTAATTGCTTTTAAAATAAAAATTTTGTTACGGTGGTATAAAAAGATCAGTGACTTCACAAAACACACCCCAAAGAAGTTTTCAACAAAGTTTGTTTCCAATCTTTACTGAAAACTGATGACCTTGAAATTTTTTGTTTTTTTTTATATACCAAATAAATTATTAAAGGTAATGTACTCGTGATAATTTTCGTTGAATCTACACCCCGTGGAGAGCATTCTCAGAATTTTTTCAAAATTTTTTGATCAGTACTTTTCGAGATAAGGTGGGGAGACAGCGATTTTTCGCGACTTTTTAAAAATAATGCAAAGATAAAGAAAAAGTGAGTCAATATACATGTATATATATATGTATATATATATATATATATATATATATATATATATATATATATATAATATTTTACTCGTGTTTTCACAAGCTTTCATTTCAGACCACACTTGATCACTAGTAAAAAAAATTTTTTTCACTTCCGATTTCACCCCCCAAAACTAACCCCTTAAGTCAAAATTTAACTCTCACAATACACGACTTTGATGAGGCCATTAATTCCTATATTATTACCAAATTTCAACTTTCTACGACAAATAGTTTTCGCAGAAAATGGGGTGTGATAAGACAGACAGACGGACAGACAGTTAGACAGACACCGAAGTCATCTTATAAGTGTTCCCGTAGGGAACACTAAAAAAGAAAAAGGAAAAAAAAAACATAAAGGAGAAAGGAAAAAAAAAAAAAAAATGAAAAAAAAAAGGAAAAAAAAAAAGAAAAAAGAAAAAAGAAAGGAAAAGAAGACAAAAGTACAAATAATATATGTCATGAGCAAATAACCTATTATTTCTTTATTTTTTTTTTGTTTTTCTTTTGGTTACAGCAGGAAAGAAAAAAAAAGGAAAAAATGAAGCAAGGAAGGAAAAAAAGAAAAAGGAAAAATAAAAAAAAACATCTCTTCTCACTGACTCAAATCCTAGAAAAGAAAACCGCATTTGATCAGGAAGTCCATGTCTTGTTTGTTGATTTAAAAAGGCCTACGACAGCGTGCCCCTAATGAGATTGTGGGAAAACACTACAACAGAGTAATGTAAGCACCGAAATAATTAAAGCCGTTAAAATCCTTATACCAAGACGACGCAAGAAGTAGTGTGAAAACCAAATATGGTATAACAACAGGGTTCCAGGTCACAAAGGGTCTCAAACAGGGCTGCTGTATATCCCAACGCTATTTAAAATCTATTTGGAGAGTGCACTGAAGAACTGGAAAAGGAAATGCAGCAGTATGGGATTACCATTGGATGACGATACTACATTGTACACGCTATCATTTGCAGACGACCAGGTAGTAGTCGCTCAGGACATCGATGATATGGAATACATGACACGAAAACTTATGGAGGAATATGAAAAATGGGGCCTAGAAGTCAATATTAAAAAGACGGAGTACATGTGCGTCGGAGGACAACAGCAGGACTTGAAAACTGGCCACAGGATACACCATCAAACACTGTGCCAGTTATAAGTATTTGGGAACGAGAATATCAAAGACGGAAACACTGGAAGAAGCAATATTCGAGAAGGAATATCCAAGGAAGAAAAAACGATTGCAATGCTTAATAGTATACTATGGGACCAAAAACATAACCATTGAAAATAAGAAGAGAATTTACAACTCGATAGTGAAAAGTATATAACTTACAGCTCCCCAGGTGTGGCCATTGAAGGAAAGAACAGAAAAAATACTAAAAGCTACAGAAATGGATTTCTGGAGACGAGCAGCCAGAAAATCAGAAAAGACCGTATACCAAATGACACGATAAGACGAGCTTTTAGAAATAAAGCACGATATAGTGGACGAAATCAGAAGCCCAACATAGTTGGTATGGTTCGGACATGTACGAGAGAATGTCACAAGAACCGACTACTCTAAAAAGATTTTAAATTGGAACCTCATGGAAAAAGAAAGCGAGGAAGACCACGCCAAAACATATGTGAAAAGAAAGCTGGAGAGCAGGATTACGTCAACAAGGAAGTACTAGAGAGAGATCTAGAAGGAGCGAGGGATGGAGAAACCGGGAGGAGTGGAAATTAGGCATCGGAAGACGGAAGACGTTATAAAACCGATTGATATCTCTATATAAAAATAAAAAAAAAAAGCAGCGAATGAAAAAATAAAAGGGAGAAAATATATATAAAATAAGAGTAGATAGTTTGTATATCATGAACAAAATAACCCTTTTTTTGATTTTTGTGGTGGCTACTAAACAGAGAAAAAGAAAAAAAAAAAAGAAATAAATGAAAGGAAAAAAAAAACAGAGGAGCTAGCCAGTTAGTCCTAGCCACTGCCAAAATACACATACACGCACACAATCCTATAAACATTTTGTCTGAAATTAAAATAGGTTTTTTGTGCCACATTGTAGTGAAAAACTATACCAATGTTCAATTCTCTTTACGTAATAATTGTCTAAATGCTTTGAAATATGCGTAGGCGTATTGACAAGTTTCTGATCCAACAGAAAGAGAACAAACAAATAGTTCTCAAAAACAAAAAACAAGTCAAGTGCAGGTCGTACTTACGCTATTAGAGTTTCGTACCTTGATTACTTTAAAAACAAAATATTTTTGTTACGGAGGTATGATCAGTGACTTCACCAAGCACGCTCCAAATGAGTTTTCAAGAAGCAATATCTAAGATTAGGACACAAACTTGTTTGCGATGGCTAAACAAATTTTCTAGCACGTAAACTTCTATCATTAGGAAAATTGTAAATACGCATTGTCTATCAAGGTTCTGCCTCTAGTAGAACTACTATGTTTTATTAATTGTATAGGCCCAATACTATTTAGATAGCTGGAACAAGACTATTACTAACACATTTCATAAAAAATATTTTATATATCAGATAAATTATCAAACGTAATACACTCAAACAATATTGTCAGCTACACAATTCAGCTTTCGTAATGCCTTGGGAACCAGAGAGGTCTTTATTTTAAATAAATAAATAAATAAATATCGTCTTTATTAAGATGTTAATTAATTTACATGTTGATTGTGAGTACATATTACCCACACACATCGTGTAGTAGAAGACGAGGCGAGATTTACCATCGGTTACCTTAATATAATCCTCTTCAACACACAACCGCGCTTACAAACAAAAATGAAGCAGCAATTATTATACTAAACCATAGTAAAATTCAATAATCGAGAAGATACAAAATACAAATAAACTACGTCTGAGAATTCTGCTTATTTAACAGCTCTTCCCAGTTCTGGGTCATGGTATTGTATATATTTTACTGCATTATATGTAAAAACTGCGCTGAAAACAAGGCAGTGCCATTCTGAGGACATAGTCAAACGATCAAGCCGTCTAATATACCTATCATGCACCAAATTTCGGGATACTAGCTTCTCCCTTAAATAAATCGGAACTGAAGCTCCTAAGAGCCTCATTAAGAGTATTACGAAGTGCAGTTGCACAGTATTAGCAAAATTTAACCATTTTAACTTTATTATTTTTAAAGATGTATGATCATATTTTCTCAAATGGAATATAAACCTACAGCAGACGTTCTGTACATACTGCAATCGTCTCCTTGAAAGCGCATCCAAGCAAGGATGGTACACAATACTACAATAATGAAATGAAGACAAGACCAAAGACTCACACAATTTTTTCCTCATCTTAAAAATTCAGAATAAAACGATTTGCATATGAAAACCTTCATTTTCGCATAACTTTTTTGTAGAAGTACCCTAACATGTTCTCTGAATCTGAGATGTGTATTAATGCAAAGACCCAAATACTTGACACAATCAGAAGACAGCAAATCCTGATCAGCCAGTCTCAGTCTTAATGCCATGCTCAAGGTTGGTCGCCGATTTTCCTTGCCAAACAATAAAAATTGCGTCTTGTCTGGATTTAGCCTCAAATTATGTTCATCCGGGTAAACTGACAAAGCCATGAGATCCTGATTTAAATTTTCTGCTGCAGACTCAGTATTGAACCCTGGGGCACTCCCGAGATAA
>CM032448.1:122378643-122395417 GCA_019049505.1 Pachyrhynchus sulphureomaculatus | reverse complement strand
TACAATAACCATACAGAGATAAATTACAGAATAAAACTTAAAACTATTACAATAACATCAACCGAAAAACATGCAAACTTAAAAACTATTTTTCTTTTACATAAAAAAATAAAGCTTGACAGAAACAGTTGTATGTGTTTACTACTACAATTAAAGGCCTAAAAGTAAAAAAATAAAATAAAATTATAATTATTATTGGGCGAAAGTAACAATCAAAATTTAACCGAACGTCCAAGAACAAAATATGTATACAGGACCAGCCAAAAGTTATCTGTCATTTAACCAACTGTCTAAATCCAGTACATTTGGAAAAACATAATTACATATAATTATATCTCAAATATTCTCTTTTTATTTGATTGCATAGAATTTTTAATGTACTTCTATTCAAATGGGTAATGATCTAGGTGCCACGTAGTTTTCTTTACTAACAATTAGAGTGAAAATAATCTAATACGGTTTTTTTACATTTGCTGATTTATAAGCGAAACCACAACAAAAGTGAATCTTACTAATCCGGAATATGATGAACATAGTTCCACAAACTTCTGTAAGTAAATGACCTCCAAATATATAAAAGTGTAGTTTTAATACTGCAAGCTCTAAACCCTGAATTATTTTTAAAAATGTGCAGAACATATATTATTTCTTCTTAAAAGGAGTTTTCTGGATTCATATTTACGTAGCACCCTATAGACTCGCATTTAATAGGTACTAATCGATGGACCAAAGTCATTTTCTTTTTGACTAAGTATGTATTACCGGTATAGAACTCGAAAAAATTATTTGATTTTGCAAAGCCAAAATTAATTTAAAAAAAAATTTAAATATTATTTAGATCACACAAACTTTCGTCTGATCCTATACATTAGCCGCGGGGAATGAAATATACACCTAGTGAGTCAGATAATATGTTCAGAACATTTATTTTAAAATTAGCCCAGAATTGTACAAAAATGTAGTAAATCCAGCCGACATTTTGTATTCTAATAATTTGGTATTATAGTAAGTAATATTTGTCCTCTTTCCTTCGCTCGCAAGTTTCAACCTGCATGAAACCGAAAGTGATCTACAGAAGAGCAGTCAAAAAGGACCTGCTAACAGGACAGGTTAATTTGATAGCTAAACGAGTGGTTAAATAGGTAACATGTTAAAAATGTAATACAGACCTGTGCTAAAATAATTGGAAAGCTTTTTAATCAACGTTTTTAGGGTATAATTCGCGAAGCGACTTATTTTAGTAAGTACTATAATCGGCTAAAAAATGCTCGAACTTAAAGAAATCCATATATTTCAAACTTCTGAGAAATATCCAGTCAGCTTAGTCTTACTTTTTTAACTAAATTTACCATGTATGTTAAGCGGTACATTTTTTTTTTCAACTTGAAAGTTTATTGATTTGTTTATCATTGTTATTTCCTGAAATTTTAAAGAGAATGTCAAACAAGGTTATCTGACCCACTTTGTCCATTTACAAAAAAAAAAACAAGGTTATAGTAGATTTAAAATAACAAAATTACCATAAATTTTAAAACATTACAATATTTAAAGGAAAAAAATTGAAATACAAATAAGATTGACAGAAATATCGTTTGTTGGGGAGGATATAATACTTATTTGTATTTTTCTTTTGTATATCTTTACCGAAAGTAAACTTTTTGACAGTATAGTCTCAAAGCTTACAATATTAAAATAAACAGTACCTTTTAAGAGTTCCTAAAATCTAATTTTTTAACATTAACGGGGTTTTTATAAAACGTAACTTACATTCTAACAATTTTTTTTTTAAGTTTTTGTTTTTGTTTTCGTTGACCGTACCAAAAACTGTACATAAATTGTTAACTATTTTTACATATTTTTCCTTAATACTAATGTTTGTTGTGTTTGTATATATATGTATAAGTGTTTTCTTAGATATATGTTATATTTATCTGGCATATTTAAGTCTTTGGGAAAAACATTTCCTTTAATAGTCCAAACGTTGGATATTAAAGAAAAATGGGATATGGTGCGTCACCATTGAGTCCATTTAGGCGTACTGTACAGAGATCCTTGTCCAATATTATACAGAATGTACAAAATTTTATACAAAATATTTTTTATTGTATTTCTTGTTTAAAATTTGTTAAATTTTATGATGTACAGTATAAAAGTTATATATTTTAAAGTTTTACTCATAAAATATTCTACATACTGTATAATATCACTTATCAGTCAAGTTACAATCGTAATTTACCCTAACCTTAAAAATTATCTACGATTTTGAGGTAGTCAAGTTGTCCGCGTTTCTACTTTTATTTTTTTATTTATTTTTATCTCACTTACTTTCTTTTAGTTGTACGCCTTAAAACACGTGTTTCTCTGCCTTTTTAATTATATATTTTTTTAACATAATTTTGTGTAACATAATTTGACATTATGTGATTTGCAATTTTTTTAGTCCATTTTGAAAAGCCGAAAATCTTTTCAATTTTAGTTGCTTTTTTTATTTAGTAATACATACAGGATACATAAAAGCAGCCCAAGCTCAGTTTTTGGAAGTTTAGACGTGTTTTAAAAAATTTTCACGTAAAATTCATTGCTGTCAAATTCAGTCATATTAAGTTAACACCCCAAAAGTACAGTAAGACTGAGTTTAAACTGCTTTTTATTACCAGGCTTAAGTATTACGAATTGAAATTGAATTCAAGGTTTTTCATCAAATATAGATTTTTTGTATTTTTTTTAGTAATAGTCGAAGCATGTTCTAATTTCAATATTAATCAATAACAGTTGTATGTGCCGTTTAAAGTTATAAGTTTACAAAATAGTAAAAAGGTATACTTACCTTATGAAATTAAGAAAAAATATCAGAAAACTACCGAATGAGTAGTAAAAACAGAAACCGAGTTGAGAAAATAATTTCAATAATTCTCAAACTTTTAGTTGTTTTTTATTTTAACAATTTATTTTTAAATTATTTAAAAAATGTTTTTGCGAATTGCAAAAATACAAGGAATATTGGAATGGTTCATTATTAATATTTTTTAAATTATTTTATTCAATTGTGTAGTGATAATAATTAAAATATTGGACTACACGAAGTATTTCTTTTTTGAATTAAAAGTTTTTGTTGTTGATATCTTAAAAAGTGCTGCTTGAAAATTTGGATAAACAATAAAATGCCTTTAATCTTTGTTACCTTAAATTGGGAAAATTTTCACATTTTGAAGTAAAATCTTATTTGCTGTCACTATTTAATTGCTATTGTTTTTGAAAACATTATTTTACATCTTTTGAGAGCCCATAAAATATTTTTCTTTGGGCTAACATGAATTAATTTGTTTTAGAGTTTTAAAATTTATTAATAATAATTTGCGACAACTGATGCTGATATTGAAGATGTTCTATTGATACCTACCTTTGAACATAACGTGAATAATATGAAATCGATAATTTTATTTTTGTTTAATTTTAATAATTTGGCCGATTTTTTAATTTTATTTTGCTGATATTGAAAATGTTCTATTAATACCTATCTTTGAACATGACATGAATAATATGAAATTGATAATTTAATTTTTGTTTAATTTTATTAATTTGGCCGATTTTTTAATTTTATTTTGCTGATATTGAAAATGTTCTATTAATTACAAATTACCTTTGAACATGACGTGAATAATATGAAATTGATAATTTTATTTTTGTTTAATTTTATTAATTTGGCCGATTTTTTAATTTTATTTTGTTGATGTTGAAAATGTTCTATTAATTACAAATTACCTTTGAACATGACGTGAATAATATGAAATCGATAATTTTATTTTTGTTTAATTTTATTAATTTGGCCGATTTTTAGATTTTATTTTGTTGATATGGAAAATGTTCTATTAAAACCTATCTTTGAACATGACATGAATAATATGAAATTGACAGTTTAATTTTTGTTTAATTTTATTAATTTGGCCGATTTTTTAATTTTATTTTGCTGATATTGAAAATGTTCTATTAATTTTAAATTACCTTTGAACATGACGTGAATAATATGAAATTGATAATTTTATTTTTGTTTAATTTTATTAATTTGGCTGATTTTTTAATTTTATTTTGCTGATATTGAAAATGTTCTAATAATACCTATTTTTGAACATGACATGAATAATATGAAATTGATAATTTTATTTTTGTTTAATTTTGTTAATTTGGCCGATTTTTTTATTTTATTTTAAATGCCCGTTTTTTTACACAATTTTGTTCTATATGATAACCCCATAACCGTAATCTTCTAAAGTGTTGATTGATTGATAAGTAATACAGTACACTCTATGTAAGTAAGTGTAAGAACTTTTTTAATTGGGAATAATTTGAAGAAATTTCTAAATATTGCTGACTTAAAGATAGATGCGAATAAGTAACGTCTTTAGGAACTTAACAAGAAAGTGATATAAAGAAAATATAATTTATGAGATGGACACAATTTGTTTGGAATATAATGTTTCCAAATAGGTCAAATGGTATTTAAAATAGGTAAATAGAATTTTTATTTTTCCACATAGTTACACTTTCACTTGTTTTTATTAAGCTACAGAAATATCATTAAAAGTTGAAACATGATTCATCGATGTAGACCAGATACTCTATTGAATGAGCCCCAAAATCAAATTTTAACAAAATTATTGCTTATTCCCATTTAACTTTCAATCATTGCTATATAAAGGTGTACCGAAATAGCTAAAAAAAATTCTAAAATTTAAAAAAAAAAAAATGGTGTGAGGTCTATCAGAGTTTTTTGGAGTTGTAAGTACGTATCTTTAATTTAGTGTTAATTTAGTGTAACAAATAACTTAAGTATATCTAGGGAATGACATAAATCTTGGTTTGATGAAGCCACTTGGACTTTGATTTTAATCTTCATGTTAAATCATGAGTATATATTTTTAAAAAATCATGATCCAAAAAGAAAGATCGTTTAGATTTTTCATTAAATATATATATATATATATATATATATATATATATATATATATATATATATATATATATATATATATATATGTATATATATCTTCTGTAACAACTAAATTTGGTTTTTTTTAAAGCGCGACCCCTAAAAAAATACATTAATTTCTAATAATTTTTATTTGAGAAAATCCTTGTAGTTTGGAATTTTCTGTAATTTAATAAATTATTATTTCCTTGTTGATGAAGATCGATTTATAATTTTATAGAAAAGAGAATCTTATAGAGATATGATTGTATTATTTTGAAATTCATTAAACGTGAAATAGACTCTATAACAAGGTAGGTAAAGATTAAAATTTGTCATTTAATTATTTCCTCCTCCTGTAGCTCATTTTGCTGTTTAAAACTTATTAGTTTAACACAATTTTTCGCCTTATTAAACTGCCATAGCCTTTTATAAAAATTCTACTTTTTTTACTTAAAAAAAAGGTTATTTTTAATGAAAAATAGCTCATAATTGATATGACTATGATTGTTCTTTAGACAAACTGCACTTAATAGGATATAGAAAATCAGGTTCCTGTAGGACCAACACTTTTCTTAAAAGTACCAGGCATCGGCAGCACCTGGGAAAGGACATATTCATGTATCACAGCTTCATCACCTCTTAGATGAGTCCAACATAATATCAATTTCGAAAATACAACTTTTTTCAAATTAATAGTCAGGCCAGGGCTTATATAAGCTTACCAGACTGAGTTTAGGCTGTCAGACAAAACACAACAAAAGACAGCAGTGCTAAATAGGGCACTTAGATGATCATTAATTCACCATGAAGTTCCCAACATTTAAATACCGAAGGAATTCACCATCACACAGCACAGCACAGAAGAAGACAGACAGCATAGCGACTTATCCCAACCCGACATTCAGAGCAATCCGCAGACGAGATCGCTTCAACCGAGATATATCCTGCACACAGACTATATACAGTGATACCTGTAGCCAAATACCAACTTGTCTTATATGATAATATTAAATATAATACTTTTGTTTGTATATAAACAAGGCAAAACATGTCACAGAAGATGTCAGTATTGTCATAAAAAAAAGCCACAAAATATTAAACGTTGTCACCTCCAGTTAATTTTTTCTTTCCTGCCACTCATTTTTCAATTTAAAACCTGTTAATTTAACACAATTTTTCATCGTTTTATAACACCATAAATCTCTTCGAACAGCCCAATTAAGTCCGTGTGATTAACTTATCTCTTTTTCATCGCAAAAAATCCCAAAGGGGTTTATTTTAAACGAGATTTAAAAGCGGCTTTTCAGCTTTTTTTTTTGATGGTTTAGGGGAATTATTTATGGAATTTTGGAGATAATTTGTCAATGAAGCGGTTCGATTGAAAAAACTTTTTAATTTTTAAAGATGAGGGGTTTGGTGATAAAGCAAGACAATTTCTAGTATTGTTTTTTACCATACATTGCATGTTTTAGACTCCATCCGTTCTTCTATTCGATCATCTGTTAAACTTACTATGAATCTAGAATAGAAAGGAACCAAAATCCTCAGTTTTACCAAGTTTACAAAAAGTGATCTGCCTTGTTTAACTAATTTTGTGTTTTTGTTCTAAACCTGAACTAAATTTAGGAGCCACTATAAAAGTATGTTACACATGATTCTTTCAAAGATAATTTGTTGATGAAGTAGTTCGATTGAAAAAACTTCCTAGTTTTAAAAAGGATTAGTTTGGTGACAAAGTGTACAATCTTTAGTGTTGTTTTTACCATACATTGCATGTTTTACACTCCATCCGTTCTTCTTTTTGATCATCTGTTAAACTTACTATGAATCTAGAATAGAAAGGAACCAAAATCCTCAGTTTTACCAAGTTTACAAAAAGTGATCTGCCTTGTTTAACTAATTTTGTGTTTTTGTTCCTCATTTTAATTTTTAACAACTAAATTTAGGAGCCACTATAAAAGTATGCAACACATGATTCTTTCAAAAATACTTTTTAATTTTGGAGATAATTTGTCAATGAAGCGGTTTGTTTGAATTTTTTTTTTAAATTTTGAAGGTGATGGGTTTAGTGACAAAGTGTACAATCTTTAGTATTCTTTTTACTACACATTGTATGTTTTAGACTCCATCTGTTCTTCGATTCGGTCATCTATTAAACTTACTATGAATCTAGAATAGAAAGCAATCAAATCCGTTAATTTTACAAAAAGTGATGTACTTTGTTTATCTAATTTTGTGTGTTTTTGTCCGTCATTTTAATTATTAACTGGTAATTTTATTAGCCACTATGAAAGTATGCTACACATGATTCTTTCAGAAATAGTTTTTAATTTTGGAGATAATTTGTCAATGAAGCGGTTTGATTGAATTTTTTTTTTTAATTTTAAAGGTGAGGGGTTTAGTGACAAAGTGTACAATCTTTAGTATTATTTTTACTACACATTACATGTTTTAGACTCCATCTGTTCTTCTATTCGGTCATATGTTAAACTTACTAGGAATCTAGAACAGAAAGCGACCAAATCCGTTAGTTTTACAAAAAGTAATGTACTTTGTTTATCTAATTTTGTGTGTTTTTGTCCGTCATTTTAATTTTTAACAGCTACTTTTATGAGCCACTATAAAAGTATGCTACACATGAGTCTTATTTTAAATGAAATTTAAAAGTGGCTTTTCTGCTTTTTTTGAGAGTTTGGGGAATTATTTACGAAATTTTGGAGATAATTTGTCGATGAAGTAGTTCGATTGAAAAAACTTCCTAATTTTTAAAGTGATGGGTTTTGTGACAAAGTGTACAATCTCTAGTATTGTTTTTACCATACGTTGCATGTCTTAGACTCCATCTGTTCTTCTATTCGGTCAACTATTAAACTTACTCAGAATCTAGAATAGAAAGAAACCAAATCCGTTAGTTTTACTAAGTTTGCAAAAAGTGATGTGCCCTGTTTATCTAATTTTGTGTGTTTTTGTTCGTCATTTTAACTTTTGACAGCTAATTTTACGAGCCACTATAAAAGTATGCTACACAGGAGTCTTATTTTAAATGAGATTTAAAAGTGGCTTTTCTGCTTTTTTTGAGGGTTTGGGGAATTGTTTATGGAATTTTGGAGATAATTTGTCAATGAAGTGATTTGATTGAAAAAACTTCCTAAGTTTTAAAATGATGGGTTTGGTGACAAAATGTAGAATCTCTAGTACTGTTTTTACCATACGTTGCATGTCTTGGATTCCATCTGTTCTTCTATTGAGTTATATTAAACTTACTATGAATCTAGAATAGAAAGGAATCAAATCCGTTAGTTCCACTAAGTTTATAAGAAGTGATGTGCCTGTTTATCTAATTTTGTGTGTTTTTTGTTCGTCATTTTAACTTTTGACAGCTGATTTTATGAGCCACTATAAAAGTATACTACACATGAGTCTTATTTTAAAGGAGATTTAAAAAAACGGCTTTTCTACTTTTCTTGAGAGTTTGGGGGAATTATTTATGGAATTTTGGAGATAATTTGTCAATGAAGCGGTTCGAATAAAAAAAAAATTTAATTTCATAAATTGGTGACAGAGTGTACAATCTCTACAATCAAATAGATTTTTCTGTGCTAAAGACCTCTTCAAGGGACGATCCTAATGGACACAGTTCAGGATATTTAAATAATTCGATATATTATGATTGTCTTTTGAAGGAATAATTTTTTTTAAATTTGACGATTTTTAACGGTTCAGTATTAAAAATTGAAAGAATTTTACAGCTTTTAATATAAATATTTGTTAAGAGTACCTACCAGTTTACTACAATATGACTATAGAATCCGTCATTAAGTTTTTAAGCTCTAAATATATTATTTTATTATTATTATTTTGCAGTTTTGTTAAGTTCCACGAGATTCGAAATATGAATTTATTCATCGCTCAGGCCTCATTATGAACGAAATGATTATGATACTGTTAATAATAAAAAACTTCCTTGGTATTGATAATTTGAAATAAGTAAGCATATTTATCAGAAACTAAAAGTGTCTGTAATGATGTAAACTCGACACATATATTTAGAATTTTGTTTAGTAATTAATAATTATTCCAATCCAACCACAGGTAGATATTTTTTCACGTTATTTTTTAACATACATTTTATGTTTTAGACTCCATCTGTTCTTTTATTAGTATTTAGTGGTGATTTTCATTTCGTGATCAATAGAGGCCGCCTTCTATTTATTTTTAGAGTTAAGAAGTTCTGAGACTGATTTAGAAACTCTAAAGAGTTATTTCTATTAAAGTTTGTTTTTAGACGTAAACGTGAGGGGCTTACTATGAATCTAGAACAGAAAGGAACCAAATCCGTTAGTTTTACTAAGTTTACAAAAAGAGACGTGCCTTGTTTATCTAATTTTGTGTGTGTTTATGTTCGTTATTTTAATTTTTGACAGCTAATTTTATGAGCCACTCTAAAAATATGCTACACATGATTCTTTCAAAAATACTTTCTAAATATTCTAATTTAATGCATGAAAAATTATGTTTAATGAGACATATTTTGGTCTAATGAAGGTTTTTTTTTAGTTAAAGTCAGTTAAAAAAGGTATAATAAAGTTTTTACTTTGTCGAATCAAATAGATTTTTCTGTGTTAAAGACCCTTTCAAGGGGAGAGCCTAAATGGACATGCTTCAGGATATTTGAAAATTTCAATATGTTATGATTGTCTTTTGAATTAATATTTTTTTTTTTTAAATTTGACAAATGTTAACAGTTCAGTAATAAAAATCGAAAGAATCTTACAGCTTTTAATATCAATATTTATTAAGAGTATCTACTAATTTACTACAATATGACTATAGAATCCGTTATTACGTTTTTTAAACTCTAGATATATTATTTTATTATTATTTTGCAGTTTTGTTAAGTTCCTTTAGAAAATAAACCGAAAAGAACCATGAAATATCGCTCAGGCCTCATAATGAACGAAATGATTATAATACTATTAATAATAAAGAACTTCCTTGATAATGATAATTTGAAATAAGTAAGCATATTTATCAGTGTCTGTAATGATGTAAACTCGGCACATATATTTAGAATTTTGTTTAGTAATTAATCATAATTCCAATCCAACCACAGGTAGACATTTTTTCAATTTATTTTTTAACATACATTTTATGTTTTAGACTTCATCTGTTCTTTTTATTCGGACATCTCTAAGTGGTGATTTTCATTTATTTTTAAAGTTAAGAAGTTCTCAAACTGATTTAGAAACTCTAAAGAGTGATTTTTTATTAAAATTTGTTTTCAGAAATAAACCTGAGACTCTTACTATGAATCTAGAATAGAAAGGAACCAAATCCGTTAGTTTTACTAAGTTTACAAAAAGTTTATGTTTATCTAATTTTGTGTGTTTTTGTTCGCCATTTTAATTTTTGACAGCTAATTTTATGAGCCGCTATAAAAGTATGCTACACATGATTCTTTCAAAAATACATTTTAAATGTTTTAATTCAGTGCATGAAAAACTAGGTTTATTTGGACATATTTGGCCTAATGAAGGTTTTTTTTATTTAAAGTCATTTAAGAAAGATAGAATAAAGTTTTTACATTTTCGAATCAAATAGATTTTTCTGTGCTGAAGATTCTTTCAAAGAAACAGCCTAAATGGAGATAGTTCAGGATATTTAAATAATTCGATATATTATAATTGTCTTTCAAAGTATTTTTTTTTTTTTAATTTGACAAATTTTAACTGTTCAGTAATAAAAATTGAAAGAATCTTAGAGCCTTTAATATAAATATTTGTTAAGAGTTTCTACCAATTCACTACAACATGACTATAGAATCCGTTATTAAGTTTTTAAGCTCTAGATATTTTATTTTATTATTATTTTGCAATTTTGTTAATTTTCTTTAGAAAATAAACCACGAAACCCAAAAAAAATCATAAAATATGAATCTATTTATCGCCCAGACCTCATAATGAACGAAATAATTATAATACTATTAATAATAAGGAACTCCATTGGTATTAATTTGTAATAACAAGTAAGCATGTTTATCAGAAACTAAAGATGTCCGTAATGATGCAAACTCGGCACATATGTTTAGAATTTTGCTTAGTAATTAATTATAATTCCAATTCAACCACAAGTAGGCATTTTTTCAAGTTAATTTTTACCATACATTTTATGTTTTAGACTCCATATGTTCTCCTATTAGGTCATCTTTAAGTGGTGATTTGCATTTCGTGGAAAATAGAGGCCGGCTTCTATTTATTTTTAGAGTTAAGAATTTCTGAAACTGATTTAGAAACTCTAAAGAGTTATTTTTATTATAGTTTGTTTTCAGAAATAAACCTGAGGCGCTTACTATGAATCTAGAATAGAAAGGAACCAAATCCGTTAGTTGTACTAAGTTAACAAAAAGTAATGTGCCTTGTTTATCTAATTTTGTGTGTTTCTGTTCGTCATTTTAATTTTTGACAGCTAATTTTAGGAGCCGCTATAAGAGTATGCTACATATGATTCTTTCAAAAATACTTTTCAAACCTTTTAATTTAATGCACGAAAAACTATGTTTAATTAGACATATTTTGGTCTAATGAAGGGTTTTCATTTAAAGTAAGTTAAGAAAGGTGTAATAAGGGTTTTACATTTTCGAATCAAATAGATTTTTCTGTGCTAAAGACTTTTTCAAGGCGAAAGCCTAAATGGACAATGTTCAGGATATTTAAATAATTCGGTATGTTATGATTGTCTTTTGGAGGAATATTTTTTTTTTTTTAATTTGACGATTTTTAACAGTTCATTATTAAAAATTGAAAGAATTTTACAGCTTTTAATATAAATATTTGTTAAGAGTACCTACCAGTTTATTACAATATGACTATAGAATCCGTTATTAAGTTTTTAAGCTCTAGATATATTATTTTCTTATTATTTTGCAGTTTTGTTAAGTTCGTTTAGAAAATAAACCACGAGATCCGAAAAGAACAATGAAATATGAATTTATTCATTGCTCAGGCCTCATAATGAACGAAATGATTATAATATTATTAATAATAAAGAACTTGGTAATGATAATTTGAAATAATTAAGCATATTTATCAGAAACTAAAAGTGTCTGTAATGATGTAAACTATGCACATATATTTAGAATTTTGTTTAGTAATTAATAATTATTCCAATCCAGCAACAGGTAGATATTTTTTCACGTTATTTTTTAACATACATTTTATGTTTTAGACTCCATCTGCTCTTCTATTAGATCATCTTTTAGTGGTGAATTTCATTTCGTGGTCAATAGAGGCCGCCTTCTATTTATTTTTAGAGTTAAGAACTTCTGAGACTGATTTAGAAACTCTAAAGAGTTATTTTTGTTAAAGTTTCTTTTAGACGTAAACGTGAGGAGCTTACTATGAATCTAGAACAGAAAGGAACCAAATCCGTTAGTTTTACTAAGTTTACAAAAAGTGACGTGCCTTGTTTATCTAATTTTGTGTATTTTTTTTCGTCGTTTTAATTTTTGACAGCTAATTGTATGAGCCACTATAAAAATATGCTACACATGTTTCTTTCAAAAATACTTTCTAAATCTTCTAATTTAATGCATGAAAAACTATGTTTAATGAGACATATTTTGGTCTAATAAAGGTTTTTTATTTAAAGTCGGTTAAAAAAGGTATAATAAAGTTTTTACATTGTCGAATCAAATAGATTTTTCTGTGTTATGATTGTCTTTTGAATTAATATATTTTTTTTAAAATCGACAAATTTTAACAGTTCGACAATAAAAATAAAAAGAATCTTACAGCTTTTAATATCAATATTTATTAAGAGTACCTACTAGTTTACTACAATATGACTATAGAATCCGTTATTACGTTTTTAAACTCTAGATATATTATTTTATTATTATTTTGCAATTTTGTTAAGTTCCTTTAGAAAATAAACCGAAAAGAACCATGAAATATCGCTCAGGCCTCATATTGAAAGAAATGATTATAATACTAATAATAATAAAGAACTTCCTTGATAATGATAATTTGAAATAAGTAAGCATATTTATCAGAAACTAAAAGTGTCTGTAATGATGTAAAATCGGCACATATAAATTGAATTTTGTTTAGTAATTAATCATAATTCCAATTCTATTCGATCATCTTTAAGTGGTGATTTTCATTTCGTGGTCAATATAGGCCGCTTTCTATTTATTTTTAGAGTTAAGAAGTTCTGAGACTGATTTAGAAACTCTAAAGTGTTATTTTTATTAAAATTTGTTTTTAGAAATAAACGTGTGGGTCTAGAATAGAAAGAAATCAAATCCGTTAGTTTTACTAAGTTTACAAAAAGTGATGTACCTTGTTTATCTAATTTTGTGTGTTTTTGTTCGTCATTTTAATTTTTGACAGCTAATTTTATGAGCCACTATAAAAATATGCTACACATGATTCTTTCAAAAATACTTTCTAAATCTTCTAATTTAATGCATGAAAAACTATGTTTAATGAGACATATTTTGGTCTAATGAAGATTTTTTTTACTTAAAGTCAGTTAAAAAAGGTATAATAAAATTTTTTACATTGTCGAATCAAATAGATTTCTCTGTGTTAAAGACCCTTTCAAGGGGAGAGCCTAAATGGACATGCTTCAGGATATTTGAATATTTCAAATTAATATTTATTTTTTTTAAAATTTGACAAATAGAAAGAATCTTACAGCTTTTAATATCAATATTTATTAAGAGTACCTACCAATTTACTACAATATGACTATAGAATCCGTTATTACGTTTTTAAACTCTAGATATATTTTATTTTATTATTATTTTGCAGTTTTGTTAAGTTCCTTTAGAAAATAAACCATGAAATTTCGCTCAAGCCTCATAATGAACGAAATGACTATAATACTATTAATAATAAAGAACTTCCTTGATAATGATAATTTGAAATAAGTAAGCATATTTATCAGAAACTAAAAGTGTCTGTAATGATGTAAACTCGGCACATATATTTAGAATTTTGTTTAGTAATTAATCATAATTCCAATCCAACCACAAGTAGACATTTTTTCAATTTATTTTTTAACATACATTTTATGTTTTAGACTTCATCTGTTCTTCTATTCGGACATCTTTAAGTGGTGATTTTCATTTCGTGGTGAATAGAAGCGGCCTTCTATTTATTTTTAGAGTAAAGAAGTTCTCAAACTGATTTAGAAACTCTAAAGAGTGATTTTTATTAAAATTTGTTTTCAGAAATAAACCTGAGACTTTTACTATGAATCTAGAATAGAAAGGAACCAAATCCGTTAGTTTTACTAAGTTTACAAAAAGTGATGTACCTTGTTTATCTAATTTTGTGTGTTTTTGTTCGTCATTTTAATTTTTGACAGCTAATTTTAAGAGCCATTGTAAAAGTATGCTACACATGATTCTTTCAAAAATAAATTTTAAATGTTTTAATTCAGTGCATGAAAAACTATGTTTATTTGGACATATTTGGCCTAATGAAGGTTTTTTTTTATTTAAACTCAGTTAAGAAAGATATAATAAAGTTTATACATTTTCGAATCAAATAGATTTTTCTGTGCTGAAGACTCTTTCAAAGGGACAGCCTAAATGGAGATAGTTCAGGATATTTAAATAATTCGATATGTTATGATTGTCTTTTAAAGTTTTTTTTTTTTTTAATTTGACAAATTTTAACAGTTCAGTAATAAAAATTGAAAGAATCTTACAGCTTTTAATATAAACATTTGTTAAGAGTTTCTACCAATTCACTACAACATGACTATAAAATCCGTTATTATGTTTTTAGGCTCTAGATATATTATTTTATTATTATTTTGCAATTTTGTTAATTTTCTTTAGAAATAAACCACGAACCACGGACCAAATCCGTTACTTTTACTAAATTAACAAAAAGTGATCTGCCTTGTTTATCTAGTTTTTTTTTGTGTTTTTGTTCGTCATTTTAATTTTTGACAGTTAATTTTATGAGCCACTATATGAATATGCTACACACGATTCTTTCAAAAATACTTTCTAAATCTTCTAATTTAATGCATGAAAAACTATGTTTAATTAGACATATTTTGGTCTATTGAAGGTTTTGTATTTAAAGGCAGTTAAGAAAGGTGTAATAAGATTTTTTTTACGTTTTCGAATCAAATAGATTTTTCTGTGTTAAAGACCCTTTCAAGGGGAGAGCCTAAATGGACATAGTTCAGGAAATTTAAATAATTCGATATATTAAGATTGTCTTTTGAAGGAATATATTTTTTTTTAAATTTGACAGTTCATTAATAAAAATAGAAAGAATGTTATATCTTTTATTATAAATATTTATTAAGAGTACCTACCAATTTACTGCAATTTGGCTATAGAATTTTTTATTTTATTATTATTTTGCAGTTTTGTTAAGTTCCTTTAGAAGATAAACCATGAAATCCGAAAATATGAATCTATTCATCGCTCAGACCTCATAATGAACGAGATTATTATAACACTATTATTAATAAAGGACTTCATTGGTAATAATAATTTGTAATAACAAGCTACAATAAGCGTATTTATCAGAAACTAAAAATATCCGTAATGATGTAAACTCGACACATATATTTAGAATTTTGCTTAGTAATTAATCATAATTCCAATCCAACCACAAGTAGACATTTTTTCAAGTTATTTTTTACCATACATTTTATGTTTTAGACTTCATCTGTTCTTCTATTCCCTCATCTTTAAGTGGTGATTTTCATTTCGTGGTCAATAGAGGCCACCTTTTATTTATTTTTATTGTTAAGAAGTTCTGAAACTGATTTAGAAACTCTAAAGCGTTATTTTTATTAAAGTTTGTTTTCAGAAATAAACGTGAGGCGCTTACTATGAATCTAGAATAGAAAGGAACCAAATCCGTTAGTTTTACTAAGTTTACAAAAAGTGATGTGCCTTGATTATCTAATTTTCTGTGTTTTTGTTCGTCATTTTAATTCTTGACAGCTAATTTTATGAGCCACTATAAAAATATGCTACACATTCTTTCAAAAATACTATCTAAATCTTTTAATTTAATGCATGAAAAACTATGTTTAATTAGACATATTTAGGTCTAATGAAGGTTTTTTATTTTAAGTCAGTTAAGAAAGGTATAATAAAGTTCTTACATTTTCGAATCAAATAGATTTTCTGTGTTGAAGACCCGTTCAAGGGGAGAGCCTAAATGGACACAGTTCAGGATATTTAATAATTCGATAAGTTATGATCGTCTTTTGAAGGAATATATTTTTTTGTAATTCGACAAATTTTAACAGATCAGTAATAAAAATAGAAAGAATCTTACAGTTTTTAATATAAATATTTATTAAGAGAACCTACCAATTTACTACACTATGACTATAGAATCCGTTATTACGTTTTTAAACTCTAGATATATTATTTGATTATTATTTTGCAGTTTTGTTAAGTTCCTTTAGAAAATAAACCACGAAATCCGAAAATATGAATCTATTCATCGCTCAGGCCTCATAATGAACGAGATTATTATAATACTATTAATAATAAAGGACTTCATTGGTAATAATAATTTGTAATAACAAGCAACAATAAGCATATTTATTAGAAACTAAAAATATCCGTAATGATGTAAACTCAGCACATATGTTTAGAATTTTGCTCAGTAATTAATCACGATTCCAATCCAACCACAAGTAGACATGTTTTCAAGTTATTTTTTACCATACATTTTATGTTTTAGACTCCATCTGTTCTTCTATTCCTTCTATCTTTAAGTGGTGATTTTAATTTCGTGGTCAATAGAGGCCACC
>CM032448.1:121814536-122378543 GCA_019049505.1 Pachyrhynchus sulphureomaculatus | reverse complement strand
CTATTCTCGTTTTAATTTCAATGTCTTGGTCAATGTCGGATGTAATACAGGTGCCTAAATATTTGTACTTTTCTACACGTTCTATTTGTTTTCCTTCGAGGAATAATTGGCAATTGTTGGTTTAATGTTTCGAAACGACCATAAATTTTATTTTTTCCGTGTTTATCGTCAGACCCATTTCTACACGTTCTCTATTCACGTTCTCAACTAATGCTTGCAGGTCCTCCAATGTTTATGCCATGATCGCGAGATCGTTGGCAAAGCGAATGGTGTTGATCACTTCATCCTCTATCCTGATTCCTTCACTTCGTTCCCATAATGCTTTCTTGAAGATGACTTATGAATATAGGTTAAACAATACAGATAACATCTGTTAATATTTCATTTACTTGTACGACAATGGATGTGTTTTATTATTTCTATATTTTTCTATTCAAGTTGAATGTTCTTTAATTCGTTTGTCAGTTTAATTTGCTGTACCTTATCAAACGCTTTTTGACAGTCTAGAAAGCATATATGGATGGTCTTGTACTCTTGTACTTTTTTGAAGGAGAACCGTCATTCCAAGAAGTGCTACTCTTATTCCCATGCTACCCCTGAACCCAAATTGTGAACTGTCGAGTTATTCTTTACATTTCTTGTAGATTCTATTTTGTATAATTTTTAATAAAATTTTTCAGGGGGTGGCTTATGAGACTGATCAACCTGAAAATCTTCGCATGCTATGGGATTATTTTACTTAGGTAATGGTATAAAAGCTGATTGCAACCATTCTTTGGGAACTCTTCCGTCTTTGTATATCTCGGTGCATATTTTTGTGAAGGTGTTGTTCCTTTCATCTAATACCTTCAGCACTTCCATTGATATTTAGTCAGGGCCTGGTGCCTTTTTATTCTTGCTGTTCTTGAATGCATCTCTAACTTCGGTTTCTAAAATTTCATAACAATCTCCTGTTGTTTCGGATTCTACGTTATCGCTCCAGATAAGAAGTGCGTACATTAATTTGTACAATTTCAGTGAGGAAAGGGAAATAAATTAGCTAATAAATTAATGGTAGTTGCAATGGAGCGTCATCAAAGAAGTGGTAGTATGTTAAAAACATTGAGATTACGAGTAACCGAAGGTATTAGAAATAGAATAAAGACGACACTACTAACATATTAAGCATTTTGGATGAAGGAGTCCAAAAAAAAGATGAACATAAATGATGATGATCACGCAACTGGAACGAGGATATTAAGAAAGCGACATCAGTAACTCCATCGTTCTAACGACCGGCTATGTTCTTACGGAAAAGTAAGAAGGAACTTTCAAGGCGTACAGAATACATAGTAATTTTATGTAGGAAAACGTAGCTTTCCGCAAATAAGGTTGGTAATTTGGTAAGGAAATTACTGTTTATTTTAGGGAAGTTTGTTTCTCTTAGGTTGGATAGCCTGGCAGACGTTAAGCCGGGATAAACTTTGGCGAAAAGTACACAAAAAGTTATGTTTCCGGATGTTTGTTTTGGAGTTTTGTTAATTGGTAAAATCTTAAGTTTGGCTCTTGAGAAATACTGTCGAGCGTTTCAAATGTTTAAATTAATTATTATACACTGCGGAAAGTATGAAAAGATTTTTAAAATTTTTTTTTTATCAAAATACGGTAACAGCACTTTCGAAGCGGAGACTTTGATCTTTCCACTCGTGAAAGTTCTGAATAACGTGAGGCGACGAAAGGCAAAAACAAAGCGGGATTTTATCCTTTCTTTTCGATGGAAAGTCCTCTATCATGCAGTGTATTCTTAGGGCAGAGCTCCGTTAGATTATTACTTATTTCAGTAGCTGCAACGTGACTTCGCCGACTTCAACTTCTATTTTCAGAGAGAGAATCCGCCATCTACTGGAAAACAGCTCAAAATGAGTTGAAAATAATGGACAATCTTTTTCTTGACGGGTCATATTTTATTCGTAAGCAAATAGATATTTCATTATCGCAAAAATGTACCAAATTAATTTGTACATTTACTAGATAGATTTCAAGGAAGGGCTAAAAAATTTGTCATAATTCAGTGAGTGCGCTAATTTCATCATCAGCCTATTTTCTATCTTTCCTTCAAGATTTGGATATAGGCTTCCTTCAGTTGGTTCCATCTAACTCTGTCTCTAGCAACCCTCCTCCACATTAGTCCTCCGTGTCTTTTTGTATCATCTGCCCATCTCATCTGTGGCTTCCTCTCGTTCCTCATCTGATCTGTTGTCCGGTACCGATCATTATGTCCTGCAAATTTCCATTTTACCCTGGCAGCTTGTTCAGAGACGTCAATGACTTCATTTCATCACTAATTTCAAAGTTATATAAAATATATATATATATATATATATATATATATATATATATATATATATATATAAACACGTAGATTGAAAAATTTTTGGTCTGACACATAAATGTCGTCCTTCTCAAAAAATCCATATGATTTTTAGGAAGTACCAACCTTCAAATGATACGTGTCAAAATTTCATGACATTCCAACGATTAGTTTCAAATGTTTAAATTAATTATACACTGCGGAAAGTATGATTTTTAAAATTTTGTTTTTATCAAAATACGGTAACAGCAGTTTCGAAGCGGGGACTTTGATCTTTCCGTTCATGAATGTTCTGAACAACATGAGGCGACGAAAGGAAAAAACAAAGCGGGATTTTATCCTTTCTTTTCGATGGGAAGTTCTCCATCATGCAGTGTATTCTTAGGGCATGGTTCCGTTAGATTATTATTTATTTCAGTAGCTGCATCGTGACTTCGCCGACTTCAACTTCTATTTTCAAAGAGAGAATCCGCCATCTACTGGAAAACAGCTCAAAATGAGTTGAAAATAATGGACAATCTTTTTCTTCACGGGTTATATTTTATTCGTAAGCAAATACAAAATGTACCAAATTATTTTATACATTTACTAGATAGATTTCAAGGAAGGGCTAAAAAATGTACCATAATTCATTAAGTGACGCTAATTTCATCATCATCATCAGCCTATTTTCTATCTTTCTTTTAAGATTTGGATTTAGGCTTCCTACAGTTGGTTCCATCTAACCCTATCTCTAGCAACCCTCCTCCACATTATTCCTCCGTGTCTTTTTATATCATCTGCCCGTCTCATCTGTGGCTTCCTCTTCCTCTCGTTCCTCATCTTTTGCCCGGGTACCGGTCATTATGTCCTGCAAATTTCCATTTTAGATTCTGGCAGCTTGTTCAGAGACGTCAATGACTTCATTTTATCACTTATTTCATAGTTATATAAATATATATATATATATATATATATATATATATATATATATATATATATATATATATATAAACACGTAGACTGAAAAATTTTTGGTCTGACAGATAAATATCGTCCTTCTCAAAAAATTCATACGATTTTTAGGAAGTACCAACGTTCAAATGATACATGTCAAAATTTTATGACATTCCAACGATTAGTTTACAAGTTACAGTAGTTTTAGTGACGCTACTTTTAATATTTTCGAAACAATAGAAAAAATTGAATTTCGTGTGTTAACTAAACACTGTTTTTTGATGGCAAAAAGTACACACTGGAATAAAATCGGCGGTCAGCTGAGTGGACAGCAGCCGGTGAAACCCGCCCGAAGCGACCAAAGACACAACAGTCGCCTGGGAAGGTTTTGGCCGCTGTATTTTGTACGTGTTTTATATATATATATATATATATATATATATATATATATATATATATATATATTATATATATATATATATATATATATATATATATATATATATTGTATATAATATATATATATATATATATATATATATATATATATATATATATATATATATATATATATATATATATATATATATATTATATACATATATATATATATATATATATATATATATATATATATATATATATATATATATATATATATATATATATATATATATATATATATATATATATATATATATATATATATATATATATATATATATATATATATATATATATATAATATATATATATATATATATATATATATATATATATATATATATATATATATATATATATATATATATATATATATATAATATAATATATATATATATATATATATATATATATATATATATATATATATATATATATATATATATATATATATATATATATATAAGAGGCAATATAAAAATGTCCTTACTTTGTTAAATAATAAAATAACGAACTGTTAATTGTAAACGTTGAAAAATTGTAATAATCCAGGATACTATTAAAACAGGCTTTATTTGTTTTCGATTTCTCAATTGGCTACAACAACCATTCACGTACATGCTAAAAAATCATAAATTTTTAGGCAGATTTTCTCATTTTTGTTGTAACGAAGCGTTGTTTATCACTATTTTCTACAGTTTTCCTTGAAACAATGCTTTAACGCAAATATATTAAATAGTTTTCATATAAATTATATATATATATATATATATATATATATATATATATATATATATATATATATATATATATATATATATATATATATATATATATATATATATGTATATATATATATATATATATATATATATATATATATATATATATATATATATACGTATATATGGTCATTCTCTGTCAACCGCAGTCTAGTTTTAGTTTCGATATAAAATGATTTTTTTCGGCTCAAAATTTTCGTTTGAATATCTACTTTTAAATGCCGTGAGTCCTCTTCAATAATTCAAAATGGCGGCTACAATATGGCGGCTAAAACGAAAAAATTGTTGCAAAAATTTTTTCAATATGAAGATAAATTACTTAAATAATTAGATATTTGAGCGAAACTCGCTACTAGGGATTTTTGAGATGCTGAATACGAATTTGAAGTTAGAAAATGATTATTTTTTTATTCCAAGATCGCGGGTCCAAGATGGCGATCGTAAATTCAAAAAATCAGATTTCCGTGCAAGGCTCGGTACAGATATTGAGTATTGAGGCAAAAATTATGTGTATATTTAATTTTTAGACTTCAAGTAATTTAACGAAGTTTAATTTTTTGTTGTCTTTCAATTTTTGAGATACTTTTGATGCATTTTATATATATAAAAAATTAACCTAAAAGATAATATTCATTTTAATATAAATAATGAATGCGAATTGTTATCGAGTTTATACAGTCACAAACTCTTTGAGTAATTTTTACTCAGTTCGCATGAAAAACACGGTCTCCATGGAATCGTACACAATTGAAATTTTCTGGTTAAAAAAAAAAAATTTTTTAGCAAATTTTCTGAACTTTTAGATAAAAAATAGAATAAAAAGTTTCGAGCACATCTAGATCATTTTTTGAAGCTCCAAAGTACAAAAAAAATTGATTTTCGTTGAGTTCGAACATTCAAAATTTGTCTAAAATTTTTCAAATACTTTTTAAAGATCTTAGAAGTGCTCCACAATTTTTAGAGTATGAAACCTAGTGAAAATATCAATTTTTGACTTCAGATTCGCCATCAGTGCCTCCTTGAAAAAGTTGGAAATATGTTTTATGCTAATATTTTACATCGTTCGCCATCTTGGATCTGTAATCTTGGGATAAAAAATAATCGTTTTCTGAATTGAAATTCGTGTTCAGCACCTCAAAAAACTCCCGAGTACCGAGCTTTGCATGGATATCTGATTTTTCGAATTTGCAATCACCATTTTGGAATAAAAAATAATCATTTTCTGACTTTAAATTCGGGTTCAGCACCTCAAAAAACCCCCTAATAACGAATTTCACATGAATATCTCATTATTTAAGTAATTAATCTTCATATTGAATTTTTGGAGCCATTTTTTCGTTTTAGCCGCCATATTGCAGCCTGCATTTTGAATTTTGAGCCTAAAAAATCATTTTATATCGAAATCAAAAATGGACAGAGGGGAGGTCCGGTTGACAGAGAATGATCTATATATATATATATATATATATATATATATATATATATATATATATATATATATATATATATATGTATATATATACATACATATATATATATATATATATATATATATATATATATATATATATATATATATATATATAAACATATATATATATATATATATATATATATATATATATATGAGTATATATTACTTTTACAAATTATTCAACTACATCGTGTAAGGTAGGGTGCCACATTGAATAAAAAAACAATCATCCATGTTTCACCCATAAAAAAATTTCTTATTTCTCATCCTTAAACCATTAGCGACAAATTTCTACTCCCGCAAAAGCTCCTCCTCCACGCACCAAACATTTTAACAACCGACGACTCGAGTTCAGTTGTCTTTTCTTCAATTGTTTCTCGATTGTCAATATTCAAAGCACGCTTTTACAAATTGTTTAATTAAATCAAGGGAGGTTGGGCCGAGCAGCACGGCATCATTCTCTTGTTTCCAACGCCGACTGTGTCTTGGAAATTAAATTTAAGACTTCAGAGCGACTTTGATGCGTTTTGGGACCTCGCGCTCGCAATTCAATTGCCTTGTTCGCGAGAAACTTTCTTGGCAGGGACTAATTAAATTAAAACGGTCTTATTTCTATCTAGTCAGCGTTAGATGGATATTTTTTGTGGGTGGTTTATGTCATTTACAAGGATCAAAGGAAAAAAGGAATTTAATGAAAATTAAGTTTTTAAAATTTGTGAGTGAAAAAAGTTGCCAATATTATCAGCTATTTTGACCATACAGTGTAGTCTAGTGGGGGAAGGATTTTAGGCACACATATAGACCAGAGAGATCTTTTTTCGTAAACCGCATCTAACGTCTGATAATGGATAGTACTCTCAGCTTACACCCTCCGAAAATCTTTGTGTCATTGAAACTAAGCACTTCATTATTGATGGCGACCCTCCACCTATCTAATGGTACTTCAGATACGTAACCCACTGAAAAATGACCAGAACACTGTTTCCATTGTCAGTTCTTCCGAACCCAGTGATCCTCCACCAACATCCCGTCAGCAGTTTACGTTATAATCGTTTTCCGGTTCATCATTGTTTAACTTCAAATATAAGTCTCACTCGGGAGCATAGCGACTGGCCTTCCACCAACAACATGCCTTTATGAAAATATCTGGCTAGCAGCAAAATTAAGAAATATATTCACCTGAGGAGTTGAGTTTCGGATCGCGAAGTGTGTGCATGTGAATCGAACGCCCGGCAATAGTCAGCTCGTTCAACGAGCATTATTACGGTAGTGTTTCGACCTAATTAATTGTTTTGTCGGTTGCAAACGAGAGGGACTAGAAATAAAGCAGAGTGTAGTGTTAGATTTAAGAAAATAAATAAAAAATTTAGAAGTTTATGAGAATAATTCTGTGAAATTGTATGAAGCTAACGAAACGATAAGCGACGACCTTGACCGTTTTAATGCGTATAAGGTGAGCGAACCACCGGAGAACGGTGATAAGAAGTATAAACAACAGTTTTTTTCTTTTTCTCCTGTGTTTGAAAATGGAATATACGAGGAGCACACGTAAAGTTTTTATAACCGAAAGAACAATGGGTAGCGATGATAATACATCAGGAGACTCAAAAAGAGGGAGAGTCGAAGAAAAAGAAGAGCCAATGGAATTATCCAAGAAGAGTAAAAAGCTGATAAGAACACCACAGAAAGAGAGAAACGAAATAGTAAATAAGACAAACAATTTGATAGAAATGATCAGAGAGCTAATGTCCGATATAAAGGAAATAAAACAAGATCAGAAGAGACACCAACAGGAGTTGAGGAAACTAAGAAAGGAGAATGAAGTACTAAAAGAGGAAAATAAAATAATTAGAGAAAACATGAGAAGTATGAGCTTGAAGATGAGTAGGTTGGAAAAATACAACGTAAGGAATAATATTGTAATATTGAGAATGAGACTTGCAGCGAATAGCGAACCAGATCTGAGAGTGGGTGAAGAACACTTTATGGAGAGGAGTATGGACACAAAAGTACAGATTAAATATGTGATCAAAATAGGAGCAACTATATACAAGAAAGAACTTGGAAACACGGGAGATAAAGAAGCTGTGATGAAAAATAAAAACTAACTGAGAAATCTAAGGGAGAGAGTTTACATAAAGAACGATTTAACAAAAGATGAATGGGAAATTCAAAATAAATTGAAGCATATAGTAGAGAACGAGAAAAAAAATGGAAAAAGAGTGAAAATAGGATATCAAAAAATCATAATCGAAGGAAGAGAATATAAATGGGACATTGAGAAAGAAAAATTGAAAGAACAAACAAAAAACACTTCGACCATCAAGTCAAAAAACTGAGAAAAAGGAGAGAGATAGGTAGATTGACGACGACCCTGGCAAAAAGAGAGGGGCTAATGAAAGGAATATAAATAAGAAGATAATCAAAGAAATAGATAGGAAGAAAGAAATGGAAAATAATTATCGAGTTATTAGATTGAATGATGAATAATGGGGATATAAACTGAAAAGAGGATGAACTGACAGAAGAACAACAAATGTACTATGTAGGAAAATTACGAGGACGCCTTTTAAGTTTTTACAAACCACCACTAGATGCCGCTATTCAGATATGACATTACCATTGTTGTGAAATTTGACCTTTGTTATTGTTAAAACAGTTTACAGTGAGCGTTTGAAAAAACAGTTCTGTGATCAAACGGAAATTTTATGTGAAGGTTTTCATTGGATAATTTTTTATGATTTTAGTAAAGGCCTAACTCAATACCAATGCCTTAAATTGCTTCGTTCAACTTTTGGTAATGAATTATCATCAAAAGGACTGTTTATAATTGGTTTGCAGAATTTCGTCATAGTCGTGCTTCCTTCAGCAATCAATTTCGTGAAGGTCGACCAAAATCGGTTGTTGTTACAAAAACATTGGTGCTGGCTCGTGTCAATTTGTGTAAGGAAATATTCAAAAAATTCGATCGAGGACATGCAAAATCGCTATAAAACATCGTAACAGGAGAAGAATCTTGGATATATTCGTACGAGACGGAAACTAAGCAACAACCATCTGTTTGGGTGTTCCAAGGTGAACCAAATACAATAATTGTTTCGTTCGCGACGCACTTCCAGGAAAATGATTGCTTGTTTCTTTGATTATACTCGACAAGTTGTAACCATTACTTTAGAAGACCAAAGAACAGATAATGGCGAATGGTATACAACAGTTTATTTGCCAGAACTCATCGATGAAACTGAACCCTTCCAAAACCATGTTTTTGAGGTACCAACTTCAGAGTTGAAAAAATAATTTTGATAACACAGGTCAACATTTTATCTAGGCTTGTACTCGGTAAACCAACTAGGTATCTTAGGGTTTTTGGGGTCGCTGATCACGATGAAGGGGTCGGTTAACCTTCATCAGGTCAGGTTCAAGGTCATTTGAAGGTCAAATTGAGCCAATGCAGCCAAAAAATCTGAAAAAATTCATACGTATGTTTTTTGGGTCACTGAATCCGAATCCGGTGTTATTTTTTTCATATAAGGTCTCCTAAAGGTCACTAGAGGTTACTTCAAGGTCATTCTGAGGTTATTTGGAATAAAACAGTTATGAGCAGGCCAAAAAATCTGAAAAAAAAAATGGTGTATACGTTTTTTAGGTCTCTGGTTCAGAATTAGAGGTCGGTTACCCTTCATCAGGTCGGTGCGTTGGGATTCAAATGACCTTCGAATTGATTTTCTTTTATGGTTTACATTTGTGTCTCTTTTAAGGCTCCAACAGTAGTCAGCTAACATATTCGTACCCCAAACTCCTTGATATCTTTGTTCAAATACTTTCAGATCTTGATGCATACGTTCTCCTTGCTCTTCACTGAAGTCTCCTAGGTTCTCGGGAAAGTAGTCAATGTGAGAATCTAGGAAATGAACCTTGAGATTCATCAGACATCCTAGTTCCCTGAAGTTATTTACCATTTTCGCAACGATTTCTTTATAATTTGGATCTTTATTGTTTCCCAAAAACTTTTTCGTCACTTCTTTGAAACTTCTCCAAGCTGCCTTTTCTTTGTCAGTCATCTTTCTTTCGAATTCTACATTTTTGAAAAGTTCTCTTATATCAGGTCCGGTAAAGTCACCTTCATTTATTTTCGCCTCCGAAAGTTTTGGCAATACTTCAAAGATATGCATGAAAGCATCGCTCTGGTTTCTACTCATTACTTTAACAATTTGTTTTGCCAGACCTAACTTTATGTGCAATGGTGGTAATAGAACTTTATGAGGAGGTACCAAACTTTCTGCCAAAACATTTTTCTCACCTGGGATTAGATTTTTTCTTGGTGGCCAAACTTTTACTACGTAATGTTTATCTCTAGCACGACTGTTCCATTCACAAAGGAAGCATGGATATGATACAAACCCTGATTGCAAACCGAGCATGATCGTTCTGATTTTTAAATCACCGCAAAGTTCCCACTTATGAGAATCATATTTCAGTTTTTCTAGTACGAGTTCTAAATTGAAATATTCTTCTTTTAAAATGACCCAATGAGCAAGAGGCAAAGGGGCATACGTATTCCCATTGAAGAGCAAGATCGCTTTTAAACTTCTTTTCGATGAATCGATAAAAAGGCGCCAATGACTAGCTGTATATTCGATACCATATTCTTTGACTAATCCACTAACATCATTGCAATAAATTAAATTACCAGATTTTGTAAAATACTTTTTGAATGGTTTTTTCTCTTGAACGGTAATATGTTACTTTTGTCCCTGGTGCTAAACAATTTTTTCCTTTTAATCTCGATGCTAAAAGTTCAGAACCTTCTTTTGAAAGTCCTAAGTCTCTACAGAGATCACTCAGGTCACCTTGGTCAAAATGTGTTTGTTCTGACATACCTTTATCTTCTGAGCCTGAAGATACATTGTAGGCTTCACTTTCACCATCTTGCGATGTATCTAATGATTCATCATGCATTTCTATATCATCAGAAACTTCAAAATGCTCTGCATTGCTATGCCTGCTGTCATCATTATTAGGTGCAGTTTCTATATATATGGGCAATGTTACAGATTCTACGCACGGATAAGTTACAGAGTTTTTGTTATTACGATTATATCCTTTCAGATTCGTTAAGCAGAAATAACAATTAGACGTATGGTCTGATGGATTTCTCCATTTCATCGGTGCAGAAAATATTTGTGCCCTTGTTCCAAACAAAATATTGCGGCATTTACTACAGATGACATTCGGAGTATAAGAGTTGTTTAAGGAACTCGTATCGATATTAAACAAACTTTTATATTTTGTTTTCAAAGTCTCAGAAAATTTAAATTTATTTTTGGGAGTATACAGCCCATAAACGATACAAAAACAGTTCACATTATTCTTACAAAATCCTTGACTTATAGCATTAAACTCTTCAAAAGCCAAGTTTCCCACCGTTGAAGAGCTACGGTCGCTGGATGTCGACGGCTGCGGGCCCGCTTTCCCACCCTGACCAACCGCCGATTCTGGGGTTCCGAGCCCCTGTTTCGTAGAAGTTTTATTTGTAGTTGCCATGACGGCATGGAAGCCATAACCCAGGGACTTCGCCGGATAGTGGAACAACTCCGTTGCCCACCGTCACCGCGTGGAGGTGCCCTGGGTGCAACTACAAGTATTAGTTCATTAGCCCACATTTATTAAATATGCATATCAAATAACTTTACGGAAATGTTAGTGGAGTTTTAAGATTGAGACAAAAACTTTCTGTATAAATAAACCGACCTCGAAGCAAGTATAATGCTGAAATATACTAGTAGCACTTGATCATAACCTTTTCCTCTACCCATGTTCTTGTATTCCTGCTTGAAACGATCTATGGAAGAAATGGTAGGGAAGAAAAGAACACAGATTAGGAATTAGTGACCCAAAAAAGGTGGGTATCGTTTTTTTTTAGATTTTTCAGCCGCTATTGACCTTCAAATGACTTTGAACCAGATTTGATGGAGGTTAACCGACCTCTAATTCTGAACCCGAGACCTAAAAAACGTATACAACATTTTTTTCAGATTTTTTGGCCTGCTCTCATAACTGTTTTATTCCAAATAACCTCAGAATGACCTTGAAGTAACCTCTAGTGACCTTCAGGAGACCTTACATGAAAAAATAACACCGGATTCGGATTCAGTGACCCAAAAAACATACGTATGAATTTTTTTAGATTTTTTGGCTGCATTGGCTCAATTTGACCTTCTAATGACCTTGAACCTGAACTGTTGGAGGTTAACCGACCTCTAATTCTGAACCAGAGACTTAAAAAACGTATACACCATTTTTTTCAGATTTTTTGGCCTGCTCATAACTGTTTTATTCCAAGTAACCTCAGAATGACCTTGAAGTAACCTCTAGTGACCTTCAGGAGACCTTATATGAAAAAAATAACACCGGATTCGGATTCAGTGACCCAAAAAAACATACGTATGAATTTTTTCAGATTTTTTAGCTGCATTGGCTCAATTTGACCTTCAAATGACCTTGAACCTGACCTGATGAAGGTTAACCGACCCCTTCATCGTGATCAGCGACCCCAAAAACCCTAAGATACCTAGTTGGTTTACCGAGTACAAGCCTAGATAAAATGTTGACTTGTGTAATTGGTTTGAACGCATCCAAAAATCTTAAAGGCGAATATTTTGAAAAACAATAAAACAATTTGTAACAAAAAATTTTTTTCTTCCAGTGTTTTTGTTAAAACGTAAAAGGAAGCCCTCATAAGTTTAAATAGCATTGATGTTATTGACTCTAGAATTAACGTTTAAAAAGTAAGAAGCAAGAAGAGAAAAAAGGCAATAAAAAAAAAGAAAAAAGGGAAAAAAGGAAGGAAGAAGAAAAAAAATAATGAAATCGGAAAAAGCAAATAAAAAATAGACAACAATTAGACAAATAAGATAAATTTGTATACAGTAAAGGAATAGTAAAAAAAAGTTTTATTTTATTTTTTATTGAAAAAAAAAGAAATGCTGGTTAATTGTTTATTTACGCTTGTTGATAAATAAGTTAATTTCAACTTGCAAGTAAATAAAAAAAATAATTTAGCCGATCTTGTACCAACTTTAAAGTTTTGCATAATTTTGTGTGATTAACAGTCAAATTTTGTTATTAAATTAAGTATTAATTGCATATTACTTACATTTATTGCATTTTTCTTTTGGTTTGACTAGAACGAAGATTGTTTTTGCTGGTTATACTTTCTTTTACGGGCAAGTACTAACTCTTTAAAATTCGGAGAAGATGTTATTTTGTAATTTTTACTACTTTTTAGTGTTCCGTACGGAACACTTATAAGATGACTTAGGTGTCTGTCTGTCTGTCTGTCTGTCACACCCGATTTTCTCCGAAACTATTTGACATAGAAAGTTGAAATTTGGTAATAATATAGGAATTGATGGCCTCATCAGAGCCATGTAGTTTTGAGAGTTAAATTTTGACTTAAGGGGTTAGTTTGACTTGAGGGGTGAAATCGGAAGTGAAAAAAAATTTTTTTTACTAGGTCATCCAGTGTGGTGTCAAATGAGAGCTTGTGAAAACACGAGTAAAAAATATACATATAATGTAATACTTGCGCGCACTTTTCTTTGTATTATTTTTTAAAAATCGAGAAAAAATCGCTGTCCTTATCCTTATCTCGAAAAGTACTTATCGAAAAATTTTGAAAAAATTGTGAAATATTTTCCACGGGGTGTAGATTGAACAAAAATTATCACGAGTGCATTATCTTTAATAATTTTTCTGGTATATAAAAAGAAACAAAAATTTCAAGGTCATCAGATTTCAGTAAAGATTGGAAACAAACTTTGTTGAAAACTCATTTGGGGTGTGTTTTATGAAGTCACTGATCATTTTATACCCCTGTAACAAAATTTTTTATTTTAATAGCAATCAACGTACGGAACAATAATTGCGCAAGTTCAACTTGCACTTGACCGGTTATTCGAAGTAAGTTTTTTTTTTAATTTTTATTTTTTATGTCCTGTATTAGTAAAATGATGCCAATCATTTAGCCACGTAGGCAGAGAGCCGCTGGCATCTGATAGTCTCATATAAAACATTGAGAAGGCATAAGGACGAAAACAAAATTTCATTGCGAAAACGGTAAAACATAACACGCTTCGAGAATATCACCGATTATGCAAAAAACAGGTTAATTTACCGCGACACCTTTCAAACCTATAAATTCGACTTTGCGACTAATTAAACATTTCGAAAATGGTTATTTTGACAATTTCCATTCCAACTGTAACCGAGCGGAAAATTACTTTTGGAGGAAAACAGCGTCTTAAAAGGAAAATTAAAGGAAAATTTATTCTCCTCGGCGAAGTCGCGCGCGTACGCTCCGATAAATTTTCACGAAAAGCCACACCCTTCGCTTTTAAACTTGTGTATTTCAAGAAAATGAAACTTTCCTTTGACATTATGAACTAGAAAGGTGCCTCTAATATAAATTATCTCGTGCTGTATAAAACAAATTAACACCTGTTGTCTCTCTTTTAAGAGAAAGAGAACTTTACATACCTGGGTTCGATTTGAAGTACATTGAGGCATTTTTCTGTAACCTACAGTTTGTCAAGTAAGAACGTATCCGCGATAGTAGACGCGATTCAACAAAAACTCGGTAGAAGAAACCTTTGTCTACGGCGCATTTAAGTAAAAGTATCAGGCGATTCTGAACTTCCGTCAAAATCACGTAAAATCCAAAATGAGTCACTTGTTTGCGCGTTCGGTTCGAGGAAGTCTTTCTTTGTTCCCATCCACAGGGGCATAAAATATCCCGTTTAATACGTTAGATTTACTTACGACGTGCTTGTATCAAAACTATTTTGAATTCAACGATAACTTTTATACATCTAAAGAAGGTCTAATAATGGATAATCCTTTAAGCCCTTTACTAGCAGAAATTTTCATGCATCATTTCGAACTAAAAATTCATCAAAACGCGGTAAGCAAAAATATTGTTTACTGGTATAGATATGTTGACGATATCATTTCCTGTTTCATGGGAATAGATAGACAACTAACAATCCTCCTTAACTTCCTAAATAATTTGCATCCTAATATTAAATTTACCATAGAATCAGAAACCAATAACTCTATAAATTTCTTAGACATATATATATATACGAGTATATCAAAAGTGAACAATAAACACGATTTCTCGATTTTTCACAAACCTTCACATACTGACACAGTCATACACAATAGTTCATCCCACCCTTATCCTCACAAAATGGCAGCTTTTAACTCTTTCATACATAGATTGTTACATATCCCTATGACTAAAACTAATTTTAACAACGAATTCAACATAATCAAACAAATAGCAATTAATAATGGATATGACCCCAACATTATAGATAATATCTTGAATAAAAAATCCTTTAAACAAGCAATCTCCCTAATTTATCCCACAATTAATGACAAAAAAGGAAAATTTAGTACACTCACATACACAGGGAAAATAACTAGAAAAATTTCCAAACATTTAATAAAAAAGAACAATAAAATAGCATTCAAAACCAGTAATTTCTTAGGGAGTATAATTTGAATAACAAAACCAAATCTAAGAAATCCTTAAAATCAGGAGTTTATTTATTAAATTGTGGATCTTTTACTAAAAGCTACGTAGAACAAACTGGTAGATCTTTTGAAACTCGCATTAAAGAACATAAACATAGTTATTTAAAAAATAAGAACAATTCACTTTACGCAACCCATATAATAAACGAATCCTATAATTTTGATGATACGTTAAAAATCCTACATGTAGAAAATAAATCTAAAAAATTAAATTTGCTTGAATGTCTTGAAATTAACAAACGGAAAAACTCCAATCAATTATTAAACGAACCGATAGACTTAAAACATTCACCCTTACTTAATCTTTATTAGTTCTTGGAAATAGTACCACAGATTTGCATTCTTAAAATAATTCTGTCTGTAAATAATATAAAAAAATGATTAGCATAATCTTAGGTAATTAAGGATAGTTTTAAGCACTATATAACCAGGATTACTACCAAATATTTTTCTTTCTTATTTACGTCTGAAGAAGCCATTGTATGGTAAAACAATTGTCTAGTGACTTTAAATATATTGGAAATTAAAACATAGTGTTGTTTTTATACAATTTTATTATGAATCTCCAACAAGTAACGGCTAACACAATCAGAGATGTTCTTCAATCATTCCTTCTAATCGTGTAATTTCTGCCTGAAGATTAACTATAAAGGTTCTTAACCCTGCTCTCTCTGGATGATCCTGAACGCCTCCCATCACTTGCTGGACTAGCGGATAATTCACCATCAAGTCGATCGGATCGACTATTCAGGTGCCTCTTCTTCTCCCATTTTTTTATAGGCATAGCACACGTGCTACGAGGAGATCTCTAAAGAGCTACAGGAGCGGCGCATGTGCAGAAAAAGCGGTTCACATTGGTCTTGAATTGTTGTAAATTGTAGCCGGTATTATTGAAAGGAGTGCGACTGGTCGGCAGTTGTTGACAACGTTGGCATTGTTTCTTGTTGGTCTCGCTCTAGCTTTATTTTTTCTGTTCTTTTCAGTGTGTACTCCACTTACTACTGACTAACTACTTATTTTTGCTGTGGAATTTACAATAAACATCGGTTATCGCGTGGCTAGAATAAAATAAAGAAATGGTGATTAGTGTTTCTCCGGGTTTAATCACCAACGAGACCTAAACAGATAAATCTTCCAGACCATCCCTCGTAATTCCTTATAAGGTGCAAGCGAGACAAGAGACCTTTTGTGTCAAGAACCAAGATTAAGAATGGGGAAAATAAGATAGATGTGCCCGCCATTTTAGCACAGTATTTTGCTTCCTTACATTTCGTTATAACGAGCCATCGACCAAACGAATACTCGGCGAATTTCGTTTATTTGTGCGTCTGTTTTCATGCAAGAACTATTTGGACGGTAACGTCGAGCGTTCCTCAAAGTAAAATTATGCTTTAACTTTGGAAAACTAAGAAAATTACGCCTGAAAGGCTGCGACAGTGGGGTGTCGCGAGAAATGCCTAGGGAGTTAATGTTTCTTTTTTCTGCAAAGTCAGCGATGTGTGTGAGGTAAATCATACGCAAAATTTACCACTTTTTGATTATTTCTTTTTAAAACTGAGAATAATTTTTTACGTAATTTGAAATTGAAATTTTACACTCTCTGGTCATCAATTTTTAAATGGTTTATTGACTTTTTATAGTTCTGAAAGGGTTCTTTTTCGGGAAAATCTCCATCAATCCTGTTTTGTTTTCTTATCAAAGATTTAAGTCTACTGACATATCAAAGACATAAAAAACTTTACATGATGCCTGTTCGCACTTTTTAATCATGAAAATATATGATGCGGAAGCTTTCAAGGCTTTCGCTAGAGGAGAAATTAAGGTTTCTGAGAATGGACCACAATAAATTGAGGTGATTCTCCGACGTTTCACTTATGATTGTACAAGACATCTTCAGGTATCTTTACTTTTTAAGTGTTTATCCAGTGTAATAATCATTTTCCATATATGATGCAGAAAATAACTAGTAATGTTGTCAGGATGTTTGTAAAGTTTCATTGATTCCCTAAGCTTTCTTTTATAGAAAGTGTAGAAACGAGGAAAATTTTGGTTTCTTTAATGTACTGTAGAGTGTTGATACTCAGGTTGAGCTGATTGTATAATTTGTTTCTCTTTGATACATTTTTCATATTCTTTAATTCCACTTTCCATATTGATAACTAGAAAAGCAAGTGGGAGCAATAGAGCAATTCATGAATTTCGACTACCTCGGAGTAGACATTTCCAGGGACAGACAGCTGAATGAGGAGGCACAGCGGCAGACAATGAGAGCGGCACAGGTAGCGTGAACTCTGAGAGAAATAGTATGGAGTAACAAGTACATGAGTATCGAAAGCGAAGCGAGAATATATAAAACAATGGGAAGACTGCTTACAAAACTCGAGCTAAAACAAGAGCAACTAAACAGAAAATAAGTACACCTGATATGTTAGTAATAACATTGCGGGACAGGCAGAGAAATATAGAGGTAAGAGGAAGATGTCAGGTAGAAGACGTGGCGAAGTTGACGAAGAAGAGAAACAAAGGATGGCACGAGCATGTACAAGGAGTGGATAAAGACAGAATCGCCAGAATATGTAAGAACCAAAGATCTAACGGAAGGCGACCACGTCGCAGACCACTCCGCCCATGATTCGAAAGTTGGAAATCATCATCCACATAAGTTTGAAACCACAGACCACAGGACGCGAATCCAAGTCTATAAGAAAAATAAGAAGAAAATATTGATAACGTCAACTTCTAAATAAACTGTATCATTGGGTTATCTCAACCATTGTCCAATTGTTGAAAGTTGTGCGGATTCAATTTTTGAAGCCATTTGACTATTTTGTCTAAAGTACCGCGCATGTAAAGTAGAACTGCTCTATCTGCTAGTAGATTTTTATTTCTATCTTGTAAGGACGTCGAGTTTTTAAAAAAGGTAAACGAAAGTCTAATATCCTCAGTGCAATATCCATTACTGATTAGAGAATTGGTCCGTTTATTTGTTTCTGATGCGACAGAGTGTTCATATATACTCATGAAAGTAAATACCAGGTGTACAAGTATGAAACGAGGATTTTTTTTTTCTAAAAAAACATGTTAAATTCGGAAGAATGATAAAAAGTGCTTTATTCAAAGTATGCTCCATCGCTTGTTATACGTTTTTTCCATCTTTCGGGCAATTTGTCAATACCACCCCAGTAAAAATCTTCCCCTTTTGCTGCGAACCATTTTTTCACATCTTCGTACGAACCAAAGCGCTGTTCAGCAAGTGCGTGACCTATCGATGTAAACAAGTGGTAATCGGAAGGAACCAAGTCTGGTGAGTAAGCCGCATGGGGTAGAACTTCCCAGCTGAGTGCTTCCAACGTGTCGCGAACTGGTTTTGCCGTATGTGATGGAGCATTGGCATGAAGAAAAATGACTTTGTGTTGCCTCTTTCGGTATTCTGGCCTTTTTTCAAGCAGCGAACAGTTCAAATCGGTCAATTGTTGTTGGTAACGTTTAGTATTAACCATTTCCCCAGGTTTTAACAGCTTATAATAAACCACGCCCCTCTGGTCCCACCAAACACAGAGCATCATCTTTCTGCGAAAGAGATTCGGTCTTGCGGTCGATGTGGATGGTGCGCCTGAGTCCATCCATGATTTTTTGCGTTGGAATTTTCAAAATAAATCTACTTTTCATCCCCTGTAATATACGATGCATAAACGACTTCCTTTTGTACCGAGCGAGCAAAATGTCACACGTGTTTTTGCGCTTTTCCATTTGCCTGTCGTTCAACTCATGTGGTACCCATCTACCGGTCGTCTGAATCTTTCCCATCTCTCGTAGCCGATTGGAAACAACTTGTTGACTAATGCCCAATTACTCGGCGAGTTGTTTTTCTGTTTGCGAATCATCTTCGTCCAACAATGCTGGCAATTCCACATCTTCGTATTTTTTTTGGTGAGTTTCCACGTTCCTTGTCTGCAACATCGAAGTCATCACTTTTGAAACGCCGAAACCATCGTTCACACGTATCTTGCGATGGAGTATGTTCACCATAAGCTTCTCGAAGTAATCGGTGTGATTCAACAGCAGTTTTCTACAAATGAAAACAAAAAATTAATACTGTCCGCGAATGCTCTTTGTTCGGTATACATTTCGACATATTGAACATAACAACACAACACTACGCACACACTTTACCAATTTATCACTGACGCGCATCTGACACTTGTTGATGACACACCAAAATAGCGCAGTGTCAAATCTTTATAGCACAAACTGCATTGGTGCACAATCTGTTGTCTGAAATCCGCATTTCATACTTGTACACCTGGTACTAGTACGTTGATCACAGACAGTTTTCTAACAGAGTGATGGTGCAAGTTAGCATTGAGATATTTATTGGTGTACGTTTGCTTTTTGTCAACCGCTTTCCCCAATTTACTATTATTTTTCCTTGTACCAATACTACACAACTAGAAAGTAAAGGACACACTTGTGTGTACAATGGATTTTCTTCTCTGTATTCATCAATAATTTGGTTAGTATGATATACATATAATTGGAAAAATCCTTTATTTTAGAAGTCAGAACATCATTTTCCCATGTACCACGTTTTTGATCTAGCTAATAAAAACATCTTTTTTTTTGCAAAATTCGACTTTATTCATCAATAAAGTCTCCTTCAAGAGCAATATAATCAGTCCAATGTTTTTCTAACATTTCTATACTTTTCTTATAGAAGGATTTGTCTTTACCTTGAAAATAGGTCTCAGTTTCGCTGATAACTTCTTTATTAGAGCCAAGTCTCTTTCCCGCGGGCATTTTTTTGAAGTCTGCGAATAGATAGTGGCTGAGGGCCAAATCTGGAGAATACGGTGGATTAGGAAGTAATTCCAACTTCAATTCATACAATTTTGCCATCGTAACCATTGTCTTGTGACACGGTGCATTGTCTTGACGAAAGACCACTTTTTTCTTGTTCATTTGAGGTCGTTTTTTTTGCGATTTCTGTCTTCAAACGCACCAATAACTTTATATAATATTCCCTATTGATGGTTTTTTTTTCCCTTCTCAGCATAGTCGATGGAAATTATTCTATGCGCATCCCAAAATACAGAAGCCAAAACCTTCCCAGCCGACTATTGTGTCTTTGGTCGCTTCAGGCTGCTTTCACCGGCTGCTGCCCAATAAGCTAACTGCCGATTTGATTTCAGTGTATAGCAGTGGACGTAGACGTACAGTATAATATACACGAGCCTCCCCGACAGCAGAAGCCAAAAGTAAACTCTTCGGCGATTTTAAAGTAACCATTATTTTGTCGACAAAAAATTCTTTCTACTCTATAATAAGTAAAGGGGAACATTCTATCTCAACGTTTATTTTATTTTCTTTTTTACAAGGAAGCAAATAAAATTTTGGTACTTTACTGTTAAAATTTTTTCTTATTATAATATTGCATAATAATTTATTTTATAGTGATAAGTAGTTATTTTAAATATAATAATTTTTATATATTATTTTTTTTTTATTAAGTTGGTTTAGGGACGTTTTTTTTCCTTATTATTAGGATCCGCTATTTTATTATTTAACATGGAGGTATGGAGGCAAAATAAAAACATAATTTCAAATAGGTTTTTTTTCTGAACTTCTTCAATATAAATACCTAAATTTCTCTTTAAAAAAAACAATGACCTTTATGACACCTTATCCCCGTAATTGGTAAACATTCACTGAAAAGGAAACACGGGACTCCCGGCATAAACCTTTAGAATGCGAATAACAAAGGAGCCGTATTCGGTTTTAGAATATAAAAATATTTTAATATTTTTATTTTATTAAATTTATTTGAGAAAAATCGACTGACGAGATAAAAAAAACGAACTTCTGCCTCCATTGTTTCATATCGCATGAAAAAAATCCTTTTTATTGCGCTTAAACAGGTCCAAACAGCGCTCAGAATCATCAACGCGTTGTTGTTTTTGGTCCACTGTTAGCAAACGCGGGGACCATCTCGAACATAGCTTTCTAATGCCCAAATGTTCATGCAAAATATGACCAACACGTTCTTTTGATATCTTTAGGGTGTCAGCTATCTCACGCAATTTCACTTTACGGTCATCCAAAACAATTTTGTGATTTTTTTTATGTTTTCGGGTGTAACCACCTCATTTGGGCGTCCAGAGCGTCCAGCATCATTTGCATTTGTACGACAGCGTTTTAAATTCAGCATACCAGGAAATGATGAGTAATTTTCCAGGGGCAGAGTCCCCGTAACACTTATGAAGGCATTGCTTCTCTTCAACAGTATTTTTCATCAATACACGAAATTCGATTGTTTCCATTATTTTGAAAATATGAAAAGTAACGTCACTAAAACCATTGTAACGTGTAAACTAATCGTCGAAATGTCATGAAATGTTGACAAGTATCGTTTGAAGGTTGGTACTTCTTAAAAATCATATGGATTTTTTGAAAAGAGCGACATCTATGTGTCAGACCAAAAACTTTTCAGACTACGTATTATTTAGATCCTTTAAATCAATTTGTTACCGACGATTATATCATAATTTTCTTATAATAATTTATTTTTTTGTTACAAAAGAAATAACATTTGGAATTTAACAACAAACACCCCCTCTCTTACAAGCCGTTGCTATTGACATTTTTTCCTTAAAAAATGCTCTTTGAATCCATTCATCAACCAGCTCCGCTCCTATAACTTAAGGAAGCCACTGATAGATTTACAAGAACATAAACTCTCTTTTTGACAACGCCATAGTCGAGTAACAAGAAGATTTACGTCTAACTGGAGAAAACGTTGCTACGCCACTGTCAAAATTATTCTAAAAAACTTTACAAAACTAAGAAAATTACGAAAGCATCCGAAGCGTCTTACCCGTTGGTGGTTATATTTCGTCGTGGCATTAAATTTCTCAAAATCAGGAAACTTTTTACGTCAGAAAATACTCCGTTTGAAAGTTTAGCTATTATATGAAGTATGTGTGTACGTGGGGGAGAGTGGGGACCGTTGAACAGGTAAGAAACTTGAACATAATAAATACATGCTCAGTTGGGAATGTGGAATCTTTGGCACAATGATACTACTAAGTATATATCACCATTACACCAAGCACTTTATTTTTGCACTCGACGCGCGTTTCACTAACCATGTTAGCTTCATCAGGAGCGATGATTGACTAAAGCTAAACTACAAATCTACCCTATTTATACTTAGCCTAACCCTTCAATTACTCAGGCGGAACTAATGGCATAGGCAAGGCCATCAGTTCCGGTCAAGTAACCAGTAGAGGGGACTATAAGGAATAGGCCCTCTGTCTTTATTTAAACTACTTTTACATTTTATAATTTCCATACTTTCGTATGCGTTCAACAATCTCCTATCAGATACATTTCTTATTAATCTTAGATTATCTAATGTTACAATATGATCAGCTTTAAGGGCATGTTCGGCAATGCTAGACTTTTCTGTTCTACTGTATTTTAAGTGTGCTAAATGTTCTTTAAATCGTGTTTTAATTGACCTTTTAGTTTGCCCAACATACTTTTTGTCACAATCATTACAACTAATTTCATAAATTCCACTTTTCTCACAATTAGGAATCTGATCTTTGGGATTTCCTAATATATTCCTCAGATTGTGATTCATTTCATTGTAAACAACACAAATTAGCCTAATTACATTTTTTAGTTCATCATTTGGTCACTTTCCCTCTGAATAGAGTAAACTTTAATATTTATATTATTAGAAATATAACTAGAGTTAATGGTTATGACGATGAAATAAGCTAATAAATAGACATAAGTTTAGGTTTAATGTTCAGAATTCCACCTTTTTTACACGCGATCAAAATAACACCAAGTATGTCTCCATACCATATAATCCGAAATATAGCAAGGGACTCAATGAGGTATTTAATAAGGTAGGCCTCACCTTAGCCTATAAGTCATCAGATAAACTGAGGAATATCTTAGGAAATCCCAAAGATAAGATTCCTAATTGTGAGAAAAGTGGAAATTTATGAAATTAGTTGTAATGATTGTGACAAAAAGTATGTTGGGCAAACTAAAAGGTCAATTAAAACACGATTTAAAGAACATTTAGCACACTTAAAATACAGTAGAACAGAAAAGTCTAGCATTGCCGAACATGCCCTTGAAGCTGATTATATTGTAACATTAGATAATCTAAGATTAATAAAAAATGTATCTGATAGGAGATTGTTGAACGCATACGAAAGTATGGAAATTATAAAATGTAAAAGTAGTTTAAATAAAGACAGAGGGCCTATTCCTTATAGTCCCCTCTACTGGTTACTTAACCGGAACTGCTGCCTATGCCATTAGTTCCGCCTGAGTAATTCAAGGGTTAGGCTAAATATAAATAGGGTAGATTTGTAGTTTAGCTTTAGTCAATCATCGCTCCTGATGAAGCTAACATGGTTAGCGAAACGCGCGTCGAGTGCAAAAATAAAGTGTGTGTTGTAGTGGTGATATATACTGAGTAGTAAATACATGCTCGTTCAAATGGGCATTTAAATGATTATGTAGATCCTTATACTAGACAATAGTAATAGTGGATTTTACCTGTCGATAGTCGATGGTAACCTTATTACCGATAGATTTAACTTATCGATATATCGGGAGCTATAGTTATCGACATATCGGTAGGTATTGATATCCGTCGATATATCGAATGGGCAAACTAAGGAATTAATAATAACAATGAAGTTTCAAAATTCTCATTAATTTACTTTACTGCTTTGCCACCTGCTAAGAAAAAATATTGAAGTTTATCGTTAAGTACTAGTACATTCTAATTTTCACATTTGATGATGTAGCCACGAAAGAAACGATTTTATGAGTTTAAATTAAAAATCTGGAAATAAGAGCTTCAAAATGTAATTAAAAACTTTGTCACATAATACTTATACTCACCAAAATTGACTTATTCGTTGTTAGATCTACTGGACTTACGTACATACGAGGGTGGATTTGAAGTCTGATAAATTTTGACGAAATGGCTGGAAATTTTGTTAAGCGGCATAACCGTTGGTAAGCGAGATTCTTGTAACTGTTGTGTTCAAAGTTTCAAACATATACAATGCGCAGTTGTTTTTTCGTAGCTGTCGTAAGTGATCGGCGTTACATGTTTCGTAGAAATAGATAACGTCCAGTGTCGTGCAGTGATAAAACATTTTTATTTGACAAAGTGGACTGAAAGAATATCATGGGTACTTTATACCAGCACTCAAGACTGACAAATGAATTTAAACGTGACCGTAGGAGCACTACAGATGCTGCACATCCAGGACACCCGATTGAGATTTCTTCTGAAGAAATGATGGCTAAAATGTATAACACCATAATGGAAGATCGTCTCATGCTTCATGAAATTGCTGAGAGGGTAGACATCTCATATAAATGCGTACTAAAAATGAGAAAGCCGAGTGCGTGATGGGGGACGCGTTGTTTGGACTCCAGTCCAAAAACGCACGAGGAAGGACATGTCAAAATCGTGTTTCGAGAAGTTGTAACGGAACCCTAAGGATTTTTGGCGTTATTTTGGAACTGAAGACGAAATGAATCCACCATTACATCCCGGAAACAAGCGGCAGTCAAAACGGCGAAGGTGAAAAAGCAAAAAAAAAACGGTTTTACCAGTGGGGAAAGTGATGGCTACTATTTTTAGGGGCTCACTGGGTATCATTATGATTGACTACTTAGAAAACGGTAAAAACACTGACGGGCTTTTATAACGCCGTTTACATAGTGAGTTGAGGCACGATTAGCGCTCAAAAAGGCAGTTGCAATGGCAAAAGTACACAAGCTGGGCTTCAAAATAGATTTTTACCCACCTTATTTCCCAGATTTAATCTCCAGTGACTTTTTTTTGTTTCCTAACCTGAAAAATTGGCTTGGCGGGAAGAAATTTTCGTCGAATGAAGAGGTTTTCTGTGCTATAAATGCGTATTATGTTCTAAATAGTATTTTTAAGGGATTAAAAAAAATGAAATCTGTCTAGACCAAATACATTGAACTCAATGGAGATTATGTTGAGAAATAAATTTGTGTTTTTTTGCAAAAACAATGTTATTTACCTTGTTTTATAGGACTTTTCAATCCACTCTTGTAAACACATACATTAATATATACAGACAGATGTTGAATTTTATGTACAGGGTGAGTCAACGATAGAGGAAAATTCATTATCTCATTTGTTTCGGGAATGACGAAAAAATCTTAAATACAATAGTTTTAGGGAATGTTAAGGTGCACAGTTTAAAATTATTTTTGAGTATACAGGGTACTTTAAAAAAGTGTGGCCGATATAACATATGTTTTTTTAAATGGAACAACCTATTTTCTAATTTATTTTTAAATTCTGCGTAAACTTTATTAATAATGTTATATACCTAAACCTAGTAGATTTTCTCATATTTCAATTTTTAAAAAAAAATACTAGTTTTCAGTTTTGTAAAAAATTGCCAGTAGCGCCATTGTTTCTGAAGGTGTAATACTCATAATTAGTACGAGCGTTCTATAGAGATGAAAAAGAAGATATATGTAAAGAAATTTGAGTTAGATGCTACAGTGTGTTCAAAATAAATTAATGCATTTCGACTATTTTAAATTGAAAAATATCAAATTTTTTAAACGGTACACCCTGTATTTTACTATTTTTTTCTGATAGATTTTACAAAACCCTCTAACTTTTATTAAATATGTCATATATCTATTTCTAATAGTTTTCGATTTATTTTGAATTTTTACCTTGTTTTTAATACACTTACGCTACTCAGTATATATCACCACTACACCAAACACCTTATTCTTGCACTCGACGCGCGTTTCGCTAACCATGTTAGCTTCATCAGGAGCAATGATTGACTAAAGCTAAACTACAAATCCACCCTATTTATACTTTGCCTAACCCTTGAATTAGTCAGGCGGAACTAATAGCATAGGCAAGGCCATCAGTTCCGGTCAAGTAACCAGTAGAGAGGACTATAAGGAATAGGCCCTCTGAATTTATTTAAACTACTTTTACGTTTTATAATTTCCATACTTTCGTATGCGTTCAACAATCTCCTATCAGATACATTTCTTATTAATATTAGATTATCAAATGTTACAATATGATCAGCTTCAAGGGCATGTTCGACAATGCTAGAGTTTTCTGTTCTACTGTATTTTAAGTGTGCTAAATGTTCTTTAAATCATGTTTTAATTGACCTTTTAGTTTGCCCAACTTACTTTTTGTCACAATCATTACAACTAATTTCATAAATTCCACTTTTCTCACATTTAGGAATCTTATCTTTGGGATTTCCTAAGATATTCCTCAGATTGTCTGATGACTTATAGACTAAGGTGAGGCCTACCTTATTAAATACCTTATACCCTATATTTTGGATTATATGGTATGGAGACATACTTGGTGTTATTTTCTTCGCGTGTAAAAAAGGTGGAATTCTGAATATTAAACCTAAACTTGTGTCTATTTATTAGCTTATTTACTAAGTCATCGTCATAACCATTAACTCTAGTTATATTTCTAATACGATTCCTTTCTTTATTAAAGTTTACTCTATTCAGAGGGAAAGTGACCAAACGATGAACTAAAAAATGTAATGAGGCTAATTTGTGTTGTTTGCAATGAATTAAATCATTAGGAATGTATCTACCTGTTACTGTGTACAGTTACGCTATTGTAAAAAAACATAAACAAATAGTTAATAAGAATTTTAATATAGTTTAACTTATATAATGAATTATTATGACGTAATAAATGTTCAAAAATATGCCCGTCTATTTGAATACACATATTTAGTCGTTTTACTATATTTTCCTTCACTTTCCTTAGCATAAAGGGCGTTATTGTTCTGCTCGCATCGCACATAGCGATATTATACACTTTTTTCCTTCTAAGCTGTCCCATTCTCCCCTATATGTACGTGTGTGAGTGTGTATGTATATACGCCTTTCGCTTCTAAAATTAATTATAAATGTATTATAAGTAAGTTTACTCGACATGTACCTGAAAGTATGATTTTTACTTGTTGGGTAATGAAATTCCACGAAAACTTTCGTTAATTAAATTAAATTTTAATTTGTAATAAAAGACAGCTTGTTTCTAATTATTACAATCTTTCAAACTAAAAATTATAATTAATACTGAAGTTTTACAGTAATTACAAGTTTTATCTCGCGAGATATATGATCCAGATTAATGGAAAGAAAGTATAACTATGACTACGAACGCAGTTTGATAAGTCATTGACTTCGAAACTTTTAAGTTGGGAATGTGGAATCTTTGGCACAATGACACTACTCAGTATATATCACCACTACACCAAACACTTTATTTTTGCACTCGACGCGCGTTTCGCTAACCATGTTAGCTTCATCAGGAGCGATGATTGACTAAAGGTAAACTACATATCTACCCTATTTATACTTAGCCTAACCCTAGAATTACTCAAGCGGAACTAATGACATAGGCAAGGCCATCAGTTCCGGTCTAGTAACCAGTAGAGGGGACTATAAGGAATAGGCCCTCTGTCTTTATTTAAACTACTTTTACATTTTATGATTTCCATACTTTCGTATGCGTTCAACAATCTCCTATCAGATACATTTTTTATTAATCTTAGATTATCTAATGTTACAGTATGATCAGCTTCAAGGGCATGTTCGGCAATGCTAGACTTTTCTGTTCTATTGTATCTTAAGGTGTTATTTTGATCGCGTGTAAAAAAGGTGGAATTCTGAACATTAAACCTAAACTTATGTCTATTTATTAGCTTATTTCATCGTCATAACCATTAACTCTAGTTATATTTCTAATAATATAAATATTAAAGTTTACTCTATTCAGAGGGAAAGTGACCAAATGATGAACTAAAAAATGTAATTGGGCTAATTCGTGTTGTTTACAATGAAATGAATCACAATCTGAGGAATATATTAGGAAATCCCAAAGATAAGATTCCTAATTGTGAGAAAAGTGGAATTTATGAAATTAGTTGTAATGATTGTGACAAAAAGTATGTTGGACAAACTAAAAGGTCAATTAAAACACGATTTAAAGAACATTTAGCACACTTAAGATACAATAGAACAGAAAAGTCTAGCATTGCCGAACATGCCCTTGAAGCTGATCATACTGTAACATTAGATAATCTAAGATTAATAAAAAATGTATCTGATAGGAGATTGTTGAACGCATACGAAAGTATGGAAATCATAAAATGTAAAAGTAGTTTAAATAAAGACAGAGGGCCTATTCCTTATAGTCCCCTCTACTGGTTACTAGACCGGAACTGATGGCCTTGCCTATGTCATTAGTTCCGCTTGAGTAATTCTAGGGTTAGGCTAAGTATAAATAGGGTAGATATGTAGTTTACCTTTAGTCAATCATCGCTCCTGATGAAGCTAACATGGTTAGCGAAACGCGCGTCGAGTGCAAAAATAAAGTGTTTGGTGTAGTGGTGATATATACTGAGTAGTTCGAAACTTTTATTTATTTTTCAACATAATCTCCTTTTATGTGCATACATTTCGCCCAATGCGTCTCTAACTTTTTTAAACCTTCTAAAAAATATGATTTTTCAAAGTCATCATAATACGCATTTATTTCATCGATGATCTCCGCGTTTGATACGAACCTCTTTCTACCGCGTCAATTTTTTCGGATTTGCAAAGAGGAAGAAATCACAGGGAGCCAAATCTGGAGAATAAAGTGAATGAGGAAGCAGTTCATACTTCAATTCCACAATTTTGGCCATGACAATTTCAGCCGTGTGAGCTGGTGTGTTACCATGATGGAAAATAATTCTTTTCTTTGCTAAATGGGGTCGCTTTTTCAGCAACGAAATGTAAAATCGATCCAATAATTAAGCATAACATTGCCCTGTGATAGTTTTTCCTTTTTTTTATGTAGTCGATCAATATTTTACCACGCAAAAAACTGTGGTCATGACCTTTTCAGTCGACCGGCTATTGTCGGAGCACTTTCGCCACGAGCAGTCCATTGTTTCGACTGTTCCTTAGTTCCTGGAGTATAATAATGGATCCACGTTTCATCTGTGGCAATATATCTACACAAAAATTCACTTGGATCGCGCTTGAACATGTCCAAACGCGACACCACCTTGCTGACAGCTTCCTCATGTCCAAATGTTCACGCAAGTTATTAAAAACACTTTCGTTTGAGATGTTTACCATGTTGGCTATCTCGTGTATCTTTAGTCGGCGATCATTTAATAGGCTATCATGGATTTTATTGACTATTTCTTCGTTTGTAACTTCATTTAGACGTCCCGAGCGATCAGCATCACTCGTACTTGCACGACCACGACAAAATTCACCATTCCATGTGACGGAACAAGTCCCCATAATATTTTTTTAATCTTTCTTCATTTTCCTTAACGGTTTTTTAAAAAATAATATTTTATTAGAACTTTTTTCTATTTTAACAAACTTATTCACACTGTAAGAATTTTTCTATTCAGCACATGTACTTGAAACTTGGTGTATAATCTTAAGTAAGGTTGTAAATAACAACAATAAAAGGAGGCAGCGATTTTAGCGCCATCTCTTATGAAAGTCACTGATTTATCAAACAAGCCTCGTATTTTGAAAAAGGAGCAAGAGGCGATCCTAAAAGTTGTAACCTGAACCTCAAAGCTGTTGACGAAAATAATATAGGAATAAGTGGAATTAAGTAAAGTGAAGAGCAATAAGGGTTCTGGCAGAATAGGTGTACCATAGACCCGATATTTACTCTCCGTCAAATGTTAGAAACAGCTATTGAACATATCAAAACTGCCTGCATGTATCCAGTACCCTCCAAGTCATTAAGGAATTGAACATCGACAGCAATTTTATAAAGATCAAGAATAATTTATCCAAAAAAATAATAGTATTTACAGTGATTATCTCAGCCACAATCTCGTCAATGCGCTATGGAAGAAATAATCACGGAAATGAAGAGTACTGACGTAGGTCAAAAAGTGAGCGATGGAGAGATTAAGAACCTCTGTTAGGCTGATGATGTTGTGACTAAATCAGAAGACGAAGATAACGTGTAAAAACTTCTATACAAATTCCGGACGACTGCAAAGAGGTACAATATACATTTTAGTACAAAAAAGCCAGTCTCATACGACCTTTAAGGGGTCAAGGTGATGACGGTGATTAGAAAACCTTAGAATAGATCATAGATCTTAAATATTTAGGAGTTAACTTGACCAGCAGTAGATATCTGAAGGAATAGATGTAGGGACAAACAATGAAAGCTGAAATGATCTTTCTTTGCGACATAAAAAGAAAAGTGAGGTTATATATATATATATATATATATATATATATATATATATATATATATATATATATATATATATACATAAATATATATATATATATATATATATATATATATATATATATATATATATGTATGTAAATATTTTCTTTTAATCTTAGGTGTAGGTTTGTTTAATTAACAGACTTGACATTTGGTATATTTTCCATTTCTGGAATAAAAATAAAATTGCAGTCACAATTTAAATTTACGAATACAACTATAATTTTATATCACAAAATATATAGATATATACACTTGAATTTTTGTCTTTTATATAAAAACAATTAGTTTAAAAATTGACAATCTGTTTAAAATTAACTCACTAATTAACATATATATATGGTATATATATACCAGGTGTACAAGTATGAAATGCGGATTTTTTTTCTAAAAAAACATGTTAAATTGGGAAGAATGATAAAAAGTGCTTTATTCAAAGTATGCTCGAGTCATTTTTTCACATCTTCGTACGAACCAAAGCGCTGCTCAGCAAGTGCGTGACCCATCGATGCAAACAAGTGGTAATCGGAAGGAGCCAAGTCTGGTGAGTAAGCCGCATGGGGTAGAACTTCCCAGCTGAGTGCTTCCAACGTGTCGCGAACTGGTTTTGCCGTATGTGATGGAGCATTGTCATGAAGAAAAATGACTTTGTGATGCTTCTTTCGGTATTTTGGCCTTTTTTCAAGCAGCGAACGCACTTTTCCAATTTATCACTCGTGCGCGTCTGACACTTGTTGACGACATAACAAAATGGCTCAGTGTCAAATCTTTATAGCACAAACTGCATTGGTGCACCATCTGTTGTCTGAAATCCGCTGTTTTTATTTTGAAAGTTACATATTTGCATTTTTAGATGCCAGAATGGGATATTATTAGGCTTTTTTATCACTTAAGAAATATTTTTAACTTCTTCCGGTTTGGCCGGAAGTGACTACAACTTTCTTATTTTTAATAGAACCTTGTATATTTTTTATCAATTTCAATTCGTCTTGAAATTCTCTTTTCAACAATGTACACAAGTTGGCATTTTTTTGACATGTGACCGGCAAAAACTGATTTAAATCCTTAGACTTGGGCGGCCATGGCGGATATACTTGTAATTGTTTTTGTTCGTTTTATCTCACTTTGAAAAGAATTTAAGACTATCCACCTATCGTGCTATTTTCGCGAGTCTAAGGGGCTCTTACGAAATTTTATGCTTTACATTCTGTTACAGAATTTTCTCTTTAAATAATGATCAATATCACTGAAATTAAGGTAGGAACACATATTTTTTATTTAACCTAGTTAAATATTACAGGTTTTTTGCCAACAAACATCTAAAAGAACTATCTAACGCCAATTGAATTTAATATTATTTTCAGAAAATAAGATAATAATTTATTAAATAAATATTTAAATGCAAATAATAAAACCAAAACATTTAATAATAAGAATAACACAACAATATCGATAATTGTAATTAATTAATATTAGAAAGAAGTAATATTTTAACTATGTAACACAATAAAAATAAATAGGTGTAACTATTTTATGCTAGATATAAATTTGCTCGGTATTTATTCCAAGAATTCAAAATGCTGTCCATTGTTAATCCTACTCAATCTTGTTTTTCTCACCGTGGCATAACGTTCTCCAACTGAATTTCAGTAATTTGATTTACTGCTCATCTTAAGCGCACTTCTAAATCACTTCTGTCTGTTGGTGGATTTTTGTAAACTTTTTCTTTTAAATGGTTTCATATAAAAAAATCAAGAGGCGTTAGATCTGGCGATCTTGCTGGCCATTTATTAGGTCAATCTGTACATATGTCCCTATGTGCGACATCTAAAATATTTTTTTAACACTAAATTTAGAAAAAAAAAATTAATTTATAGATCGATTGTTTGGCGGGAAAATTCAGTTTTTAAATATCGAAAATATTTATTAGCAAAAAGTGTTTAGAATTGAATTTTATGGCAGTGTAATAAATTTTAAATCCATTTGACAAAAATCGTATTTTGTCAGTTTTTGCCTGAAATTTTAACAGAGTGACTTTTGGTCCGCCAAACGATTGGATTTGGATTTCATTCATCCACCTATAAACTCACTTTCTTCTAAATTTAAAAATAAAGAAACAAATCCCATATGTTGTACACTGTCTGGCACCCTATATATATATATATATATATATATATATATATATATATATATATATATATACATATATATATATATATATATATATATATATATATATATATATATATATATATATATATATATATATAGACCGGATTATATGCATTTGCATATTTAGACCATTCTCACCGATTATTGCATATTTTCCCTATATTTACAATATTTCTCGGTATTACTAGGCAATTGAATTGCTCAGGGTATTGTTAATGTCGGAACCGATCTTATCGCCGGACCATTACCTGCAATAGTCTAAACATCGATTAGGTTATAGTGCCAAGGGAATACCCAAAATTACGACGGTATTTTATTCCTTTGTTTCTTGGTCGGGATATTAAGTGATAAGTAGTTAGTTTCTAAGAATATTTGTTTGAGCGTGGGTCAAATAAACAATTTTCTCCAAGACGAATTTTTATTTTAAAACAAGATATCAGTTTTAACATTATTGGTGACGCGCTTGCATCAGTGTAGTCTTTTTGCAATTTTTAACGGGTTGTGTTAAAGTTTAACGTGTACCATGCCACCCGCAAAAAAGTGTCTCTTCGTGGGTAGCTGATTATCCTGGAACATTTACATACGACGGAAATGTTTTATATTGTCGAGTTTGCGAGAAAAATATTTCGTGCACAAAAAAGTTTCAAATTGACCAGCATGTCAAGACAAGTCTTCATATCGCAGGATTGCAAAAAAAAGGCCCACGACAACAACTTATAACAGCAGCAAGTAGCAGTGATTCCACTTTTATAGGCAAACAAAAAAAATACTTTAGCATGGATTTATGTGAAGCATTGCTTGCAAGTAATATTCCTCTCCACAAACTTACAAATCCTACATTCAAAGATTTTCTGCGAAAATATTGCTTGAATCAAAAAATACCAGACGAATCAACACTGCGTAAAAATTACATACCAACATGTTCTGGAAGAAATACGTATTGAACTTAAGGATGACATTATTTGGATTCCAGCTGATGAAACTATCGACAGTTGTGGTCGGTATATTGCGAATTTAATTGTGGATGCATTAAGATTAGAGCCTTCTTCCTATTTGGTGGCCTGCAAAGAACTTGACAAGACAAATCATTCTACGATCGCCAGATTTGTGAATGAGGGTATTAAAAAAATATTTCCTGAATCTTCTGCAGATGAAAGAGTGTTTATATTTATCTCAGATGCTGCTCCTTATATGATCAAGGCAGCCAAAGTCCTCCAAGTATTTTATCCAAATTTAATTCATGTGACGTGCTTTGCTCACGGAGTCCATCAACTCGCTGAAAAAGTACGATCCACGTTTGGAAATGTAAATAAACTGATTTTATTAGCAAAGAAAGTGTTTCTTACGGCACCTGCTCGCAATAACGCCTATAAAGAAAAACTGCCAAATGTGCCTTTACCTCCCGAACCAGTGGTAACTCGATGGGGAACATGGATTGAAGCTGTACTATTTTACAATGAACATTTCGAGGCCATCAAAGTTGTAGTAAATGACTTGGATAATGCAGAGGCTATGGCAGTTCGTCAATCCAAGGAAGCATTTGACGATTCTGATATTAAAAAAAAAACATAGCTTTGATTAGCACTCAATTTTCCCACATACCTGCGGGTATTAAAAAGCTTGAAACTCGACGTTTGACGTTGACCGAATCAATTCAGTTAATGAATAAAATCCGTCAAATAAACTCCACATTGCCAGATGTATTCCCGCGTAGAGTTAAAGAAAAGTTTGAAAACATTCTGTGCAATAACCCAGGCTTTGAACCTTTGAGTCAAATTGATAGTTTTATTAATGGGACGGGTGAACTTTTGCCAGAAACAATAAGTGCTAACATAACACCCAAATTCAAATACTGCCCAGTTACCTCAGTGGATGTGGAACGGTCTTTTTCCACTTATAAAAATATTTTAAGTGATCGAAGACAATCTCACTACTCAACATTTGGAACAATACCTTATTGTTTACGTGTACAAGAATACAAATTTTAAATAATTTTAAAAAATGTTAAATAATTGTTAATTAAATTTAAACATCGTCGATAACTTGTTAATTTTATGCTGATTTTAAAATAAAAAACTAAACATTACTACTTTTATTATTATTTAATATTGCATATTTTGACCCTTTTCATGCATATTTTAAGCATTTTTCATGCATATTTCAAGATTTTTATGTTGCATATAATCCGGTCTCTATATATATATGTGTATATATATATATATATATATATATATATATATATATATATATATATATATATATGTAGGGTGTTATGGAAATAACTACATACATTGAAACCGTTGACTCATGGGCTCATGTAGAAGCACATTCAACACTTTTTTTTTAATTCAAAAATTTTTGAAAAATTAAAACAAGGGTAAAACTTTTTTTTTTTGTCGCCGAACTAATCCGCACCTAAAAAGCTGCCATGGTACGAATTAGCTCCGGCGCATTATTGCTGTTTGTACAATGCGCCTGCGTTAAGTTAAATCTCACCAACACTGTAAATGTCACTTCTCATTTCCGTTAACAATCCGCCTTCTTGTTTAGATGTTTTGTTTACCAGTGGCGGAACGAAAACAATATCTTCATTTCATTCATTTCATGACTTGTTTAGCGTCGATTTTTTACTTAGTTATTGAGATCTGATATATATATATATATATATATATATATATATATATATATATATATATATATATATATATATATATGATACACATATTAGATATACGTGGGACAAGCAATTCTTAGGAACAACTGAAATGAAGAGATAGAAAAAGCAAAATTGAAGAAGTAAGAAGTAGGGTGATGTTCAAGATATCGTGTGATGGTCCAGAGCTAGAAGAACATGAAGATATTACGTAGATTGGCGAAAATTGCAAAAGAGGAAGGACCGAATAAATCATAAATGACCGTAATTTTTAGGAACTTACAGTGAACTCAGATAATAGTCGTAGATAACCGAAGTGTGTGAGTCTTAATTAAAATCCCCAATTTAGACAAAAAAAGATAAGAGTTTCATTTATTCTGATATTAATCCTAGGTTTGAAAAGATATTAGTCGGCCCATTTAGGTCATCAAAACCACACTATTGATCAAAAAAACTGGCACATTATGGCCGACTTCAGAGATCTGACTACTTTTTCCGACCCCCTTTATTAAAATCCAACCCACGCTCATCCCTCTACTTCTTATTTTGTTCTGTTTCACCCTTCTGAAATGTATTTAACATCATTTGTATTCTAAACAGCACCGAAAATGTTTTAGTAAAGTAAACTGTGAGTTTGGGGGAATTTCCAAATTTAAATTGAGAATTTAAGACGCGACGTAAGTGTAGAATAACTTTTAGAATATATTAAATTGGAATTATGGCAAATAAAAGTAATAATTAAATAAATAATTGTATTTAATAACTGACGAAATTGAACATGCTAGAGCAATGTGGCAGTGGCAGTTTACGGGTTTCTTTCTAATACATTAACTAAAAACTCTGGTCTGCCCCAAGACCTTATACTGTCTTATGTTCTCTTTCTCCTTTATATTAACGCTCTACTGAAAAGGACCAAAAATCCAATCTACAACTTTGTTTGCGACAGTATGCTTGTTTTCTCATCTATAATATATATAAAATGCAACGTCTCTCTGTCTGTCTGTCTGTCCGTTAGTGCGCTTATCCCTCGAGAACTACTTATCCGATTTACGTGATTTTTTAAATTCATACATATGTTCTCTGATCAGGTTAGAGATATATATTTTATTACATCTATAATATGTATAAAATGCAACGTCTCTCTGTCTGTTTGTCCGTTTGTGCGCTTATCAATGGAGAACCACTTATCCGATTTACGTGCTTTTTTTTAAACATGCTAAACCATTAAATATGGAACAATATGATGTAGCAAAGAATATCTATAATATATATAACATGCAACGTTTCTCTGTCTGTCTGTCCGTTAGTGCGCTTATCACTGGAGAACCACGTATCCGATTTACATGTTTTTTTTTAAATGTACATATGTCCTCTGGCCAGGTTATAGGATATATTTTATTACGTTAGGTGACATAAGGAATAAGCAGTGACGATAATAGTGAATCAAGTCGGAGAAAAGTTTGCCGCTAGCGCGTTCTCTAGCAATACACTGCCTAAAGCATTAAATATGGAACAATATCATGTAGCAAAGGATTTAATATATAAAAAATGTAAGGTCTCTCTGTCTGTCTGTCTGTCTGTCCGTTAGTGCGCTTATCACTCGAGAACCACTTATCTGATTTAAGTGTTTTTATAAATTTATACATATATATAATTCGATATAAGCCTAGATAATGGGAGATAAGGTGAGATAATGGGAGATAAGGAGAAATAATGGAAGATAAGTCGAGATAAGCCTCGATAATGGGATATAAGGTGAGGCAATGGGAAATAAGTATAATGGGAGATAAGGAGAAATAATGGGAGATAAGCAGAGATAAGTCTAGATAATGGGAGTTATGGTGAGATAATGAGAGATAAGGAGAAATAGTGGGAGATAAGGAGAAATATTGCGAGATAAGTCGAGATAAGCCTAAAAAATGGGAAATAATGTAAGATAATGGGAGATAAGGAGAAATAATGGGAGATGAGCAGAGATAAGCCTAGATAATGGAAATTATGTAGAGATAATGGGAGATAAGGAGAACTATTGGGAGATAAGGGGAAATAATGGGAGATATTTTATTACGTTAGGTAACATGCAGTGACGATAGTAGTGAACCAAGTCCACGCGAGCGGAGCCGCGGGCCCGGCTAGTTTACCTTATATTCTTGGACACCAGCCACCTCTGCAAATATCCGCAGATAGCAGAAAGTCGTTCAATTGGAAGAAGAAGCAGCATCGCGCATCGTAGCCTCTTGACTATGATATTTTGTAATTTCTCTTCTTTTGTGTTACTCCATAGACAATGTATAATTGGCATTGACCACAATTCTTAGTAGCAGGAAAAAAACAAATGCTAGAGATGAATGACTTATAGAGAGGGGTACTTTTTTCTCGAAACATAGAAACAAAGAAACCATATGCCTCCATTTCACAGCTTTCACGATGAAACTTTCTTTTGAATTTTTTTATTACAAACCTATAAAATCTAATGCATCGTGATCGGCAGAGACGCAATATTGTGTTGTTGGTACTCGAACCAAGAAGTTTATACGTTTTTTCAACTTTGGATATCTAAAACTAAGATTTTGATGAAGTAATGCAGTCGCTGTTGTATTTGGTAAATAATTTCGTTTGTATTATAAGTAGTTTCCAAAATCCCAGAAATTAACATTACGCAGGATTCAACGAATTTTTTAAAATCAGGTAAAATATTATTCTTAAATAATATTTTACCTGATTAGCTATGTGGATTTTTTCTGCTTATTTTTTTGTAATTTTTAATAGACCAAGAAGGCGACCCGAAATTTTGATCTGTCGACTAACCGTCTGCCTAGTTGTTCGTTCTATCGGGAGAATCGAATAAAAGCATTCTATGCTCTAAACGCCTTAAAAATAAATAATACTTTTTTAAAACATGATATCTTCTTCTTCTTCTTCCTCTTCTATAGTAGGCTTGCGCCTGTTCCTTCTCTGCTCACCGCCATCCTACTGATATATCCATTTCACTCTTTCTTTCTGTCATTCACCCAATCATTAATGTTGTCTATGTTGCAGGCTTGTCTTAGCCACCTTCATGTCTCCAATAATCTCTCTGTTCACTTTTGTCTCTGTTCGCAAGTGTTTATTTCGCCATATCGTGTCTCTAAGGCAGCCTGCCACTCTGTTCGTTTTTGATACCTATCGTTCCACTTCTGCCTCAGTGTCTACGTGGCAAATAATCAAACTTCATCACTTGTTCTATTATACGGTTGTTCACTTCCAATTTGCACCTTACTGGGTCCCTCGATATAACCACGCACACACCTTGTTTTCTCTGTGGCTGTGTTCATACTGAATATTTTTGCTGTCAAAGTGAACTGGTGCAATTGTCTCTGTCTGAAGAATAGAATCTTAAAAATAAATAATTATAAACCTTCTTTCTGCGTCGTCCGCTTACGAAGGTTGGGTATCCATATAACTCCACGAACTTTAGAAACCGCTGCTCGAAAAATATCACCCAAAATTCATTCAAACCACCTTCGCATGTCGCAAGAATTCTGTCGACTTCCGATCGATCGTTTGTCCTTTATTTTGTATTCAGTAATTAAATGTCTCAATTTGTATTTTGGGCCCCTCATTATAGGTTCGAAGTATTGAGTTTTTTCTATTTTTAAAGTTGTTGGTAATTCTTTTGCTTTATTCATTCTTACTAGTACTCTGTATTTTTTATTTTCTGTATCCAGGAGAGGCGAAGAAGGCGTCTATAAATGTACATTTCAAATGCTTTCAGTTTTTCTGAGTGAGAGCAAGGGTCCAGCACTCACATCCATATAAAAGCACGCTCTCGCCATTCTCATTCGGATTTCGAGGCTGTTCAATAGAAAAATTTATTAATTTTCATGTATGTTACTCGGGCTTGTTCAATTCTGGAATCTCGTATCCCCTTTTTCATTTATATTAGTTCCTAATTATTTAAATGTGGGGTCTACGGTGCTATTCGGGATTTCGTGGAATTCTGGTGGCAAACATTTCTTTGTTATTATCATCTACTTGGTTGTTCGTAATTAATCCAAATCTTTCGCTGGCTAATACGGCTCGATTGATCGGTTGTTGGTGATCCTTGATATTGTTTGCTAATAGAACAATATCATGTTCAGTGTATTTTTATTAACTGTTAAGCCTTCGATGGATTTATATATGCCCTTACTAAACACAGCATCAGAATAAAGATTAAACGAAAGTGGTGAGAGAATGCATCTCTTTCTCACATCTTGGGTTGTTGTTTCTAGAATTTTGATTAATTTCTTGTGTATCTCACAACTGAAATCTTTTTTGTAAACTATAAAATGCGTATCATCACGCATCTACGTTTATAATTTTACAGAGGTGGACTAGAACATTTAATGAGAATAAAGCTACGCTTGTACCCATGCCATGCCAGACTGTTATCTATTTCTACCTTATATATATATATATATATATATATATATATATATATATATATATATACAGTAGAATCTCGATTATCCGAAATAATATGGACCAAAGTGATTTCAGATAATCGAAATTTCGGTTAATCCAATTTTTTTTTATAAAATAGAAGTTTAGAATGAATACAACATTGCAGATTGACTTAAAAGCATTTATACGATATGCTATTACGTACATAGGTATTTATTAAAATAAAGAATAGAACAATTAGTTTACTTGTTTTATGAATATGTACGGAATATCGAAAATAAAACAGTTTCATTCTTAAATTTAATGTCTTAAAAATGAGGTAATTTTTAACTGCACCCGTTTTGCGTTAGTTCTGTTTTTGGCTACAATGTCTCTCCAACGTTTGATGAGCAAAACGTCCGCGGCGGTTGCATTTTCTTGTTGTTCTAGATAAGCTAACGCTTTTTTCTACGGCCTCTAGTCCTTCTGAATGTGACATTTTTACTGGAATATTGTCAGTGACTTCTACTTCGTTATCATCATCGTCATCACTGTCTATTTTATTAGCATTTTTGCATACACTTTTAATTAATTCTTGGTCAGTCATTTCATATTCTACACTATCACTGTTTAACCATCCACAAACATCGGTTTCCGTAACACTTTCACATCCTGATATTCTTGTAATAATTTGATGTAAACTTTCATTATTTTCTGTTTCTGCCTCTGAGTAATGTCTCTCCTCTTGTGAAATTAATTTTGACCATGATTTTTCCAGAGTACTACCCTTTACTTGATTCCAGGCTGAAGCTATCCAATATATAACATGTTTCAAATTTATCTTTTTTAGAAAATCAGTAATATTGTCACCTTCATCTACTTCTTCTAAAATATGCTCCAATAACAAACGCCTCTAACTGCGTTTTAAATTTTCCAGTACACCTTGATCCATAGGCTGAATGAGAGAAGTTACATCAGCAGTCAAAAACATTGCTTTTATTTCCCCACTTTCAACTTGCTCCGCACTTGGGTGAGTGGGGGCGTTATCTAGTAACAGAATACATTTTCTAGGATGTTCTTTTAAAAAAAGTTCCACTTTGGGAACAAAATCTCCAAAAAACGAGTCTTTAAATAGAGTCGCGTTTATCCAGGCATTGTTATCATTTTTATACAAAACAGGAAAAGCATTGCGACGAATATTCTTAAAGGTTCGTGTATTTGCTGACTTACCAATACATAATAATGGAAGTTTGTGTCTTCCAGAAGCATTACTGCATGTAAGAACAGTAATACTTTCTTTGCTACGTTTGTAACCAGGTGCTCCAGCTTCCCTTTTTTAAGCTAAGGTATTTGACGGCAACATTTTGTAGCTCAAGCCTGTTTCATCACAATTATAGATTTGGTCTGGTTGTAAACCATATTCTTTCATAAGCTGCTCAAAATTCTCTGTAAATTTTTTTCCAGCAGATACATTAGCCGACAATCTTTCTCCACAAACTTTCAGTTGGCGTACACCATGTCTTTTTTTCCACCTGTCTAGCCATCCATCACTTGCAGAAAAAATTTACAGGCGCTTCAATAACCAGCAACTCTCCGCTTAAACTCATTGCCCTATGTTTTAAAATTGTTCCTGAAATTGGTATTCTACGTTCTCGATTCTGTGTAAACTATAAAAATAAAGAATCATCCACGTTTTGGTATTCACCGCTTTTCATACTTTTTCGGTATTGTGAGGGCGATGACAAAATACTACACCATTTTTCAAGTTTTTCGCGATATTTTCTCCTCTCTGAAACAGTACTCATGGCTACACCTAAATCCTTCTCTATAGTTTTAAGAAGTTCACCGTTATCTTAACGTTAAATTGCTTCAAGTTTCTCTTTTAAGGTAATAACAACACGTTTACGCTTATTATTATGACGCTTCATTTTGTAAAATATCTATTAAAACGAAACTATTACCTCTGCGATAATAATAGACCTAATGAGTAACTTATAACATTCGTCGACTAACCAAAACATAGACAGCGATGAAATTCTAGAGGTCAGGGAGTTCCCGACGCGTTAAGGAAACTACTCACCGTCTGTTTCGAATAATGGGGGTTTTTTCATTCAGATAATCGCGATTGTACTGTATATATATATATATATATATATATATATATATATATATATATATATATATATATATATATATATATATGTATATATATATATATATATATATATATATATATATATAAATGTCACATTTTTTTTCAATATGATTCTTAGCAAAGTAGATAAATGCAAATGAAATACATTTGTGGGCCTTAGTCCTTCCAAAGGATGCTCTCAAACATAGCCTCGCTTATATCAACCCCATCTAAAAATTCTTCTTATTCCGCATAATAAATTCGCAAAAGCATCTCCTTGAAAGTCACGACCCCAGGCATTTCAACCCTTTTCCGTTTATCCTTTACTTCCACCCTTCTTTAAACCTTATTTTAGAATCGCTTTCATAGAATTTCACCCCTTACATTCGCTATAAATAAGGACTAGACTCGCGAAGAACCATATCAAAGCCTGTGCCTTGTAGAAAACCTGCTTTCTCTCGCCCCTTATTTTATATTACTGCCGCGTGTTCGTTCCTTTTCTTAAATATATTCATCCCTATTTTGTCTACTCTTAAGGGTGGTTTTCCGAGAGTGATTTTTGTGTTCCCGGGGGTTAAAATGGCGCTCCTCTATTTAATGTAGGGAAAATAATACCAATTTGAATTTCTCTGCAGATTTTAGTTCTGTTTAAGTTTAAGGAGAGATTTTATGGAGGATAATTGGGGGTAAGGGTGTGGGAGGTAGATAGATGAACGTACGGGGACTGTTCTTATAAAATATTTATAAATTTTTGTTTTGGCAAAAACTTATTAACTATGTTGGGAATGTGGAATCTTTAGCACAATGACATTATTCAGTATATATCACCTATGATCAAGCTAACATGGTTAGCGAAACGCACATCGAGGGCAAAAGTAAAGTGTTTGGTGTAGTGGTGATACAGTGTGTCCCAAAAATTTTTATACAAATGGAGAAAAATATTAATTCTTAATTAAAAGTTTTGCATCACATGAAAATCCATAATGAAGCATCATCTAACATCGTCACTCAATTTGTTGGGCGTTAATTTGGGAGCAAATATGTCCTGGCATGAACATGTTGCAGGCATAGCAACGAGAGCTTCTCAAAAGTTGGGAATATTATTTCGAACCAGAAAGCTTTACACTCCTCAACAACTGTTAATTCTTTACAAAGCTCAAATTCGACCAACTATGGAATACTGCTCCCATGTTTGGAGCTCCGCTCCCAAACATACACTGCATTTGTTGGATTCTATTCAGAGAAGAGCTATTCGTCTGATTGGAGACCCGGAACTGACCGTCGGCCTTGATTCGCTGGAACATCGAAGAACGGTTGGCGACTTGAGCCTATTCTACAAGTACTTTCATGGAAAGTGTTCGAAGGATGTGGCCCGCTTAATTCCTCCCAGAGCGGTGCATGTTAGAAGTACACGTTGCGCTAATTCTTCACATCCGTATGAGGTTCAGCTTGTTACTCCCCGTACAACACTTTTCAAGCAGTCTTTTATATGGAGAACATCATCCCTTTGGAATAATTTGCCCAGGACTGTTTCCCACCGAGTACAATCTACAGCGATTCAAGCACAACGTGAATCGCCTTCTCCGCACACGTGTCGCTCCTGTAGCGCTTTAGGGACTTCCCTGTAGCACGTGTGCTAGACCCATAAAAAAAAAAAAAAGATTAAAATATTTGATGGTATACAGGGAAAATAAAATCTAATGATTTATAGTGAAAAGTATATATATATATATATATATATATATATATATATATATATATATATCAAGGATTTTCTACAGCTGACGCTGTCTTCCTTCTCTCAGCCTTTGATTCCATCCGTTTCTATCTTTCCAGTCTCCACCTGTTAGACTCCTGTCCTCCATAGCCTCGTCCACTTCGTCTCTCTACGATCGTCTGGGTCTTCCTCTTTTTCTTCTCCCTATACGGCTCCACTCCGTTATTTTCTTTATCCACCTATTATCTTCACTCCGTCTTATGTGTCCATACCATTTTAATCGGTTTTCTTCAATGGTGTTTATTGCGTTCCCTTTGATGTTCATTCTGCTTTTTATTTCATCATTTGTTATTCTCTCCATACGTGTCACTCTACAGTATCTTCTCCAATACTCCATCTTTACTGCGTTCATTTTAGATTTATTTCTTTTGTTGATCGATCGTCCATGTTTCTGACCCGTATGTCAATATGCTTTGCATTATTGATTTGTATATGCGTGTTTTGTTTCTCTTTGTAATGTGTTTGTTCCACAGGATCGAATTTAATTGTCTTATGCATGTCCGCGTTTGTCCTAATCTAGCTTTGATCTCTTCTTCTGTGTAGCGTTTTTTGAAGTGATGGTTCCTAAATATTTAAATCTATCGGTTCCTTTGATTGTTGTTTCGTTATCGACTTCTAGATTCTCCACATTTCCCTCCTTTATTGTTAGATATTCCGTCTTATCAAAGTTTATTGCTAATCCTGCTTAAGTGTATTCTTCTTTCAGTTTTCTTATCATATAACTGAGGTCTTCCTCATCTTGCGCTTTGATTACTTGGTCGTCTGCGAAACTTAGAGTATCTTCTCGGATTGGGACTCCCATTCCACTATATTTTTGCTTCCATTTTTTTAATGTTTGTTCGAGTTATATTTTGAATAGTGTTGGGGATGTAGAGCATCCTTGAAATAGGTCTTTTGATGTTTGGAGTCTCTTCCTTATTTTATGTCCTATTTTTATGTTCACTGTGTTGTTTTCGTAGAGAGCTTTTACTGCGTATATTAGTTCTTCGTCAATGCCTATTTCTTTCATTGCGTTGTTGGAGCGTCGTCTATATAGGTCTCTTATCGTTTCATCTTGCCATAAGTGTATTCTGTATTTTATTTCTTTGTCTGCTTTTTCTGTTAGCTCATTAATATTTCTGTTTTCTCTATCTATTGTTCCTGTTTGTTTTATTGTCTTGTACCACGGTACTTTCATATTTGCTACTAATAGTCTATGGTCTGTTCCACATTCTGTATATATACAGTGTGTCCCTAAAAGTTTTATACAAATGGAGAAAAAATTTATTCTTAATAAAAATTTCTGCATCACATGGAAATCCATACTGAAGCATCAAACCTTTGAAATATTTGATGGTGTACAGGGAAAATAAAAACTAATGATTTATAGTGAAGAGTAAAGTGTGTTTAAATTTAAATATAGAGCTAAATATTAATTGAAAATGTAAATAGGAACTAAAAAATTATGCTCACGTTTAGATTTGTGGTATCGTCAAAGGACACTACTTTTAAGTATTTAACAACAACCCGAAAAAATAAAGGCCAGATAAGTTTCAAATATGTAGTATTCAGTAAAGAAAAACATGGGTACAGTGACTGAGCCACATTCTGGATACTATAACACATGGGCTGAAAAGTCCCGGGCCTAACACATAGATGGCGCTAGTTTTATTGCAGTCACCTTTTTTTCAGTTAAAACTAACCTTCAAAAGACAGCTGTTAAAATTTCATGATATTCTATTCATTAGTTTGTGAGTTATTGTGCTAAGAGTGACGCTACTTTTGTTATTTTCAAAACAATGGATCAAAAACAATTTCGTGTTTTAATTTTACACTGCTTCTTGATGGGAAAAAATACCGTTCAAGCGAAGCAATGGCTTGAAAAGTGTTATGGGGACTCCGCTCCATCAGAAACAACAATAAAACGTTGGTTTGCTGACTTCAAACGTGGTCGTAGAGACACCGATGATGCAGAACGCAGTGGACGTCCAAATGAGGCGGTAACACCAGAAAACATAAAAAAAAAATCCATAAAATCGTTTTGAATGATCGAAAAGTGAAGTTGCGTGAGTTAGCTGACATCGTAAAGGTATCAAAAGAACGTGTTGGCTTTATATTGCATGAGCATTTGACTATGAGAAAGCTCTGTTCAAAGTGGGTGCCGCGTTTGCTCACTGTTGATCAAAAACAAGAACGTGTTGATGATTCTGAGCAGTGTTTGGCCATGTTTAAACGTAACAAACCGGAATTTTTGCGTCGATGTGTGACAATGGATGAAACATGGATCCATCACTTCACTCCGGAATCAAAACGATAGTCATCTGAGTGGACAGCAACTGGTGAACCTCGTCCAAAGCGCCCGAAAGCACAACAATCGGCTGGAAAGGTTATGGCCTCGGTATTTTGGGATGTGCGTGATGTAATATTCATCGACTATCTTGAGAAAGGAAATACCATCAACAGTGAATATTATATAGCGTTATTGGAGCGTTTGAAGGCCGAAATTGCAAAGAAACGACCGCATATGGCAAAGAAAAAAATTTTGTTTCATCAAGACAACGCACCGTGTCACAAGTCAATCAAAACAATGGCAAAACTACATGAATTGAACTTCGAATTGCTCCCACATCCACCGTATTCGCCAGATTTGGCTCCCAGCGACTACTGGCTGTTCGCAGACCTGAAAAAAAATGCTCGCCGGTAAGAAATTTCGCACGAATGAAGAGGTTATCGCTGAAACTGAGGCCTATTTTGAGGCAAAAGATAAATCGTTCTACAAAAGTGGTATTGAAATGTTAGAGCGGCGTTGGAATGATTGCGTTGCTCTTGATGGAGATTACGTTGATGAATAAAGCTAATTTTGAACCAAAAAAACCGTGTTTTCTTTGTTAGGCCCGGGTCTTTTCAGCCCATGTGTTATAATGGAATTTTGAAGCATAACCGTAAAAAATTTACAAGAAAAATATGATTTGAAACAAATAGAGACTAAAGAAAAGTTTATATACTGAAAAGAGTATTCCATCAGACATGATATGAATATAATACAATATAATCACAAAACACACAACAATCTAAAATAAATTACCCGTAGAATTGAACAAAAATATTCTAACTTTGTTGATCAAAAAACGTGACAAGAAGGAACCAGAAAATTAGGGAAGAATCAATATACTCAATACCACCCTAAACAACATTAATCTGATCTGAACAGAACAAATAAAAAGAAAATATTGGCAGATGAATAACAAGGATTTTCTAGTGGAAAATCATGAATTTGTAACAAGACAAATCACAGAAAAAGTAATTGATTGCAATAGATTTGCGTAACTACTCGTATGTTCTGTCGACCTAAAATGTATTCGACAGAGTAAAACTCAGAGTCCTAATTCATTTTGCACTTTAGGGAAATCTCATAGTTATGATTAAAATAAGTGTACTATTTAATGAAAAGCAGGAAGAGTATGCAAAAAAGTAAAACAAAAAATGGCACCTTTAACCAACTTACTTAATCCTTAGCCATGGTACCTCTCGGTGTAGGCTGGTGTGAGTGGGTTGGGTTAGGGTCTTCCATATTTCTCTTCATCTTTCTCTATTTCGGGCTAGCCTTGTTGCTCTCCTCCCACCTCACTCCCCTCTTCTCCATTGCTCCTCTTACTTCCTCCCTCCATGTTCTTCGTGGTCTTCCTCGACTTTGTTTTCTATTCTCTCTTGCTTCATACACTCTTCTTACCAGTCTTTCCTGTCCCATTATTTGCATATGTCCAAACCACCTTAACTGACTTTCTTCTATTTTCTCCTGTATCGGCTTCATTTGCAGTGTTTCTCGTATATCAACGTTTCTTATCCTATCCAGTCTTGTCCTTCGTTCAATCTTTCTGAGGAATTCCATTTCGATACTTTGTATCTTACTTCTGTGACTTTGTGTTGTTGTCCACACTTCAGATCTGTACGTAATTATTGGTGTTGCCACCCTTTTGAAGATTTGTAGTTTTGTTGATTTTGGTATTTCTTTTTTGCCTAGGAATGTGTTCTTGATACTATTAAAGAGTTTCCCCGCTGCCTCTGTCCTCGCTCTAATCTCCCCATCCAGCCCTCCATCCCCCGTCACCATTGCACCCAAATATTTGAAATTCTCCATCTGCTGTATCTTTTCTTCCTGTAGATATATTTCATGCGTTTTGTTCTCCTTGTTTATGATCATTGTCTTCATTTTTTTCACATTTATGCTCATATGCATACGTTCCAAGCTTTCGTTGTACACTTTTAGGCTTTCGTTCAAGTTTTTTCTCGTTTTTTGCGATCAGTACCATATCGTCAGCATATATTATCTCCGTTATTCCAACTCTCTCCATGTTCCGGAACCCTACCCAGTATTTCTTTGTTTGCCTTTTTGCAGTTTTTACAGCCTCGTCCATCACTACCGAGAACAGCAGTGGACTCAGTGTACACCTCTCTCCGACGCCTTTAGATGTTTCGAAACTCTTTGACTTTTCATGTCTTACTCTAACATAATTTGTTGTATGTTTATATAGATATTTTATTCCATTTATCATCAATTCCTCTATTTTCCAGGGTCCTCCAGATGTCTTCTCTGTCTATTCTATCGAAAGCCTTTTCCAGGTCTATGAAACATAGGTGTACTCCTCCTGCTTCTCTTAGAACTTTTTCGCTCACCTTTAAAGAAATAATATTATATATATATATATATATATATATATATATATATATATATATATATATATATATATATATATATATATATATATATATATACAGTCGACACTCTATATAGTGAAAGACCAAAATGTTGACCGAAATTTCACTATAGAAAGTTTTTCATTATACAAAGAAAAAATTCGTATATATTGCTATGTATGTATTTTATATTGGTAATCATTTACTTGTATTTTATAAGGTACAAGCAACAAAAAAAATTGCAAAATTGAATTATTAGAAAAGATTTTATTAAACATTTGAAAGTTTAAATAGTACATAGCATGTACAGGGCTAAATACATACATAAAGTCCGTACGTTATATCTTTACCCGTGCGTCATAGTTTTCAGGCCATATAACAGACGACTATTATCTTATTTGTCTCTTTTCACCAATAAATCGTAGGTATTGGCAAAAAGAGACAAAAAATATAATAGTCGTCTAGGATATTTCCTGAAAACTATGACGCACGTGTAAGATATAACGTACGGACTTTATGTATATATGTACTACATACGAAATAAAAAGAATAATACAAAATCTGTTAATACATATGTACATACTACGTACATACGTACTAGGAAAAATAATCAATTATTTTCTTTTGAACATTACTTTTGAAAAATAATTGTTGCTCAACAAAATTCTCGCATTTATTCAAATGCATAAAGATTTGATCAGGTATACTTTCCTGGCCCCTGAGAGTAGTTCGCACAATGTCAAATGCATTTCTTATTTCATTTTCACTAAATTTAGCAGTACATTCCCCGGTTTCAGTTTCTTCTTCATGATCTTGTATACTTTTTATATCGTCAATTATGTCTTGGTCAGTTGGGAGATCTGTCGTGCCAACATCATTGTCGATTTCTAAGAAATCTTCAAGTAAAAAATCTGCGTCGACGGTAGCAGTTTTTTGTAGAATACCCCATTGCCTTTTTAAGGTAGCGAGATCCATTTCGTCTTCTTCTTCCCATTCGTCAATTTTTTCAGTAAAACCTGCTTTAGAAAAGCAGTTTTTGATAGTTTTCTGAGAAACATTTTCACTCCATACTTTAGCGACTTCGGTTATACACTCTTTAAGGGTAATCAATTTTTGGACTGGAAGGTTGTTATCAATCGCATTAACAATTTTGTGAACAATTCTGTTTCGGTAATGATGTTTTATGTTTTTTATAATACCCTGGTCCATAGGTTGCAATTTGGAGGTCATGTTTGGTGGAAAAAAGATCAATTCAATATTCCTTAATTTTTTACTTACAGTAACTGGATGTGCAGGATAATTGTCTATAAACATCACAATCTTTCACTTTTGGCTTTTCATTTCCGTGTCTAGTTCTTTGATCCATCTTTCGAAAATCTCAGAAGTCATCAATGCCTTTTTATTATTGGCGTAATCTAACTTAACTCCTTTTAAACAACGGGGATTTTTGCTTTTACCTATGAGCAGTAGTTTCAGTTTTTCTGAGCCATCCATGTTTGCTTCAACCATAAGTGTCACCCTTTCTTTACTTCTTTTAACACCAAAATATTTATCACTTTTAAAAGCAGAAGTTTCATTTGGCAAACATTTAAAAAACAAAACCGGTTTTCATCACAATTGAAAACGTTTTTTGGCTTGTCCTTTTTCAATGCACTTTTTAAAACAGTTTCAGTCCAAATGTCACAGTCCTCCTGACTAACGCTTGCACTCTCGCCAGACACCGTCTTGAAAACAATTGAATTGCGAGTCTTCCAGGCACTCAACCACCCTTCACTAGCTTGAAAATTAACGCAGTTAAATTCTTTAGCAAATTGTAGAGCCTTGTGCTTTATTATATTTCCCGATATTGGTACGTTTTGATGTGTACGGGCCACATCGTAAAACTGCTTCATTTACATCCTCGTAAGTACTCACCCGTACTTGGTTTTGACTGCTTGGAACACTAGGTTTCTTGATGATACTGTCGCGACTTTTTATTATCAGAGAGACGCAACTTGGGGAAATACCAAATTTTGCAGCAACATCAATTTTTTTGCAGCCTTTATCAACTTCCTCCAAAACTTTAATTTTCTCAGCTAAATTTAAACACACTCGCTTGGACATCTTACTTGATTCTTAAACAAAAAGAAACTGAACCTGAATTTGCGAATTACTAGGCCTCGATTATAAAATGTGGTTTTCCCCGGGTTTCTATAAAATAGGTTATTCCCCGGGTTTCTCACAGAAATCTACCTGATTTATTGCCAACAATTAGGCTTTATAAACGCGTTTAAGAACCTTTTCAAAAGAATACGTCATAAAAATGGAATTCGTGCTAATGTTAGATAAAAATGGGAAACGCGAAATGGCCAAGATCTCAATAAATGCATAAAACTTTATACATAAAATTCCGATAAAAAATTTTATTATATAGAGTGTTACTATTTTATAGATTCACTATATGCAGGGCTTTTTACATGAAATTTCATTAAAATATTCTAGGTCTTGAAAAAATTGCATTATAAAGAGTTTTTCACTCTATAGAGTTTCACCATAAACAGTGTCGACTGTATATATATATATATATATATATATATATATATATATATATATATATATATATATATATATATATATATATATATATATGTATATAAATTTTAAAACTAGTAGGATTGGAGTCAGGTTTTGGACCAAATTAAAACTCTTTTGCTTATTACCAAGCTTTCGAAATACTTTTATTTGTTTGTTAAGGCATGTAAAAATTGATCATACGAATTAATTGTAGATCTCATACAAAATTTAAAAGTAAACTTACAAACCGAAGTAGAAATTCCTTATTTAAATTACACATCACTATAATAATATTAAGTTACGAAACATATAATTATTTCTTTTGTAATAGAAAATGAAAAACTATCTGTACCACATGTTAGTAGGTGTTTGACAGGTGAAGTAAGAATTTTGCGGGAAAATTCTAGTCATCTACGCATGTGTCGTGGAAAGTCGATAGACAATCGAGAAAAGGAAATCGAAAAAAAGGAATAATATGCATTATGTGTTGCCTAAAGTGGCATCAGGTATATACAGCGTGTTTGAATAATGAACAAGAGTTTTTATTTAAAAATTTTTTAGGAACATTATTTATTTGTTAGAAAATTATGATAAAGTGTGTCTCAGACGTGACCAAAAAAAAAATTACTAGAAAAAATAATATATAAAATTGTAAAATAGGGTGTAAAGGTTATAAAACTTGTTGTAAAAGGTAATAAATATAGTGTAGACAAGTGGATAAAATGTCCAAAACAAACCAGAGAATTTAATTGTTAATTGTGAATTCTAATTGGTAGACAAGGAGGATTCTTGTACTAGATTATTTTTTGTTGTAATATCTTTATTGAGTTTCAGTATATACAATTATACTGAACTAAGATCCTCTATGTTTGATCTTTTGTTCATTGTATGTATGTTGTCATTGATTGCCCCCATTTCTAAAAACTTTCTTTTATAATATTGTGGTTCTTTATATAAAATGGTAGTATTATTGTAATCTATTTGATGATCAAATTCTTAGACATGTTAAACTAATGCACACGAGCCACTAACACCACTCATGTATTAGTGGATAGACAATCATCACCATAAATATGCTTTATCAATCATTTTGGTAATGCTCTATCAAGTTTTATACAAAACTTAATATTCACCGTTTGTTCGATGTTCATTTTTCAACTGATAGCTAAAACACACTGGCACTTCAAACGCAATATCTTAGCTTCTATTCATTCGAATATCATGAAAAGTAGACATAATGTTTCCAAAGCATGTTATATTTAATAAGTTTCGCCACTAATATTGGCTATTTTGAAAAAGTCCTGGTTACTTTTGAGATATTCCGTGTATTGCATTTTAAGTTACTATAAAATATTTTCAATACTGTATTCGAAACTTGAAATATCTTAAAATATGTAAGATAAACACATTTCTATAACAATCGTACTATAAAAACATTATAACTTATAATATCGACCTGCAATTTATGTAAATTTATAATATAAACTTTAAGTTGGAATTTTTGATTTGTTTCGACTGTAATAAAAGAAAATCTGGTCGACGACAGCATGCCTCGAAGATGCTAGGCGATTATTGATGCAGAAGGCGATTAGACAACTTACAAAGATATTTGTGCCGCTGTTAGCACACCACTGATGGCAAAAACTATTCTTGAAACACATTTTTTCAAGAATACGAACGGTCACGTTCTTACTTGACCAACTGTATATACACGTATACATTTATTTGCGTTGCGGAAAATAGAAATAAATATCTTAACGAGATATTTTTTATAATTTTGGAAATCTTCCTGTGACCCCCTGGTCCTTAAAACCACTTTACCAATTTTTAAAAACTTTTCAAGTTTTTAATAAATTGACAAAAAAGAAAACAAACAAATTTTTGACATATCCTTGTAACAACAAAACCATCTAAAATCAAGCAAAACATTTTACTAGTTTTGCTTTTGCTAGAAATGTTTTATGTTTTAGGTTTAATTTTCTCCACTCTCAGTTTTAATTAGGCACCCTTAATGGGTAGCAACGAGGCGAAGGAGGGACGAACGGGGAGAGCAGTGAATTTTATTAAAGTAGTACAATTGGACTTCTTGAAGCGAAATTTTGCTTAATATTACTAAAGATGATATAAATTTAAGTAGGGTGTGTTGCTTAGGCAAAACGAAACTGAAAGAAGGGTAATAAGGGTTTAATTTTTAACTAGTAGGGTGTAGGGGTAATGTAGTCGACAGACAAAATATGTTTTATTTATTCTGCAATGTTTCTATCATTTATCATTAATTTACAAAAATCTAAAATTCAGAAAAATTCTCAACACTTATTAAGATATTCTGGATTTATCGACCTTCCTGGCGATATGTTTCAAAAATACAGGTTCTTTCCCTACTTGAAGTAAAATACTTATACCAAATTTGAAATCAGTTTTTCATTTCATTCGAGATTTATCTTGCTAAGAGACGGAGCGGAAACTTTTGTGTGATAGGAACCCTGAAAAGAAAGGAATTGCAAAAATTTTGGAGGATATTTTTTTTCTGAATACAATGCTTAGCCCAGTCTTCAAGGGTTTTGGGCTCTGAGTTTTTTAGATGTAGAATACCATAAAAAAAAAGTGTAGAATACCACAAAATAAATTCGGTTTTTTGGTAATAACTCGAAAAATAAAAAAGATATCGAAAAACTAATAGCACCACGTGAAAGAGAGGGAAATTTTATAAAAAATGGTATATAAATTTTTTTCCACTTTTTTTTTTATTAGCGTGAGAATTTATTAAAAATTCGGATAGGTGATTCGAAAAGTATAGCCCGCCAAACAGGTTGATTTGGAAGTCTACGCGCACCGCTCGAAGATTAATCGATATTACTTGTTTCCAGAGTGTAAAAAAAAACTAAAAGATAGCTTTTTCAAAAGGAGACTTTCAGATTTCCGATGATAATAATAGTTTTTATTTTTGTTGCTTTATAATTTGTAAAACGAAATTTTTATTTGCATAATTTTAACGAATATGCAGTAAATTAGAAATATTTAATAAAATATAGTACTGACAAGAAAATTCTTGTGCACGTATTATTCCTATACCTTAAGTTTTAATATAAGAATAATTCAAAATACCCACATTGTCTGTGTTATTTAAAAATTGAGTTTCAAAATATGAAAATTTGTTTACTATAGTGCGCCGTCAGCAATTTCACGTTCGCAGTACGAAATTATCAAAAAAAGTCAGACAATTTTTTTTCTTTTTAGTTACAGTTAAAAGTATACTTGATATTAGAAAATCATTAAAAACTAAAAGAAACTTTCTCTTTTTTTCTAATTTTGCTCTTAAAAAAGTGTTCATGATAAACGTATTTTTTGCTTATTATTAATCATACAACTTAACTTAAGCTTAAAATAAAAAAATATATTTACTTACTTACTTACTTAATCCTTATGCCTTTCTACCCCTTTTGTTAGGAGTGTAAGGCCCGTGAAGTTGAGTTATTCTATAACTGTCTTTTCCATATTTCCTTCTATATCCTTCCATCCTGTTTAAAATTGCCGATTGCCGCTTTTGTATCTTCTGTATTAGTTTCTTCTGTTTGTGTGAGTTCTACGTCTTGCTCCGGTATTATATCTCTATGTTGATTTTTGTATGCTTTTTTCTTCTAATTTTTACATCCATTTCCTTTCCTTTCTGTTTCAGTGATTCCTACATGGTGCATTTGTTGTTCTTCTGTCAGTTCATCCTCTTTTCTGTTTATACCCCTATTATTCCGTGTTTTCAATCTAATAACTCGATAATTATTTCCCATATCTTTCTTCCTATCTATTTCTTTGATTATCTTCTTATTTGTATTCATTTTAACTAGTCTCCTCTTCCGTATCTTTGCCAGGGTCGTCGTCAATCTCTCCCCTTATTCTCAGTTTTTTGACTTGATGGTAGTAGTATTCTTTGTTTGTTCTTTCAGTTTTTCTTCCTCAATATCCCATTGTTGTTCTCTTCCTTCGATTACGATTTTTTGATGTCCCATTTTCACTCTTTTTCCATTCTTTCTCTCGTTCTCTTCTATATGTTTCAATTTCTTTTGAATTTGCCGTTCATCTTTTATTAAATCGTTGTTTATGTAAACTCTCTCTCTTAGGTTTCTCAGCTTGTTTTTATTTTTTTTTTACAGCTTCTTTATCTCCCGTGTTTCCAAGTTCTATCTTGTATATAGTCGCTCCTATTTTTATCACATCTTTACTCTGTCCTTTTGTGTTCATACTCCTCTCCATAAAATGTTCTACAACCCATTTTCAGATCTGGTTGGCTATTCGCTTTAAATTTCATTCCCGATATTACAATATTATTCCTTACGTTGTATTTTTTTCCAGTCTACTCATCTTCAAATCCATACTTCTCATATTTTCTCTGATTATCTTATTTTCCTCTTTCAATACTTCAGTCTCCTTTCTTAGTTTCTTCAACTCTTGTTGATATCTCTTCTCATCTTGTTTTATATCCTTTATATCTGACATTAGCTCTCTGATCATTTCTATCAAATTGTCTGTCTTATCTACTCTTTTGTTTTTCTCTTTCTGTGGTGTTCTTATCAGCTTTTTACTCGTCTTTTTTTTCGACTGTTCTTCTTTTTGAGTCTCCTGAGGTATAATCATCGCTATCCATTGTTCTTTCTGTTATAAAAACTTTACGTGTGTTCCTCGTATATTCCATTTTCAAATACGAGAGAAAAAGAAAAAAACCTTTTGTTTATATTTCTTATCACCGTAAATGATCAAGGTCGTCGCTTATCGTTTCGTGAGCTTCATACAATTTCACAGAATTATTCTCATAAACCTCCAAATTTATTTTCTTAATTCTAACACTACACTCTGCTTTATTTTTAATCTTCTCGTTCGCAATCGACAAAATAATTAAATAGATCGAAACACTACCGTAATAATGCTCGTTGAACGAGTTGACCATTGTCGGGCGTTCAATTCACATACACACACTTCGCGATCCGAAACTCAACTTAAAAAATATTTGAAGGTGGGAAATGAAAGATAAAAGTCTAAGCTTTAAGTGTAAAGTATTTATATTTCATTTAAACATCCAGGTACAAAAAAAAACAGTTATTAACAACACAAAAATTTTAAATTACACGAAGAAATTAAATGAATTACGTACCCTCTGGCTGTCATATTGGATCCGCCATTTTGAATTTTTCAAATTCGTCATCGGATTCTTAATCAGCACCCCGAGAAACTCTTTAATAGAAAATTTCAAAATATTTAACGGTATATAGAAACGGTAATTTAATCATAAATGAAGTTGAAAACATAATTCCCACTACAACTGAAGAAGTGAATTTTTTAAAATTACGGTAAAATTAAAAAAAAAAATCTGTACACTACTTCTTTGTAAATTTTTCTGTTCTTTCTCGTTGTGCTATTAATTTTTCGACATCTGTTTTATTTTTAGAGATATTTGTGAAAACCGAATTTTTCATTTTATTTTCGATTTTGTAGGCTTAGCGTACACTTTAGAGCAGCAAACTCTTTTTTTATCATATTCTACGTTGAAAAATCTAACTGTATGCCAAAATGTAACCTGTTAACATTTTATGAGAGGGAATTAAAAATTAAATTTAGCTTAGTTAAAAAAAATACGCCTAATTCTTGAAACATATCACGTGGGCTGAAAAGTTTTTGGTCCAGCTACTTAAAACACATTTTTTTTTTTGCAAAATTCGACTTTATTCAAGATCGATACAATCAATCCAACGCTTTTCTAAGATTTCTATACCTTTCTTGTAGAAGGATTTGTCTTTGCCTTCAAAATGGGCCACAGTTTCGGCGATAACTTCTGCACTGGAGCCAAACCTCTTACCTGCGAGCATTTTTTTCTGAGGTCTGCGAATAGATAATAGTCGCTGGGGGCCAAATCTGGAGAATACGGTGGATGAGGAAGCAATTGGAACTTCAATTCATGCAATTTTGCCGTCATAACCATTGACTTATGACGCGCTGCACTGTCTTGATGAAAGAGCACTTTTTTCTTGTTCATTTGAGGCCGTTTTTCTTTCCGATTTTTGCCTTCAAACGCACCAACAACTTTATATAATATTCGCTACTGATGGTTTTTTCCCTTCTCAGCATAGTCGATGAAAATTATTCTTTGCGTATTCCAAAATACAGAGGCCAAAACCTTCCGAGCCAACTGTTGTGTCTTTGATCGCTTGAGTGGCTTTCACCGGCTGCTCTCCACCCAACTGACTGCCGATTTGATTCCAGTATGTAGTGGTGGATCCATGTTTCATCCATTGTCACATATCGCATTAAGAAATGTTTTTTATTGCGCTTAAACAGGTCCAAATAGCGTTCAGAAACATCAACACGTTGTTATTTTTGGTCCATGTGAGCAAACGTATCACGTACCATTTCGAACAGAGCTTTATCATGCCCAAATATACATGCAACACGTTCTCTTGATATCGTCAGGGTGTCAGCTATCTCACGCAATTTCACTTTACCGTCATCCAAAACAATTTCATGGATTTTTTTTGATGTTTTCCAATGTAATCACCTCATTTAGCATCATTTGTGTCTGTACGACTGCGTTTTAAATTCAACATATCAATAAATAATGAGTGATTTTCCAGGGTCAGGGTCGCCGTAACACTTATCAAACCAGTGCTTTGGTTGAACGGTATTTTTTTCCCATCAAAAAACAGTGTTTAATCAACACACGAAATTCGATTTTTTCCATCGTTTTGAAAATATCAAAAGTACCATAGTGTCACTAAAAAACCACTGTAACTTGTAAACTAATCATCGAAATGTCATGAAATTTTGACACGTATCGTTTAAAGGTTGGTACTTCCTCTATATTATATGGATTTTTTTTGAAAAGGGCGATATCTATGTGTCAGACTGAAAACTTTTCAGCCTACGTCTTATTTATTTGGTTTTTTTCCTGCTCATTCGTTCGCGCGAATCAGAAAAATAGAGACACCCCGTATAAATTTAAATTAAATTAATTTCTGTTAGTAATCCATTAAAGTAGTGCCGGATATTTAAATGTAAATATTATAATAATGGATAATTCTTGTAACTAAATGGTAATCCCTGATTATCAAAAATGTTTATAATTTCCGGTAATTTCTCGCAATGATATTTCTATTAAACTTATACTAAAACATATTAAACATATATATGCCCTCAGGGGTGAACGGTTTTTATTAATATGAATAATTTAATTTTAGAGTCCTCGAAAATATCTGGTGTGGACATCAACACCAAAAATGATTTAGAATATTGTTTGTATAAGTACGAATATATTTTCTAATTTTGTTTGTCACAGGGGCGTATCTATTTGTTAAAACGTGGTAATTACTTCAACCTGTGCAGGAAAAGGGACTAGACAACAAATTCTCAACATACGCCAGATAATAAAGGGTCTTCCATTTGGGACTTGACAACTTTGAAATTTCACTGTGAACGCACCCTTAAGCCAATCACCGAACTGTCAACGTCAAAACATTCAGTAAAGTCAACATTTTTATCATGGTGAAGTACACGAACGAACAACGTTTACAAATAATTAAAATTTACTACCAAAATTTGGAGTCGGTGACTGCAACTTTAAGAGCGTTAACGCCAATTTTTGGTCGTAATTCTCGTCCAGTAGACAAGCAATTTATAGTGTAGTGAAAAAATTTGAGTTAACATATTCGCTGCTGGATGTTCCCGTGCCAGTGAGAAAACGGGTGGGTCGAAGTGGCCAGAATATTGCTGCCGTTCAAGCGTCCATCTCAAACGAACCAAAACCGTCGATTTGACGGCGTTCTCAAAAATTGGGCATCGCTCAGACCACACTATGGCGAATTTTGCGAAAGGATCTTGGCCTGCACCCTTATAAGTTAAAGTTAACTCAAGAACTAAAGCCACTCGATCATATGAAGCGACGAACTTTCTCGAACTGGGCTCTAGAAATGTTGGAAGAAGATGACTAATTTCATCGCAAAATCATCTTTAGTGATAAGGCGCATTTTTGGATAAACGGCTTCGTCAACAAACAGAATATGCGTTATTGGTCAGGTGAAAACCCTCATGTGCTTGAAGAGACATCACTTCATCCACAAAAAATTACTGTTTGGTCGGTTTTTCATGCCGGTGGTGTCATTGGGCCGTTCTTTTTCGTTGATGAAAATAACCGTCACGTTACAGTCAATGGAGATCGCTACAGAGGCATGTTGCAACGTTATTTCTTTGATCAATTGCATGGGCTAGACATTAATGATATGTGGTTTCAACAAGACGGCGCCACAAGCCACACAGCGGGTGTAAACAATCGACTTACTGCAATCTAAATTCGGTGAACGTGTTATATCGAGAAATGGTCCCGTCGAATGGCCGCCTAGATCATGTGATTTAATACCTCTAGACTTCTTTTTATGGGGGTATGTTAAATCATTGGTCTATGCTAACAAGCCTGCGTCGTTAGAGGAGCTCAGAGCCAATATTGAAAGAGAGATAGCGGCCGTTTCCGTCGAAATGTGTGGCCGTGTCATCGAAAATTGAGTTCAACGAATCAACCGCTGCAAACGTGCCCGTGGTGGACATATGAATGAAGTCGAATTCCATACGTAAATGTTTTGATGGTACTTCAAGCCGATAGTAAAATTTTCGAAATGTCTCAAATGGGTTGCGTTTTATTTCAAAAAAAAGTTGTCAAGTCCTTAATGGAAGACCCGATAGAAAAAGTCAGGGGAATTCTAAATAACAATCTAAGTATATCTGTTTTATAGGCTTATCGGATCGTTATATGATAACACAGCAAAATTAAACGGAATAATTCTTTTTTTCCGATCGCTTTAACGTAGAAGCGGGCGTCTGACAGGGATTTATTCTGTCACCCTTACTTTTTAATATATATACTGAACATATAATGAGATCTGTGTTAGATAGCTGGAGTGAGGGTGTAACAATCGGTAGAAAAAAGCTAAGAAACCTTAGATATACAGATGATACTGCTATACTTGCAACTTCAATACAAGGCCTAGAATCAATTATGGAGCGAAAACCAAAATAATTATTGGTAGTCGTAACGAAGATCTGTCACATAGAAATGAAATTGCTGGTTTCACTGTTGTAGGCCATTTCAACAATTTGGGATCCCTCATAACTAACAATGGTGGCTGTGAAGCGGAAGTAAGAAGACGTTCGGCTACTGCTAGAAAACTCGACGATCAAACTCGCTAAGGTCTGGAAAGATCTAGCTATCCCAAAAAACACAAAGTTAAGATTTCTGTCCAGCCTTATAGACTATAAAACAACTTGACAAAAGACGAATCGATGCGTCTGAGATGTGGGCATATAGAAGAATCCTCAGCGTATCATATACCGAACACCGTACTAACGTATCTATTTTTGAAGAGTTTAGTATAAATGACCAGCTTTCAAATAGAATTAATAGACAGTACCTGAAATATTTTGGTCACATAATGAGGAAAGCGGATGCCATGGAAAAGATTGTAGTAACGGGGAAGGTAAAAGATCAAGGGGATGGTTCCAACAAGATGGTTCGATTAAGTAAAATCTCTTCTTGGTATGGGTATGCACGAGTCAAGTTAGGTCGCGCAGGATCGAAATGCCTATAGAATGACCGTTGACGCTGCAACTGCAGAGGGTCACCGATATTCATATTGTAGTGAAAGGATTGAGAAAGAGAGGGAGAGTACAGGATGTTATGAAAATCGTTTACTATATTGAATGGCTGACTCCTTAAGTAAATTCGAGACACGCCTAATACTTATTTTTATTAAATTTGAACATTGTTTGAAATTTTATGAATCACTGGACTGCGTATTTTTAAAAAGTAATGCGCCACCACTGCCACAGCTGAAATCAAGATTGGAATGCTTGAATGCAATATAGAAAAAGACAGTTTTTAAAGTAAGTTGAAGAGAGACTTCAGAAACCAATTGGTGAAATGTATTGAAAAAATAAATGTTTTTTTTTATTAAATATTCCAAATTGCTAACACAACAAATGAATTAAGTGCTTCATTGATGTGGGGATTAATGTGGGGATATCTAAATTTTAAGCTATACGTGTTGTATTTAACGTATTTTCACTAAAACGTTTGAAATTATTCAGAAGATACAGATTTGTTACTTACTTTGAAGCATGCCAATAATTAAATAGTCTTCTTTCTTGAGACCGGTATTATCCAGCATCTGCAGAACCTCGATGTTGTCGTCAGCGTAGAGTTTCCTTTCGTGCTTTCCTGCAAATCTCTTGATCTCTTCTTCGACACTCTGTATTTTTAGATCTCTATGACGTTAATCATTTCGATAATACGTGGCGCGTTGGCAATCTCTTGGAACATTTTGTTCTGAAAGAATTAAATTTCATATGTGTTACTTTTGCCTAAATACTAAATAATGGGGAGTGAATAGCAGATAGTTGTTGAACAGGATGATGATATGAAAATTAACTATTGGTATGAGCTGATTTTCTGTAACCCGAATATCCCAAGATACCGTTACTTTTCCTTTGTACCAGTACATCTAGAAAAGGAAAGGTACCATATGATTCAGTTTCAACCGTAAATTTTATGTTTGAATGTTGATGATTAAGGTGATTCAAAAAAAGATTCAGGTTTTATTTATTTATATGGCTAGATAAATATGTCGGCATCATATTTGCACTAAAAATTTTGCTTTTATAGCAGCTGAGCTTCGGTCACTTTCTTCAAAGGTTTCCATAAAAATATTCGTCATTACAGGAAATTTTGGACAAATAATGGTTGCCCCTGAAATTGGTGCATGAAATGTCTCTTGCAAAATGCTATATGTAGACGATAGATATACTTCAAAAAAAATTGGCCAAGAATGAATCGAGGTTATGAAAGTTAATTGAAATAAGTCTGATATTATAAAAACCGAACTGATAATTAGAACATTTTTACAGTCTGTAAAATAAGAACGTGACCGTTCCTATTCTTGAAAAAAATGTGTTTCGAGAATATTCTTTGCCATCAATGTATTCTTCGGTGTGCTAACAATTACCTTAGTAAGTTGTCCAATCGCCTCATGCATCAATAATCGCCTGGCATCTTCGAGAGATGCTGTCGACGAGATTTTCTACATACTCTGCAAATTTTTCCAATCTCGTGAGACAACTGAATCAAAGTTCTCAGAGTTTTTCCCCTGAGCTTTTTCTTTACAAGGGACCAAAGCTTTTCAATAGGGTTGGCATTCGGCGATTGTAAAGGTCACTCTAATATCTTATCGTGGGCCCAAGCGAGCCGCTTCGCGACATGATTTTCCCCCAGCAAAGGTTTCTTCAAGGTGCCTCAGAATTTGACTCTTGAGCACGAAGATGTTGTCGAAAGGTCTCATGTCAATTTCGAATTCCGTGAAAACAAAGACGCGAGTAATTTTTCGACTTTCGGAGTAACTTTGCCTATCGAGTCGTTAAAATGACTTGTCCACTTCTTCACAAACGATACCGACTTTTTAATATAATTAGCGGCCGCAGAATGTGTTATTTTAAGCCCCTTTGGATGGGAATAAAGAAACATCGTAGGCAAAGGTTGCTTCTCCCGATTTTTTGTTGAATCGCATCTACTAAAAATGATTGATTGATTGATTGTTGGAATTTTGGGTGCATCGACTGCCAGGGTCATATAGCGCCTTTAATGGAATTCTTGTGGTCCTTAAATTTTGTTTTGAAGTTGTAGACTCTTAAGGTAATTTATTATTTTGGATATATTTTTTGAGATTTGATCCGCAGATAATTGTTGGGAGAGACTATGAGTTGTGATGTTGTGTCTTATTCTGTCATGTGTGTGTTGTGGATCTTCAAAGAGATGTTTTATCGTGGGTGGACTGTTGCAAGTCTCACACTTAGAAGGAGATTCGTTCTTGAGCAAATGATTACGTGTGAAATTCGTATGACCAATGGATAGCCTCCTTCAAATACAATTCTCTCGTCTAGAGAGATTGTTTAGCTGGAATGGAGGAAAAACGAGGGGTTTAATTTTCCAAAGTTTATTTGATTGTTCCAATAATCCCATTGTAATTGAAAGAGTTCATTGTGTTTTGTTTTTAGAAATCTAAGGTATTCTTTGGGATGATTCTCGCTTTTTATGCTTGTTCCTTTTGATCTTGTTTGATTCGCTAATTTGTCAGCTTTTTCGTTTCCGAGTATTCCAACATAACTTGGAATCCATAAAAATGTTATTACCCTATTTTTTAATTTGGATATATGAAGGAGATCCATAATTTGTCTGATGTATGCTTGTTGGAAGTTCCCAGAGTTCATAGCTTGGAGAGAACTATATGAGTCTGAGGCTATCGGGTATCTTTCATTTTTTCCGCTTTGAACTATGTACCTTACACATTCTTTGATTGCATATACGAGGCTGGTTTGAAAAGTCCGTGCAAAGTCCGAGAGATGGCACCATCGGCGCGTATCGAGGTCATGTTTAGTTAGTAGCATCTCTTGAATGAACGCACACCAAGTTTCAGCCATATTGGTCTATTTCTTTGTGTTTGGCATTCGTGTGAATCAAGGAAGTCGAGTGATTTTCAAGAAATGGACGAAAAAAGAATTTCGTGTGGTGATTAAACATTACTTTATGAAAGGCAAAACGCCTCAGGAGACTAAAGAGAAGCTTGATAAACATTATGGTGACTCTGCTCCTTCGATTAGAACAGTTTATAAGTGGTTTCAAAATTTTCGGACTGGCCATATGGGCACAAGTGACGCTGGACGTTCTGGGCGGCCTGTGGAGGTTACGACTCCAGAAATCATTGATCAAATCCATGATATGGTGATGGATGACAGAAGAGTTAGGGTGCGTGAGATTGCTAGTGCTGTGGGCATCTCGACTGAACGGGTACATAATATTTTGCATAAGCATTTGGACATGAGAAAGCTATCCGCAAGATGGGTGCCGCGATTGCTCACGCTTGACCAAAAACGGAATCGTGTGAAGTGTTACAAGGATGGTTTGCAGCTGTTCCAGAAGAATCCGGAGGACTTTAAGCGTCGTTTCGTCACTGTGGATGAAACATGGATACATTACTATACTCCTGAGACCAAACAACAATCTAAACAATGGGTTACCAAGGGGGAATCTGCACCAAAAAAGGCGAAGACCGTTCCTTCGGCCGGAAAGGTTATGGCGGGGATTCGCAAGCGATAATCCTCATCGACTATCTGGAAAAGGGTAAAACTCTTACAGGTGAATATTATTCATCGTTATTGGACAGTTTGAAAACCGAGCTGCAAGAAAAACGCCCGCGATTGGCCTACAAGAAAGTCCTTTTCCATCACGACAACGCACCAGCACACACCTCAGCAGTTGTGGTCGCAAAATTAATGGAAATAGGATTCCAACTCGTTTCACATCCCCCCTATTCTCCAGACTTGGCTCCCTCGGACTACTATTTGTTCCCCAATTTGAAGAAATGGCTGGCGGGACAAAGATTTTATTCAAACGAGGAGGTGATTGCAGACACTAATGGATATTTTGCAGACTTGGACAAATCCTATTATTCGGAAGGGATCAACAAACTAGAACATCGTTGGACGAAGTGTATAAGCCTAAAAGGAGACTATGTCGAAAAATAAAAAAGGTTTACCCCAAACACATAAGTAGTTTTTATTTTTGCACGGACTTTTCAAACCAGCCTCGTAGTTCCGCAGTGTCTGTTGAAAAATGACTGGGAAGTTAAAATATTCTGGAGAAATTATGAGAATAGAACGCTGATCCAACTCCTTGATCGGTTTTTGATCCATCTATGTAATACATTTTATAATTTGTGTACTTTTGATCTATCAATGTGTGGAATTTCATTTGTATGTATCTCGAGTTATATTTTGATTTGGAAAATTCTTGTAGGGTAAAGTCGATGTGGGGGGGGGGAGTGTCCAGGGAGGAAAAGTTGTGTTTAAAGGATAATCATATACTGGGTGGGGGAGTGAAAGAGATCTGAAGACTGTTCTGACTCTGGCTTTGAATGAGTTTGGATGGAACGGATGAGATGCGAGGGTGTTTCCTAAGTGAAGTAGGGATTTCATGTGAGGACGATATAGTGCCATAGAGTAATACTTTATTAGGGATTCTTGTCTATTGATGGAGAGGGGGGAAATGGAGGAGATAGACTGTAGACTCGGAATTGGTGAGGTTTTGTAGGCTCCCGTTATCAATCTCAATGCTTGGTTCTGTATTGTTTCTAGTTTTCTCTTTGCTAATTTGGATAATATGAGGGCTCTGTAAATGTTGGAGAGAGAGGAGAAGTCTGCACCTCAATCTTTATTTGCAATTGATCGTATTAGGTTCAGATCCTGAGTAGTCTTTGTGCGAAGTGAATTTATGTGAGGTGCCCAAATTAGATGACTGTCGAACGTGAGTCCGAGTATGTTTAGTTGAGTTTGAAAAATGAATTATCTTGGACACGTTCTTACTTGACAGACTGTATAAAGGCAATGATATAGCATATGTCTAGATTCCAGCTTTATAGTGTTCAACCTTCCACTGAAATATTGCGATTTTTAAATAAATCAACGAGTCTGGCCGGGGTTTAAGAGATTGGCAAGATATTTACTTATTTTATGTGGTGCAGAATATAGTATTCTATACATTTTTGGAGGTGTCTAAAATAGAGTGAGCTGAGGGTTGAGAGATTTCTTTTCTGCCAAACGATTACCGGAGGGCAAAGCTCCTTGCAAAACAAGATGTCGGGCAAGATTAAATCAGGTATTGTCTTTTTAGTGTTCCGTACGGAACACTTATAAGATGACTTCAGTGTCTGTCTGTCTGTATGTCTGTCACTCCCGATTTTCTCCGAAACTATTTATCATAGAAAGTTGAAATTTGGTAATAATATAGGAATTGATGGCCTCATCAAAGGCGTGTAGTTTTGAAAGTCATATTTTGACTTAAGGGGTTAGTTTTGGGGGGTGAAATCGGAAGCGAAAAAAAAATTTTTTTAATAGGTCATCGAGTGTGGTGTCAAATGAAAGCTTGTGAAAACACGAGTAAATATATATATATATATATATATATATATATGTATATATATATATATATATATATATATATATATATATATATAGGGTGTTTTTTATAGAGGTATAGAACTTTGAAATGGAATAAAACAAGGATGAATTTTTTAAATTGACATGAAATTTACTTTATTCGAAAGATAATCTTCTGGCATTATAATTTAAATATGACTTCTGGCATATGACCGCCACGGCTGGCTCGGACGTAGTCTAATCTGGAGGTCCAATTTTCGATGACTTTTTCCAACCGTATATCGGCAATAACGCAGCGAATGTTGTCCTCCAAGTGGTCAATCGTTTCGGACTTATCGGCGTAAACTAGCGACTTCACATATCCCCACAGAAAATAGTCTAGCGGCGTTAAATCGCACGATCTTGGTGGCCAATTCACGGGTCCGAAACGTGAAACTATGCGGTTACCAAACGTTTCCTTCAATAAATCAATTGTGGCACGAGCTGTGTGACATGTTGCGCCGTCTTGTTGAAACCACAGCTCCTGCACATCATGGTTGTTCAATTGATGAACGAAAAAGTCAGTAATCATGGCTCTATAGCGGTCACCATTGACTGTAACGTTCTGACCAGCATCGTTTTTTAAAGAAGTACGGACCAATGATTCCACCAACCTATAAAGCACACCAAACAGTCAGTTTTTCTGGATGTAAAACGGTGTCTCAACATACACTTGACGATTATCATCACTCCAAATACGGCAGTTTTGTTTATTGACGTATCCATTCAAACAAAAGTGAGCTTCATCGCTAAACAAAATTCGCTTATGAAAATCGGGATCAACGGCAATCTTGTTTTGGGCCCATTCACTGAATCTACGCCTTGCTACGTGATCGTGTGGCTTCAATTGTTGCACGAGTTGGATTTTGTAAGCACGCAAACCAAGATCTTTCCGCAAAATCTTCCATAAAGTGGATGGACACATATCCAATTCCTGTGCACGATGGCGGATAGACTGATTCGGGTCTTCCTCTACGCTACGCTCTACAGCAGCAATGACTTCTTCTGTACGCACTGTACGACGTCTCTGTGGATGCGTATTATCATTTAGAGTAAACGTGGTGCGAAAACGTTCCATAGTTAATCAAATTAATTGCTCTGATGGACGATTATATTGACCGTAAAAGGGACGTAGTGCGCGAACCATGATTTTCAAAATAAATTTGCACAATTTGGAAGCGTTGTTCAGGCGTCAGTCTATTCATGTTGAAATGCCAAACTAAACTAAACATAAATTACTTGACGGCTGACAAAATGGCCGCCAGTTAAAAAAGTGTTGCCAACTTAAAGTTTTATACCTCTATAAAAAAACACCCTTTATATATATATATATATATATATATATATATATATATATATATATATATATATATAATGTAGTATTTGCGCACACTTTTCTTTGTATTATTTTTAAAAAATCGCGAAAAATCGCTGTCCCCCCACCTTATCTCGAAAAATACTGATCAAAAAATTTTGAAAAAATTCTGGAATATTCTCCAGGGGGTGTAGATTGAACGAAAATTATCACGAGTGCATTACCTTTAATAATTTATCTGGTACATAAAAAAAAAACAAAAATTTCAAGGCCATCAATTTTCAGTAAAGATTGGTAACAAACTTTGTTGAAAACTCATTTGGGGTGTGTTTTGTGAAGTCACTGATCATTTTATACCACCGTAACAATATTTTTTATTTTAAAAGCAATCAACGTACGGAACACTAATTGTGCAAGTTCAACTTGCACTTGACCTGTTATTTTTTTTTTCAAATCAAGACCAGACATATTTCCTGTCTTGATTTTGCAAGGTAATATTTTGTCTTGTATTGTGAGAGCGTTGATTTTCTTTATTTTTTGCTAATATGCCTAATATGTTTTCGGAAATTTTGATATTATACCATACAAATCTTTGTTTTGTTCAAAATTTTTTTGACAAATGCCAGACATTGCTTGATTTTGTTCAAAATATCGCGAAATAAATTCATCCAATTCCACGGTAAAAACAAAAATTTAACAAACTTTAATGTGGTTTGTATATGCTCAGTAAACTGGGAAAGAATGGGACTTAACACTGATGGTGAAACTTAAAATCACCTCTGTTTCTCCGACGACATTGTCTTAGTGAACCAACTACTCAGTATATATCACCACTACACCAAACACTTTATTCTTGCACTCGACGCGCGTTTCGCTAACCATGTAAGCTTTATCAGGAGTGATGATTGATTAAAGTTAAACTACAAATCTACCCTATTTATACTTAGCCTAAACCTGGAATTACTCCGGTCAAGTAACCGGTAGAGGGGACTGTAAGGAATAGGTCCTCTGTCTTTATTTAAACTACTTTTGCATCTTATAATTTCCATACTTTCGTATGCGTTCAACAATCTCCTATCAGATACATTTTTTATTAATCTTAGATCATCTAATGTTACAATATGATCAGCTTCAAGGGCATGTTCGACAATGCTAGACTTTTCTGTTCTACTGTATTTTAAGTGTGCTAAATGTTCTTTAAATCGTGTTTTAATTGACCTTTTAGTTTGCCCAACATACTTTTTGTCACAATCATTACAACTAATTTCATAAATTCCACTTTTCTCACAATTAGAAATCTTATCTGTGGGATTTCCTAAGATATTCCTCAGATTGTCTGATGACTTATAGACTAAGGTGAGGCCTACCTTATTAAATACCTTATTGAGTCCCTTGCTATATTTCGGATTATATGGTATGGAGACATACTTGGTGTTATTTTCTTCGCGTGTAAAAAAGGTGGAATTCTGAATATTAAACCTAAACTTATGTCTATTTATTAGCTTATTTACTAAGTCATCGTCATAACCATTAACTCTAGTTATATTTCTAATACGATTCCTTTCTTTATTAAAGTTTACTCTATTCAGAGGGAAAGTGACCAAACAATGAACTAAAAAATGTAATGAGGCTAATATGTGTTGTTTGCATTCATTTCATTGCAAATATGCCATTAGTTCCGTCTGAGTAATTGCAGGGTTAGGCTAAGTATAAATAGGGTAGATTTGTAGTTTAGCTTTAGTCAATCATCGCTTCTGATGAAGCTAACATGGTTCGCGAAACGCGAGTCGAGTGCAAAAATAAAGTGTTTGGTGTACTGGTGATATATACTGAGTAGTATCATCGTGCCAAAGATTCCACATTCCCAACTTAGTTACTGAACCAAGTCCGCGGACTGATGATTTGAAAAGAGTGGCTGGAAATAGGGTACGAGCAGCCCAGAATAGAAAAAAGTAGCAAGACTTGAGGTAGGTCTTCATCCAGCAGTGGATAGTATAAGCTGATGATGACAATTAGATACGCTACATTGCTAACAGAATAGTCCGTCTCTGACAGTTGAATTTTCAAACTAGCTACGATCAACTAATAAGGATTAAAGTTATACATTTTTCTACGTCGCTGAATAAACATATCCAAATAAATTCGGAATAAATTCACCGGATAAACTGATGACAACTATTAAGAATCAAAATATTTTACTTCTTGTTTTATTAATTCAGTTTAAAATGTTTTAAATTGTTAAAATGCAGCGAAATGTATTATTTCAGTTTAAAAACATATATTTTCTATATTTGCTCACATTTTGTACATGAATATTTAAAAAGTTTTTGTCAAGTTTTTTTGCTCATTTTACCGACTGATTTTCAGTTGTTATATTAATGGGGATATGAAATAATTCTGGCGTATCGTAATTAAAAATTCAGTAGAAAGATACTGTAAAAAACTCTCGCATGTGTATATCATATTTCAATTTTTTATCGCCATCAAGGGAATTGACCAATATTTTTTGTTAATTTGCACCACTCTGTCACCGATTACTTACAATAGCTACCATTTGCGTTACATCTATTTGAAACCCCGAATACAACCGTTACAAAAATCACGCTTACCGACAGTCATGCTGCTTAACAAAATTTTCCGCAATTTCATAGGAAGCAGATACAGTCAGTATGGTTCCTTACGAGAATTTTACGGATCAGTGATATCATTTAACCTTTAGAACAAGAAAAAAACTATATATACATATATATATATATATATATATATATATATATATATATATATATATATATATATATATATATATATATATATATATATATATATCTTTAGAGGGTATTATGGAATTCACTACATATATTGGAACTGGCACCTTGTAGCAAGATCGATTACAGAAGATTCACCTTAAATAGCAGATCTCAATAATAAAGGAAAACTGCTGAAGAACTACGCAATATCGCCGATCGTTAACCAAAATGTTAGGTATATAGTGTTGTTCACATTTAAGAAGGTTTTCCCTAAACAACTTTAATAAGAAAAATATACAAATTGTAACCTTTTAAAATAAGTACTTCGTGACACCAACAAATTAATTATACAATTTTTATATTTCAATATTTTATTTTAAAAAGTAAAAAATGTTAACACATATAAATCACAGAAATTTTATTTGCTTCATTATAAAATTGGCGGCTTTACTTAAGCCGACAAAGGATCGGCGGATGCCATATGATTCTTAGCGATATTGGCGCCTTTGCCGCCAGCTTTTAGCAGTTCTCGGCTTGGCGGTGGTCAAGTAACTACGCCCTCTAGCAAAAGATCAAATTAACGTGTAGTTGATTTATTTACAACGAACATTTACAAACTTTAGAGCATGTCGTGTGTAAAGGTAGGTTCATCAATCCACCTCTTAAATAGACAGATGGAGCGACAATCGGTGGAAATAACTATGTTTTTCGTAATCCAAAAACCTTAAAACGTGAATAAATAATCTGTTTCCTGCTCTTTTGATATTATTCTCGACAATTTCTTACGGAGACAATAAAGCATACAAAGTATCGCAAATAAACGACGTCAAGAGCAGGGGAGATAAAAGAGGATTAGAGTTAGTTAACTGAACCATTAAAAACTTTCCTTAAAGCAACGAGAGCCAAATATGGCGCCATTGCGAGGCGAGGGTTGTTATTTTCTTATCTTTTAATTTCCGTCCGTAATATTAGCAAAGTTTCCATCCAAACTCCGACTCAAAACTAATTAAAATTTGAGTATCGCGGAGTTTCGAAGTTTTACGGGAGTTTTACTTATTCATATTCGCAGGGTGATGGATGTTTATTAAAGTTCAACTCTGAGAAACATCCGAGAAGTATAACTTCCGTTCTGAAGAGGGTGATTTCTTTTGATTTAATTTTATTTACGAGGAACGTTAACTTTAAGGACGGCGTTTTCGCAAGTGAGATGGGAAATAAAGCATTTTCCATAAAATGTTGAAAATAATTTGGATTTTAAATCGAATAGTGCAATAAGAAAAATGAAATGGAGTACTCTAGAACTGCAGAGAGCTCTCCAAAACGCTACAGAAGTGACGCATGTGCGGAAGAAGCACTTCATGGTATTCTTGAACCAACCAACAAAGGCTGCATATGCTTGGTAGCAGAGCCTCAAAGATGGAAGCAATAGAATTTATACGAATATTAAGGGTTAACAAACACAGTAATTCTTTAATTAGAAATCGTTTAATTTTTATGAAAAATACGTTTTTTAGGAAACCCAGGAGATACGAAGAAGGCGTCTATAAATGTATATTTCAAAAGATTCCAGTCATTTCCCTGAGCCTGGGTCAAGGATCTAGCACTTACATCCATACAATAGCACTGATAATACATACACTCTCACCATTTTCCTTCGGAATTCGAGACTGAGACTTGTGCGATGGAAAAATTTATTCGATTTCATGTATGTTACTCGGGCCTGTTCAATTCGGGATTATATTTCCTTTCTTAGGTCCCATTTGTAATTTATATTGATTCCCAAATATTTAAATGTGGTGTACGGTACTGTCCCTGATTTCGAAGGATTCTGGTGGTAGATTTTTTTTTGTTATTACCATCCACTTGGTTTTTCTTCTATTTATAACTAGCCGTGCCCGCGGCTCCGCTCGCGTGGACTTGATTCACTACTATCATCACTGCATATTCCTTATGTTACCTAACGTAATAAAATATCTGCCATTATTTCCCCTTATCTTTCATTAATTCTTCTTATCTCCCATTATCTCTACATAATTTCCATTATCTGGACTTATCTCTGCTCATCTCCGATTTTTTCTCTTTATCTCCCATTATTTTCTCCTTATCTCCCATTGCCTCACCTTGTCTCCCATTATCTAGGTTTATCTCGACTTATCTCGCAATATTTCTCCTTATCTCCCATTATTTCTCCTTATCTCCCATTATCTCACCATAACTCCCATTATCTTATCTCTGCCTATCTCCCATCATTTCTCCTTATCTCCCATTATTTATACTTATCTCTCATTATCTCATCTTATCTCCCATTATCTAGGCTTATATCGAATTATATAGAACATATGTATAAATTTATAAAAACACGTAAATCGGATAAGCGGTTCTCAAGTGATAAGCGCACTAACGGACAGACAGACAGACAGAGAGACGTTGCATTTTATATATATTATATTCTTTGCAACATGATATTGTTTCATATTTAATGGTTAAGGCAGTGTATTGCAAGAAAACGCGCTAACGGTAAACTTTTTTCTGACCTGATTCACTATTATCGTCACTGCTTATGTTACCTAACGCAATAAAATATACCCTATAACCTGGCCAGAGAACATATATATATATTTTTAAAAAAAGCACGTAAATCGGATAAGTGGTTCTCCAGTGATAAGCCCACTAACGGACAGACAGACAGACAGAGAGACGTTGCATTTTATATATATTATAGATGTAATAAAATATATATCTATAACATGGTCAGAGAACATATGTATGAATTTAAAAAATCACGTAAATCGGATAAGTGGTTCTTGAGGGATAAGCGCATTAACGGACAGACAAACGGACAGAGAGACGTTGCATTTTATATATATTATAGATATAGATTATTATTATTATTATTATATAACCTGGCCAAAGAATATATGTATGAATTTAAAAAAAGACACGTAAATCGGATAAATGATTCTCGGGTGATAAACGCACTAAAGGGCAGACAGACAGACAGAGAGACATTGCATTGTTTATATATTATAGATTATAGATATTCTCTGCTACATAATATTGTTCCATATTTAATGGTTTAGGCTGTATATTGCAAGGGAACGCGCTAGCGGCAAATTTTTTTCCGACTTCATTCACTATTATCGTCACTGCTCATTCCTTATGCTACCTATCGTAATAAAATACAGTAATACCCCGCTTAGCGCGACCCCGTTACGCGCGGTTTCACTATAACGCGAATTTCAAATTTCGCGCTCATGTAGTCATTAACTTCTCTATGGTCGCGGGGGGATCCCCGCTTTCTCTGAATATTCTCTTTGAAGAATTGGGAATTCCCTGTCCTTCGACTTTGTTCTATGTGGATTTCCTCGTTCGTTTCGTGTGTTCATTTGTTCCGTAATGTTAGTTCGGTCGGCTGGCAGTTTTGTTTTAATATTTATTGGAGATACATACATACATAATTTAACCCTACGTTAAAAATGCCGCCTGTAAAGAAAAAAGAGCGTAAAAGCGTCACTTTGGAATTGAAGATGAAAGTGTTAAGAAGAATGGAAAATGGAGGCAAAGCAACAATTGTTGGGAGAGATTTTGGACTCTCAGAATCGACTGTGAGAACGATTTATAAAAATCGGGAAAAAATTAAAATCTCCAGCGAAGGTTCAACACCTATAAGTGCAACAAAACTTTCTCGTTCGAGATCATCTATCTTAGAAAAGAATGGAGAAATTACTGTCAGTCTGGATCGAAGATTTGAATAAGAAGAACACACCACTAAGTCAAGATCTCATATGCACAAAAGCAAAATCTTTGTATGAGATGCTGAAAACAAAAGAAGGAGAAGGGAGTGCCACTCCGACTTTTGCTGCCAGCAGAGGCTGGTTCCATCGGTTCAAGCAGCGTTCTAATCTTCACAATATCCACATAACAGGCGAGGCGGCCAGCGCGGACATTCAAGCTGCAGCTGAGTTTCCAGACAAGTTTCAAGACTTCGTTAGACGAGAGAAAATTCCTGCTTGTCTCATCTTCAATGTTGATGAGACCGCACTTTACTGGAAAAAAATGCCATCTCGAACATTCATTTCTAAGGAAGAACGTCAAGCCAGTGGTTTCAAAGCTGCGAAAGATCGACTAACACTTCTGCTGGGTGGTAATGCCACTGGTGATTTCAAACTGAAACCTTTACTAGTGTACCATTCAGAAACACCCCGTGCAATGCGAGGCACAGACAAGACAAGTCTACCAGTTGTGTGGCGATCAAACAGAAAGGCGTGGGTTACACGGGAAATTTTTCAAGAATGGTATTCTAATAGTTTTTGCCCATCAGTCAAATCATACTGTGACAGAAATGGGCTTGAACCTAAAGTTATATTACTCTTAGACAATGCCCCAGGACATCCAACCTCACTTGATACGCCCAGAGACTTAAAAGTGTACGTAAAGTTCCTTCCACCAAACACTACGTCAATATTACAACCTATGGACCAGGGAGCAATAGCAAACTTCAAAGCTTATTACCATCGCCGCACTTTTAGCCAACTAATTCATGAAACTGACGGGGAAGGAAGACAGTCTATGCGAGAGTGGTGGAAGTCATACAACATTATGAAGTCTATTCACAACATAGAAGAGGCTTGGAAGGAAGTTAAAATGAGTTGTATGAATGGGGTGTGGCGTAATCTTTGGCCAGATGTAGTGGAAGCACCTAGAAGAATTGTCCAGATGCAGAGACAAGTGCTTGAAGACATTGCTGCAATGATTGAGGGGTCTGAACTTGAAGATGTCACGGTAGAAGATCTCGTAGAACTTGTAGCAACGCACGACGATCCTATTAGCAATGAAGATCTGATCGAGTTACAGAATAATCCTATCTACGATGAGGAAGAACAAGTAGAAGAGAAAGTTTTATCTTCAGGGGAAATACAAAATGCACTTTCAAAAATTTATTCAGGTTTGGACATATTGCAGAGTATAGACAATAATGATGACCGTGTCTTGACCGTGTGTCAAACAATTAAAAACAGTGTTGGGTGTTATGAACGTATTTTACAAGAACGTAAACAAAACGTTACCCAAAAGACAATAGATGTATTTTTCCGTAAAAAATAAGAGTATGTATTGCATAAAGTGTTCTTAGAATTAAAGTGATTGATTAAAATGATTTGTATTTTTTTGTATTAAATTTTGACTATGTTTAATCATAAACCTCGATATACGCGAATTTCAGTTAACGCGATTTTTTTCGGAACGTATCCCTCGCGTAAAGCGGGGTATTACTGTATAGTCTTTAACCTGGCCAGAGTACATATGTATATTTAAAAAAAAAAAGTAAGTAAATCGGATAAGTGGTTCTCCAGTGATAAGCGCACTAACGGACAGACAGACAGACAGACAGGCAGACAGACAGACAGACAGAGAGACGTTGCATTTTATATATATATATATATATATATATATATATATATATATATATATATATATATATATATATATATATATATATATTATAGATTAATCCAAATTTTTCACTGGCTGTTACGACTCAATTGATCAGTTGCTGGAGATCTTTGATATTATTTGCTAATAGAACAGTATCATCAGCATATCGTATGTTGTTTAGTGTACTCCCATTAAATGTTATTTCTTCAATGGATTCATAGATGGCCTCATTACACACAGTATAAGAATAAAGATTGAATAAAACTGGTGGGAGAGTGCATCCCTGTCTTACACCTTGGGTTATTTTTATGCTTTCGAACTTTTTCAGCCCAGTTTTAACTTCCACTATTTGATTCCAATACAAATTTTTAATAATATATAGATCTCTTTTGTCTATATTTGTTGTTTCTAAAATTTTTATTAATTTATATTAATTTTTCATAATTTCTCGTGCATCACACAGTCAAAAGCTTTATTGTAATCTATAAAATATGCATATACATCTACATTCATATCTTTATAACGCCAGACAAGTGTATTCAATAAGAATAAACTTTCCCGTGTACCCATGCCTTTTTAAAATCGGAATTGTATGTTATCTATTCCTGCTTCATATTTTCTTTATCTTCTGGCATGGATGATTCTCAGGAATATCTTGAGAACGTGAGACATCAAAGTTATTAAGCAATAATCGTCACATTTCATTGATTTTGACTCTTTAGGAATTGGGATAAAAGTCGACTTTAGCTAGTCAAGAGATCCTTTCCAGCCGATGGTTAATATATTGTAAATGTATTAGAAAAAAAAATCCGACGTCGGCGTAGAAAGAGATCTTGTAGATATTATAACACTGATATCTTGATCTCGACACATTTTTTTTTTATATTTACATATATATTATTCCGAGATAATTATGACGCTTTCTGAAAGTATTCTTTGTGTTCCAGTTAGCTTTCCTCTCTTCGCTTGATATTTCTTGAAACGCTAAGATATTTCATACTCATAAATTGTCGGCTGTCAAACGCAACTGTTTTTGATATATGGAGGAACTTTAACTTTTGCGCTGTGTAGAATGATTTAATTTGCTCGGAAGGGTTCACTATTTGATTCTTATTTTATATTATTGGAGAATTAGAATAGAATACAGAATTACGGAATTCTACCGAACAAATCATACAGACCGTTTTTAAAGGATATCCAATAAATGTCACTTGCGATGAGCGTGTAGTACAACGTTTAGGTCTTATAGCTTGAAAACTCATCTGTATGATTTTTGATTCGACATTAGCAATAAATACAAATCATAGAATACACGTCTTCTTTTTCTTCAGGCTTCCGACATCTACTCCTGGATGGAGGCTTATTTCATCCCTAGATTTCCTGCCGATCTGCTGTCTTTCGAATGTCATTCACTCATCTCCGTTGTGGTTTTCCTTGATTTCTTCTAGTTTCCCGAAGTTTCCACTGTAGCATCTTCAATGTCCGCCTGTCGCTATCTTGTCTATCCCTCATCTTGATTCGTTTCCTTTTCCACTCACTTTTAATTCAATCTCTGAGATATGTTCAACATGGCGCGTTCCATTTCCCTTTAAGTGGCCCTAAAATGTTTGCACTCTATCCTGACGGGACTATAGTCTCCATCCCGTATGTGGCAATAGGCATGATACATGAGCTACCTTTTTAGGTTTATGGAGAATTTTGGATTTTTTAGAATGTATGTCAGTTTCTCGAATGCGGTCCAGGTAGGCTCCACTCTTCTGGTTATTTGAGCTCTTTAGGGTGATGTTGTGTTCCAAATATACATAATGAGAGACATTTTCTATTTGTTGATTTTCTGTTGGAACGTCAATATTTTCAGTGCTTATAATTTTAGTTTCTTGAACGTTTATTTTTATGCGCACTTGTTTTGATTCATAATTCAGTTCCTTTATCATTTCGACTAACTGATAGGTATGACATGAAAATAGGACGATGTTATCTGCGAAACGCAGATCACTGAGTAATGAACCATCTGTTTTGATGCCCTTTATTTGCATTGTAATTTCCTGAATATATTTTGTAGGACAAGTGTAAACGGCTTTGGTGAGATGGTATTGCCATGCCTCACTCCTCTTTGTCGTTAAATTGTCGTTGACTTCGACGTAAACTGTTGTATGCTAGTATATTTTTTGACGATTTTTTGTATGTGTTTTCAATTCTGGCATTGTCCATTGATTCTAGGATGTATCGGGTTTTCATGGAGTCTTGTGGAAATCTATGAAAGCCGAGTAAATGTTGTACTCCGTTGTTTGTTTAATCAATATGCGTAGGGTTTTTAAGTGGTCTATACTTTTGGAAGCCCCTCTGTTCTACTGGTTGATAGAAGTCGAATTTATTAGTTAGACGCCTAGTAATGATTTTGGTGAAAAGTTTGTATAACACTGACAACAGACTGATCGGGCGATAGTTTTCGATATTGCCTCCCTTTTTGAAAAGAATCAATACCTCGGAGGTAGTGAAAATATACATACACAAATATTTCAAATTTTCCAGTTATAAAAAGGTATTAGTTTATTAATCTCTAATGAACAGAAATACCTTTGTTACGGTCGACATCTTAATATAATTTATTAACTAGTTGTAATTCCATCAAATGGGTAGAGATTAAATAGATTTTCGAATTTCTTCATGTTCCAAAGTCGTTAGATCACGAAAAACATTTCCAGAACACACACACGCATTCCAATGTCATTCGGTCTGTCTGTCTGTTTGCCAATACGATACTATCGAACGAAATGTGTTATCGAGTTTAAAGTTGGTACTCATTTAAAGTAAAAAGAAACCTAAAGGTTCTGAGCGATGTCGGTTTAAAAGAAGATTGTTAAAGGGTGGTGGTGCTTATCGTGTTAGACATGCTTCTGGGTGCTTTTGGAGTCGACAAATCTGAAAATCTTGATATGAATGAATTTTTAGGAAAAACTCTTACATTTTTGTAGGGTTTAAATTCTATTTCGTTACTGTCACCTTAAGATAGAATGTCGTAAAGATCTTTGTTAAACTGAACGACTTTCTGCTATCTGGGGATATTTGCATAAGTGGTCGATGTTCGAGCGTAAAAAGTGTGTGAATGAAGAAATGGCTTCTTGGTCCTTTTCAACAAATTGTTAATGTAAATGAGAAAAAAATAGGAGACAGTGGTCCACCTATTCCTAGGAAAAGAAAAAAAAATAGTTTAAAACACTCCAAGCGTACGGCGATCATAAATACTTTTAAAATATTTTTTTTACTTGGATAAATGGATTAGAAGCAAAAACAATTAATTAACGAAAGACAATCGGTTTCAAAGGTGCAAAACCGAATTGAAATCGGTAACGACTTTTCGAAAAGGGCCCAGAAACAAAGACAAATGTATCCCATTTACTAAATTAATCTTAGAAACAAAGGAGGCATTTTCATCGGTCTTATTCAAAGTGGAAACTCATTTATTTAGCTTCTAACGTAAAATAAAGGAAAGGAGCTGATGGAAAGTCTCTTTACCAAAGCCAAGATGGAGTAACATTATTATTATACTTTGAAGACGGAGACGTCGTTGTACGAACTAAAGTAAATTTGTTTAGGGGCGTTATTATGTTTCTCTTTGTAGAAAATTTTACTTATTTTCTCTAAAGTAGTTTGAGATATAGCCTGTCCCAAAATATAAGTTCCTGATTTTTGTCGTTTTAAGTGGGCAATATATAAATTCTGATCTTTTGTTTATGATAGGTTGCAGAGATGGACTTAAGTATTTTATTCATTAATGCGAATTAATAAAATTATAAGTGTTTTTGGAGATGTTTATTTATAGATGCATGTAAAAACAAATGGATAAGAAGTACAAATATACAGTTTGAATGAATGGGGTTTACAAGAGGGAACATATTGTATAAACAAAAATATATTTTAACTTAAGTCTAATTCTGTTTCAATATCACTGTCATCAGCTGAGGTAATTATCAGTGGTTTTATATTATTTACATAAATATATGAATCATCAACTTTAACAAAGTGCTGAATGGAATTCTTCCAGCTTTCACAAGGTATATCATTTATATCTTTTTTTACTACTTCAACCACTGACACGCTTAAAGTAGGAGAAACATTTTGATTTAACTTGATGCCAAATATGTCCAATTGGATTAAACACACAATAGGAGGAAGCCGCAAAACAGTGTGTCCCATTTTCTCAGCCAATTTATAGTCTTTCAAAAGTTCCGAAAGATCACTTTTTTTTATAACTAAAGTCAAAGTAAATATCATTTTCTAACATATATTCCTGTATTTCCGATTTGATGTTGGCTGCATTAGGAAACTTATTTAGTAGGCGGCTATGGTAACTTGCATTGTCCATAACTATAACACTCTATTCGGGAACATTTGGCAAAAGGGAATTTTGAAACCAATTTTCAAAAAGTTCAGCGGTCGTGTCTTCGTGATAGTCCAAACTAGAATCTTTTATGTTTTTTGCAGATAATAGTAGACAATTTGACACCCAGCCCTTTTCAGATCCAGCATGCAAAATGTTTATTTGTTTCCCTTTATTCGAAGGTGCGTTAGTCTGACATTTTGTACTGCTGTCAACTCACCCTTTTTGCACAGTGCCATGGGTATCGAACCATGTTTCGTCAAGATAAATTATTGTAAATAAGTATGTCGCAAGATTCGTAATCTTTGTGACTCCATCACTACTTGCCTTTTGTTGATTTTTCGGAACGTGAATCCCATTCTTAAGAGAATTCTGTGAAGGGTTGATCGGCTACATTACGAATTTTTTTAAAAACTAATATTTAATAAAAAAAAATTAGAGAAATTTTAAAATAAAAATAATTTTTTTTTTATCGATTTGTTAAAAATATATAAATATTTAAAGTTGATATTTGTTTAAAGGAATAATTGCGTAGTGAGGGACAAATATCACAATTTGACAACGCTGTATGTCGTTATATTTTACGCGCCAACATTCAAACAGCGTTTAAAATGGTTAACTTTTAAACAGAAATTCATTTGTAAGTTAAATAATTTATTGAATAAACACAATATATTTATCAGCTTTATCTATAATTATCAAAATATTAAATGTATTAATTAAAAATTTCAGTTTGTATCTAATTGTTAAATTGTTAAATATAAATATTTATATTTAACAAAAATATGTTTGTAGGTTCAAACATTTTTCAATATTTTAAGTTAATATTATATTTATTTATTAACATTGTTACATATCAATTAATAACAATATTAAATATATATTAACAAAATGGTTTTATAAATCTTCTCCGTAAAACTAAATAAATAATTAATAATAAATAAATAAAGTACTATAAGCTATTTGTAAACTAATTAATTACTTGATTTACTACTCGCGTATCTCTGGTTACACGTGGTTAGTCATTCTCGTTTCGACTATAAAAATTGCACTATTCCTGTAGAACCCAATTTATCATAAGAACTTTTTAGATCTTTCAAAGTTATCCATTCTTTTAATCATAAGATCTAAAATAACACTTTTTAAAGGCATTAACGTTGGCAATATTAGTATTTCCATGATGCACTCTTTATACGATACGTAATTTGTAATTAAATCTTCTCTATTCAAAAACTCATTTGCTAAATTCTCAAGGATTTTAACGTCATATATTGCCTCATGGCATTTTTCGTTTGGTGGTTTTTCCAGTAAATCATGCGTTAACTTTCAGAGCTTAAACATTTCTGAGCCTTTTCAGTAAGGAAAGCGTGTTTTAAAATCCTCGATCATTGCAAAATTAATTATACCTTGAATTAACTCAGACAAATCAAAACATGCACTATGGTTAACGAGTACGCAAGGTTTGGGAGAAAAATTTAGAACCTGTTGGAATGAAATTAATGCGTCCTTTAGAGTGATTGTTTTGATAAGTTTACCATATAAATACAGGTCGCCATTAATATGTTCTTGGCTCGTATTTTTGAAAGCGTGGTAATTAATCGGTTACATAGGCCTAATATAAACGTTGAATGTTTTATCCCGATATTTCGCCAGTATTTGCAAAATATCAACTTAACTTAGAAATCCCTATGTTTCTTAATCGAAATACACTAAACCACAGCCCTCGGATGTAATCGAAACGTTATTCAGTATATTGGCTAACGCTTGAAGATTAATAATATTACCAGTTTGATTGATACTGTACCCCTTTATGTTTTTCGTTATTTTTTCTCTTGGCCTCTTTATTTCTGACTAATAAATTTCTAAGTTTTTTCGTTGCAGGCAAATTAGCTCTTGATACTCTTTGTTTTCTTATTTCATCTTTTTCTTTCCATGTAAGATCTGGTATGTTTCCCAGGGGGTTTATTGATGAGCTTTCCTTTGCAAATTTGCCTTTATATCGCAATTGATTATAATCAAAAGGCATTTTTTATTTAAATTATATTTTTTTATATTTTAAATAGAACTATACGGTCTAAACATTAAACATACACAAAGTATAATAAATAACCTATATAAACGTCATTCTATAGAGCATTCGGTATACGCATTGGTAGCTTTGCCACATTTATTTTCATTAAAAGCGTGTGTCTGCATATGAAAGTTTTCATTTATCGAATACATTCTCCGACAATAATAAAATACTCTGCCTTTGTGTATTTTAAACTTTTTGTATTTATTATCGGACTATACTTTTGGCTCTGATTGTCACGAGTGAACTACTTTAAGTGAAAATGGAATTTTCAAAACTCCACGTTTGGGCCATCAATATTAGTGCCAAATTTCAACTTTCCATGTCAAATAGTTTCAGAGAAAATCTCTTGTGACAGACGGACACCGAAGTGAACCCATAAGCGTTCCGTATGGAACACTAAAAAATCTTCATGATAATAAAACTCGTCCATATAATGATTTCATTATTTGAGAGTGAATAATTTCCGCAATTAACGGGAATTCTCTTATATTTACGCGTTCGAACGTCTTACACTAAAATCCCTAAGAGACCAACAGTAACATTTGACATTATCAGCCACGGTCGGTTGGAAGCAGTGGCTGGCGACGCCAAACACGTAGGAAGATTTAAATACCCCAGAGAATTTTAGTCCAACGATAAGAGTCGGTTCTATTTGAATCAGTGGCGTAGGAGTTGATTTATTCAACTAGAAGGACTGTGAAGTATGGAATAGTAGATTTCGAGACGTCGGTCAGGTGAGAAATCCTTATTTTTAAGAATAATAGAAAGTCTCAGAGTATCATGAGTTCTTTACTATTTTCTCTCGTTGCTAACATTTTCACGGAGTATTTGAAGAAAATGTCCTCGCTACTGCTCCTCTAAATCAAATATTTTAGTGTAGGTATGTGGATGACCCATTTGTTATTTAGCAACATAATAAAGAACCTTCAAAATCTTTTTCCGATCATCTTAACTAACAACATTAAAAATCTAAGGTTTATAATAGAAGTTGATATCCAAACTATTTAAAAGATTTAACATTTGTAAACAAGAAAATTGAATATTGTTTAAGATCAAAAAAAGATATGGCTTTCCTGTTCGCGTGGTGAGGTGTATCTAGAAGAGAAGAAACAACTTATAAAATTAGCTGAAGCTGAACATCAGCGCTCTACAGGATACTTAGACCAAAATTCTTGTTTCAATCTCTAGTTATTATTAACGGCAAATTAGGAAATCAGTCAATATATGCAAACAACTAAGAACGTAGTTAAAGATATTTCTTTATGTGAGATCACACGAGTCTTGTCTTCTCGGCTTGCCTTATTCAATTATCGGACGTTGGCTATGGTGACTTTATCCACTGCTTTCCTAAATAGAGACGCTGTTGTCATATTAAACTACTGGCTAAAGTTTTTCAACCAGGATGTGCTTCATCTTCCAGCACTACGTTTAGTGGCAATCTTGTCCTGCATTACAAATTGTATAATGCTGTATTTCTCGGAATGTCTTACGGTGTGTCCAAAATATGATAATTTCCTTATTTTTACTGTTCTTAGTATTTCTTTTTCTATCTTAAACCTCCTCAAAACCTCTTCATTTCTCACTTGATGTACTCAACTAACCCTCAATATCCTTTTGTATGTCCACACTTCAAAGGCTTCTAACATTTTACTTGAGTTTTCCGTAAGCATCCAAGACTCTACTCACAGAAAACACATAACAACATAGAAGCCTAGATCTCAAAGTGAGCTTCAGACCATTGTTGCATAATACATTTTTAAATTTGCCAAATGCTATTCCTATTCGGTGTTTTATTTACACTAATTATTACTTATAGTGGTTCCAAGTTGTGCTATCTTGTCCACTTTGTCCACTTGTCTGTTATGTATGTGAACTGCAACATTAGCCTGATGTTACTTTAACACTACCATATGTGTGGTTTTACTGATCTTTAGCGTTAAATCGTATTTCTTCCTTCCGCTTATCATACTGTCGAACAGATATTGGAGATCCTCTGAACTCTAGCCGTAATGACAGTGTCATCCCCGTAGTGAAAATTATTTATATATATATATATATATATATATATATATATATATATATATATATATATATATATATAACACGTAGGCGGAAAAGTTTTTGGTCTGACAGATAGATGTCACCCTTTTAAAAAAATCTTTAGGAAGTACCAACTTTCAAACGATACGTGTCAAAATTTTATAACATTTCGATGATTAGTTTACAAGTTACAATGGTTTTAGTGACGCTACTTTTAATATTTTCAAATCAATGGAAAAAATCGAATTTCGTGTGTTGATTAACACTGTTTTTAATTGGAAAAAATACCATTCAAGCAAAGCAATGGCTTGATAAGTGTTACAGGGGCTGTGCTTCTGGAAAATGACTCATTACTTACTGGTATGCTAAATTTAAACGCGGTCGTACAGATACAAATGATGCTGAACGCCCTGGACGCCCAAATGAGATGGTTTCACCGGAAAACATAAAAAAAAATCTACAAAATTGTTTTGGGTGACTGTCAAGTCAAATTGCGTGAGATAGCTGACACTCTAAAGATATCAAGAGAACGTGTTGGTCATATTATGCATGAACTTTTGGGCTTGAGAAAGCTCTGTTCGAAATGTGTACCGCGTTTGCTCACAGTGGACCAAAAAAAACAACGTGTTGATGATTGTGAGCGCTGTTTGGAGCTGTTTAAACGCAATAAAAAGGATTTTTTCATGCAATTTGTGACAATGGATGAAACATGGATCCACCACTACACACCGGAATCAAATCGGCAGTCAGCTGAGTAGACAGCAGCCAGTGAAAACCTCCCGAAGCGACCAAAGGTACAACACTCGGCTGAGAAGGTTTTGGCCTCTGTATTTTGTGATGCGGATGGAATAATTCTCATCAGCTATGCTGAGAAGGGAAAAACCATCAATAGCGAATATTATATAAAGTTATTTTTGCGTTTGAAGGCAGAAATCGCAAAGAAACGGCCCCCAATGAACAAGAAAAAAGTGTTCTTTCATCAAGACAGTGCACCGTGTCACAAGTCAATAGTTACGATGGCAAAATTGCATGCATTGGAGTTCGAATTGCTTCCTTATCCACTGTGTTCTCCAGATTTGGCCCCCAGCGACTATTATCTATTCGCAGACCTCAAAAAAATGCTCGCGGGAAAGAGATTGGAAAGGCAAAGACAAATCCTTCTACAAGAAAGGTATAGAGATGTTAGAAAAGTGTTAGGCTGATTGTATCGCTCCTGAAGGAGACTATATTGATGGATAAAGTCGAATTTTGCAAAAAGAAATGTGTTTTAAGTAGCTAGACCAAAAACTTTTCAGCCTACGTAATATTCCGTTGATATTAATGGCTTCCTTAGTGTAAGTTATAAATATCTTCTCCGAATATAAATTGAAGATTAGTGGTGACAAACCCAACCTTGTCTTCCACTTCTCCTTATTTCTATACTTTCTGAGATTTGGTCTTTTTTGTTGCCAGTATAGGTTCCCAATAATTTTGACATCTTCGTCATCAGTATCTTTTAGAATCTGGATCATTTTATCATGCTGAACTCGATCGAACGTTTTCTCGAAATCAATAAGGTATAGTTGGATATCGTGGTTAACATCTCTACATCTTTGAATTATCACCTGAAGACTAAAAAGGGCTTCTCTAGTACCCAGTCCCTCAGACAAACCAAAAGAAAATTTTTAAGACGTGACTTATTAAGCCTATAGTACGGTAATCTTTGTAGTGCGTTGGTCCTGCGCATAACGAAAAGGTTCGCCAACTTGCAGATGAGGCAATTGTTGAAGTTTTGCAAAGAAGTAAAACACTACTTATATTTCCACTAAATTTTTTTATTTTTAATATCATGACATGTTTCGCTGTACGACAGCTTCTTCAGATGGTCTGTTACAAAATGAGGATAAAATTATTATAATAAATGGTTGGTTCACAATTTATGGCAGGTAATAAAATTATTTAATTAAAATATATTTAGTAATGGTGAATTATTTAAGTCTAATTGTTCATTTTTTAAGATAGTACTGTCGGTCGTAGAATTACCGTTCAGAACTCACTGAAACTTGGCACAGTGGTAGATTATAATAAGATAATGTACCAGTTAAATTTTTAAAGGGCTACAGAGAATCAGAAAAAAGTTGTTAATATTTAAAATTTTTGTTCTTTAACATTGAACCTTATGAGAAATCATAGATTTTTTTTTTATTTCACAAAAAGCACCGTTCAGATTACAATAATAATGGTATCAACTGAAAAAGAAATTTTTTTTGAACATTATAGTTATTTAAAAATCGATGTTCAGAGCAATCGTAATTATCAAATAATTAGAAAAAACTTACGTTTTGTCTCGTTGTTAATTAGATATGGCAACGTCGTAAAAGAGGTTAGGATACGCGCGAAATTTAAACATGCATGGAATGGGATATGTTGGTAAGTGAGAATATCAGTAGTATAAAAAATTTTTATTATAAAATATGAACAACTTTTTAAAACATTTATATTTATCGAATAAATGAACAAATCACAAAATAGAATCAAATTAAATATTAACGATTTTTTAGTTATTGTCTTCTTTAGATTAAAAACAATTAAACATTTTTTCTAATATTTTTTTCCTTTTGGTAACTTTAACAGCACCGTTCTCGTCTTTGCCTAAAATTTGGACTATAGCAGGATATTTATTTTTTTTTTATATGCATCGTCAAGCATTTTATAAGTCACGTTTGCAGCAAACATTTTTTCCTCATACTTACAGATACGCAATCTTTTAATAATTTTAATTCTTTAATTGCATTAGGCAAAATTTTGTGAAAGCTTTATTTTATTGCAAGCATCGTCCCAACTCACGAAAGAACCAAGTAAATCACTTCTTGTAATGTTTGATTTCTTTAAAATCTCATCCAACATAACTACGTCATGACGGGCATCATGTGCTTTATCATTATTTATATTTACTGGAGTGTTCACGTCGGTTATAAGATTGGATGTCACAAACTTGTCATGTTCATCTTTTAATTTATTTGCTAATGCAATTTGCTTCAAATTTTTCTCGTATTTTTTTTGTGTAACTCTTTTGCCTTTCCAATGAAATACTTTTTTTGTATGATTTAATTTTGACTCCGACATTTTAGTAAACATACGTACATAACCTAAAACTTGTTGATGTTTGCGCAAGATCAAGCGCTAGTGTCTCACGCCAGATTTAAATATTGAATATTTTGAGTGAAAGAGAGTTACTCTAAGCATATCTCTATCTCTTTTGCTTTGCGCGGCGTTGCCAAATCTAAATACTACGGAAGTCGATTGAGCTAAAGCACACATTTGTGGTATCGACAGTATTACCTTAAGGAATTTGAAATTTTCAATTTGTTTATTTCTAAAGATTCTATGTAATTAAGATTCAGACTCTTTGTGCAAGTATGTAATATTTCAAAGTTTGGGTTGAATTTGTGGTTATTTTCAATTAAATGATTTGCGTAATTTAAGTTATTTTTTCTCTTGATGTGTGACTTTTATTCTTTAATAAATATAAAAATAATATAATAATAAAAGAACATGCTTCATCATACATCCATAGAAAAAATAACTCAAATTATGCAAATCATTTAATTGAAAATAACTAACAGTTTAACTCAAACCTTGAGATATTACATACTTGCACAAAGGGCTTGAAATTTAATTATCTAGAATCTTTAGAAATAAACAAATTGAAAAATTCAGATTCCTTAATAAATGAACAATTCACTATTACTAAATATATTTTAATTAAATTATTTTATTACATGCCATAAATTGTGAACTAACCATTTATTATAGTAATTTTATCCGCATTTTGTAAAAAACCCTCAGAAGAAGCTGTCATACAGCGAAACATGTCATGGCGTTAAAAATAAAAAAATTTAGTGGAAATTTGAGTAGTGTGTTTTACTTCTTTGTAAAACTTTTAGTTATGGATTTCCACCAAGTATCAGCTAAATCAATTCAGTGTGAAGTGGTAATACAAATATAGCTCAGATATTCACAGAATTTTCAAGAAAACTTGGGCACAGTCAATTGAAGTATTATTATAATACTTAAATGTGGTCATAAATGTTACTTGCGCATCTCAAATAAAAATTAATATCATACAATCCGACTCCTGCATGTTATGTTGGCGACTTGAATCATATTTTTTGTTATTATTGCAAATATAGTAACGATCTATACTTAAAATAAATAAAAGCCTACTGACACCAGTACCATTAATCTTTTTACATGTACTCACACTTCGAGGCAATTTTCAAACTCGAAGGATCATCATGTAACTCGCAAACTAATAAACTGTCATGAAAATTTTACACGAATCTTCTGAGAGTTGACACTAATTAAAAATCATGTGTTTTTTTGTTTGCTTTACCATCTCTCGGAAAGTCTCACTCTTTTCACTCCAAGTTAGTGTTTGTGTTAGAGGAGGTCGAGTTTCTTTTTTATTATTTTGTAATAAGTAGCAAGGGTTCAATCTCTCCGAATAATTTTAATACACTGAGCACTCAGTATAAGGAGTTCCAATTAACGACTAGCTGTATGACAAAACTGCCCAAACCAAAAAAAAAAAGAGCGTTATCAGAGATACGCTTACAGTCTGCAATATACGTGGACTATTCTGGACTATATCCCTGATTCCAATCTAAAGCGAAAAGTCTAAAATTATTACAATGCGACCAATGTACGAGGGCTACCTTTTAAGTTTTTACAAAAATAATGAAAAAAAAAAATTTCGATGCCTAGGGATGCCTCTATCTCACGGTAAGTCACATGCCGATCCTCTTCAATCATATTGCACACAGCATTGATGTTTTCTGAATCAACAACCGATTTTGGTCGACTGTCATGAAATTCATCGCTGACGGAAGCAAGAGCGTCACGAAATTCTGCAAACCAATTTTAACCAGTCTTTTTTGATGGTAATTTATTACCAAAAGTTGAGATTCGGAGCATTGTTGTTGAATTAGGCCCTTACTAAAATCGTAAAAAATCATCCAACGAAAACTTTCACGTGAAATTCCTATTTGTTCACAAAACTGTTTTTTTAAACGCCCACTGTAAACAAAGTACTCTGACAATTTCTGAGCTGCGACTTTTATCTATATATATATATATATATATATATATATATATATATATATATATATATATATATATATATATATATATATATATCACGGTTTATTTACAGATATTGTGGTCGTTTACCGCATCCTATTTTCCAAGCCTTAATATCTGTGAAGATTTCTTCCTTCAAATCTCGTTTTTGCATAGCTTTTGCTATCTCTGTGTACTTAGTCTTCCTCTTTTTTGTCGTTACCGAGATTTCCATTTCCATATTCTTTGTGATCACAGCCCCACAAAAAAAAAGTGGGGTATACTTTTGATGCGATATATCAGATCCGTAGTATTTTTGCCCGCTGATCACGAATCTGACGTCAGAATATCGCCATCACATCTCATTTTTTTTCTAACCTCAAAAAATAGGTAAAAAATTAGTAAAAATTAAGAAAAATATACTCCTAAAAAATTGATTCAAGCTTTTTCATGAATCCAAAGATGTATTAATATGTATTCGGACACGCTAAGCTAATATTCATCGGTTAGATTAAGCCATACAGTTCTGTTTTCTTTCTAACCTCAATAAATCAGACAGATATAGTGCTTCTCGAATGCAAAAACGAATTCAAATTAAAATTCAACCGATTCTTACCAAATTTGGTACACGGGGGTTTTTTGGGTTGCTGATCATGAATCTGAGGTCGGATTTGCAAAATTCAAAATGGCGGATCCAAGATGGCAGACAAAATTTTTGAAAACCAACCGATTCCTACCAAATTTGGTATACAGTTGGGGAATCCTCAAACCTGATACTCCTAAACCCTAAACCCTGAAACCTTACACTCCCACACCCTGTAACCTCAAAAAATAGACCTCAATAACCCTGTAACTTTAGAAATGAGACCCAATAAACTCAAAACCAGGACTTTTAAACCATATACTCTCAAATAGTAGACCCTTAAGCCCTAGAATTGCGAAGGTTAGACCCGCGCCTAACTTTCCTTTTTTTGGCTTATCTTGTTCTTTTTTCCGCGAATGACCTATTCAAAGGCTTTCTGCCCAAACGCTTTTGAGGACTTGTTTCTCTTTTTAGCGACCAGCAATAGTCCGCTAGCATATGGTCATCCCATCGTCCTTGATACCGATTTTCTATGATTTTCAGATCTTGGTGAAAACGTTCCCCTTGCTCCTCACTGTAGTCACCAAGATTATCTGGGAAATCATCGATGTGGGAGTCCAGGAAATGTAATTTTAGATTCATTAAGCAACCTAATGTTTGAAATTTTTTTACCATTTTCTCGACTATTTCTTTGTACTTAGGACTTTTATTATTTCCCAAAAAGTTTGTTGCGACTTCTTTAAAACTAAGCCAAGCAGCTTTTTCAACTTTATTCATTTTAGTAACAAATAATGAATCTTGAAACAATTTTCTTATTTGTGGCCCGTCAAATACGCCTGCCTTAATTTTAGCTTCAGAAAATTTCGGAAATTTTTTATGCAAATATTTGAAACATTAGACTTTGTTTGTATCTAATGCTCTCGTAAATTGCTTCATAAGTCCAAGCTTAATGTGAAGCGGGGGAATAAGAACTTTTCCTGGATCTACCAATGGTGGAAACAATACATTATTTTCACCAGGAGTGAACGATTCTCTTGTTGGCCAAATTTTTTTCTTATAATGACGTTCCCTGTCTCTGCTATTCCACAGACATTTATAACAGGGATAAAGTGTAAACCCTGACTGTTGGCCAAGCAATATTGTTACAATTTTCAGATCTCCACAAATTTTCCAGTTATGATCAGCATATTTTATTTTTATCAAAAGCTGCTTCATTTTTTCATATTGCTCTTCCATAACTGTTTAATGAGCAATCAGAATGGGAGTGTAAACGTTGGTATTATGCAGCAAAACTGCCTTAATGCTCCGTTTAGAAGAATTAATGAACAGTCTCCATTCTTCAGGATCGTATGAGTTATTTTGAAATTCATCCATTAGACCTTTTAGATCGGTACAATATGAAAGTGACAATTCCTCGTCCATTGTGAAATATTTTCGAAATTCTTCATCTCTGTTTCTATAATAAGAAATCGTAGCTTCTGGCTTAAGTAAATGTCTTTTCTTTAAAAAGGAAGCAAGATGCTCTGAACCATCTTTGGATAAGCCTAAATCTCTGACTAGATCACTAAGTTCTGACTGTGATACGAGTATTGGTTCTGGTTTACGGTTGTATGGTAGAAATTCTTTATCTGTGTCACTAGTATATGATAGGTTGTCACTAGAATATTCATTAGTAACAGTGTTTGAATCTTTTTCGACAGTCTCAATGTTTTCGGCATGAACTGATAAGGTGAAATCATTTGTTTCCATAACATCAGCATCAAGTGGTTCAGGAGGCGGAATTAGTTTAGTTGATCTTGTTACTGTCGAAACATCGTTATAAGTAATAGTGCTTTTATTTTTTCGGTTATGCCTAGATACAACATTCATACAAAAGTAGCAATCATTTTCACTGTATGGTCTATTCCATATTGCTGGTCTGGAATATTTAATCGCCTTCTTATTGATGTACAACATTACTTTGCAATAACTGCAAATGATGTGGGGAACCCAATCTGTATCCTGGTGCTGTATTTCAATGTTAAAACAATCCTTATATAAGGTTTTAATCTTATCCGTTATCGGTGACCCCATTTTACTCAATACGTGTTGACAGCAAATATAACAAAATGAATCACTGTTTTTATCGCACTTATGAAAAGTCCTTGTACCGTGAGACCGTTTTCTTGTAGCATTATACTCTACATGAGCCAAGTCACCCACACATGAAGAGCTACGGTCGCTGGATGACGACGGCTGCGGGCCCGCTTTCCCACCCTGCCCAACCGCCGATACTGGTTTCCGAGTCCCTGCATCGTAATTCTCTTTCTTCTACCTGCCATGACGGCATCTAAGCCGTTATCCAGGGACTCTGCCGGCTAGTGGAGTAACACCGTTGGCGCGAAAACATCTGCCATCTTGAATTTTGCAAATCCAACCTCAGATTCGTGATCAGCGACCCAAAAAATCCCCGTGTACCAAATTTGGTAAGGATCGGTTGAATTTTAATTTGAATTCGTTTTTGCATTCGAGAAGCACTATATCTGTCTGATTTATTGAGGTTAGAAAGAAAACAGAACTGTATGGCTCAATCCAACCGATGAATATTAGCTTAGCGTGTCCGAATACATATTAATACATCTTTGGATTCATGAAAAAGCTTGAATCAATTTTTTAGGAGTATATTTTTCTTAATTTTTACTAATTTTTACCTATTTTTTTGAGGTTAGAAAAAAATTGAGATGTGATGGCGATATTCTGACGTCAGATTCGTGATCAGCGGGCAAAAATACTACGGATCTGATATATCGCATCAAAAGTATACCCCACTTTTTTTTTGTGGGGCTGTGTAGTCTTTCTTCATTTATTCGCCTCATATGTCCATAACATAGGAGCTATTTTCTTTCCACTCGATCTATTAGCGACTCTTGGACTTTGATCTTTTAGTTGGTCATTCCATATTACAGGGTGTAGCTGTTTAATAACGTTTTTTTAACAATAACATATGTCAAATTTTACAACAATGGTAATGTCACATTTCAATAGCGCCATCTAGTGGTCGTTTGTAAAAACTTAAAAGCCGGCGCTTGTACTTTCAAGAGCACGCGCGATTTTTTTTATCTAACTGCAACTGAACTAAACGCTCCAGATGCTCATCTAGTCTTACTGCTATTATCAAATATTTTAGAATCGTTGAGGTCTTCAATAGAAACTTTTGATCCATTCTCTCCGTCCCTGATCCGAACTACTGCGAATTTTGCAGGAATATCGCCGAATAAAATATATTATTACCTGGAATACTTGGAGAATGGAAATTCCTACTTTAAGGTTTCGCATAGTTAGCGCAAACTGAAATTTCTAAGGCGCGTTCTGAAAGATAAGAAGATTTATTGATGATATTTTGCAGAGAGTATAATAAATTACACGGTTATTTCAGTAGTTTTCAGGAAAATAATAAAATTTTCACTATGGTATTAGAAAATAGTATTTATTTGTAACCAATGAAAATATATAAATACTTGCCTTCAAATATTAGCTTACATGTTGCTGCCCTAATGCACTGAGTAAAAAAAGGGACAATTCTCTTATTCTGAGGTCTCTCTGCATAAGATTGTATACTTTAAAGGAGTTTCTGGACCACGCTCATTTATAACACTAAATTTTAATTAACTAAATACTCCCTAAGTGGCTGATATTTTAAACAAGGGAACGAGAATGAAAAATGTTCCCTCGACAGCATAAAATCAAGAAAAACGAGCTAAAAGAGTACAGAAAACTCCGGGAAAGCCACCGGGAAAAGCTGTTAACTTTTCCCGGGCCTCGTTTTTTTTCGAGTGAAAAATGGCCCGGACACTTTTAGGTAAGTGAATTTAAAGTGGAGCAGATTGTTTTACATTATTTAGATGTCAGACGAGGGCAATTTGTTTTTCCCGTGGAAAATAGGGAGAAAATTCTTGTTTTTCGTGAGGTTTTTCAGCGGTTTTGGCAAATTAGAGGGATATTATTGGGTTTTAAGTGATTTAAAATTAAGCGGGTCTGCAAGACAGTATATTTTCAGCGAAAATTTCTGAAAGGTTTTGGTGAAATAAACCCTCCACTACTAATAGTAATAGTTATAATAATAAAGATTATTTGTGGCAGAGCTTTAAGGGAAATATTGTAACTTGGCGAAAGCAGTGGATTTTGCTCATGATTTGAACTATGCGGTCATTTGGGGGCCCTGCAGTGGTTTGGACGTGCAATAACAAAGTTTTGTTTTTCCATGAATTTGGATGTTTTCTCTAATGGTTTGCTTCAAGTCTTGAATTAGTTTTTTCCATAAACCCCTCATCAATTGTGGGTTATTCAGTAAGCAAAATTTCTGCGCAGTTCCAAAAAAATGGTCGCCATCGACTTCTCAGAAGGCGATTTCTTTGGAGGTGAAGAATCCTTATGAATCCATTATATCGACTCCTGGTTTGTGGGGAATTCCAGTAGAATAATTAAGTCCCGTTGCCTGCGATAATTCGCGAAAAATAACTGTAATCGTTTTCTAAATTTGAGAGAAATTTGTTTCGTGGTCAGTTTTTGCTCTGGTGAATTTGGGAATCTATCGTGTAGAAACTTTTTTTCAGCCTCAAATCTCCTGCAAAATGTTAAAAACTGTAATTTCGGATTTTGTAACTTCTTCAGAAAGTATTGGGATCTTTTTTCTTGTTCTTTCTTGGGAGTGGATTTGTTTATGTAGGCAGTTAGTCAAAATTTTACCAAATCCACCATACCACCACTCACACGGCCAGATAATTCCATTGCAACCACACCTGTTGAGAGAGCGAACTTGTTGGCTGAACTCTTTGCTTCACATTCTACTGTCGATTTCCAAGGAAAAACACCACCTACTATTCCCATATTGCAGTCAAGGATGCCCGATGTTGTCTTCAGACAGCGCATCATAAAGCGTATTTTAATGAAGCTAGACACCAAGAAGGCTTCTGGCGCTGACGGAATACCTGCCATAGTTCTCAAAAACTGTGCAAGGGAACTAACACCAGTTTTCTGTAGACTTTTTAACCTATCCTACAGAAAGGGAATATTCCGTCCTGCTGGAAATGTGGCACGGTTCAGCCGATACCTAAAAAAGGTAAGAAGACCTTGCCAAATAACTACCGACCAGTTGCACTGCTTTCAATAATATCGAAAGTCATGGAAAAGGTTATCAATGAGCATCTTCTAAAATATCTTGAAGGATTCAACATTATTAGCGATCACCAATATAGTTTTCGTAAACATAGATCAACAGGAGATCTTCTGACTTATGTAACACATGTTTGGAACAACGCAATTGAACACTTTGGAGAATCTCGAGCGGTTGCTCTTGACATATCCAAGGCATTCGACCGTGTTTGGCACGATGGATTGTTGGCTAAGTTGCGCTCTTATGGTATGTCTGAAAGGTTCTGTTTGTGGCTCTCATGTTTCCTCAGAGAGCATTCTTTACGAGTGGCGGTCGACGGATTTCTTTCTAACACCCTCACTATCAACGCCGGTGTGCCCCAGGGCTCCATACTGTCTCCTACTCTCTTTCTCATTTACATTAACGATCTGCTGGAAAAGACCGGGAATCCAATCTATAGCTTTGCAGATGACAGTACGCTTGTCTCTTCATTCATCTTGAACGCTCGCACATCGGCTGCTCAGGCGAATATCTGCAGACAGCAGGAGGTCGTTCAACTTAACAAAGACCTGGAAGAAATTCTATCTTGGGGTGACAGTAACCAAGTGGAATTTAACGCTACAAAACCCAAGCGGCAGTCTTTTCTAAAAAAGTTAACGTTGCTGAACCCGACATAGTTATGTCGGGGCACTCCATTCCCCTAGCATCGTCGCTCAATTTGTTGGGCGTTAGTTTGGGAGCAAATATGTCTTGGCATGAACATGTTGCAGGCATAGCAAGAAGAGCTTCTCAAAAGTTGAGAATATTATTTAGAACCAGAAAGCTTTACACCCCACAGCAACTGTTAATTCTTTACAAAGCCCAAATTCGACCAACTATGGAATATTGCTCCCACGTTTGGGGCTCCGCTCCCAAACATACACTGCATTTGTTGGATTCTGTTCAGAGAAGAGCGGTCCGTCTGATTGGGGACCCGGAATTGACCGACGGCCTTGATTCGCTGGAACATCGAAGAACGGTTGGCGACTTGAGTCTGTTCTACAAGTATTTTCATGGAAAGTGTTCGAAGGATGTAGCCCGCTTAATTCCTCCCAAAGCGGTGCATGTTAGAAATACACGTCGCGCTGGTGCTTCGCATCCGTATAAGGTTCAGCTTGTTACTCCGCGTACGACGCTTTTCAAGCAATCTTTTATATGGAGAACGTCATCCCTTTGGAATAATTTGCCCAGCGCTGTGTTTCCCACCGAGTACAATTTACACCGATTCAAGAACAACGTGAATCGCTTTTTTCCGCACTCGTGCCGCTCCTGGAGCGCTTTAGGGACTTCCCTGCAGCACGTGTGCTAGACCAATAAAAAAAAAAAAAAAAAAAGATTATCTTGATGTTATAAGAACACAAATCTTAATGACGTCTTACCCATTGGGTTGCTGTTTTATTATAATATTTAATTTATCCAAAAAATTAAAAAAGGGTAAGAGTACTTGTTTGTTATTGACAATATGTTGTTCTTTTATGATATACGAGTATATCATTTTTTTTTACTAGAAATTTGCGATTGTCTTTTTCTTAAAACACAACTTTAAAGTTTGAAAACTCAAATTCATGATTTTTATTTAACCGGAGCTTATGTAAAGCCACTCTATGAGACACAATATATTATTAAAACTGCAAACAGATTATCTATCAAGGTTCTGTTTCTAGTAGAACTAGTACCTTTTATCATTTGTATAAGCCCAACGCTATTAACATAGGTAGATAGACTATTATTAAAACATTTCAAATTCCATTTTTTATATACCCGATAAATTACACAGGCCAACAAAAAAAATATTTGTAATAACTTTAAAACCAATACATCTAAGTGTTATGTATTTTTGGGTGCTGAAACCGTATCTGGTATCATTTTTTTTGTATCATCCACAGTTCTCTCACAATATGACATCGATTAAATTTCAAAATAGGCAAAATTTGATACATAAAAAATAAAAACTTAAACCGTACTTTTATTTGATTAGTCTACAATTTTTACTCACGATAACATATTTCACTTCAATGCGAATATTTTAGCTGCTTATTTTTTTGTATTTCCTTTCCCTTTTCTCTGTGAAGTTTCTTGTATAGCTTTTTCTCCGATGTGATGCATTTGTTGTTCTCTATGAAGTGACCAACAGTAATCACCCATCATGTTGATATTCCACTGTCCCTGGTACCGTTTCTTCATCTCCTTTATGTCCTGATGGAACCGTTCCCCCTGCTCTTCACTCACATTGCCTAAGTTTTTAGGAAAAAAGTCAAGATGGTTGTGCAAGAAGTGGACTTTAAGGCTCATCAGACAACAGATTTTTGAACTTGTCTATTATATTAGCTACAAGTTCATAGTTAGGGTCTTTCACATTGCCCAAAAATTTAGTCACAACTTCTTTAAATGATATCCAAGCCTCCTTTTCCTTTGTAATCATCCTTGCTTCAAAGTTGGAATCGAACATCATTTTACGAATATCAGGCCCAACGAAAACCCCTTCTTTCAGTTTGGCTTCTGATAAACGAGGAAATCTTTTACACAAATATTTAAAACATTCACCAGTTTTAGGCAAGGCTTTGACAAATTGTTTCATTAAGCCTAACTTGATGTGTAGTGGTGCTATAAGAATCTTTTTTTGGGTCTACTAAAGTTTTATGCAAAATATTCTTCTCTCCAGGCGTTAAAATTTTCTTAGGGGCCACTGTCTTTTGGACCAATGTTGATCCCTTGCTCTGCTGTCCCACTCACATATAAAACACGGAAAATTTGTAAATCCCTTTTATTGACCAAGGAGCAAAGAGACAACTTTTAAATCTCCACATAGCATCCAATCGTGAGCTGGATAGTTAATTTTCTGTAAAATCATGTTAAGATTTTCATAAGTTTCCTTCATATGGACTGAATGAGCAACAGGCAGTGAAGCATAGGTATTTCCGTTGTGTAACAAAACACCTTTTAAACTAGTTTTTGATGAGTCTATAAAAAGCATCCAATCTTCCTTCTTGTACTCAATGCCAAATTCGTTCATTAGACTACCAATATCATGACAGTAAACCAACTCCTCTTCCTGCTTAAAAAACTGAGCAAACTGTTGATCTCTTGTTCTATAATGGTAAATAGATATTCCAGATTCCAATAAATGTTTTTCTTTCAGCCTAGAACCAAGCAATTCTGCTTTTTCCTTAGTCAAACCCAAATCTCTCACTAAATTATTTAACTCAGCTTGTGTAAACAACTGTGGTTTTAAATTTTCTAGAGAATATTGAAACTCATCATCATCCAGTCGACTTTCATTAAAATCGGGACTGGACTGTAAAACGTCATCAATAGACTGAGGTGACTCAGGGACAGGAGGTCCCGGTCCATATCCTACAGGTCGATTAGCTGAAGTAAAATTAGGATAGACAATTACTTTCCTATTTTTGGAGTTACATCCAGAAACATCAAAGCTGCAAAAATAACAATAATTTAAAAGATTTTCTTGCTCTCTCCATACCATGAGTATTACAAATCTAAAAGCTTTCTTTTCTTTTTTATATCATTTCCGAAGATCCTCGACACAAACATAACATAGTTTGTGAGGAGCCCAACATTTTTCTTGATTACCGATTCCTACACCAAAATATGCAAAGTATACTTTTTTTACAAAGTCGGTAATACTATTCAGTATATATCACCACTACACCAAAGACTTTATTTTTGCACTCGACGCGCGTCTCGCTAACCATGTTAGCTTCATCAGGAGCGATGATTGACTAAAGCTAAACTACAAATCTACCCTATTTATACTTAGCCTAACCCTTGAATTACTTAAGCGGAACTAATGACATAGGCAAGGCCGTCAGTTCCAGTCAAGTAACCAGTAGAGGGGACTATAAGGAATAGGCCCTTTGTCTTTATTTAAACTACTTTTACATTTTATGATTTCCATACTTTCGTATGCGTTCAACAATCTCCTATCAGATACATTTTTTATTAATCTTTGATTATCTAATGTTACAGTATGATCAGCTTCAAGGGCATGTTCGGCAATGCTAGACTTTTCTGTTCTACTGTATTTTAAGTGTGCTAAATGTTCTTTAAATCGTATTTTAATTGACCTTTTAGTTTGCCCAACATACTTTTTGTCACAATCATTACAACTAATTTCATAAATTCCACTTTTCTCACAATAGGAATCTTATCTTTGGGATTCTGATTTTATTGCTAACCTAATGACATTCGAATGATAAAAAATAAACTTTTCACATTTTGAATATTAAAATTTGAAAAATTGGTGGGTGATACGACTTTTTTATTATTATTTTTGGACTCAGCACACCAAAAAAACATAGAAATCAGGTAAAATTATTAAAAAAGTTTTTTCATCGTTGGCCTGTGTTATCAACGGTAATGCATTCGTGATAATTCTCGTCTCATCTACACCTTATGGAGAATATTCCAGAATTTTTTCGAAATTTTTGATTAGTACTGTAAGTTTTGCGCGAATATTACGTCATATATATTTTTAGTGTTCCGTACGGAACACTTATAAGATCACTTCGGTGTTTGTCCGTCTGTCTGTCACACTCGATTTTCTCCGAAACTATTTGACATAGAAAGTTGAAATTTGGCACTAATATAAAAATTGTTAACCTCATTAGAGTCGTGTAGTTTTGAAAGTTAAATTTTGACTTAAAGGGTTAGTGTTAGGGGGTGAAATCGGAAGCAAAAAAAAAATTTTTACCAGGTCATCGAGTGAGGTGTGTGAAAGCTTGTGAAAACACGGGTTCAAAAATATAGATAATGTGATATTTGATTGGAAACAAACTTTGTTTTGATCATTTTATATTTCCGTAATAAAAATTTTTATTTTACAAGCAATCAACGTACGGAGCACTAATTGCGCAAGTTCAACTTGCACTTGGCCGGTTATTATTGAACTCATGTTTTTTATAAGCTTTTATTTAACACCCCAGTCGATGACCCTGAAATTTGTTTCTTCACTTCCAATTTCACCCCCTAAAACTACCCGACTGTGATTAGACCATCAATTCCTATGTCATGATAAATTTAAACTTTGATAGACAGACACACAGATACCGAAGTGATTCCGTAGGTGTTCCGTATTTCAAATGGGTTACGGAAATCTAAAAAGACTTTGCACATTTGTTTAAACCTCTTTTGGTTTTATTTCAGGTTTTGGTGCCCTGAATTCTGCTGAGAAACTATGGTACCAAAAATTCAAAGGCTTAATATTTTTATTTCTTCAAAACAACACTCAATAAAAAACTCAAGTTAGATGAAAGGCCGGACTCACCTTCCAACGGATTCACCACTTTGTAAGTATTAGAAAAAAAGAGAAAATTGAGTACCAGAAAATAAGAAATTGCATATAATTTTTGATGAATAACTATTCTGAACTAAGTTTTGGAAACTTTTTTCTAAATAAAAGGCTGGATCTGTATGGAAAGACTAAAAAAGAAGGTAAGATTAAAAAAAGTATATCAAATAAGACTATCGTTTCTAAAAAGAGTATGGGAGCTTAGTGGCTCTGCATGTTTAGCAGGACTTGCCCATTGTCGAAACCTTTTCTACCGTATTGACAGTAAGGGCACATCAAAATTAATAAACCTCTTTTCGGCTCGCTCGATCTAGGATGATCCATTGAATCTCATCAGGTAGATGTGAACCAAGCAGTATATAGTATTTTGCTGTCATGACACGGCCACACTGAAGGTAAGTGAAACAACTCGAGTGATTACAAGTCAACCACGCTACACATCACAGCAACAGAAACAATGAATAAACTTATATAGTTTAAAATTATATCGACAAATTTAAAACAGAGAATCTTAGTCATCACATATTAAGGTAAATATCATGTGATAAAAAACACAATGGGACCACTACATTTTTAATGTAGAGATTGATTTTTAGCAATTTATTCATCATTGTAGAGGCTTTTTGACTTCTAAAAGAATCGTACTCACGATCTTGCCAGAATGGGTATAACACATAACACAGCCGTTAGTCCCATATATAGTGCTACATAACGCTCTGTACTGCCTAGCCTACATCTACCTATTGCGATCCAAAAAACGAAGCTCTTTCTACATTGGCAATAATTTTAACGCATTGGTACTTACTCCGTTACAAAGGTTTCGGTCCTTTTTATTATTTCAGAGTTACTCAACACTCCTTTATTGTCTGTCCTTTTTTAAATAAAATTTACAGCTCCATAATCACCATCTTTTCGGTTTCAGGCTAATTTTGATTACTAAAATGAAAGGAAACTGGAAGGTATTAAATTGAAAGCAAAATTTAAACTAAGAACGGGAAAGGAATTAAGAAAAATATCAGATAAATACAAGAATAAATCAAACTATTTCTGTAATAAGACATTTTTTAAGAAGATGATAGTTAAGATACAAAAGAAAAATAATATTTAGGCACTCCTGTTAATAGGATTTTTTAAAATAAATATTTTAAATATTGAAAAAAAAAAAAAATAAAAAAAGTGTGGTGCAGATGACACATCAAATCTTTTAAATATACTAAAGAAAAAGAAAAAAAAAAGAAAATATAAACCTTAGTAAGATAAAACTTTTTCAGGAATAAGTTTAATTGGAAATATAGTAAAATAAATAGGTAAAGAAGTAGAATAAAGACCAAGAAAACAAAATAGTCTATTCAGGGTGATAAAACTATAACAATTTTGAAAACTATATCGTTTTATACCTTAAAAATTTACATATGAAGCATCAAACACACCATACAAGTGAGAAAAAATAGGCCTGGCTTTGAATATTTACAGAGAAGATTTTTGCTGAAAAACGTTAATGAAGTACTTTTAATTTAACATGGATTGTCAATGATATGTGCAAAATTAAAATAAGTAGGAAGGTAAGTATATCAATAATTTGTTCTTAATGCGGGCATCGCAGTTCAAACACGTCGCTAACATATTCTTAAATCAGAGTCATAACCATAAAAAGTTAATAGATCTTAAGTAGCCATATTTAATACATTTCTTTTAAAAGATGTCATTAAATTTCTTCCTGACAACTTGAATAATTTCTTCAAACACAATTTTATTATTGAAAAATTAAATATTAATAAAATCGTTTTACGTGGGACTTGGAGAATTCTTATAGAGCACAGTTTTTCAACAAGGACCACGTTACCTTAAAAGACTCTTCGGTCTGACACACCTGCACACATGCTATAATGCTGTGCTGTCCCTACTGGTGAATACTGTCTCAATAGTTATTCTTAACATTGGGATGCCAGGACTTTTTCAACTACGCTGCATACATAGCAGTCAAAGGGATTCAAATCGGTGCTGATAGGCGATAAAAATTTCTTGAACCAAAGCCTATGAACGTTGTTTGAGAGTAAGAGAATGATTGGCGACGAAGTATTGTATAAGTGTTCGATGGATGTATCGCACTTAATTCCTCCCAGAGCGGTGCATGGTAGGAATACCCGTCGCACTGATATTTCCCGTCTATATGAGGTATAGCTTGCTACTCCTCGTAGAAAACTTTTGAAGCAAATCTTTTATATGGAAAACCTCATCCCTTTCGGATGACTTGCGCAGGACTGTGTTCCCCATGGAGTACAATTTACAGCGATTCAGGACCAATGTAACTCGCTTTTTTTGTACACTCGTCGCTTCTACAGTGCTTTAGGGATTTCCCTGCAGCTCGTATGCTATGCCCATAAAAAAAATATCACGTCGTTTTTACCTTGTGTTGCTTGGCGCTGTCCACAACGTTTGTGACTCCAAAGATCAACGTCTTCGTTTGGAAATCGCTGGTATTTCCCCAATTAAAAGATGCTGAACATAGTTTGAATTTGAAACTGGACACCGTTGCATGTTTAGCAGGAATTTGAAAAAGTAAAGATCAACATCAACAGGAACACTACCAACTCCAGTATAGAGATGTTTTTAGTAGTTTACCCCGGTATCTTCGTTTTTTTTTGGCTCTTTATCTGAGCTAACTGACGAACTCTGACATATCTGATAGCATCCTCGAGCATAGCTTCGAATGCAAGAGCAAAGATCGCAGTTTTCGTCCGCGAAAGCGGATATATTACAGGGTTGCAGTTTTAAATAAAGGAAAATTTATTTTTTTTTAGATAACGGAGGGGAATTTTATCGAAATGAGTACATTGGCTAGCCAGAAGCTTGATAATTTCCATAGAAATACTGTCAACACTCAAGACCTCAGAAGTATCGGACATAACATTCATGAAAGCACAAAATACGTAAATATCTAATTTCTAAAAATAAGAATAGTTATTAAGAGTTTTTCAATCAGACTCTTTTTATAAAAAAATAATTTGTGTTTAATATAAACTAATTTTTAAGGAATTGAAGGGAACGAACAACTACATGACACACATATGTAGATATAATAATGAGTATTTTATTGCTTTTGATTGACAGTCGTAAAGACAATAATACGTTAAATACTAACATAAATTAAGAAACAAATAACATACCAAAGCATATCAAGAAGTAATAAACAAAAATGAAGTAACACGGTTATGAAATCAATCTTGAAAAGAAAAAGTCTTTTTTACCAAGTTAAATTACAATATTTTTGTAGAATGAATATAAGCTTTCAGGTGGTTGTTTTACGGCTCGTAGATATTTTTTAACCTGCGATTGTCAGAGCGATCAGGCGCCAGCCGACGTAACGATCGAAGTGATCTTTCGGGCAACAGGACTATGGTCCTTATCGTCAATCTGCCCAGACGATTACATGGACCTTTGCAGCATCATTTTCCTAAAATTTTTCGCAGTTATACGTGAAACGTCAAGTTTCAGATCACGGCTTATAAGTTCAAAAGTCATCAAATTATCAGTACTCTTGACTATTTCTTAAGTCTTTCTCAAAAAAATGCATGTCTCATTAGAGGATGCTCCCCTTTACATCAAAATTTCGACGGCATAATTATTCGAAATAAAGCCACCGGTAATCTGGAAAGTTGTTACTGTATATATTAAATTTTTAAGTAGTTTTGGGCAAGCATCACGTTGTCGATCCTACAAAAAATTTAAAAAATTTTAAAAAATTCAAAACTTTACACCATTAAATTTTTAAATGTAGAAGACTATCCAATTGTAAGTTTTTCTGATTAGCCATTAATTTTTGTCGCACCATAAATCTTCCAGATTTCAAAAAATACTTTAATAAAAATGAAAATTAAAAATTAAATTACACACAACAATAAAAAAAAAAAGAAAACCAAACTACGCGAAACAATTTCCTGCTGCATATAAATGAGAACTAAAAATAGTATCGAAAAGAGATTCGAGGGTAGTACATAGATCTCTCTCTTAGCATGCCAACCAATTTTTTTAATCAAAAAATAAGAATTAGAAAAAATATGGTATTAAAAAAAAACGAGAAAAAATGTATTTTTTTTTAGACTCTTCACTAACGTAAGCCTAAACAGTAAAAATATGTCTTGCTATTGTATTTTGACACCACAAATGTCTCAAATTAAAAAAAGTTAAAAAAACTGATAATCAAAAACCCTCCTGAGAGAAAAATTAGAAAAAGAAGCGAAAAAAAATTAGTAAACTTTATAAATCTTGTATGGATGTACGAACTGGAAATAATATCGTCATAAAACCATAAAATTTGAAGAATCGTGAACCGCTAAAGAATATTCCTGTTTAATAAAAAACAAACTGTAGGTTTAATAAAATAGTAAAAAGTCCAGAAAAAAGAATACATAGCAAAATTATTTAGGCTCTTCGCCTTTTATTATACCCTTTTACTCTCATGAATCTTCCAAATTAAGGCAAAAATGCAATTTTTAATTCAAAAAAAGAAAAAAATGAAAAAGCCTTTCCAATAAAATAAAAAAAGCGAAAATAATAAAAGAAGGGAAAAAACGAGAATCACGCGAAACATTCCCCTTCTAACATGGAAGGGGGATAAGAATAGAAAATAGCACCGAAGTAAGACTCGAGGGGGCGGCGAGGGGGATATAGGGAACAGTAAGGGGTAAGAATAAGGAGAGGGAGAGAGGAGAGAGAACGAAAGAAGGCGTGGCTTACACGGAGCTAAAGTAAGAAATCAATGACTGTGCGGTGGGCGAGGGATAAAGAGGGAGAGTTTTTATTTTACGGAGAGAGGCTTTGCAAGGAGAAATCTCGGCAGGTTTTATAGCAGTTTTAGAACTTGGAGTGTCCTTTTATTACATTGTTTGTTTTAATAGTAAAAACGGCAATATTTTACTCAAATCGCATAATCTGATTAAGAAAATGTACTTGTTGTTTTAAATATTATAAGTTATGAAAATAGTCATTCAATTTTAATTTTGGAATCCTTTATTTAACTTGGTATATAATATAAACAGGTTTTGAGTTATTAGAATACCACCACTATTATTTGATTAGTTTTTCATTATATTTTCTCAATAATTTAGGTTTCTACAGGTCTAATATCAAAGAAAAAAAGCAGACGAAAATATAAAGAGAGGTGGATTTTATCATATTCAGATAAACTGGTCAAGTATTGAAATCACTAAAATTTCTCTTCTTACCCCAATATCGTCTCGTTCCTAAAATACGACCTATGTTGTTCCAAAAAAAAGACAAGGCAAACACTCACTAAAACTACTATTAACAAAAGTCAAAATTTATCTCCAGGACGCACTATAAATTACCATACCAGGCAGACATTATATATGAAATAACTATTTCAGAGACAAATTAACGATAAAAAAATTGTAATTTCTGCTATATACAGTGTATTATGCAAATCGTTTAATATATTGAAATAGGTAAATCCATGTATCAAGAGTAATGCAGAAAATAAAGATAAATGGCGCTGTTATGCAACTATTGAGAAAATTGGCCCTTAAGTGTTCTGGTTTTCAGCATGTGTGCAAATGGTTGTAATAAAAAGACACGATAAAAAAAAGACTAGGTTGTTAATAACAGTCTGGATGGCCGCAATGTTTTATACTATAATATTAAAAGTATTTTATTATATATTAAAATTGGATTTGTAAAAACAAAAGAAAATATTCACAAAACACCAATAATATTTCAGTTGCAAAAAATAGTTTAACTTTTGTTATAGTTTCATTATTAATACACTATCACGTGTAAATAGATTTATGCATATAACATGTGTTCTGTCATAATAAGCTTACTGAACGCAAACACTATTTAAATCAAGAATTAAAACACCTTCCACATAAAAATAAATATTAGGATGTTCATTATCTATTTCTTTACAGAATTCTAAAACTTGTTACTCTTTAGATTACAGAAGGTCAAATTTCTAAAGACTATCATCGTTGGTCCCTTATTTTCGAGGAAGATATACCATTGCACAAAAATAATTTTACTGGCTTCTATCGGACTGACGGCGAATTGCAGTATGACTGAATACCTAGGCACAATTTTTGCATGCATTGATGTTACAGTATATTATTATACAGTTAATGGAACTAAACCGAACTATCTCTTCGTTAACAATGAAATTTACTATTGATCTTTTAAATAAACAAAGATATTTTTATAATTTTAACTTGGTTGAATCAGATTGTTCTAAGGAAATACTTTTTGCTTAAAGGCTACGGTACGTTTGGAAAAATTGCACATTTGTCAACATTGCTGGAAGATAAATAGAATCAGATTGTTCTAAGGAAATACTTTTTGCTTAAAGTTACGGTATTGGAAAAATTGCACACTTGTCAACATTGATGGAAAATAAATAATAGGACTTATTTCATTATCTTAAACTTTTTTTTCTAACACTCTGTCAACATATATATATATATATATATATATATATATATATATATATATATATATATATATATATATATATATATATATATATCTATATATATATATATATATATATATTATATATATATATATATATATATATATATATATATATATATATATATATTCAGATCCTTACCGTACCCAAAAAATTTAAAATCCATATTTGTTATTAATTTTTAGCTTCAGAAGAAAAAATCGTATTACGCAATTTCCTATTGCATCCAAATGGTTACATATACATAAGTATAAATCAGATTTGTGCTTCTAAATTTTTAAAATTATCTTTTAGAGCACAGAACATCATTTTGACTGAGAGATGTCGGGATTTACAATTTCGCTACACAAAAGAGCATTCAAAATATTATTTTCATATAATATAGCTATTCTTTAAACTCCTTAAGCACAACTTCAATCTAAATTAATATTTGAGACGTCAATAAAGAAAATTCTGCTTTGTTCTTACTTTGACCACAATAATGGGGATTTTAGAATTTCAAGTGGCTAGGTCTTATCTCTCCAAGCTATATTGCTGATTCTCCTTCTTTTTTTCTATCTACATTCTTCCTCCACTTCTTATCCATGATAGCTCCTTTTTAAAAACTTAAATAACAACTCTCTAATAATAATAACAATTGTTTGATAATAATAACAATTGTCTGACAATAATAATAAATGTCCAATAAAATTGAACTGGCTAATATGATATGTATCCAACTCATTCTACAACAATCAGGTGTACATATATAGACTTGGGTGTCAGAATTGTGAAGCTGTTTTTATTGGACAAACCGGTAATAATTTAATAACCAGACTAAAAAAACATGGCCATTCAGTTTTAAATAATATTGAGAAAACGGGAATATCCACTCATTACACTTAATAGACACAGGTAACGTCACATTATTACATAGTGAAAAGAAATCTTTAAAAACTGATAAAATTATAAACGACCAACAAAATTTCAAAACTACTTCCTCGATAGACAGCCTTCTCAAAAAATTCTTGGCAATAGTTTATGACCTTGAAAAAAACCTGGTATAATATTGGTGCATCTCAGTATATAAACTTGCATGCAATTTAGATGCCCCATTCTCTTAAAAGAGTAATCCTCTAATAAATTTGAAACATTTAAAATTCTTACTTACTTAAGTATTTTCATTTTACACTATTCCAAAATGTTTTATGAACAACCAACCGCAGATTCAGTTCAGTATATTAAATAGAGATATTGTTATTACATTTTTCTTATTGTAACACCTTATACGTATCTGTGTCATATCTTATTGTAATATCAGATATATTGTTGTAATATACAGTTGTAAATTTAAGAAAAAAAAGCCAGGCAGTAAAACCCTAGAGGGGGTCCAGGCTTTTTTTCTACTAAACATACAAATTTCGTTATATATTACACTTTGAATGCTATTCTCACGTTCCGTGCAGAAAAAATTCAGTTGTAGCACTGACCCGATTAGCAACTTTTCGTTCGATAAAAATTTTATATCTAAAATTGTCCAATGTTCTTCATCTATCGTACCGCGTACGTACACTTTACTTTTTTCAGTTCGGCTTACATTCTGCTGACTGCAGTTGTTAAAAATACGTCAAAACTAGCTGCAGTAATCTGGAAAACTTTCAGGAAAAATACAGATTTGAAAAACTGATCATTTCACATTTTAGGTTGGTCGTAAAAAATTCTGCGTTTTTTAAATTGAATTGCTGATTCCTTATGCAGTACTTTTTATTCCTAAATGTTTGTGAACTCTACTTACTCTGTCTAAAACTTCCTAATTAGGCATTATGATCTTTGGTTGCTCCCTGTAAAAGACTGCCAATTCTGTTTCACCAAGCATTTCTTCTATTCTTGTACTACTGTGACACCTGCCACTGCTTTGAAGTCGTAAATCATTATAATTTACGTAATTCTCAAAACTACTAAAATTCGTTTTAAAAAAATGACAAAATAATAAAAAAATATTTCTATTTTGAGCCAAGTATGAATTTAAATATTTTCACTAACAACATCTGGAATTAAGACTGAACATTTTTGGGAAAATTCAAAAATAAGCTTTGGGGCAATTTCTAAAAGAATTCATGATCGATAAAATTTCTAAACGAATTCATGATCGATAAAATTTTTCGAATTTTATTTGAAACACAAGAGCAATGTGATACAAAATTTCGCATTCAAAATACGATAAAATGTGCACTTTTAAAAATAGTAATCGTATCTCTACAGAAAAAAAAACTATTTTTTGTCAATTTAAAACAACTAAAGACAGTGTCGCGTTTTATGTAGCATATAAAACATATCCTTGCCGATAGCTACCGCGCTGTAAGTCATTAACAAACATATTAAAAAGAAAGAAATTATACTTCAATCACCACTTCCTGAATGATTACTTTAAACAAATAGAAACATTCCTTACAAAAAAAGAAAAAAATATACCTTATTTAACAAAAATTAAAACATGCCTTTTTGTTCTCTAGCCTTGTATTATTGACATTAGTAAAATTCACTTTGCACTTTCAGAGAATCTTCGAATTACAGAAAAACCATCTCTCAAAACGCTGAAAATTAAATTTATACCATTGCCTTATGAGCAAAAATTGATAAAAAATATCTGGAAAGAATTAATTCCTCTCGTTTTTGAAGCAAATATTTTGAATGATAAAATTACTTAAAATATGTATCCTTTTATATATTTTTTTATAAATAATGTTTGTTTTACGAGTATAAAATTTCTATTAAGGTTTTAGTTTATTAACGTTCATATTTTAAGCTGACTTTACAACCTTACTAGTTCCGAAATTGGTAATAAGTTTATTTTTTGCAATATATATAAAATAAGAGATTTTACAATATTAAGTCTCAAAATTTTGCTACATCTACAACTATTTATCTATAGGGGAAGGCGCTTGTTATCCTTTCTATTGATCTATTCGCAACTATTAATGGGACTGATGATCAAACAATAGATTTTGAATTTCCAAAAAAGCCTTTATTTTTCGAAAAAAATGTTAAAGCTTACAATGTCACTTATAAAACAAAAAAAAATCAATTTTCTAAATTTTATGTAGAAAAAATTAGTTTGTAATTCGTATTATGAACTTATTCCTGCGAAAAAAAATTTTTTTGTCGATTTAAAATAACTAAAGACAATGTCATCTTTTAAATATCATATAAAACATATCGTTGCCGACCGCTACTGCACTGTAAGTCATTAACAAACATACTAAAAAGAAAAAATTATACTCCAAGCATGACTTCCCGAACGATTACTTTAAACAGATAGGCACGTTACTGACCAAAAAAGAAAAAATATACAAGAACTAACTTATTTAACAAAAATTAAAACATGACTATTTCTTCTCTGGCTTTGTATTATTAATATTAATAAAATTCAGTTTACATTTTAAGAGAATCTCCGAATAACAGAAAAACAATCTCTCAAAATGCTGAAAACTAAATTTATACCACTGCCTTATGAGAAAAAATTAATAAAAAAGATCTGAAAAGAACTAATTGCTCTCGTTTTTGAAGCATGAGTTTTAAATAACAAAATTACTCAAAATATATATCCTTTTATTTTTCTTTTTTATAAATGATGTTTGTTTTACGAGTATAAAAATTTGTATTCATTCAACATTCATATTTTAAGCTGAATTTACAACCTTATTCATTCCGAAATTATTAACTACTTCTTAGTAAGTTTATCTGTTCCATTATATACAAAATAAGTGTTTTTACAATATTAAATTTAAGTTGTTTTGCTAGAGCGACAACTATTTTTTCATAAGGGAAGGCGCTTGTTATCCTCTCTATTGATCTTTTCCGAATTATTAAGGGGACTGATGAACAAAGTTACCATTTATAAAAAAACAACGAATTTTAAATTTCCAGTAAAAAACTTTTTAACAAAAAGAAACCGACTTCAGAAAACAGCACACAAAATTTGCCACTATAAAGTAAAAATAATACTTCTGAAATAAGATATTACTTTAATTTGACAATTCAGTTAATAATTCCGTATAACCAAATCCTTCGAATGTTAAAAAGAACTATTATTTATTATTATGATTCTTTTATAACTTTGGAAGTTGGCGACAATTTTTTATGTTGGTTAAAAAATTGACATTTTTGAAGTCGGTTTTTTTTTTTTTGTTAAAAAGTTTTTATTTTTACTTTGCAAGAGCAACATTTCGTGTGATGTTTTTTTGAAGTCGGTTTTTTTTTTCTTAAAAAAGTTTTTATTCAGAAACTATATAACCGATTTCAATAAAATGTATATGGGACCATCATAAATATGTACTCTCTGGAATAAAAAAAGAATCATACAAATCGGTACATATTTGTCAAAGTTATCGATGTTTTATTACAAAAATGTAAGTTTTTCAGAATTTTTTTCAGAAACTGCATAACCAATTTCAATAAAATTTATATGGGACCATCTCGAGTGTGTACTCTCTCGAATAAAAAAAAGAATCATCTAAATTGGTATATACGCCATGCCAGAGTTATGCGGAAACATAGATTAAAAAAAATACATACGCGTCGAATTAAGAACCTCCTCCTTTTTGAAGTCGGTTAAAAAAACTTTCATTTTTCGAAAAAAATTATAAGGCGTACAATGTCAATTATAAAACAAAAAAAAAACATTAATTTTCCAAATTTTACTTTGAAAACATTAGTTTATAATTCGTATTACGATTAATAAATAATTGATTATGAAAGGTGAATTTAAGATTTTAGTGTTTATATACAAAATAAGAGTTTTTACAATATTAAATTTAAGTTGTTTTGCTAGAGCGACAACTATTTTTTCATAAGGGAAGGCGCTTGTTATCCTCTCTATTGATCTTTTCCGAATTATTAAGGGGACTGATGAACAAAGTTACCATTTATAAAAAAAACAACGAATTTTAAATTTCCAGTAAAAACTTTTTAACAAAAAGAAACCGACTTCAGAAAACAGCACACAAAATTTGCCACTATAAAGTAAAAATAATACTTCTGAAATAAGATATTACTTTAATTTGACAATTCAGTTAATAATTCCGTATAACCAAATCCTTCGAATGTTTAAAAAGAACTATTATTTATTATTATGATTCTTTTATAACTTTGGAAGTTGGCGACAATTTTTTATGTTGGTTAAAAAATTGACATTTTCGAAGTCGGTTTTTTTTTTTGTTAAAAAGTTTTTATTTTTACTTTACAGGAGCAACATTTCGTGTGATGTTTTTTGAAGTCGGTTTTTTTTTTTTTCTTAAAAAGTTTTTATTCAGAAACTATATAACCGATTTCAATAAAATGTATATGGGACCATCATAAATATGTACTCTCTTGAATAAAAAAAGAATCATTCAAATCGATACATATTTGCCAGAGTTAGCCGTCTTTTATTATAAAAATATAAGTTTTTTAGAATTTTTGCGGAAACTACATAACCAGTTTCAATAAAATTTATATGAAACCATCCTGAATGTGTACTCTCTCGAATAAAAAAAAAGAATCACACAAATCGGTACATATTTGTCAAAGTTATCGGTGTTTTATTACAAAAATGTAAGTTTTTCAGAATTTTTTTCAGAAACTGCATAACCAATTTCAATAAAATTTATATGGGACCATCTCGAATGTATACTCTCTCGAATAAAAAAAAGAATCATCCAAATTGGTACATATGCCATGCCAGGGTTATGCGGGAACATAAATTTAAAAAAAATAATACATACGCGTCGAATTGAGAACCTCCTTCTTTTTGAAGTCGGTTAAAAAAACTTTTATTTTTCGAAAAAAAAAAACATCAATTTTACAAAACATTAGTTTATAATTCGTATTATAATTAATAAATAATTGATTATGCAAGGCGTATTTAAGATTTTAGTTTTTCTATAAAATATTGATATTTGACAGAACTTTCTCTTCTAAAATTGATATAGGTATTTGAATGACTCTTCGTTTGCCTAACTAAGAAAAAAGGTACTATCAGAGTACGACGCACGCAGGGTATAAGGCCACACGGTAGTATACGTACGCCGATATTTTTAACCTGAATAAATAACACCAAAACTATTTTTAATTTTAAATATAACCGGTCTCGGTTTATTGTGGCATTGATAGTGGCTTATAAGAAAACTGGGAGTAAAACCAATACCTATCTATTCGTTCACTTGCATGCACTTTCATCTCTTTTAAAATTTCAAAAAATGAGTTTTAACCACTTTTTTTCAATTTTGCCCTTATTATTGAGTTAGTTGAGAAATTCATTAAAAAAAAAAAATTAGGAATATTAGCTTTTTGACATTATTTATTCTTTAAATTCTTATATTTTGAAACACTACGTGTGGAGCTTCTCAGAGAAAGAAATATTCTTTCATCTAAAAAATAGACATTTTGTTGGCGAAAAAAGGGCTTCATTTTTCGCCAATTTTTCTAAATCTGACACAATATAAATTATATAAATATCTAAGCCGACATTTTGACAAAAATTTTAAAAAAATTAATCTCAAAATTTTACTACTGACAATTTGACTGTTCCAACACACTGGACAAATTGTAATATATCAAGTGAACATAACCTTAAAATTAAGATAAAAAGAATAAGTTTACATTTTCAAAATGGCCGACTGTACGTCTAAAACCCGAAACAAATGAACGTCGACTTCATCTAGCCGGCTTTTGTTTATTCTAGGCCGCGTCGTTTTACACCAACAAAGTCAAGGCACACTAGGATGAATATTTCAGTTCATCTCATATTTTATTCTATGAATCTTAAATTTTCCCTCTAAGCTTAGTTTTAGGTGTAGAGGATTTTGTGCCGCTTTTATATTATGTTACTCTGTAAGGAATTATGAATAGTAGACGGAATGGATTGAGGTTTTAAATAGGTTTTTAGATAATATACATCAAATTAGAGTAAAAGAAATTACTAAAGTAAACTTACCTTCAAATACGTATCATCTATATACATATATATATATATATATATATATATATATATATATATATATATATATATATATATATATATATATAAATATATAAAGATAAATCAAAATCGACTCAAATAAACACCTTTTTCTCAATTCGAACATGCTTAAAATTTGGCAATATTCTCATTTACCAGTCCCGCCTGACACAGGTCTGTTTCGAGATGTACATTTTATTCACTAAACTAACATGATCTTTGGCTAATATAATGGTAAGTAACATCAACATTATAATTACCAATCACATATCTATTACTTTCTGTGTATATAAATATACCACGCACAACAAACTTCGAAGTTTTTGGGAATATAAATGATAATAAATATGGAAAAAGCCTTAAAACCAGAGTCAAATAGTAAAAAATGAATCTTTAAAAATTAGTTTAAGGACCTAAACCCAAGAACATAAAAATTTATTCAAAATGGTTACCGTCTTTTGCGTATTTCATTAACTGGCACATACACTCATTTTTAGCAGCGTTTATTATGTTTATGGATACAGAGACTTGCCCTAATCTAATTTGATTTTAGATCCTTCATATTGCCAAAGAGCAAGATACCTCCTCTAAAATATTATAAAATCGGTAATCAAGAGGATTAAGGTCTGGAGTTCCAGAGGGTCAGTTTTCAAAGAGTACATGGTCTTCACTTCCTTCTAATTATCAAACGATATCCCGAGGGCTTCACTATCTCCTCCAACATATTTTTCCGATAACGAACTGTCCGTGTATTCAGTTTTACCTGGATTGGAGTTGAGTGACAGTATCCTAAGATATAAATTACCAAACCATCCCTGAATCTTTTGTGCCTCACCCTGAGTACTCTGCGTCGACATAATTTTGAGGATTACATTGTTCCTCTACAGTAAAATCTTCTCTCTCATCTGTCTATAACCGCCGTTTGCGAACCGTTGATAAAATTTTTCTACTTTTGGGACTCCTATTTTACGTAAAGTACTACTTCGATATGTCCCTATGTCTCTAAGATCTTTAGTAATTTGAATAATGCTTCTTAGCTTGATTTTCATTTCGCTTCGCTGACAACACAAATTTCTACGAATTCTGTTTGTTTTACATTATGAACTGCTTCTTTACTTCTGTTATTCTCAGAGAGTAACATTTTTTTACAGAAATCAACACTAAAAATGCTCTTTTGTAATAAGAACAAAATTCTTTTACTTCCTATGCTAATGCAAAGTATTTACCAAACGTTTAAATTTAAAAAAATACTTATGTTACTTCAATTAAAGACAAAAACTTCAAAATTATAATGTAAAATATCACGGGTAAGTAATCATCAAGTACAATACTAAATACTATAATAATTAAAAGACATCTCGATTAAAACAACAGATCAGTTTTAAATTATTCTTTTAAAACTCTAACATTCTTTCTAATATGCACAATTGAATTAAAAAATACTTTCTTTATATATTTTTTCCACGATTTTTGTATTATGGTTCACAATCTTACCGATGTTCCACAGAGAGACCAAGAGAAAATTAATTTTCAAAATCCCTATCGTTTATATTTCTTTATTCAACTGTAGAGATTACTAAACACACACGCAATATTACAAAAGAAGACCTTTTACTAAAATAAGTTAATCAAAATCGGAATTTTGTCACAATGTTTATTACTTTAGATTTTCCGGTATTTATTTAGAGCGTAAACTAACTCGGAACCCCCGTAATATATGAAATATGAAATAATATTTATGTAGTTAGATGTCTGTCAAAATTGGCTGATATTACAATTCACATGTTCTGATTCCTCGGCCACGTCCTATAACCTCGGATCAGGCTCCAGCTGTATTCCGAACTTTTGCGTTAGAACGCAACTAATGAAAATAATAACAAAATTTAACTACAGATATTATTTTAACTAAGAATTTGTAAATTTCAACATGTTAACTCTACTTCCAAAATTTAACTTTTTTTCTTTTGCCAATAAATAAAATTTCAACGTCTTTATTTCTAAACGTAACCATAATACTAAACCTTTTCAAATTAAACTTGGATCTAACTTTTTTGTACCGCATTTATTTTCACACTACTTTTATCCTACAAGGTGAGCGAAAATTTCAGCATAGGAGCAGAATCGTTTCAACTCAATAACACCTAAAATCATTATTTCATTAATATCTCCAAATAGTTTTTTCAAATTTATTATTATTTACAAAATAAATTATAAAAGTAAATAACTGCACATCCACATGCTCATAACAAATATATAGTGTTAAGTTCAGCTTGGCCTTAAGTAAACTGAAAAAAAACAATATTTGGATTTAAACGAGCAATCGGTATCAACAAAAAAGATTAAATAAAGCCGGCAAATTATGTATTTAGAGGTTTAGTGAACATTAAAAAGTGGTTAAAACTAAAAATTTACAATGACTTCTAAAATAATGTAATGTAACAATATCGACAAAAGAATTACTTTCCTTTATAAAACTCATTGCAATTTTAACAAGGAAGTCTGTTTTTAAAAAGAGATGATAATTTTGAAAATAGGCCAAATATTGAAAATAATAACAAAATTTTACTCTAGACATTATATTAATCGAGAATTTGTAAATTGTACCGTCTTAACTCTACTTCCAAAATTTAACATTTTTTCTTATAGCTATAAATAAAATTTCACTATCTCTACTTCTAAACGTAACCGTAACATTAAATCTTTTCAAATTAAACTTGAATCTAACTGTTTCGTACCGCATGTTTTAACACACCACTTTTATCCGACATGGTGGTCGAAAATTCCTGCATAGGTGCATAATCGCTTCAACTCAGTAATGCCTAAAATCATTGTTTCATTAATATCTCCAAATAGTTTTTTTTAAAATTTATTTACAAAATAAATTATAAAAGTAAGTAACAGCACATCCACATGCTCACAGCAAATATATAGTGTTGGGTTCAGCTTGGTCTTAAGTGAACTGAAAAAAGTACTGTTTAGATTTAAACGAGCAATGGATATCGACAAAAAATTCTAAATAAAGTCGACAAATTGTCTATTTAGAGGTTTAGTGAACAATAAAAATTGGCAAAACTTAAAAATTGACAATTACTTCTAAAATAATATAATGTAGTAACAAAGGAATAACGTTTCTTTATAAAACTTATAGAAATTTGAACAGGAAAGTCTGTTTATATAAAGAGATGATAATATTTACAATAGGTCATTTTTTGTATTAATTGAAGCAGATCACAAGGATCACATCGCAAGGTGATTTTAAATATTTTATAGATTTCTGTATATAACCAAAATACTTATTCATAATACTTATTTACGAAAATAATGTATTAATTATTTTTTCTAAACTATTGATTACAATTTGATAATTATTTTATTATTCTATTCGAAAAATTACGGAACATGTAACCGTTAAATACAAAATTTGGCATATTTGGAAATTTCATATGTTTTTTAATTGCTCAGAACTTGAGTTTACTTGGTCGTATCCGGTTTTAATTTTATTTAATTAAATTTTAATTTTAAGTTTAATCGAAATTAGCAGTCCTGAATATGTATGCAATTTATACATAAAAAATATAAGGTGCGCAACATAAAATAACCATTAAATACGAAATTGGACCCATCTGTGCATTTTATACGTCTTAAGATGCTCGTAACTTGAGATTTCTTAGTCGCCCATAGTTGCACATGGTCTAAGAATGTTCGAAATTGTCAGTCCTGGATATCTATATAATTTATATTTCAAAAAAGTAAAGTCCGCAACGTAAAGTAACAATTAAATATAAAATTTGGCCTATATGTGCATTTCATACGTCTTTAAACTGCTTGTAACTAAAGTTTACGTGGTCGAGCATGGTTTTATATGGTACAAGATTACTCAAAATTGTTAGTCCTGAATATCTATACAATTTTATACGTCAACAAAATGAGGTAAACTACAAAACGTAATCATTAAATACAAAATTTGGCCTATTTTTCAATTTTGTACGTCTTTTAATTCGTCATAACTTGACTTTACTTGGTAATCCATGGTTGCACCTGATCTAAATTTGTCAGTCCAAAATATCTATGCAATCTTTACCTGAAAAAATAACGCTTGCAACGTAAAAAAAAACCATTAAGTTCGAAATTTGGCCTCTTTGTCCATTTTAAACGTCTTTTAATTGCTCATAACTTGAGTTTACTCGGTCTCCCGTCGTCGCACGTGGTCTAAGTTTATATAAAATTGTCAGCTCTACATATCTATGCAATTCAAATCTCAAAAAAAGTAATGTTTTCAAGGTACAATTATATTTTTATCCTGTAAAATATACAGGTTATACACTGATGTTATAATGAATCAATAAAATTGACTTTATCACCCTCTAAATCTTAGTATTTTTGGACCAAAACTTTAGAGATCTCTATTTATATCTAATAGAAGGTTTTTAGCACTGCCAAATATAAAAAAAAACTTTTCTTGCGGCCAGTCTAATATATATATATATATATATATATATATATATATATATATATATATATATATATATATATATATATTATTTACTTTCAATTCTTGAGATTTGGGTTCGTTTTATGATTATTTGGTATTCAAAATTACACTTAAATTGACGTTTCGCCCTTTGGTTTAGGACATTTTCATTTTTTCTCTATTTCTACAAAATATATAAATTATAAAAATAAATTACAATTAGGTACACTAGTACAACACAAATTATTTAACACACACAACCATAAAATTTTTACATAAGTTCTTAGTTATATCTTTAAAAATTAAAATCACATGGGATCTACCTTGAATCGTACATATTTTATTTACTACTGACAAGTCATAGTGGCATTCTTATCGATGTAGTTTTTATTTTGTATTATTGATCTGTATTTTTTTTGAATATTAAGCAGGTAGTCTTTTTGTTAATATATTAAGGACGAGTATACACTTTAAAATATTACCTTATTAAATTTGTATAATTATGGCTAATTCCTTTTATATCACTTTTATCACTGACTGTAAATTTCTCATTTTTTTTTTTAATTTCGATCATTTCTTTTATTGCAAGCTTTCCAATATTAATGTCCCTGTTTAAAATATTTGTTTCATGAAAGTTGAAGTCATGTCCAAGTTCCGTTGTGTGTTTGTGAAGTGCCGTTGTTGCATTTTTTGTATACTTGTGTCCATTGGGTTTGTTTTTTAATAATTGGGTCGTCATACCAATATAATGCATTGGACAAACTGCACAAGGTACTGAATAAACCATGTTGGATTGGTTCATGGTTGGTACCTGGCTTTTTAAGTTTGGAAATAGTGAGCTTAGTTTGTTTTGCGTTGTGTGACAAACAGTTAAGTTATATTTTTTTAGAGTGCTTTTTAGTTTTTCTGATAAATCGGGTGTGTAAGGTAGTGGGAGAAATTTGTTCTGATTTTGTTCTTTTGCTTCATCTTTTTTGATTTTTTTATTATAGAATTTGTATGTTCTTGTTTTTATTGTTTGGATGATGTCTTTTTCTCTAAATCCATTTTGTATTAACACTGATATTCGGTCTTACATACATATATATATATATATATATATATATATATATATATATATATATATATATATATATATATAGATGAACTTTTTAATATAATAAAACTGGCTACCAGAGCATCATAATACAAAATATCTCGTTTCATGTCGGCCGAAACTGCATTTATTTCACATATTACATCATATATTGTGAAATATGTATTTAAATTAATATTATAATAGAAACAATAGAATAATATATCATTTCTAATATTTTTACCGTGACAGTTATTACACATGTTCGAAAATGATAAATTGCCAAAATCGATAAGGTTAGAAATTAAATTTTCCGTTATAACCGGCGCATAACACAGATGATTTTATCGAAAATATAATTTTGCACATCTCAATTTTGTATGATAGATCGATTTATGATAAAATAGTTTGCATATTTTACTCTAAAATCAATGTATATCCTATTAGAACACCTTTTTTACAAAAAAAACAGAAACTTTTTGACCTTTAAAAATCCTTTGCTTTGGGCAGTGTTAAGGCAATTTTAAAAAGTTACACTAAAAAAAAAACAAATGTGCTGCTATTTTCTACAGCTGACATATTCAGTCACAATTATTTATATTAAATGTTTTACACACACGAAAATTTGTAACAGCACATCCACATACTCATAATAAATATGTAAATTCCTTTCCTTTAAATAAGAATAAAATTTAAATATCAAGTTTATTCTTTCTTTAATTGAGTGTCTTAAATACTAAATCAGAGGGATTAATATATTTTTTTTATTTTAACATCTGCCTAGTACTAAGAATGTGAGTTTGATTCAATGTGTATCGTTAATTTTTGACATTACGTCAAGTTTACAATAAATGTAACAAAGTTTCAAAGCATTATTTTTGTGTTCATTAAAAAAAAATCACTGTAAGGAATATTTAGGTTTAGAAATAATACGATGAAGTTACTGACTAAAAATCATTATTTAGGGTTCGTGTGTTTTTGAAACTTTGCAGACATAAAAATACAATCAAAATTAGAGGTCCGAGGTGACCACTAACATTTTATTAACTTAAATAAAGTTGATCGCGGAACAAACCTTTTTTATGAAACTTTCCGTTTCAAGAAATTATCATGTTTGAAGCGAGTTTTTCTTGAAAAAAAAAATGTTAATTTTACTGGAAGTTAGGTGACTACATTCGCGTATGTCCTTTTTTTATTAAATAATTTTGACCATTAAAAATCTTGGATTGTTAAAGCAATGTTGTGGTAATTTTAAAAATTTACTAAAGAAAACAAATGTGTTATTACTTTTCATCGTTGATATATTCAGTGACAATTATTTATATCAAATGTCTATTTAAGTTACAAAATAAATCATAAAAATTTGTAACAGCACATCCACATACTCATAATAATTATGTAAATTCGTTTTCTTTAAATAAGAATAAAATTTATGTAACAAAATCAAATTTATATTTTTCTGTGTCATATTATAAAAAAGTAATTATTTAGGGTTGGTGTGTTTTTGAAACTTTACAGGCATAAAAATGCAAACAAAATTAGAAGTCCAAATTGACCACTAACATTTTTTGTTTTTTAAATAAAATTGATCGCGAAACAACACTTTTTTATGAAACTTTCAAAAATTTTAACAAAGCTAGTTTTTTCTGGGAGAAAATTGTAAATTTTACCAGGGAAAGGAAGTTACGTAACTACATTCACGTAGGTCCTTTTGTTTTATTTGAGCAATTCTGACCAGTAATAATCTTTGATTATTGAAGCAATGTTGAGGTAATTTTAAAAATTTGCACTAAAAAAACAAATATGTTGTTACTTTCCCTAGCTGATATATACAGTCACAATTATTTATATCAAAAGTTCATTTAAGTTTCAAAATAAATCATAAAAATTTGTAACAGCACATCCACATACTCATAATAAATATGTAAATTCCTTTGCTTTAAATAAGAATAAAATTTATATAACAAAATCGAATTTATATTTTTCTGTGTCATATTATAAAAAATAATTATTTAGGTTTGGTGCGTTTTTGAAACTTTACAGGCATAAAAATGCAAATAAAATTAGAAGTCCGAATTGACCACTAACATTTTGTTTTTTTAAATAAAATTGATCGCCAAACAACACTTTTTTATGAAACTTTCAAAAATTTTAACAAATTGTCTTGTTTGAAGCTAGTTTTTTCTGGGAGAAAATTGTAAATTTTACCAGGTAAAGGAAGTTACGTAACTACATTCACGTAGGTCCTTTTGTTTTATTTAAGCAATTCTGACCAGTAATAATCTTTAATTATTGAAGCAATGTTGAGGTAATTTTAAAAACTTACACTAAAAAAACAAATATGTTGTTACTTTCCCTAGCTGATATATCCAGTCACAATTATTTATATCAAAAGTTCATTTAAATTTCAAAATAAATCATAAAAATTTGTAACAGCACATCCACATACTCATAATAAATATATAAATATCTTTCCTATAAATAAGAATAAAATTTAAAGGTCAAGTTTATTCATTCTTTATTTGATTGTTTTAAATATCGAAATCAGAGGGATTACTCTTTTTTTTATTTCTTTCTATTTTAAAATCTGCTTAGTACTAAGAACGTAGGTTCGATTTAATGTATATCAATAATTCTTGATAATACTTCAAGTTTACATTAAATGTAACAAAATTTCAAAACTTTGTTTTTGTGTTCATTGAAAAAAAAATCACTGTAGGGAATGCTCAGGTTTAAAAAGTAATAATACAAAGAATTTACTGACAAAAAATAATTACTTAGAGTTTGTATGTTTTTGAAACTTTGGCAACATAAAACTGCAGTCAAAATTGGAAGTCCGAGTTGACCATTAACATTTTGTTTACTTAAATTTATCGCGAAACAATCCTTTTTTAAGAAACTTTCCAAAATTTTAACAAATTATCTTGTTTGATTACATTCGTGCATGTCCTTTTTTTATTAAAGCAACAGCTAATAGTAAAATTTAATAAAAACTAAAAGACACTCTATAAAGCAAAAGGTTTATGCATATTCAGTCACGAAATTAGACGTAAGGCAAGACCAGCATGTTGTGCCCTAAATATTATCCAAACTTGCGCCCTTTGAAGAGGTGCTAGGTGTTAACTTGAAAAATCGAGTTGGCTTATTTTATCTGGTAGGTTCTTTTTAAAGTTTTTAAAACTACAATAGTTTTAAGTAAAGACCAAAAAATTCAATTCATGTCGAGAATCGTTCAAAAAATAATCATGAATATACAAGATTTGTAGGAATTTTTTTTGAATTTCTAATGTAGTACGTAAAAATGATTTTTGGAATGTTGCATAGTTCTTTAAAATACCGAAATAAAACTTAGCCTACAAATTACTTCCTTAAGTTACTTTTTTAAAAATCCAAAATGCTATTTTTAACATTTTCAGTCCTCAAGACCAACTTTACTAAGTAGACCGGGCATTGCTTTTCGCCTTGGTTGGTGTTTATAACACCAAACAATTTTAAACTGGAAAATAAGAATTTTTACTTGTAAAACGTATTCATTTAACTTCACAATTCCTGTACATTGAAAACATTTTTAGGTTACGTTGTTTGCGATACGATACAAAAATGATATTAATTATTATACACAGGGCGTTACGAAAATCATTTATTATGTGTAATTGGGTAATTCTTTGGGTCAACCACTTTTTTTTCTTAATTCCGATATTTTTTAAATAATATGAAAATTCCAATTACCAACCTCTATGGGACGCACGTTAGCATTGTTGCCAAATGTTCATCTTTTTCTGACATCATGATATAAAAATGTTTTATACGTGAATATTAAAAATTTCTAGAAGTTCAGTGTTAATGTTTTTATGATGTAGAGTGCTGAATCTAGTATATTCTTTGTCTAAAATTAAATAAACGATATTTAATGGCAGGGCTCGGAAATAAATATTTTTAGAGAAAAAAGCCTATTATTTAAACTGTTTTCTTAAAAATTTTACCACGAATAACGATATCAGTAAATTAAATCACAAAATTTTTTATGGTATTGTAGTGGAAAACAATCGATTCATTTAGAAGAAGTATTATATTATTATTTAAACCTCTGGACTTTGAGAAACCTCATTTCCGATGTTTGTCTACCTTTTTGTCAATTGATCTGTCTATGTGCATCTCGATCTATTTTTATGTCTGTTTATCTGCATATCTATCTGCCAGTTGGCTGCATAACTTTCGAACGAAATAAAAAATTAATTTCGAGTGTAGTACTCATAAAATATTTAAAGCAGGATAGCAGGAGTGTGAGTCTAATAAACTTTGGATGTTTTTAGCGTTATATTTAACGGATTTTCCTATTTTTTAATTGAAATAGAGATTTAATTTTGAGTATAACAATTGTAATTCAAGATATTATGAGTGAAAAGATAATAGGGTGGATTAAAGATGTGTCATATATGTTTTTAGGATTCTTGGAGGCGAGGAATCTGAAAATGTTTATATATTTTTTTCATTATTTTCAATTTAAATAGTACTAGTACGTAAAGAAACATGTCAGGTTTAATTGAGATAACTGTAAAGCTCATTTTCAATCGTCTTAATTTTATTTTGTGTAATGTGGAGGTTGCTTAGATTCATGTACTCTTGAGTGTGAGAAAGATAAATTCAGTATTTATTTTGGAATAATTAATATCGCCATTTTCCCTATCACTGACGAATTAAAAACAAAAGTGTGGCCTCTTGCTACTTTAATTTCATTTTCTTTGCTTCATAAAAATATTTTCTTTCCTAATAGCTGAATTTGACAAGGATAGCAATGCTTTTACCCAAATTCTATGAGAAGAACTGCTTTTATTATTTTCATAAACTGGACCTACATATATGGGGAATAAATTCAATTTAATAAACAAAACATGTAATTACCTGCGTTTCCGTAATTGCAAGTATTATTATTATTTGCATTGATTTTATTCTAAATTAGAATATTATTAATTTATACTCGAGTAAAACAACATATTATATTAAAACCCATACATTTAAATCAGGCTTATGCTCAAAAAATATCTACCGAACTAATGTTGAATTGGTGAATCAGATATGTCTATTTACAGATAAATTGATTTTATAAGCGGTTTTCCATATCTTTTTGATGGTATTTATTCTTTTGATCATGCAGGGATATATCGCAAAAGCAAATGAAAATTAACAACACTTTAGTCTAAATAAAGTTTTTGAGTTACCAAATAGAATTTTCCTTTACGTTCAGTAACTAATAATCTTCAAATTCTATTCATTAAGGATCTACATCAATACTCCACCTAAACGTATAGAAGAGGAGTTAACTTTCCTATTTGCAGACGATACAGGCCGCATTGTTTCTGCCACAAATTTGGATGAACTTCTGAGAAAATAATTTACTTTTTTTACAGTTCCCTAGATATTGTAAACGAAATAGTTGAATTATTAACTATGAAAAGACTAAAGTAATATGTTTCAAAAGTAATATTGGAACTGGACTTAATCGTTGAAATTTTAAATTTAACGGCGGATCATTGTGGTGCGTTCCCTCATACAATTTCTAGGTAGGTATATTTACTCGCGATTAAATTAAACAGCAAATATTGAGTCATTTTGGATATATAAAACTAAATACGTCCGTATTTGTTTTGAATTGCTTGAAAGTATGTTTTCACGGACAGGCCTCATTTGAATATGGTCTTATGAGGACGGAGTAGTGACGTTAGTCGACTTTTCTTTGTTAGTCTAAAACGTATTATCAAAAATTCTTTGCTATATATATATATATATATAGACCCTAAAAAAACATTCATATGCATTTAGACAGAAATATAAATATGTAAAGCAAAAAATAAAAATGAATTTATAAAAAAAAACGAATATAAAATAAAAATTCACAATTATCATCTAAATAGAATTAATGACTCAATAAAGTGGAAAATGGCACACATTTGGACTCGGTAATTTCTAGTAACTAAAAACATCATATTACACTCCAGAGGACCTGTTAAATTTATAGTAGCGAAAAGTAAATCTAAAATTACGGCTGAGGCCTGATTTTTTTTTTCAAGAATATCAGTATTGCTGAAAAAACGAAAGTTTAAAGTGGTTCTAAAATATATATAGACCTTAAAAAAAACATTCATATGCATTTAGACAGAAATATAAATATGTAAAGCGAAAAATAAAAATGAATTTATAAAAAACATCGAATATAAAATAAAAATTCACAATTATCATCTAAATAGAATTAATGATTCAATAAAGTGGAAAATGGCACACATTTGGACTCGGTAATTTCTAGTAACTAAAAACATCATATTACACTCCAGAGGACCTGTTAAATTTATAGTAGCGAAAAGTAAATCTAAAATTACGGCTGAGGCCTGATTTTTTTTTTCAAGAATATCAGTATTGCTGAAAAAACGAAAGTTTAAAGTGGTTCTAAAATATATATAGACCTTAAAAAAACATTCATATGCATTTAGACAGAAATATAAATATGTAAAGCGAAAAAAAAATAAAAATGAATTTATAAAAAAACATCGAATATAAAATAAAAATTCACAATTATCATCTAAATAGAATTAATGATTCAATAAAGTGGAAAATGGCACACATTTGGACTCGGTAATTTCTAGTAACTAAAAACATCATATTACACTCCAGAGGACCTGTTAAATTTATAGTAGCGAAAAGTAAATCTAAAATTACGGCTGAGGCCTGTTTTTTTTTTTTCAAAAATATCAGTATTGCTGAAAAAACGAAAGTTTAAAGTGATTCTAAAATATATATAGACCCTGAAAAAACATTCATATGCATTTAGACAGAAATATAAATATGTAAAGCAAAGAATAAAAATGAATTTATATAAAAAAACGAATATAAAATAAAAATTCACAATTATCATCTTAATGATTCAATAAAGTGGAAAATGGCACACATTTGGACTTGGTATTTTCTAGTAACTAAAAAACATCATATTATACTCCAGAGAACCTGTTAAATTTATAGTAGCGAAAAGTAAATCTAAAATTACGGCTGAGGCCTGTTTTTTTTTTCAAAAATATCAGTATTGCTGAAAAAATGAAAGTTTAAAGTGGTTCTAAAATATATATAGACCCCAAAAAAAAAAACATTCATATGCATTTAGACAGAAATATAAATATGTAAAGCCAAAAAAATTAGTTTCTAAAAGCATCGAATGTAAAATAAAAATTCACAATTATCATCTAAATGGAATTAATGATTCAATAAAGTGGAAAATGGCACACATTTGGACTCGGTAATTTCTAGTAACTAAAAACATCATATTACACTCCAGAGGACCTGTTAAATTTATAGTAGCGAAAAGTAAATCTAAAATTACGGCTGAGGCCTGATTTTTTTTTTTCAAAAATATCAGTATTGCTGAAAAAACGAAAGTTTAAAGTGGTTCTAAAATATATGTAGACCCTAAAAAAACATTCATTTGCATTTAGACAGAAATATAAATATGTAAAGCAAAAAATAAAAATGAATTTATAAAAAACATCGAATATAAAATAAAAATTCACAATTATCATCTAAATAGAATTAATAATTCAATAAAGTGGAAAATGGCACACATTTGGACTCGGTAATTTCTAGTAACTAAAAAACATCATATTTTACTCCAGAGAACCTGTTAAATTTATAGTAGCGAAAAGTAAATCTAAAATTACGGCTGAGGCCTGTTTTTTTTTTCAAAAATACCAGTATTGCTGAAAAAAACGAAAGTTTAAAGTGATTCTAAAATTACGACTGACTCAGTATTGATCAAAAAACAGAAATTTAATTTCCGACAAAAATTTATCGTCATCTTTAAGATCTTTCTTCAGTCGTCATTTGTAAAAGGAGGTTTTTAAGATGAGGTATCTTTTTTAATACGTTATATGACCCACTTAAATATGTCAATTCACTAGTAAATAACAATGTTAATTATTTATTCATTCAAATTCATTAGCATTATTATTATAATTCTTATCTAAAGTCATGGTATTGGAATAAATGGCCATCAACGTCTGTCTTTTTATTGATTCTATTCGTATTGGTATGTATCTTTACCATTTCTAGAAATACCATTTTATGATTATAATTTTTTATTCGTACTGATAGATTTTCATTAGATACATTGCTTTGGCTATAACAAAAACATTTTTTATGAATTTTAAATTGAATTTTTAATGAAACTAATAACTATTTAACTAAAATACATCTTTCGGGTTATTGTTGCTTTAAATAGTAATCCACAATTAAGATAAAATTTGCCATTTCCATGCCAAATGTAAAATCAAATTAACAATTATAATTTGTTAAACCAAAAAAAAGTTGAAAAGTGGCATTATTTAAATAATCTATAGAGAAAGAATCATTTTTTATTGTAGCCCTGAAAAATCTTGGTAGCTATAAATATGCATATTTATTGTATATATATATATATATATATATATATATATATATATATATATATATATATATATATATATATATATATATAAACCATAACTATCATAAAAGTAGTGTTCCTAATATGTCAGCTTTATCCTGAATATTTTTTCCACATATGCATTTAAAAATCTCTAATTTATGCTAGTTGTTACAAATTGAATATTATTAAAAAAACCTTTTTGTATTTAACCAAGCCTAAAAGTACAACTGGTTGAAAATTGTTACTCTTCTTCACAGAAATTCTCTGATTATATGCAAAACCATCATTATTAAATTTCTCAATTTTGTCTTTAGCGTAACAATAATAATTTTTTTTATCGTTGGTGATTTTTAGATGTTATCTTCCAGTTTGATAAAACCTCAACAAAAATAATTGACAATTAAGGAAATTAAAAGATTAACACTATAACTCTATCGTGGGTTTCTATCAAAAAAAGACTTTAGGAAATTAATGAATATTCTTGCTTTAAAGAACCTGGCAAGTTTTAAAAAACTTCTCAAAACCTTATTTCAGTTTTTTTTTTGATAAATGAACTTTCTTATTTTTTTTCGTTGTATTAATTACTTAAAAATCATATTTAAATCATTAGAGCTACCTACGTGTATAGTAATAGAACATATGGAAAATTATGTGCAAATAATATATTCTAACTTGGTAACTTTTGATAGAAAGAACAAACATTTTTTTCTTGTAAACACTGACCAAATAATGGCAAATACAAATTCGTATTTTAGATATCTAAAAGCACAATTATATTATAAAATTTTTAATAAAATAGCATTTGTTGTACGAACTCCTCAGGCGCTTTAAGCTCATAATATATATTATCTATAAAACATTCCAATACTCGAAACAATCAAATACTGTGAATTATTAAACTCACCAAGTTTTGTAGATTTTTGGGCCAATTTTCTGGATTAAGATCAGAATATTTAACATTTTTTTTAGTTTAAAGCAAATTTTAAAAAATGCTTCAAAAAACTATTATTCATTTGACAAATAAGAATTGTAGAAGTTCGTAGCCTCTTGAGAGACAATAAGTAATACGGGACGAATGCAGTTAGTAAGCTAAGTTCACTGTATCAAATGGGGGGTATATATCAAATCTCTATGATGTTTGAGTTTAGTAGAAATTTAGGTCCTTTATTTAAAACTTTTCAATATACGCATTATTATAAACCGATCTTTTCTGAGCGCAAGATTTTTTACTAAATATACCAAGTTAACTTCTGGATTACTACCAAACTACTGAACATTTCCTTAGTTTTAAGCAAATTTGACTAAATAGGTCAAAAGGGATACCTTTAATTATTCATTTGTAAAATAAAAATAATAGAAATACGTAGTCTCTTGAGAGACAAAAGATAATAAGTGACGATTGCAGGGAGTGAGTTGAGTTCACTGTATTAAATGGGGTATACTTCAGATCTCTCTAAAGTTTCAGTGGCGTTTAATAAAAAATCTCGTTTAGTTAAAACTTTTTAATATGTACAATATTATAAATCAATACTCTCTGAGCTTTTTTTAATAAATAAACCAAGTTTACTACTACTTTCATAATTTTATTAATAATTAATTTTATTTTTGAACATTCACTTCTCGACACAAGTGCGAATAAATAAACAAGAAAAATTTCAATTTTAAATAATAATATTTCAGAATTAGGAATTTCCAATGTGTGTTAAATAAACATTTATTTATATTGTATTAATAAGCGATTTTCGAAAATTTTTGTTTACTTGCTCATTTACAGTCTGAATATTAAGGATGATGTGTCGAAAAAGCATACTGTGAACTGTAATTACCTTACTGTCGAATGTTTATTTTCTGTTAGTATAATATATGTCCCTGAGTGACTTTTCACGAAGATGTGTCTTCTGGTTTCCCATGTAACTTTCTATGATTACATAGACCAGTACGTCTGAAAAACGAAAACAAAGCAGAATTTTAAAGCATGTTATAGTGGCTTCAATTAATGGTAGTTGACTAAAACAGAATAATTGTGAAAATGGTGAATGTTTAAGAAAAAAACAAATCTGAAGTAAGATATTTTTCGAAGGAACAAATATATAAAGAGTGTTAATATAAAAACTTTTCTCTTCATTTAACTGAATAGAATTTTATGTAGTTTAAGTACGTCTAAAAAGCTAGCCGAGGAAAACTAAAAACCAGTTCGGATAACATTGTTCCAAAAAAAAAAGCGAGATTAAAATTTAAAGTGCAATTCTTGTGTATGCAGACATAGCAGTAGAAAATGAACTGTAACTGATAATTTAACGAATTTTAACATCATATTTTACCCTAATTTTCTTAAAGATAAATATTTTTGAAAAATATCATAAAAACTGATCTTTTTAAACCTATAGAACTGAAATTAACTAAATTTAGTAATTTGAAGGAACCAAACTTATTATTTAATAACTTGTGGAGGGAAGTTAAACTAGCGAGAATTCCACATTTGGCATGCGCGATGACATGACAAATGTTACTATTTAATTAAAACATTATCAACCCAACTTTTCCCTTCATTTAGCTGAATAGAATTTTATGTAGTCTAAGTACATCTAAAAAACTATCCGAGAAAAACTAAAAAACTAGTTTGAAAAACGTGTTTCCAAAAAAAAAAACTAGTTTAAAATTCAAAATGCAATTCTCTTTTACGCAGATAAGCCAATAGAAAATGCACTGCAGCTGTTAATTTTACGAATTTTAACATCATACTTTAACATAAATATTTCTGAAAAATATCACAAAAAACTGATCTTTTTAAACCTGTAACCCTCTTCATCCCTCGTAAAGTTTAAAGCTAAAATCTTTTATAGACGGACGCATCAATTATAAATGCGTCATAACTTCATTATTGCTACGAGGTAAATGAAATGTTTACAAATGTCTGATATACATTAAAATTGCTTTGAAATTAACAAAATTTAGTAATTCGAAGGAATCAAACCAAACAAATCATAGAGAAAAGTTAAACTAGCGAGAATTTTACGTTGCACAAGAGATAGCATGAAAAAGGTTACTATTTAATTAAAGTAGTGGATATCTTTTGGAGGATCTACATTATCAACTCAACTTTCTCCTTCATTTAGCTGAATAGAATTTTATATAGTTTAAGTAAGTCTGGAAAACCAGCCGACAAAAACTAAAAACCAGTTTGGATTGGAATTCAATTTTACTAATTTTAACATCATATTTCACTATAAATATTTCTGAAAAATATCACAAAAAATTGATCTTTTTAAACCTATAACCCTCTTCATCCCTCATAAAGTTTAAAGCTAAAATCTTTTATATACGGATGCGTCAATTATAAATGCGTCATAACCTCACTATTGCTATGAATTTTAACATAATATTTTAGGGCTGCATTCTCGAACACTTTCGAATTATGTAAAAAAATCGATTTTTTTGAATTTTTACCAAATATTTTAAAATTTTCATACATTACATGTATCAGAGAACTCAGAAAAAATATGTGCTCTATCATGAGGTAAATGAAATGTTGACAAATGTCAGAAATGCATTAAAATTAACCAAATTTAGTAATTTGAAAGAATCAAACTTATTATTTAATAAATCGTAGAGAAAAGTTAAACTAGCGAGAATGTCCCGTTGCACAAGAGATAGCATGAAAAAGTTACTATTTAACTAAATTAGTGGATATCTTTTGGCATATCTACATTATCAACCCAACTTTTCCCTTCATTTAGCTGAATAGAATTTTATAGAGTTTCAGTACGTATGAAAAACTAGCCGAGAAAAAGTAAAATCCAGTTTAGATAACATGGTTTCAAAAAAAAGAGATTCAAATTTAAAGTGCAATTCTTTTGTATGCAGTCATGCCAATAGAAAATGCACTGTAACTGATAATTTTACGAATTTTAACATCATATTTGACCATACTTTTCTTAAAGATAAATATTTTTTAAAAATATCCCAAAAAATTGATCTTTTAAATCTGTAATCCCCCATAAAGTTTAAAGCTAAAATCATTTATATACGGACGCATCAATTAAAAATCCTTTATAACTCCATTATTGCTACAAATTTTTACCGTAATATTTTAGGGCTAAATTCTCGAACACTTTCAAATTATGTAAAACAAATCGATTTTTTAAATTTCACAAAATATATATTCAAAAGAATCAAACTTATTGTTTAAAAATCTGTGGAGAAAAGTTAACCTAGCGAGAATTCCACGTTGGGTAAGACATGGCATGAAAAACGTTACGATTTAATAAAGTAGTGGATATATTTTAGCGGATCTACATTATCAATCCAATTTTTCTCTTCATTTAGCTGAATAAAATTACATTGAAATTAAATAAATTTAGTAATTTGAAAGAATCAATCTTATTATTTAATAATTTGTGGAGAAAAGTTTAAACTAGCGAGAATGTCCCGTAGCACAAGAGATAGCATGAAAAATGTTACTATTTAACTAAATTAGTGGATACCTTTTGGCGGATCTACATTATCAATTCAACTTTTCCCTTCATTTAGCTGAATAGAATTTTATAGAGTTTCAGTACGTCTAAAAACTAGCCGAGAAAAACTAAAAAACCATTAAATGGATAACCTGGTTCCAAAAGGAAGAGTTTCAAATTTAAAGTGCAATTCTCTTGTATGCAGTCATGTCAATAGAAAATGCACTGTAACTGACAATTTTACTAATTTCAAAGTCATATTTTACCATACTTTTCTTAAAGAAAATATTTTTGAAAAATATCACAAAAAATTTATCTTTTAAATCTGTAAACCACCATAAAGTTTAAAGCTAAAATCATTTATATACGGACGAGTCAATTAATAATCCGTCATAACTCCAATATTGCTAGGAATTTTAACGTAATATTTTAGGGCTAAATTCTCGAATACTTTTAAATTATGTAAAACGAATCGATTTTTTAAATGTTTACAAAATATTATAAAAATTTCACACTTTACATGATTTAGAAAACTCAGGAAAATATATACTCTAGCATGAGGTAAATGAGATGTTTATAAATGTCTGGTATACACATTGGAATTAACCAAATTTAGTAATTCAAAAGAATCAAACTTATTGTTTAAAAATCTGTGGAGAAAAGTTAACCTAGCGAGAATTCCACGTTGTGCAAGAGATGGCATGAAAAACGTTACGATTTAATTAAAGTAGTGGATATCTTTTAGCGGATCTACATTATCAACCCTACTTTTCTCTTCATTTAGCTGAATAGAATTACATTGAAATTAAATAAATTTAGTAATTTGAAAGAATCATTCTTATTATTTAATAAATCGTAGAGAAAAGTTAAACTAGCGAGAATGTCCCGTTGCACAAGAGATGAAAAAGTTACTATTTAACTAAATTAGTGGATATCTTTTGGCGGATCTACATTATCAATTCAACTTTTCCCTTCATTTAGCTGACTAAAATTTTATAGAGTTTCAGTACGTCTAAAAACTAGCCGAGAAAAACTAAAAACCAGTTTGGATAACCTGGTTCCAAAAAGAAAAGTTTCAAATTTAAAGTGCAATTCTCTTGTATGCAGTCATGTCAATAGAAAATGCACTGTACCTGATAATTTTACTAATTTTAAAGTCATATTTTACCATACTTTTCTTAAAGATAAATATTTTTGAAAAATATCACAAAAAATTGATCTTTTAAATCTGTAAACCACCATAAAGTTTAAAGCTAAAATCATTTATGTACGGACGAGTCAATTAATAATCCGTCATAACTCCAATATTGCTAGGAATTTTAACGTAATATTTTAGGGCTAAATTCTCGAATACTTTCAAATTATGTAAAACGAATCGATTTTTTAAATGTTTACAAAATATTATAAAAATTTCACACTTTACATGATTTAGAAAACTCAGGAAAATATATACTCTAGCATGAGGTAAATGAGATGTTTATAAATGTCTGGTATACACATTGGAATTAACCAAATTTAGTAATTCAAAAGAATCAAACTTATTGTTTAAAAATCTGTGGAGAAAAGTTAACCTAGCGAGAATTCCACGTTGTGCAAGAGATGGCATGAAAAAGGTTACGATTTAATTAAAGTAGTGGATATCTTTTAGCGGATCTACATTATCAACCCAACTTTTCTCTTCATTTAGCTGAATAGAATTACATTGAAATTAAATAAATTTAGTAATTTGAAAGAATCAATCTTATTATTCAATAATTTGTGGAGAGAAAAGTTAAACTAGCGAGAATGTCCCGTAGCACATGAAAAATGTTACTATTTAACTAAATTAGTGGATATCTTTTGACGGATCTACATTATCAACTCAACTTTTCCCTTCATTTAGCTGACTAGAATTTTATAGAGTTTCAGTACCTCTAAAAACTAGCCGAGAAAAACTAAAAACCAGTTTGGATAACCTGGTTCCAAAAAGAAGAGTTTCAAATTTAAAGTGCAATTCTCTTGTATGCAGTCATGTCAATAAAAAATGCACTGTACCTGATAATTTTACTAATTTTAAAGTCATATTTTACCATACTTTTCTTAAAGATAAATATTTTTGAAAAATATCACAAAAAATTTATTTTTTAAATCTGTAAACCTCCATAAAGTTTAAAGCTAAAATCATTTATATACGGAAGAGTCAATTAAAAATCCGTCATAACTCCATTATTGCTAGGAATTTTGACGTAAAATTTTAGGGCTAAATTCTCGAACACTTTCAAATTATGTAAAACAAATCGATTTTTTAAATGTTTACAAAATATTATAAAAATTTCACACTTTACATGAATTAGAAAACTCAGGAAAATATATACTCTAGCATTAGGTAAATGAGATGTTTATAAATGTCTGGTATACACTAGAATTACGTTGAAGTTAACTGAATTTAGTAATTCAAAAGAATCAAACTTATTGTTTAAAAAGTTGTGAAGAAAAGTTAAACTAGCCAGAATTCCACGTTGTACAAGAGATAGCATGAAAAATGTTACAATTTAATTAAAGTAGTGGATATCATTTAGCGGATCTACATTATCAACCCAACTTTTCTCTTCATTTAGCTGATTAGAATTACATTGAAATTAAATAAATTTAGTAATTTGAAAGAATCAAACTTATTATTTAATAATTTGTGGAGAAGAGTAGAACTAGCGAGAATTCCACGTTGTACAGGAGATGGCATGAAAAATGTTACTATTTAATTAAAGTAGTGGATAATTTTTGGCGGATTTACATTATCAACCCCTTTTGCTAGAAATTCTAAACAACGTTTTTCAACTTTTTCTTCTATAATCATTTTAACTAGGATCCTAAACTAGAGATGTATGTTCAAAAATCGCGGATAGATCTCACGAACATAAACTTTATTCCTTCAATTTTATGATAAAATAAATTAATTATCTTGTTTTTTAGACCAAGGCCATTCATGTATATTGTTTAGTTGATTCTACAGAGCACATAACAATGTTCTATAGGTTAAAAGATGGAATATATCTTGGGATCGTCAGCAAATAATAATTTCTTGCGAGTCCAAACTGAAATCATTTATAAATAAGGTAGATTAAAAGGGTCTCAAATTGGAGTCCAAAGAAGCACCTGGACTTAAAATGTTTTTATCTATTCTAAACTCGTTATAATAAATAAAATTATCTTTAAACTCCAAGTAAAACGTTTTATTACAGCAATGAAAAAACTTATATTTCACAAAATTATCATGACAGGTCAGTCAAAATAATTTTCCATCATCCTATGTATTACGAGCACATAAAAGAAAAATAAAATCAAATAAATACAGCTAAATGAAATACACTTTTTAACACTTTCACCTCGATAAAATAATAAAAAAAACATTATCTGCAAAAAAATTCCAAATTAAATCACTTAAACCCTCAAAAACACAGAAAACCGTGGAGATTACTCAATTACACTCTAATGGGGTGAAAAAACATCCCGTTAAAAATAAAAAACGGCCTTAAAATTGCTTTTAAATTGCCTCGTTTACAAGGTTGCTTTAATTGAAAAAAACCGTATACTAAATGTAGGGAAGAAAGTATTGGATATATTCTTAAGAGTTCTACTACATAAAAAATTACTATTTCGAAATAAAACCGTTACAAATTACTTCATATCATATAATGGGTTTATAATAAAATAAACTTTAAGTAGAATCAGTCAGTAAGAAAGGGGTACATTCATTATAGTATTGATTCATCAACATCAGCTTCATATTCTTTTATCCCCCTTCAGTGACGAAGAGCATGATCCACTAACTATTTATTTTACGAAGTCAAACTACAAAAATTTGTAGTCGATATATAGTATTAAATCCTCTGGAAGTGTTAAACCACGTTCCTGGATGATCTGTTTTTGACCCATTGTTATATATCTTGTATACTTCAGCTTTTGTCAACCATGTCATAAGAGAACGTTCTACTTTTAGACCAGAATTTAAAATTTGTACACAGAACACCAAGATATAGTTACAGACGCGGCTCCGTAGAATGTACCAACCTAGAATATTGAGAATATGATTGGATCTTTGGTACAGTACACCGGATCCACTAACCGAGGGTTTTGTTCGAGAGTTAAAAAATTGCCTTAAAAGGCAACGTTTGGGACTGAACCAAGGATAAGACTTTTGATTATATCATTACAGAAAGAACTAATAAAATATATTCAGGATGAGAATGACGTTCGAAGACTTATCGAAAATAAGAAAGAAATTAACCTCACCAAAGATAATGGTTAAGCTGATGATGACAATACTTGAAGAAATGTTGACGAAGATGGAAGTTCTTCTATTGGAAATAACATCGAAAAGGCTAGAAAAATAGCTGCAACAATTAACAATAAAAATATTTAAAATAGCATATTATTAATCAATGCAGATTTGCTTCAAATTGTCAATGAATATGTCTGAAAAATTATAAAACAAAACTAATTTATTTTAATCTGCCTTCAAATATTAAGCAGGAAATAAAAAAGTCATTCTGACTTTAAAGTAATACAGTCGGGAGAAATCTTGGTGTAATCTTTGACCAAAAAATAAATATTTCAAATTAAACTTATAATTTTGAAGACTATGTAGATAATGAAGCAAATCTTAAAACTGTGCATGCTATTATTCTAAGTGGCCTATTTACAATATAGACAACAAAAATAAGCAGAAAAATATAAATTTTAAACAATATTTGTGTCAGTTTTTCTAAGAGGCCTAAAAAATACAATCATCTATCACCAACCTTCAATCAACATAACTTGATAAAACTAGAATATAGAAGTGAAATCCACCTAACTTGTTTTATTCATAAAGTAATGTTAACGCAAAAGTCTAATTAGTTATTTTACAAATTTAAATTCGGAGATAACATTCCAAATCTTAACACCAAAAATCAAAATAATTTATAACAGTATAGCATATAATCTAAAAAATTAAATTTTCATTTAGTTCATTATGACGTCTGAGCGATGAATAGGTTCATATTTTGTGGCTCGTTTCGGATTTCGTGATTTATTTTCTAAAGGAACTTCATCGACTTGTTTTCCTTATGATTTATGATTTATTGTGTCTTTTTTTATTTAACAGAACAGAGATATTTGTTTCTTTTTATCTGGTAACTTAACGAAACTGAGAAATAATAATAAAATAATATATCTAGAATTTAAAAACTTAATAACTGATTCTATAGTCAAATTGTAGTAAATTGGTAGGTACTCTTAATAAAAAAAGACCGAATCAAAATGCCTAATACTTCTTTTCACGTATATTTTTCTCTTCCGCACGCGTTCATTGAATTTTTTCTCGCACGGTCCCAAAAGGGGAAAGGTTTTTTGCATTCAACAAGTTGCTTTTTAAATGGAACAAGATAAATTATTTAGTTTAGGAAGAAAAACGTGCCAGAAAGTTGGTGGTTAAACTTATTTAGAGGTTTTAAGGGATTTTTTCGAGTCGTTATTTAATTTTGGAGGATTTGAAGTATTTTATGTTCGATTACAACGACACAACTTATAAAACTTAAATTAATAACAATAATTTAAAGATAAACGCAGTCATGTGGTTTCGTGTATGCTATTTGTAATATTGCTGATATATTGCCTCTATCGCTTTATATTATTAGGTGAATAAATTAAATAAACCGAAGAATTCACTGTTGCGACTGTATTGATTTAACTCAAATTTAACTAAAAAACGTCATTTATGTGAAAAATATGTTACGTGTTTATATGTTTATCCTCATGTACAATTGTACAAAATCTGGTCTATCATACTCCGTAAAATTATGTGATTACAAACAAAAATAAAACGTTTCAAAAATACGCTGTTAGAAACTAACTTTAAATGCTTTAAAAAAGTAATAGGATTTGTTAGAAATATTTCAGATGTTAATTACCTTTAAAAATTAAAGGTTTCAATTCTGTGTTGTATTTAACCACAAAGCTATACCAACCTTACATTCAGGTACAAGCTGGGTTTTTTTATTAAGAAGTTTTCCCAGCAAACTAAATTAAAAAAATTACCCTAATTTTAATAGGAACAGCCAAAATACCTTTACGAAGAAATACAAGTAATAATAGTAATTAATTGATAAATATCCGGAAATGACTAAAAAACATTATGGCGTACGTAAGGCCTGGTATACCAACTATGCAGAGCACCAACACGCCGCAAGGCCCTACAGTGGATGAATATACTAAAAAGCACACTGTATCCACTGACTCAAAAACTGTAACCCAAACTTGTAAATTTTATTGAGTATTAATAAAGCTTTTTTATATTTGACATTCTGGTTAACGCTTCGCTATATTGTGCAGTTATATGGGCACGCCAGTGTGTAAAAGTATAAAAAACAGTTTTCTATGCTTGTTTATAATTTAATGGCCAGAGTTTCAAACAAAGTCTATTATAAATACGAAAGATAAAAATAATACAAAATGTAGTCCAATATTATCAAGGTAATTATCAGCAATTTACCTAGACATATATAATATAAGACAAAAATTACGATTATTATTGCTTTGTATTACTTTATGATGAAAACAGCATAACAATGTACCACAAAATTAGTAAAAAATGTTTAAGAAGATAGAAAAATAGTTAATAATGTCAGGAATCTGTAGTAGTTTTTGGTTCTGAACTATGTCATTCGGGTTAATTCTGATACTATATAATTTAAGGCAGCGAACCTTTCCCTATATAAGGATATATAAATTACTTCCGTAATTGTTCCAGTATTTATCATCCGTTAATGCGCAATTACGTGATGTTCTTTAAAGCAGCAGAGGCGGTCGTACTAAAAGCATCTCATTTTTACATCCATATAGGTATCTGATACTACAAAATACCTTTTTGGGGATTTGTGCCTCCTTTCATAGTTAAATTAATATGTATTCCGAGAACTTCATAACAAATATTCACGACAAAATGGTTATAGAATCATCCTGATCCAAAGTAATACTTGCGTGATGATGATAAAATTTAAAAAAGAATGTAACTTCGATTCTAAAATATTTCCAAAAATGATTAAAATCATTTAGTTCTTATCTCTCCAAGTTAATTTCATTAACGTATTAATTTCTTTAGTAAAGCTTATTTTTGAACAAAAGTAAATAAAGTTTCATGTTTAACAAATATTCACATCATTCAATATTTGCAGTTGTAATAGGGCGTGAATGTTCGTCTAGTTTTTTGCAAATCTCCAGGTCCATTGTATGCGTAAGCTTACCACTATGTCATAGGTGTGTGATAATTGCTAACGACTCGAGCGATACAACTAAAGCAAACAACAATCATAATCTTAGAAATTTTGAAATAATTGAAGCAGCCACTATGTTAATACCAATAAGCACTTAGTTCCAATTCGTATCACTACAAGGTATATTACCCTTAAAATATTATAAATTAATCTCTCACAAAAGCGTAAAACAACCACTTGGAATTTTCAATATTCAATAATCATTTACAAAAACAGTTTGTACCGTTGCACATACTTACTGTGAACTTGTACATTCGAGCATCCATACTCTATCGTATTGTAGATGATCTATCTCAAAAGAATTCATAATCCATTAAATTATGATAAATTTTTGCAACCACTATTTTAACATCGATGAGCGCCCATATTCCTAAAAGATACATTATCCTCAAACTTCCCTAGATGAGTCCTACAAAAAAGCGTCAAAATCTTTCAAGCTCTATGGAATACCCTCCCTTCATAAAAACTAAACTTTCACATCTTTGGCTAAATGGGAAATCATAATTCTCGAGATTGTTGGATTTTGGATACTTCTAAAATACAGATTGCTGAAGATGTCTCCTGCAATTATGGGCTCAATGTCCGAAAATTACACTCATTTGTCAATGTCCAGTCTCAAAAACAATTTTTTTTCATGCTTTTCAATACTAATATTAAACATTTGTATTAAAAGCTGTAAGATTCTTTCAATTTTTATTATTAAACTGTTAAAATTTGTCAAATTTTAATAAAAATATTCTTTCAAAAGACAACTATAACATATCGAATTATTTAAATATCCTGAACTGTATCCATTTAAGCTCTTCCCTAAAAACATTTTTTTTTTTTTTTAAATCTTTGGCGCAGACAATTCTATTCGATTGGAAAATGTAAAAACTCTATTACCCCTTTCTTAACTAATTTTAAATAAAAAACTAACCTGAACTAACTTTAAATTAAAAACCTTCATTAGTCCAAAATATGTCCAATTAAACATAGTTTTTCATGCATTAAATTAAAAGATTTCAAAAGTATTTTTTGAAAGAATCATGTGCAGCATACTTTATAGTGGCTCATAAAACCAGCTGTTAAAAATTAGAATGGCGTACAAAAAGACACAAAATAGGATTAATAAAGCATGTCACTTTTTGTAAACTTACTAAAACTAACAGATTTGATTCTTTTCTATTCTAGAATCATAGTAAGCGCCTCACGTTTATTTCTGAAAACAAACTTTAATAAAAATCAGTTTCAAAACTTCTTAACTCTAAAAATAAATAAAAGGTGGCCTCTATTGACCACGAAATTAAAATCACCACTTAAAGATAGAAGGAATAGAAGAACAGATGGAGTCTAAAACATAAAATGTATGGTAAAAAATAACTTGAAAACATGTCTACTTGTGGTTGGATTGGAATCATGATTAATTACTAAGCAAAATTCTAAACATATGTGCTGAGTTTACATCATTACGGATATTTTTAGTTTCTAATAAATATGCTTATTGTTGCTTGTTATTACAAATTATTATTACCAATGAAGTCCTTTATTATTAATAGTATTATAATAATCTCGTTCATTATGAGGCCTGAGCGATGAATAGATTCATATTTTCGGATTTCGTGGTTTATTTTCTAAAGGAACTTAACAAAACTGCAAAATAATAATCAAATAATATATCTAGAGTTTAAAAACGTAATAACGGATTCTATAGTCATAGTGTAGTAAATTGGTAGGTTCTCTTAATAAATATTTATATTAAAAACTGTAAGATTCTTTCTATTTTTATTACTGATCTGTTAAAATTTGTCGAATTACAAAAAAATATATTCCTTCAAAAGACGATCATAACTTATCGAATTATTAAATATCCTGAACTGTGTCCATTTAGGCTCTCCCCTTGAACGGGTCTTCAACACAGAAAATCTATTTGATTCGAAAATGTAAGAACTTTATTATACCTTTCTTAACTGACTTAAAATAAAAAACCTTCATTAGACCTAAATATGTCTAATTAAACATAGTTTTTCATGCATTAAATTAAAAGATTTAGATAGTATTTTTGAAAGAATCATGTGTAGCATATTTTTATAGTGGCTCATAAAATTAGCTGTCAAGAATTAAAATGACGAACAAAAACACAGAAAATTAGATAATCAAGGCACATCACTTTTTGTAAACTTAGTAAAACTAACGGATTTGGTTCCTTTCTATTCTAGATTCATAGTAAGCGCCTCACGTTTATTTCTGAAAACAAACTTTAATAAAAATAACGCTTTAGAGTTTCTAAATCAGTTTCAGAACTTCTTAACAATAAAAATAAATAAAAGGTGGCCTCTATTGACCACGAAATGAAAATCACCACTTAAAGATGAGGGAATAGAAGAACAGATGAAGTCTAAAACATAAAATGTATGGTAAAAAATAACTTGAAAAAATGTCTACTTGTGGTTGGATTGGAATTATGATTAATTACTAAGCAAAATTCTAAATATATGTGTCGAGTTTACATCATTACGGATATTTTTAGTTTCTGATAAATACGCTTATTGTAGCTTGTTATTACAAATTATTATTACCAATGAAGTCCTTTATTAATAATAGTGTTATAATAATCTCGTTCATTATGAGGTCTGAGCGATGAATAGATTCATATTTTCGGATTTCATGGTTTATCTTCTAAAGGAACTTAACAAAACTGCAAAATAATAATAAAATAAAAAATTCTATAGCCATATTGCAGTAAATTGGTAGGTACTCTTAATAAATATTTATAATAAAAGATATAACATTCTTTCTATTTTTATTAATGAACTGTCAAATTTAAAAAAAAATATATTCCTTCAAAAGACAATCTTAATATATCGAATTATTTAAATTTCCTGAACTATGTCCATTTAGGCTCTCCCCTTGAAAGGGTCTTTAACACAGAAAAATCTATTTGATTCGAAAACGTAAAAATCTTATTACACCTTTCTTAACTGCCTTTAAATACAAAACCTTCAATAGACCAAAATATGTCTAATTAAACATAGTTTTTCATGCATTAAATTAGAAGATTTAGAAAGTATTTTTGAAAGAATCGTGTGTAGCATATTCATATAGTGGCTCATAAAATTAACTGTCAAAAATTAAAATGACGAACAAAAACACAAAAAAACTAGATAAACAAGGCAGATCACTTTTTGTTAATTTAGTAAAAGTAACGGATTTGGTCCGTGGTTCGTGGTTTATTTCTAAAGAAAATTAACAAAATTGCAAAATAATAATAAAATAATATATCTAGAGCCTAAAAAAGATGAGGGATAACGGATTTTATAGTCATGTTGTAGTGAATTGGTAGAAACTCTTAACAAATGTTTATATTAAAAGCTGTAAGATTCTTTCAATTTTTATTACTGAACTGTTAAAATTTGTCAAATTAAAAAAAAAAAACTTTAAAAGACAATCATAACATATCGAATTATTTAAATATCCTGAACTATCTCCATTTAGGCTGTCCCTTTGAAAGAGTCTTCAGCACAGAAAAATCTATTTGATTCGAAAATGTATAAACTTTATTATATCTTTCTTAACTGACTCTAAATAAAAAAAAACCTTCATTAGGCCAAATATGTCCAAATAAACATAGTTTTTCATGCACTGAATTAAAACATTTAAAATTTATTTTTGAAAGAATCATGTGTAGCATACTTTTAAAATGGCTCATAAAATTAGCTGTCAAAAATTAAAATGACGAACAAAAACACACAAAATTAGATAAACAAGGTACATCACTTTTTGTAAACTTAGTAAAACTAACGGATTTGGTTCCTTTCTATTCTAGATTCATAGTAAAAGTCTCAGGTTTATTTCTGAAGACAAATTTTAATAAAAATCACTCTTTAGAGTTTCTAAATCAGTTTGAGAACTTCTTTACTCTAAAAATAAATAGAAGGCCGCTTCTATTCACCACGAAATGAAAATCACCACTTAAAGATGTCCGAATAGAAGAACAGATGAAGTCTAAAACATAAAATGTATGTTAAAAAATAACTTGAAAAAATGTCTACTTGTGGTTGGATTGGAATCATGATTAATTACTAAACAAAATTCTAAATATATGTGCCGAGTTTACATCATTACAGACACTTTTAGTTTCTGATAAATATGCTTACTTATTTCAAATTATCATTATCAAGGAAGTTCTTTATTATTAATAGTATTATAGTCATTTCGTTCATTATGAGGCTTGAGCGAAATTTCATGGTTTATTTTCTAAAGGAACTTAACAAAACTGCAAAATAATAATAAAATAATATATCTAGAGTTTAAAAACGTAATAACGGATTCTATAGTCATATTGTAGTAAATTGGTAGGTACTCTTAATAAATATTGATATTAAAAGCTGTAAGATTCTTTCTATTTGTCAAATTTTAAAAAAAATAAATATTAATTTGAAATATTCAAATATCCTGAAGCATGTCCATTTAGGCTCTCCCCTTGAAAGGGTCTTTAACACAGAAAAATCTATTTGATTCGACAATGTAAAAATTTTATTATACCTTTTTTAACCGACTTTAAATAAAAAAATCTTCATTAGACCAAAATATGTCTCATTAAACATAGTTTTTCATGCATTAAATTAGAAGATTTAGAAAGTATTTTTGAAAGAATCATGTGTAGCATATTTTTATAGTGGCTCATTAAATTAGCTGTCAAAAATTAAAATGACGAACGAAAAACACACATAATTAGATAAACAAGGTACATCACTTTTTGTAAACTTAGTAAAACTAACGGATTTGATTTCTTTCTATTCTAGATTCATAGTAAGACCCACACGTTTATTTCTAAAAACAAATTTTAATAAAAATAACACTTTAGAGTTTCTAAATCAGTCTCAGAACTTCTTAACTCTAAAAATAAATAGAAAGCGGCCTATATTGACCACGAAATGAAAAATCACCACTTAAAGATGATCGAATAGAATTGGAATTATGATTCATTACTAAACAAAATTCTATTTATATGTGCCGATTTTACATCATTACAGACACTTTTAGTTTCTGATAAATATGCTTACTTATTTCAAATTATCATTATCAAGGAAGTTCTTTATTATTATTAGTATTATAATCATTTCGTTCATTATGAGGCCTGAGCGATATTTCATGGTTCTTTTCGGTTTATTTTCTAAAGGAACTTAACAAAATTGCAAAATAATAATAAAATAATATATCTAGAGTTTAAAAACGTAATAACGGATTCTATAGTCATATTGTAGTAAATTGGTAGGTACTCTTAATAAATATTGATATTAAAAGCTGTAAGATTCTTTTTATTTTTATTGTCGAACTGTTAAAATTTGTCAATTTTAAAAAAAATATATTAATTCAAAAGACAATCATAACACAGAAAAATCTATTTGGTTCGACAATGTAAAAACTTTATTATACCTTTTTTAACCGACTTTAAATAAAAAACCTTTATTAGACCAAAATATGTCTCATTAAACATAGTTTTTCATGCATTAAATTAGAAGATTTAGAAAGTACGAGTATTTTTGAAAGAAACATGTGTAGCATATTTTTATAGTGGCTCATACAATTAGCTGTCAAAAATTAAAATGACGAAAAAAATACACAAAATTAGATAAACAAGGCACGTCACTTTTTGTAAACTTAGTAAAACTAACCGATTTGGTTCCTTTCTGTTCTAGATTCATAGTAAGCTCCTCACGTTTACGTCTAAAAAGAAACTTTAACAAAAATAACTCTTTAGAGTTTCTAAATCAGTCTCAGAAGTTCTTAACTCTAAAAATAAATAGAAGGCGGCCTCTATTGACCACGAAATGAAATTCACCACTAAAAGATGATCTAATAGAAGAGCAGATGGAGTCTAAAACATAAAATGTATGTTAAAAAATAACGTGAAAAAATATCTACCTGTTGCTGGATTGGAATAATTATTAATTACTAAACAAAATTCTAAATATATGTGCATAGTTTACATCATTACAGACACTTTTAGTTTCTGATAAATATGCTTAATTATTTCAAATTATCATTACCAAGTTCTTTATTATTAATAATATTATAATCATTTCGTTCATTATGAGGCCTGAGCAATGAATAAATTCATATTTCATTGTTCTTTTCGGATCTCGTGGTTTATTTTCTAAACGAACTTAACAAAACTGCAAAATAATAAGAAAATAATATATCTAGAGCTTAAAAACTTAATAACGGATTCTATAGTCATATTGTAATAAACTGGTAGGTACTCTTAACAAATATTTATATTAAAAGCTGTAAAATTCTTTCAATTTTTAATAATGAACTGTTAAAAATCGTCAAATTAAAAAAAAAAAATTCCTCCAAAAGACAATCATAACATACCGAATTATTTAAATATCCAGAACATTGTCCATTTAGGCTCTCGCCTTGAAAAAGTCTTTAGCACAGAAAAATCTATTTGATTCGAAAATGTAAAAATCTTATTACACCTTTCTTAACTTACTTTAAATGAAAGCCCTTCATTAGACCAAAATATGTCTAATTAAACATAGTTTTTCGTGCATTAAATTAAAAGGTTTGAAAAGTATTTTTGAAAGAATCATATGTAGCATACTCTTACAGCGGCTCATAAAATTAGCTGTCAAAAATTAAAATGACGAACAGAAACACACAAAATTAGATAAACAAGGCACATTACTTTTTGTTAACTTAGTACAACTAACGGATTTGGTTCCTTTCTATTCTAGATTCATAGTAAGCGCCTCAGGTTTATTTCTGAAAACAAACTATAATAAGAATAACTCTTTAGAGTTTCTAAATCAGTTTTTCAGAAATTCTTAACTCTAAAAATAAAAAGAAGCCGGCCTCTATTTTCCACGAAATGCAAATCACCACTTAAAGATGACCTAATAGGAGAACATATGGAGTCTAAAACATAAAATGTATGGTAAAAATTAACTTGAAAAAATGCCTACTTGTGGTTGAATTGGAATTATAATTAATTACTAAGCAAAATTCTAAACATATGTGCCGAGTTTGCATCATTACGGACATCTTTAGTTTCTGATAAACATGCTTACTTGTTATTACAAATTAATACCAATGGAGTTCCTTATTATTAATAGTATTATAATTATTTCGTTCATTATGAGGTCTGGGCAATAAATAGATTCATATTTTATGATTTTTTTTGGGTTTCGTGGTTTATTTTCTAAAGAAAATTAACAAAATTGCAAAATAATAATAAAATAAAATATCTAGAGCTTAAAAACTTAATAACGGATTCTATAGTCATGTTGTAGTGAATTGGTAGAAACTCTTAACAAATATTTATATTAAAGGCTCTAAGATTCTTTCAATTTTTATTACTGAACAGTTAAAATTTGTCAAATTAAAAAAAAAAATACTTTGAAAGACAATTATAATATATCGAATTATTTAAATATCCTGAACTATCTCCATTTAGGCTGTTTCTTTGAAAGAATCTTCAGCACAGAAAAATCTATTTGATTCGAAAATGTAAAAACTTTATTCTATCTTTCTTAAATGACTTTAAATATAAAAACCTTCATTAGGCCAAATATGTCCAAATAAACCTAGTTTTTCATGCACTGAATTAAAACATTTAAAATGTATTTTTGAAAGAATCATGTGTAGCATACTTTTATAGCGGCTCATAAAATTAGCTGTCAAAAATTAAAATGGCGAACAAAAACACACAAAATTAGATAAACATAAACTTTTTGTAAACTTAGTAAAACTAACGGATTTGGTTCCTTTCTATTCTAGATTCATAGTAAGAGTCTCAGGTTTATTTCTGAAAACAAATTTTAATAAAAAATCACTCTTTAGAGTTTCTAAATCAGTTTGAGAACTTCTTAACTTTAAAAATAAATGAAAATCACCACTTAGAGATGTCCGAATAAAAGAACAGATGAAGTCTAAAACATAAAATGTATGTTAAAAAATAAATTGAAAAAATGTCTACCTGTGGTTGGATTGGAATTATGATTAATTACTAAACAAAATTCTAAATATATGTGCCGAGTTTACATCATTACAGACACTTAGTTTCAGATAAATATGCTTACTTATTTCAAATTATCATTATCAAGGAAGTTCTTTATTATTAATAGTATTATAATCATTTCGTTCATTATGAGGCCTGAGCGATATTTCATGGTTCTTTTCGGTTTATTTTCTAAAGGAACTTAACAAAACTGCAAAATAATAATAAAATAATATATCTAGAGTTTAAAAACGTAATAACGGATTCTATAGTCATATTGTAGTAAATTAGTAGATACTCTTAATAAATATTGATATTAAAAGCTGTAAGATTCTTTCGATTTTTATTACTGAACTGTTAACATTTGTCAAATTTAAAAAAAAAAATATTAATTCAAAAGACAATCATAACATATTGAAATTTTCAAATATCCTGAAGCATGTCCATTTAGGCTCTCCCCTTGAAAGGGTCTTTAACACAAAAAAATCTATTTGATTCGACAAAGTAAAAACTTTATTATACCTTTTTTAACTGACTTTAACTAAAAAAAACCTTCATTAGACCAAAATATGTCTCATTAAACATAATTTTTCATGCATTAAATTAGAATATTTAGAAAGTATTTTTGAAAGAATCATGTGTAGCATATTTTTAGAGTGGCTCATAAAATTAGCTGTCAAAAATTAAAATAACGAACATAAACACACAAAATTAGATAAACAAGGCACGTCTCTTTTTGTAAACTTAGTAAAACTAACGGATTTGGTTCCTTTCTGTTCTAGATTCATAGTAAGCCCCTCACGTTTACGTCTAAAAACAAACTTTAATAGAAATAACTCTTTAGAGTTTCTAAATCAGTCTCAGAACTTCTTAACTCTAAAAATAAATAGAAGGCGGCCTCTATTGATCACGAAGTGAAAATCACCACTAAATACTAATAAAAGAACAGATGGAGTCTAAAACATAAAATGTATGTTAAAAAATAACGTGAAAAAATATCTACCTGTGGTTGGATTGGAATAATTATTAATTACTAAACAAAATTCTAAATATATGTGTCGAGTTTACATCATTACAGACACTTTTAGTTTCTGATAAATATGCTTACTTATTTCAAATTATCAATACCAAGGAAGTTTTTTATTATTAACAGTATCATAATCATTTCGTTCATAATGAGGCCTGAGCGATGAATAAATTCATATTTCGAATCTCGTGGAACTTAACAAAACTGCAAAAAATAATAATAATAAAATAATATATTTAGAGCTTAAAAACTTAATGACGGATTCTATAGTCATATTGTAGTAAACTGGTAGGTACTCTTAACAAATATTTATATTAAAAGCTGTAAAATTCTTCTTCTTAATACTGAACCGTTAAAAATCGTCAAATTTAAAAAAAATTATTCCTTCAAAAGACAATCATAATATATCGAATTATTTAAATATCCTGAACTGTGTCCATTTAGGATCGTCCCTTGAAGAGGTCTTTAGCACAGAAAAATCTATTTGATTCTAAAATGTAAAAACTTTATTATACCTTTCTTAACTGACTTTAAATAAAAAAACCTTCATTAGACCAAAATATGTCTAATTAAACATAGTTTTTTATGCATTAAATTAAAAGATTTTATAGTGGCTCATAAAATTAGCTGTCAAAAATTAAAATGACGAGCAAAAACACACAAAATAAACAAAGTACGTTACTTTTTGTAAACTTGGTAAAACTAACGGATTTGGCCCCTCAATTCTAGATTCATAGTAAGTTTAATAGATGACCGAATAGAAGAACAGGTGGAGTCTAAAACATGCGACGTATGGTAAAAACAATACCAGAGATTGTACACTCTGTCACCAAACCCCTCATTTATGAAATTAAAATTTTTTTTTATTCGAACCGCTTCATTGACAAATTATCTCCAAAATTCCATAAATAATTCCCCCAAACTCTCAAGAAAAGTAGAAAAAGCCGTTTTTAAATCTCCTTTAAAATAAGACTCATGTGTAGTATACTTTTATAGTGGCTCATAAAATCAGCTGTCAAAAGTTAAAATGACGAACAAAAACACACAAAATTAGATAAACAGGCACATCACTTCTTATAAACTTAGTGGAACTAACGGATTTGATTCCTTTCTATTCTAGATTCATAGTAAGTTTAATATAACTCAATAGAAGAACAGATGGAATCTAAGACATGCAACGTATGGTAAAAACAGTACTAGAGATTCTACATTTTGTCACCAAACCCATCATTTTAAAACTTAGGAAGTTTTTTCAATCAAATCACTTCATTGACAAATTATCTCCAAAATTCCATAAACAATTCCCCAAACCCTCAAAAAAAGCAGAAAAGCCACTTTTAAATCTCATTTAAAATAAGACTCCTGTGTAGCATACTTTTATAGTGGCTCGTAAAATTAGCTGTCAAAAGTTAAAATGACGAACAAAAACACACAAAATTAGATAAACAAGGCACATCACTTTTTGCAAACTTAGTAAAACTAACGGATTTGGTTTCTTTCTATTCTAGATTCTGAGTAAGTTTAATAGTTGACCGAATAGAAGAACAGATGGAGTCTAAGACATGCAACGTATGGTAAAAACAATACTAGAGATTGTACACTTTGTCACAAAACCCATCACTTTAAAAATTAGAAAGTTTTTTCAATCGAACTACTTCATCGACAAATTATCTCCAAAATTTCGTAAATAATTCCCCAAACTCTCAAAAAAAGCAGAAAAGCCACTTTTAAATTTCATTTAAAATAAGACTCATGTGTAGCATACTTTTATAGTGGCTCATAAAAGTAGCTGTTAAAAATTAAAATGACGGACAAAAACACACAAAATTAGATAAACAAGGTACATTACTTTTTGTAAAACTAACGGATTTGGTCGCTTTCTGTTCTAGATTCCTAGTAAGTTTAACAGATGACCGAATAGAAGAACAGATGGAGTCTAAAACATGTAATGTGTAGTAAAAATAATACTAAAGATTGTACACTTTGTCACTAAACCCCTCACCTATAAAAATTAAAAAAAAAAAAAATTCAATCAAACCGCTTCATTGACAAATTATCTCCAAAATTAAAAACTATTTCTGAAAGAATCATGTGTAGCATACTTTCATAGTGGCTAATAAAATTACCAGTTAATAATTAAAATGACGGACAAAAACACACAAAATTAGATAAACAAAGTACATCACTTTTTGTAAAACTAACGGATTTGATTGCTTTCTATTCTAGATTCATAGTAAGTTTAATAGATGACCGAATCGAAAAACAGATGGAGTCTAAAACATACAATGTGTAGTAAAAAGAATACTAAAGATTGTACACTTGGTCACTAAACCCATCACCTTCAAAATTTAAAAAAAAATTCAAACAAACCGCTTCATTGACAAATTATCTCCAAAATTAAAAAGTATTTTTGAAAGAATCATGTGTTGCATACTTTTATAGTGGCTCCTAAATTTAGTTGTTAAAAATTCAAATGAGGAACAAAAACACAAAATTAGTTAAACAAGGCAGATCACTTTTTGTAAACTTGGTAAAACTGAGGATTTTGGTTCCTTTCTATTCTAGATTCATAGTAAGTTTAACAGATGATCAAAAAGAAGAACGGATGGAGTGTAAAACATGCAATGTATGGTAAAAACAACACTAAAGATTGTACACTTTGTCACCAAACTAATCATTTTTTAAAACTAGGAAGTTTTTTTCAATCGAACTACTTCATCAACAAATTATCTTTGTAAGAATCATGTGTAACATACTTTTATAGTGGCTCCTAAATTTAGTTCAGGTTTAGAACAAAAACACAAAATTAGTTAAACAAGGCAGATCACTTTTTGTAAACTTGGTAAAACTGAGGATTTTGGTTCCTTTCTATTCTAGATTCATAGTAAGTTTAACAGATGATCGAATAGAAGAACGGATGGAGTCTAAAACATGCAATGTATGGTAAAAACAATACTAGAAATTGTCTTGCTTTATCACCAAACCCCTCATCTTTAAAAATTAAAAATTTTTTTCAATCAAACCGCTTCATTGACAAATTATCTCCAAAATTCCATAAATAATTCCCCTAAACCATCAAAAAAAGCTGAAAAGCCGCTTTTAAATCTCGTTTAAAATAAACCCCTTTGGGATTTTTTGCGATGAAAAAGAGATAAGTTAATCACACGGACTTAATTGGGCTGTTGGAAGAGATTTATGGTGTTATAAAACGATGAAAAATTGTGTTAAATTAACAGGTTTTAAATTGAAAAATGAGTGGCAGGAAAGAAAATAATTAACTGGAGGTGACAACGTTTAATATTTTGTGGCTTTTTTTATGACAATACTGACATCTTCTGTGACATGTTTTGCCTTGTTTATATACAAACAAAAGTATTATATTTAATATTATCATATAAGACAAGTTGGTATTTGGCTACAGGTATCACTGTATATAGTCTGTGTGCAGGATATATCTCGGTTGAAGCGATCTCGTCTGCGGATTGCTCTGAATGTCGGGTTGGGATAAGTCGCTATGCTGTCTGTCTTCTTCTGTGCTGTGCTGTGTGAAGGTGAATTCCTTCGGTATTTAAATGTTGGGAACTTCATGGTGAATTAATGATCATCTAAGTGCCCTATTTAGCACTGCTGTCTTTTGTTGTGTTTTGTCTGACAGCCTAAACTCAGTCTGGTAAGCTTATATAAGCCCTGGCCTGACTATTAATTTGAAAAAAGTTGTATTTTCGAAATTGATATTATGTTGGACTCATCTAAGAGGTGATGAAGCTGTGATACATGAATATGTCCTTTCCCAGGTACTGCCGATGCCTGGTACTTTTAAGAAAAGTGTTGGTCCTACAGGAACCTGATTTTCTATATCCTATTAAGTGCAGTTTGTCTAAAGAACAATCATAGTCATATCAATTATGAGCTATTTTTCATTAAAAATAACCTTTTTTTTAAGTAAAAAAAGTAGAATTTTTATAAAAGGCTATGACAGTTTAATAAGACGAAAAATTGTGTTAAACTAATAAGTTTTAAACAGCAAAATGAGCTACAGGAGGAGGAAATAATTAAATGACAAATTTTAATCTTTACCTACCTTGTTATGGAGTCTATTTCACGTTTAATGAATTTCAAAATAATACAATCATATCTCTATAAGATTCTCTTTTCTATAAAATTATAAATCGATCTTCATCAACAAGGAAATAATAATTTATTAAATTACAGAAAATTCCAAACTACAAGGATTTTCTCAAATAAAAATTATTAGAAATTAATGTATTTTTTTAGGGGTCTCGCTTTAAAAAACCAAATTTAGTTGTTACAGAAGATATATATACATATATATATATATATATATATATATATATATATATATATATATATATATATATATATATATATATATATATATATATATTTAATGAAAAATCTAAACGATCTTTCTTTTTGGATCATGATTTCTTAAAAATATATACTCATGATTTAACATGAAGATTAAAATCAAAGTCCAAGTGGCTTCATCAAACCAAGATTTATGTCATTCCCTAGATATACTTAAGTTGTTTGTTAACACTAAATTAAAGATACGTACTTACAACTCCAAAAAACTCTGATAGACCTCACACCATTTTTTTTTTTTAAATTTTAGAATTTTTTTAGCTTTATATAGCAATGATTGAAAGTTAAATGGGAATAAGCAATAATTTTGTTAAAATTTGATTTTGGGGCTCATTCAATAGAGTATCTGGTCTACATCGATGAATCATGTTTCAACTTTTAATGATATTTCTGTAGCTTAATAAAAACAAGTGAAAGTGTAACTATGTGGAAAAATAAAAATTCTATTTACCTATTTTAAATACCATTTGACCTATTTGGAAACATTATATTCCAAACAAATTGTGTCCTTCTCATAAATTATATTTTCTTTATATCACTTTCTTGTTAAGTTCCTAAAGACGTTACTTATTCGCATCTATCTTTAAGTCAGCAATATTTAGAAATTTCTTCAAATTATTCCCAATTAAAAAAGTTCTTACACTTACTTACATAGAGTGTACTGTATTACTTATCAATCAATCAACACTTTAGAAGATTACGGTTATGGGGTTATCATATAGAACAAAATTGTGTAAAAACGGGCATTTAAAATAAAATAAAAAAATCGGCCAAATTAACAAAATTAAACAAAAATAAAATTATCAATTTCATATTATTCATGTCATGTTCAAAAATAGGTATTAATAGAACATTTTCAATATCAGCAAAATAAAATTAAAAAATCAGCCAAATTAATAAAATTAAACAAAAATAAAATTATCAATTTCATATTATTCACGTCATGTTCAAAGGTAATTTAAAATTAATAGAACATTTTCAATATCAGCAAAATAAAATTAAAAAATCGGCCAAATTAATAAAATTAAACAAAAATTAAACTGTCAATTTCATATTATTCATGTCATGTTCAAAGATAGGTTTTAATAGAACATTTTCCATATCAACAAAATAAAATCTAAAAATCGGCCAAATTAATAAAATTAAACAAAAATAAAATTATCGATTTCATATTATTCACGTCATGTTCAAAGGTAATTTGTAATTAATAGAACATTTTCAACATCAGCAAAATAAAATTAAAAAATCGGCCAAATTAATAAAATTAAACAAAAATAAAATTATCCATTTCATATTATTCACGTCATGTTCAAAGGTAATTTGTAATTAATAGAACATTTTCAACATCAACAAAATAAAATTAAAAAATCGGCCAAATTAATAAAATTAAACAAAAATAAAATTATCAATTTCATATTATTCACGTCATGTTCAAAGGTAATTTGTAATTAATAGAACATTTTCAATATCAGCAAAATAAAATTAAAAAATCGGCCAAATTAATAAAATTAAACAGAAATTAAATTATCAATTTCATATTATTCATGTCATGTTCAAAGATAGGTATTAATAGAACATTTTCAATATCAGCAAAAATAAAATTAAAAAATCGGCCAAATTATTAAAATTAAACAAAAATAAAATTTTTGTTTAATTTTTTGTTTTTTTCACGTTATGTTCAAAGGTAGGTATCAATAGAACATTTTCAATATCAGCATCAGTTGTCGCAAATTATTATTAATAAATTTTAAAACTCTAAAACAAATTAATTCATGTTAGCCCAAAGAAAAATATTTTATGGGCTCTCAAAAGATGTAAAATAATGTTTTCAAAAACAATAGCAATTAAGTAGTGACAGCAAATAAGATTTTACTTCAAAATGTGAAAATTTTCCCAATTTAAGGTAACAAAGATTAAAGGCATTTTATTGTTTATCCAAATTTTCAAGCAGCACTTTTTAAGATATCAACAACAAAAACTTTTAATTCAAAAAAGAAATACTTCGTGTAGTCCAATATTTTAATTATTATCACTACACAATTGAATAAAATAATTTAAAAAATATTAATAATGAACCATTCCAATATTCCTAGTATTTTTGCAATTCGCAAAAACATTTTTTAAATAATTTAAAAATAAATTGTTAAAAACTAAAAGTTTGAGAATTATTGAAATTATTTTCTCAACTCGGTTTCTGTTTTTACTACTCATTCGGTAGTTTTTCTGATATTTTTCTTAATTTCATAAGGTAAGTATACCTTTTTACTATTTTGTAAACTTATAACTTTAAACGGCACATACAACTGTTATTGATTAATATTGAAATTAGAACATGCTTCGACTATTACTAAAAAAAATACAAAAAATCTATATTTGTAATTCGTAATACTTAAGCCTGGTAATAAAAAGCAGTTTTAAACTCAGTCTTACTGTACTTTTGGGGTGTTAACTTAATATGACTGAATTTGACAGCAATGAATTTTACGTGAAAATTTTTTAAAACACGTCTAAACTTCCAAAAACTGAGCTTGGGCTGCTTTTATGTATCCTGTATGTATTACTAAATAAAAAAAGCAACTAAAATTGAAAAGATTTTCGGCTTTTCAAAATGGACTAAAAAAATTGCAATCACATAATGTCAAATTATGTTACACAAAATTATGTTAAAAAAATATATAATTAAAAAGGCAGAGAAACACGTGTTTTAAGGCGTACAACTAAAAGAAAGTAAGTGAGATAAAAATAAATAAAAAAATAAAAGTAGAAACGCGGACAACTTGACTACCTCAAAATCGTAGATAATTTTTAAGGTTAGGGTAAATTACGATTGTAACTTGACTGATAAGTGATATTATACAGTATGTAAATATTTTATGAGTAAAACTTTAAAATATATAACTTTTATACTGTACATCATAAAATTTAACAAATTTTAAACAAGAAATACAATAAAAAAATATTTTGTATAAAATTTTGTACATTCTGTATAATATTGGACAAGGATCTCTGTACAGTACGCCTAAATGGACTCAATGGTGACGCACCATATCCCATTTTTCTTTAATATCCAACGTTTGGACTATTAAAGGAAATGTTTTTCCCAAAGACTTAAATATGCCAGATAAATATAACATATATCTAAGAAAACACTTATACATATATATACAAACAAAACAAACATTAGTATAAAGGAAAAATATGTAAAAATAGTTAACAATTTATGTACAGTTTTTGGTACGGTCAACGAAAACAAAAACTTAAAAAAAAAAAATTGTTAGAATGTAAGTTACGTTTTATAAAACCCCGTTAATGTTAAAAAATTAGATTTTAGGAACTCTTAAAAGGTACTGTTTATTTTAATATTGTAAGCTTTGAGACTATACTGTCAAAAAGTTTACTTTCGGTAAAGATATACAAAAGAAAAATACAAATAAGTATTATATCCTCCCCAACAAACGATATTTCTGTCAATCTTATTTGTATTTCAATTTTTTTCCTTTAAATATTGTAATGTTTTAAAATTTATGGTAATTTTGTTATTTTAAATCTACTATAACCTTGTTTTTTTTGTAAATGGACAAAGTGGGTCAGATAACCTTGTTTGACATTCTCTTTAAAATTTCAGGAAATAACAATGATAAACAAATCAATAAACTTTCAAGTTGAAAAAAAAAATGTACCGCTTAACATACATGGTAAATTTAGTTAAAAAAGTAAAAACTAAGCTGACTGGATATTTCTCAGAAGTTTGAAATATATGGATTTCTTTAAGTTCGAGCATTTTTTAGCCGATTATAGTACTTACTAAAATAAGTCGCTTCGCGAATTATACCCTAAAAACGTTGATTAAAAAGCTTTCCAATTATTTTAGCACAGGTCTGTATTACATTTTTAACATGTTACCTATTTAACCACTCGTTTAGCTATCAAATTAACCTGTCCTGTTAGCAGGTCCTTTTTGATTGCTCTTCTGTAGATCACTTTCGGTTTCATGCAGGTTGAAACTTGCGAGAGAAGGAAAGAGGACAAATATTACTTACTATAATACCAAATTATTAGAATACAAAATGTCGGCTGGATTTACTACATTTTTGTACAATTCTGGGCTAATTTTAAAATAAATGTTCTGAACATATTATCTGACTCACTAGGTGTATATTTCATTCCCCGCGGCTAATGTATAGGATCAGACGAAAGTTTGTGTGATCTAAATAATATTTAAATTTTTTTTTAAATCAATTTTGGCTTTGCAAAATCAAATAATTTTTTCAAGTTCTATACCGGTAATACATACTTAGTCAAAAAGAAAATGACTTTGGTCCATCGATTAGTACCTATTAAATGCGAGTCTATAGGGTGCTACGTAAATATGAATCCAGAAAACTCCTTTTAAGAAGAAATAATATATGTTCTGCACATTTTTAAAAATAATTCAGGGTTTAGAGCTTGCAGTATTAAAACTACACTTTTATATATTTGGAGGTCATTTACTTACAGAAGTTTGTGGAACTATGTTCATCATATTCCGGATTAGTAAGATTCACTTTTGTTGTGGTTTCGCTTATAAATCAGCAAATGTAAAAAAACCGTATTAGATTATTTTCACTCTAATTGTTAGTAAAGAAAACTACGTGGCACCTAGATCATTACCCATTTGAATAGAAGTACATTAAAAATTCTATGCAATCAAATAAAAAGAGAATATTTGAGATATAATTATATGTAATTATCTTTTTCCAAATGTACTGGATTTAGACAGTTGGTTAAATGACACATAACTTTTGGCTGGTCCTGTAATCATATTTTGTTCTTGGACGTTCGGTTAAATTTTGATTGTTACTTTCGCCCAATAATAATTATAATTTTATTTTATTTTTTTACTTTTAGGCCTTTAATTGTAGTAGTAAACACATACAACTGTTTCTGTCAAGCTTTATTTTTTTATGTAAAAGAAAAATAGTTTTTAAGTTTGCATGTTTTTCGGTTGATGTTATTGTAATAGTTTTAAGTTTTATTCTGTAATTTATCTCTGTATGGTTATTGTATTTTGTAATGGATTTTTTTAATAAATAAAGATGAGTTTTGGATTGCCAAGTGTTTTAATTTTTGTTGGCATAGCATCTTCTTCTTCTTCGTGCTCTTTATAAACTACTGCTTCTCCACCGTAGGCGATAGGCATTTTCAAGTTTCTTCCAATTTTCTCTATCCTGTGCAAGATGGTGCCATCTACTGCTTGTTATTACACTGATACTATCAGTCCATCTTTTCGTTGATCTTCCGACACTTCGTCTGCTCTTCCAAGGTCTCCATTTAATTAATTTTGTTGTCCATCTACCATCATTCGTTATAGCCACATACTCCGCCCAGTTCTACTTTAATTTCGCCACTCTGCCACTAATATTTGTAATTTTTGTTGTTTGTGTAATATCCTTGTTTTAAATGTGTTCTTACGATCAAAGATAAGACTGAACATATTTGGTTTGAAAAGTCCGTGCAAAATCCGAGAGATGGCACCACCGGCGCGTATCGAGGTCATGTTTAGTTAGTAGCATCTCTTGAAGGAACGCACACCAAGTTTCAGCCATATTGGTCTATTTCTTTGTGTTTGGCATTAGTGTGAATCAAGGAAGTCGAGTGATTTTCAAGAAATGGACGAAAAAAGAATTTCGTGTGGTGATTAAACATTACTTTATGAAAGGCAAAACGCCTCAGGAGACTAAAGAGAAGCTTGGGCACAAGTGACGCTGAACGTTCTGGACTGCCTGTGGAGGTTACGACTCCAGAAATCATTGATCAAATCCATGATATGGTGATGGATGACAGAAGAGTTAAGGTGCGTGAGATTGCTAGTGCTGTGGGCATCTCGACTGAACGGGTACATAATATTTAGCATAAACATTTGGACATGAGAAAGCTATCCGCAAGATAGGTGCCGCGATTGCTCACGCTTGACCAAAAACGGAATCGTGTGAAGTGTTGCAAGGATGGTTTGCAGCTGTTCCAGAAGAATCCGGAGGACTTTAAGCGTTGTTTCGTCACTGTGGATGAAACATGGATACATTACTATACTCCTGAGACTAAACAACAATCTAAACAATGGGTTACCAAGGGGGAATCTGTACCAAAAAAGGCGAAGACCGTTCCTTCGGCCGGAAAGGTTATGGCGACTGTCTTTTGGGATTCGCAAGGGATAATCCTCATCGACTATCTGGAAAAGGGTAAAACTATTACAGGTGAATATTATTCATCATTATTGGACCGTTTAAAAACCGAGCTGCGAGAAAAACGCCCGCGATTGGCCCACAAGAAAGTCCTTTTCCATCACGACAACGCACCAGCACACACCTCAGCAGTTGTGGTCGCAAAATTAATGGAAATAGGATTCCAACTCGTTTCACATCCCCCCTATTCTCCAGACTTGGCTCCCTCGGACTACTATTTGTTCCTCAATTTGAAGAAATGGCTGGCGGGACAAAGATTTTATTCAAACGAGGAGGTGATTGCAGACACTAATGGATATTTTGCAGACTTGGACAAATCCTATTATTCGGAAGGAATCAACAAACTAGAACATCGTTGGACGAAGTGTATAAGCCTAAAAGGAGACAATGTCGAAAAATAAAAAAGGTTTACTTCAAACACATAAGTAGTTTTTATTTTTGCACGGACTTTTCAAACCAGCCTCGTAACAAGAAAGAGAAAAACTTACAAGGAAGAATAACAAAAATAGTAAGAGAAAGCAGATTGAAAATCCAGCAGAATTCTCAAAGACAGTAGAACAAAATCTGCAGCAGTTGGGCTTAATTTCTATAGAATACCTGAATAATGCTCTTGTTAAAACAATAAAAGATGCAATAGATAAGCATTCTCTAAAACAACCCAAAAAATTGGAAAAACTAAGTGAACCGACAAAAAAAAATTATTAGAGAAGCTAAGAGAGATGGCAAGCGGCAATACACAAGATCATAGAGCTCTCAATAAAACAGTATCAACATCAATAAGAAGAGATATTAGAAAGTTTAACACCAAGCAAGTAACAAAAGTAATCGAGGAGAATAAAAGTCTAAAAGTTTTGAGATCCAAATTATCTACGGGAACAAAAATTATACAAAAACTAAAGAATCGAGATGGAAGAGTGATAACGGATAGGGAACAAATTTTGTATATTGTTGAAGGTTTTTATAAACAGCTTTATGAAAACACTAATAAAGAGACACCGTATGAGATTCCACATATTCAATATCAAGGTTCAGAGGATATTCCCGAAATAACAGAAGATGAGATCATACAAGTCTCGAGTGAGATGAAAATAATAAGTCTCCAGGTGAGGATGGTATTGTGGTTGAAGCCATAAAGCTGGCTGGACCTACTGTTATCAGGGTCCTCACAATACTTTTTAACCTATGTCTTACTAAGTCAATAACACCGACGCAGTGGAACAACGCTATTGTCATTACCTTCTATAAAAAAGGTGATTCAACAGATCTATCAAACTACCATCCTATAAGCATCCTCCCCCATGTTTATAAAATGTTCACAAAAATATTGACAAAACGTTTGACCTCAAAGCTAGACTTCTACCAAACACCCGATCAAGCCGGATTGCGAGCAGGCTATGGTGCCAATGATTACCTTTTGACTGTTAAGTTAATTGTGGAAAAGTATATCGAATATAACAGGCCTTTAATACTAATCTTCGTGGATTATGAGAAGGCCTTCGATTCAGTGAACCAGGATATGCTTTTTAAGGTTCTTGTTGAACGCCGTATAGATGCAAGGTACATCGAAATCCTAAGACATATCTACTGTCAGGCAACGTCAACAGTTAAATTGCATAGGGAAACAAACAAATTCCAAATCGAAAGAGGTGTGCGTCAGGATAACACTATTTCCTCAAACTTGTTTATCACCCTTCTAGAACACATGTTTAAAAAACTGAATTGGAGCTACATTGGCATAAATATAAATGGAGAAATGCTGAATAACTTGAGATTCGCCGATGACATAGTCCTGTTAACAGATCGCGCAAATCATGCGAATGCCATGCTTCACACCCTAAAAGAACAGTCCCATAAAAATTTGCATAATGATAAATACTATAATCTGCCACTCTTCGATGAGGTCGCATTTTGGTCGTGAGCTCCTGGACTAATATATGCATCGTACTGATTGGACCTTTATTTAAAAGACACTAGAATAAATGCGTGCCTTGCACGAGTATTTATTTAGTTATATGTAGTTAATAATTATTTTTAATAAATAATTCAAAGTATCGTTTTCATTAAACATAATTTTTTTTGTATATCATCTAAAAATATCAAGGTTATTATAAACTAGTCGTGCCCGCGGTTCCGCTCGCGTGGACTTGATTCACTACTATCGTCACTGCTTATTCCTTATGTTACCTAACGTAATAAAATATCTGTTATTATTTCCCCTTATCTCCCATTATTTCTCCTTATCTCCCATTTTCTCTACATAATTTTCATTATCTAGGCTTATCTCTGCTCATCTCCCATTATTTCCCCTTATCTCCCATTATTTGTCCCATTATCTCACCTTATCTCCCATTATCTCACCTTATCTCCCATTATCTAGGCTTATCTCGACTTATCTCGCAATATTTCTCCTTTTCTCCCATTATTTCTCCTTACCTCCCATTATCTCACCATAACTCCCATTATCTAGACTTATCTCTGCTTATCTCCCATTATTTCTCCTTATCTCTCAATATTTATACTTATCTCCCATTATCTCACCTTATCTCCCATTATCTAGGCTTAGATCGAATTATATAGAACATATGGACAGACAGAGAGACGTTACATTTTATATATATTATATTCTTTGCAACATGATATTGTTCCATATTTAATGGTTTAGGCAGTGTATTGCAAGAGAACGCGCTAACGGTAACCTTTTTTCCGACTTGATTCACTATTATCGTCACTGCTTATTCTTTATGTTACCTAACGCAATAAAATATATCCTATAACCTCGCCAGAGAACATATGTATGTTTTTAAAAAAAGCACGTAACGCACTAACGGACAGACAGACAGAGAGACGTTGCATATTATATATATTATACATAGATAACCTGGCCAGAGAACATATGTTATGTATATTTAAAAAAAAAGCACGTAAATCGGATAAGTGGTTCTCCAGTGATAAGCTCACTAAGGGACAGATAGACAGACAGAGAGACGCTGCGTTTTATATATTATAGATATAGATTATTATTATTATATAACCTGGCCAAAGAATATATGTATGAATTTAAAAAAAGACACGTAAATTGGATAAGTGGTTCTCGCGTGATAAACGCAATAATGGACAGACAGACAGACAGAGAAACATTGCATTTTATATATATTATAGATTATAGATATTCTCTGTTACATAAAATTGTTCCATATTTAATGATTTAGGCTGGGTATTGCAAGGGAACGCGCTAGCGGCAAACTTTTTTCCGACTTCATACACTATTATCGTCACTGCTCATTCCTTACGCTACCTATCGTAATAAAATGTAGCCTATAACCTGGCCAGAGAACATATGTATGTTTAAAAAAAAAAGTACGTAAATCGGATAATTGGTTCTCCAGTGATAAGCGCTCTAACGGACAGACAGACAGACAGACAGAGAGACGTTGCATTTTATATATATTATAGATAACACGTGATCGCGTGTGGCGAGAAGCAAGCAAGAAGCTGTTGTTTTTTTTATTGTTTAAGTTTTTAAACATTTAATTTTATAAATATTTAATAAGTAATGTTAAAAGGTATATAGTTTATTTGTGATTTTAATAAAAATAATGTATTCTTGTTTTTATTTATCAAAGATATTTTATTAATGGAAAAACCTCAACAGCACAGTAACTAATACTATTATAGTTACTATGAGATTAAAGTATGATAGCTGCCTACTAGATAAATTGTTTGAAAACCTCTAAACGTGGCTACGATCCATGACAACCAAAATGAACAAAAACTAATATTTTAGAGGATTTTTGCAAAACAAATTAGAAAAAAATAATTTAAGGAAAAAATATTGAGAAAAATTAGGGTTTTTTAACGCCGTTTTACAAAAGGTCGATGTCGATTGAAAAAAAAGTTGTTTGGCGTTGCGACGGCCAGCGTCATTTTCACTATCAAATGTCAAATACGTCAGTAGGCTCTTTGACATGCATTATACCATTCAACATTAAAAAAAAAAAAAAATATCCAACAATTTTCTATAAAACGGGGCCGGGCGTCTAAAAATGTTCACCCGTGCATATCATTGTGAACAAAGCCTCAGGTTATAGGTTAATTCTTTTACTAAGCAAAGCAAAAGTTAACAGTAAGTATTAGGAAATTCCTTAATCCGCCAAAGTTACCCTTCGTTCGGCGCTTAATGTGATAATTAAGAACTGTGACGTTTAACTGATGAGAGTGACATTAGTGCCTCGACTTAACGCCAAAACTATTATATTTAATCTTAAGTTAAAGTTGGAAGTGTTGATTGTTAAATGACACGTTAAGTGAATTTCTAATTTCTGATAGATTGTAGTTTTCTTGGGCGCCATTTAATCTCCCGTCGATTTAAAGTTCTATTTCTAAGTTACGCACAGTCATAATTACTTCATTAAGCGTACTGACAGGATGGAATGGTATACGAGGTGTCCAAAGTAAGATATATAATAAAAGACTGCTTTTAGTCAATTTCCAATAGTTTATTTAAATTGCGATGACGCGTTTCTTTGTCGATGCAGCTTCCTCAGATCTACATTTTACACTGCTTCTTCAGATCTACATTTTACACTGTCAAGTTAGGTGTTTACAATTTTTATATAATTTCTTAATTATAATATTACACCTAATTAAATTACATTGATAGTATTAAAAAACCCACACAGACATGAAATTAGGAGAATAAATTCAATAATGGTGAATTGGTTAAATCTACCTGGTTGTTGAGTAAAGTACCTGTAGTCCTTAATCGATTTATTTGCATTATCTCTAAAAGGTTTAATTTTAAACCTTTTTAAGTTGGGAATGTGGAATCTTTGGCACAATGATACTACTCAGTATATATCACCACTATACCAAACACTTTATTTTTGCACTCGACGCGCGTTTCGCTAACCATGTTAGCTTCATCAGGAGCGATGATTGACTAAAGCTAAACTACAAATCTACCCTATTTATACTTAGCCTAACCCTTGAATTACTCAAGCGGAACTAATGACATAGGCAAGGCTATCAGTTCCGGTCAAGTAACCAGTAGAGGGGACTATAAGGAATAGGCCCTCTGTCTTTTATTTAAAACTACTTTTACGTTTTATGATTTCCATACTTTCGTATGCGTTCAACAATCTCCTATAAGATACATTTTTTATTAATCTTAGATTATCTAATGTTATAGTATGATCAGCTTCAAGGGCATGTTAGGCAATGCTAGACTTTTCTGCTCTATTGTATTTTAAGTGTGCTATGTGTTCTTTAAATCTTGTTTTAATTGACCTTTTAGTTTGCCCAACATACTTTTTGTCACAATCATTACAACTAATTTCATAAATTCCACTTTTCTCACAATTAGGAATCTTATCTTTGGGATTTCCTAAGATATTCCTCAGATTGTCTGATGACTTATAGACTAAGGTGAGGCCTACCTTATTAAATACCTTATTGAGTCCCTTGCTATATTTCGGATTATATGGTATGGAGACGTACTTGGTGATATTTTCTTCGCGTGTAAAAAAGGTGGAATTCTGAATATTAAACCTAAACTTATGTCTATTTATTAGCTTATTTACTAAGTCATCGTCATAACCATTAACTCTAGTTATATTTCTAATACGATTCCTTTTTTTATTAAAGTTTACTCTATTCAGAGGGAAAGTGACCAAACGATGAACTAAAAAATGTAATGAGGCTAATTTATATTGTTAGCAATAAAATGAATCACACAAATTGAACAGACTAAAGGTATCATTCACGATAAAGATAAATTTAAATTGATAAATATGAATCCCCAAATCCCACAACTTTATTCACTCATAAAACTACACAAACTTGACCACCCAGACCAGTTGTTTCCTATATGTTTGCTCCAGCATATAAGACGACATCCTTTTTAATTAATTTAATAAAATATCATAGCAAATTTGAACCTAAATACAGTATCAAAAACTCATACGAACTCGTGGATAAAGTTAAGAATATAACAATACCAGAAAATTCTAAATTAGTTTCTTTCGATGTCAAAAACTTATTTCCAAGTGTTCCTCCAGACGAAATAATAATTTTAATAGAGAACCTATTAACAAAAAACAAGGTAAATAAAGTTATAAAAATGGACATAATTAATTTATTAAGAACTTGTCTAAGACAAAATTATTTTTCATTTAACAATAAATTCTACAATAGTAAGGAAGGGTTAATTATGGGGAGTCCATTAAGTCCATTACTGGCCAAAATTTTCATGGACAGTATTGAAACAATGATATTTAACAACCATAATAACAATAGTAATAATTGTCTATACTGGTATCGATACGTAGACGATATAATTGTATGCTTTACAAGTACGGGCAGACAATTAACTCACTTTTTACAGTACATTAATTCTTTACATAGAAATATCAGTTTTACAATGGAAGAAGTCGAAGAGAAAATCAACTTCCTAGACTTAACAATCAGTAAAACCATGAAAAAACATGAATTTGTAATATATCACAAACCTTGTCACAGAGATACCACAATTCACAATAGTTCTCACCACCCTAACCATCATAAACTCGCGGTTTATCATAGCTTTATACATAGACTAACTAATATTTGCTTATCAGAGGACAATTTTACTAATGAATTAAACTATATAAAACAAGTAGCTGTTAACAACGATTATTCAGTTACTTTAACAGATAACATCGTTAGGAAAAAACTTAGAAACAAGGCAATCTCAGAAATATACCCACGTTTTAAGGGCAGAAAAACCACATTTAAATGCTTAACCTATTTCGGCAAACCAACAGAAAAACTGGGAAAATTCTTAAATGAAAAAAATATCAACATAGCTTACAAGACTAACAATACTATAAGGAAATATCTCAAAAATTACAAACCACAAATCAATAAAGATAATAAATCAGGGGTTTATCAATTAACATGTGTTCATGTCCTAAAACATACAAAGGACAAACTGGACGTACATTTAAACAAATAATTACAGAACACGAAACAAGTTACATCCATAGAAAGTCTAATTCAAGATATGCTAATAATCTTTTAACAGAAAATCACACGTTTAATAAGAATTTCAAAATTTTACGTACCGAATAAAAAGGTCTAAAATTAAACCTTTTAGAGACAATGCAAATAAATCGGTTAAGGACTACAGGTACTTTACTCAACGACCAGGTATATTTAAACAATTCACCATTATTGAATTTATTCTCCTAATTGTATGTCTGTGTGGGTTTTCCAATACTATCAATGTAATTTAATTAGGTATAATATTATAAGTATAATATTATATAAAATTGTAAACATTATACCTAACTTGACAGTGTAAAATGTAGATCTGAAGAAGCTGCAACGCGTCATCACAATTTAAATAAACCAGTGGAAATTGACTAAAAACAGTCTTTTATTATATATTTTTAACAAATTTCCATTAGGTAGGAGCTACAACCATCCGAAATTTCCAAAGTAAAACTTACTAACCTTAAATCCGAAGATTTACCAGACATCGAAGTTTAAGAAATTGAAAAAGCCATTAACCAAACTAAAAATGGAAAAGCAGCAGGAGAAGACGACATCCTGCCGGAAATGCTAAAAGATGAAGGACCGCCATAAATCAAAGAGCTTAAAAAAGCGCCTCAATAAATGTCTAATCGAAGGAGTGATTCCAAAAGATTGGAAAACTGCCATAGTTATATTGATATACAAAAAATGAGATCCTAGCAATTTGGATAACTCTAGGCCAATAAATCTTCTATAGCAAATATACAGAGTATTCATGAGAATAATCACAAATCGATTAGACAAGAAGTTCGAAAATTACGAACACAAAGAACAAGCAGGCTGGATGGCACTTGTCGACTTCCGAAAAGCTTTTGGTACAGTGGAACACCGGGCAATTTAGTTCCGGGTCTCCAATCAGACGAACAGCTCTTCTCTGAATAGAATCCAACAAATGCAGTGTATGTTTTCTAGCGGAGCCCCCAACATGGGTGTAGTATTCCATAGTTGGTCGAATTTGAGCTTTGTAAAGAATTAACAGTTGTTATGAAGTGTAAAGCTTTCTGGTTCGAAATAATATTCCCAACTTTTGAGAAGCTCTCCTTGCTATGCCTGCAACATGTTCATGCCGGGACATATTTGCTCCCAAATTAACGCCCAACAAATTGAGTGACAATTTTAGAGGAATGGAGTGCCCGACATAACTATGTCGGGTTCAGCAACGTTAACTCTTCTGGAAAAAAAACCGCCGCCTGGGTTTTTGTAGAGTTAAATTCCCCTTGGTTACTGTCACTCCAAGATAGGATTTCTTCCAGGTCTTTTTAAGTTGAATGACTTCCTGCTGTCTGCGGATATTCCTCTGAGTAGCCGATGTCCGAGCGTTCAAAGTAAATGAAGAGATAAGCGTACTATCATCTGCAAAGCTGTAGATTGGATTCTTGGTCTTTTCCAGCAGATCGTTGATGTAAATGAGAAAGAGAGTAGGAGACAGTATGGGGCCTTGAGGTACACCGGCATTGATAGTGAAGGTGTTAGAAACAAATCCGTAGACTGCCACTCATAAATAACGCTCTCTGAGGAAACATGAGAGCCACAAACAGAACTTTTCAGACATACCATAAGAGCGTAGCTTAGCCAACAGTCCATCGTGCCAAACACGGTCGAATGCCTTGGATATGTCAAGAGCAACCGCTCGAGATTCTCCAAAGTGTTCAATTGCGTTGTTCAAAACGTGGGTTACACAATCTCCTCTCTATTTTTACGAAAGCCATATTGGTGATCGCTAATAATGTTGAATCCTTCAAGATATTTTAGAAGATGCTGATTGACAGCCTATTCTATGACTTTCGATATTATTGAAAGCAGTGCGATTGGTCGGTAGTTATTTGGCAAGGTCTTCTTCCCTTTTTTAGGTATCTGCTGAACTGTGGCACATTTCCAGCAGGAAGGAAATATTCTCTTTCTGTAGGATAGGTTGAAAAGTCTACAGAAAACTGGTGTTAGTTCCCTCGCACAGTTTTTGAGAACTATGGCAGATATTCCGTCAGCGCCAGAAGCTTTTTTGGTGTCCAGCTAAAATACGTTTTATGATACGCTGTCTGAAGTCGCTGTCGGTATGACGATATTAAAAAAATCAGCGGGGCTCAATTGGTGTCAAATTGCTCAAAACAGGAACATATGAAAGAACCTGAGAGAGGCCTATATCCAAAGGATGTAGTGAAGTAGAACAGACCACTCCGGATTCGCAAAACTCTGTTCAGGCTGTTTATGACGGATTGGGTCATTGCCTTACTGTTAAAGGTAGACATTTTGAGCAATTGTTACCTAAAAAATAAACCTAGAGTATTTATTAATGGTTTTTTTGTCTTTTCTTTATTTTAAATTTCAAATGACAATAATTCCAAAACAGTTCAATTTAGATATATGGTATGTTAGACAAATAATATCTAGAATTTCTAGTAGGACTCAAAAATAAAATAATATACAGGGCTTTCTATTTAAAATAAATCAAGATGGCGTAATTTCTTCGAACTGACAGTTCAAAACATTTTATTTTCAACGTCAGCATGTGCGCCGTATAACATTCTATAATTTTTATTTAAACGTTTTTTTGATACACTGATTAATAAATACTGTGGAATCATTATTCCATACATATGGGGCACCCTGTATGTGTGCATGTATAATGCTTGGATTTAGTTACTGTTCACCTTAAGAAAGTAAAATCCAGTGCTTATTTTAGTACTACGTGTTTGCAAGGAAAGTGCTGGGGAAATTTCTACCGATTTTTCAACAAGCACTGGGATCTCCATTCATCAATCTAAAAAAAGCAAATCTGCAACTAACCCTAGAAGAGAAAAAAAAAAAAGAAAGGAAAGAAGAGGAAAAAAATAATTAAAGAAAAAAAAAGATAACAATTAGACAAATACATTTGTATACAATATATATAAACAGATTCGAAAGCTTATAAGAAAGGCTCAAGAAAAGTGGATGGAAGAACAATGTCAGGAAATGGAAGAATTACAGCTAACGCATGACTATTTCAGAATGTATAAAAAGTTAAAGAAGTTACCGGTCAAAATAGTACACGAACACCAACATATTTAATAAACGGTGATAATCAGATATTAACCGAACAAAAAGAGCTAGAAGAAGAATGGGCTCGATACATTAAAAATACCTTTGATGACGACAGATAATTACCAACTCATTACGTACGGAATTTCTTTAAATATACTCTTAGCAGAAGTTAAGGATGCAATAAAACATGCTAAAACTGGAAAGGCTCCTGGAATCTTTATGCGGAGATGTTTCAACTTTTAAATGAAGAAAATAGTTCTATCTTGTGCAGCTGCATAAATTCCATCTACAGTGCAGGAACTTTACCAAAGGATTGGCTTAAGTCTGTGTTCATACCATTACCTAAAAAGCCAAATGCGAACAGATGTGAACAGTACCGTCTTATAAGCCTAATGAGCCACGCTTTGAAAGTAATGCTTAAGATCATTCCCCATAGAATACGCAATAAATGCGAACAAGATGCGAAGAGCAATTCGGATTTAGACAAGGATTTGTAACTCAAGGAGCACTTTTCGGGCTGAGTGTATTTTTACAGAAATGGAGAGATCAAGGAAAGGACGTTTACTTGTGTTTTATCGACTACGAAAAAACATTTGACCGAGTCAAGCATCCACAATTAATACAAATGCTTCACAATATGGGCCTTGACGAAAATGACATCAGATTCATTACTCACCTATATTGGGATCGGGTGGCGACAATACGAGGAAATAGCAGAGAGACTGAGAAAATAGGAATAAAAAGGGGTGTTCGTCAGGGATGTGTTCTTTCCCCGCTCCTGTTTAATCTATATTCTGAGCACATACTCCAGAAGGCCTTAGAGAATGCCACAGATGGTATCAAAGTTAATGGCAAAATCATTAAGAACCTAAGGTTGATGATACTGTTATTATAGCAGATACAGCGGATGGACTTCAGCGTCTTATGAATAATACTCGTATATCTAGGGAAGGCGATATTTTAGGCATGAAAGTAAACGTTAATAAAACGAAAGTAATGGTCATTTCAAGAACACCCGAGTTGCAAACAGATATTCGTGTTTACGATCAATTGATAGAACAAGTAAGCAACTAGGGTGTTGGCTAACTAAAGATTTGAATCCTGACACCTCCTCGCAGACTCAATCCTTTCTTTGGATACTCGTTATCGTTTTGTAAAGGTCTAAATATATATTCAGTGCTTTTATATGGAGTTGAGGCCTGGACCTTGGGAGTACCATCAATGAATCATTTAGAGTCTTTCAAATTATGGGTCATGCGCAGAATATTGAAGATCTCTTGGACAGAGCGTGTTACTAATTAAGATGTACTTCGTCGAATGGGTAGAGAAAGAGAACTATTGTCATTTATTAAAAGACAAAAAACTCGTTACTTGGGACATATTTATAGGGGTCCACGTTACTCACTGCTCCGGTTGTTGATGGGAGGGAAAATTGAAGGGAAAAGATGTGTGGGACGTCGAAAATGTTCCTGGCTGAAAAATATACGAGATTGTACAGGTCTGGATACTCACACTTTACTAAGAATTGCCCAGGATAGGAAAGAATTTGCCGTAATTACAGCCCAACTTCAGTAATGGAGATCGCACTATAAGAAGAAGATTTGTATACAATGAGGGAATAGTCGAAGTTTTCTTTCTAGCCAGTGGTTATAGCCAGTGCTACCCCCCCCTCACACACATACACACACCTAACAATCCCAACAGTTTCCTCAGCTCTTGCTGTCTTCCTTATCTGGTGTCATCTTGAGTTGGGTCTCGGCCCCACCAAAATTTTATGGGAAAATTAAATTGGTCTTCATTATACAGTACACCAAGGATTTTTTTCCTAATTTTGGTCCTTTTTACAATCAAAAAAAGTAGTAGACTTTTTGTCCAGACTATGCTAAATATGGCTTTATACATGATTACTAACATACCTCGTGACAGCATAGAAGTTTTTAAATATCAAAATAAAAAAATTTTCTATATCGTAAACACGCCAAACGCATCTAAATATACTGACCGGTTTTATTACTTATCGCCATTAAGACGTCCTAAATTCTTTAAGGGTACGATCAAATCAAACGGACAATTGGAAACATTCTAAAACTTTACACCAAATTTCACTTCTCTAATTACAACACTTAGCGCACCTATTACCGTCCTTAATAGCTCGAAATATCTCCTAGTAAAAGTCACCCTATCTTCCAGCTCCTGCTGCGTCCAAAAACTTTTAGACGCTATTAATTCTTGAATGCCAAAACTATTTGAACACGTTCGGAGGGATGATATAGGACACTAATAGGGGTGCGAAAATATAAATTTATGGTTTAGAAGGATGTAGAAAATATATAGAAAAGAAGTTTATAGTTTGTATTTCAAAATTATTTTACCTTTATAGCGCATCTTTACTCATATTAATGACAGCATGCGTCATACCATTCTTTGAAGGGTATAGGCAAAGAACAAAGTATGTCCAAATGAGTTGATTATGAGAAAAACACAAGTTTCGAAGTTATATATTTTTTATTGAGATTAAAGAATGTGGTAACTTTTACTTAAGACCAATTACACTGGTAAACAAAATTGTAACTTTGTCGTGCCACATGGACTTTTATGATATTTTTTACTTTAATAGGTGGTTGGCAGTAAAAACAAACATTAAAAAAAAATCTGTTAGCCAAGAATTGTATTCTCTTAAGTAATTTAAAATATTTCAAAAAAGAATGACCTCCTAAACCCAAAATGTAAAAAAATTTTATTATGAAGTTACGATCTAAGATTTTCTAGCAAATTTAGATCCTGGTTGGTCCCTTTTGATTGTCCAGCGGTAATCTGCCAACATATTTGGGTTCCATTTGCCCTGGTAACGTTTTTTCCATCTTAGAAATGTCCCGATGGAACCTTTCTCCGTGCTCATCGCTCACAGCCCCCAAATACTGAGGAAAAAAATCCAGGTGTGAGTCTAAAAAGTGAATCTTTAGTGACATGTTGCAACCCAATGCTTGATAAGCCAACAATAGCTCGCTAACCAACTCTCTGTAGCTCTCACTCTTATTGTTACCCAAAAAATTTGCAACAACATTCTTAAAAGATTTCCATGCTGGTTTTTCTAAATCGGTCAATTTTTCTTTTTGTTAACTTCCTGATTTGAGGTCCTACGAAAATACGCTTTTTGATATGCAATGGTGGAAGAAGTACTTCAGATGGCTCTACAAGGGGTAAATACTTCACATTTTTTTGTCCAGGAATTAAGGATGCTCGCGTAGGCCATATTTTTTATGATAGTGGTTTGTTCTGTCTCGACTGTCCCATTCACGTAAAAAGCAACAGAATTTAGTATAACCGAGCTGAAGTCCGAGTAATAGGGCAACAACTTTTAAATCGCCAGATTTTTAAAGAATATGTACTGTACTTGATTTTTTCAAGTAATAACTTCATGTTTTTATAAGTTTCTTTCATATTAGCAGCGTGGGCCAGAGGTACAGAAGGAAGTATATTTCCGTTATGCAGTAACACTGCTTTTAGACTTGTTTTAGAAGAGTCAGTGAATAAACCCCACTGAGAGAGATCAAAATTGATTTCCAGAATCTTCATGATCCCATTTATATCATTACAATACACCAAGTCCCCGTCTTGAGAATAGTATAAGCTGAAGTGTTGATCACGATTTCGAAAATAGCTGATTTTAGTTTCATGATGTAGTAATAGTTCTGTCTGCTTTTTTGACAAATTTAAAATGCGAACCAAATCGTTTAGGTCTCCTTGAGTTATCAAGTGTGGCTTGGTTATAATTTCTTCAAACTCAGAGACATCGTCCTCATCAACACATTGGCTTGAAGTGGAGGATTGTGTATCGTCAATCTCAACGGACGCAGATGCAACTGGTATAGGCAAATTTTCACTATGAGGGACTGATCCCATGGCTGAAGGTAAATTAGGGTAAATAACTGTGTATTTTTTCTTGAAATTTATACCATTTATGTCAGTAAGACAAAAATAGCAGTCCGAAATGTGATCTCTTGGTTCGGTTCAAATCATGGGTACAGCAAACGGCATATGACGGGACCCTTACTTCCAACCGGTTAAATTCTTCACACACGTTATGCAACAAATATAAGAGGCCCAGGATTTGTCTTGATAGGCCACAGCGAAACCAAAATACCGGTGATAACTCTCCAAGACTATTTTTGTGAAATTTTGTCTTTGTTTTTTGAAAGTCAGTTCACCACAAACATAACAAAAAGAGTTAGGATCGTTACTACACTTTCTCAACATATTAACGCAGTAAATAAATCACAATATTTTGATGAAATCACAGACATATAGTTTTGTGACTATTTCTTCGCGAACGTTCCTTTGCTTTTATTGCCGTAGTACTCGTTATAAGTATTACCGTATCACAAGAAAACTGACGCTAATTGAAACAAAACAACTGCAGTTTAATAATGAGGGTAATTAGCTAAAACAGTATTAGCTATCAAAGTTCGTGTGGCATGACTAGTGTTGACCAGTGTTATTAGTTTTTATTGGACATATTTTTTGGTGAAATCACATTTTTTTAGTATTTGAAACAAAAGAAAATAGGAAGAAAATAACTCTAAATATTTTATGACAAGTAAAAACAAGGAATATCCAATCTAGTCATCAGCATCTTTGGTTTTTGAATCATATTTTAGTGTTTCATAAAAGACTTGTGTGTTCTTAGCACAAAATGACACATCAAATCTTTGTATTTGACCTTACTTATGGGTAAAAACTCTTTATATAAAAAATCAGGAAGATTGAACTCATTATTAGCGGCATGGTTACAACTTTTACTTAGAATCCTAGTTTTGTCCCAAGCCCCACTGTAATTGTCTCTGTGCAATATCACTAAACCATGCTTTTTAGAAACCATCACTTCTCTTTTCTTCTGTATAGGAATCATGCATTTCTTCATGATTTTTCCAGTCAGAAATTTTTTCCATTCTCTTATGATTCCTCCTGGAGTAATTTCAATTACTTCAAAAGGTGATGGTTTTGTTCTTGAACTTCCAAGCAGTTCGTACCAATAAAATGGCAACTCCATTTTGGCTTTAAGATTAATTAACCCCATATTCGTATCACATTCTAGATAGCTGTGTCCTCTTATGAGAAATTTTATTTTGATGGAGTCTAGTAAATTTAATTCATGTACGATAGTAAGTATGAACCTAAGCACAGTGTAATTTTTATTTTGACTCCCGCAGGAATCACAAAATATTACAAGATGTCTTACAGATTTGTCCATGTGATTGGTAATAAAATCAAATAAAAATAAAACCATTTCGTTGGAACCTTTCTTGTCACATGTTTCAGGATAGGAATAAAAATAAGACTGCCCAGTCCCCAGATAATGAATATTAAACGAGTATATTGATAATTATCTTTTTGTAACAGACATCATTCGTTGTGATATTAGGCAGAGAAATATTCTTTTGAAAGTCCGTAGCTATTGCTGGAAAATCTTTTTGATTCTTGCTTTATTTTTTAGTTGTTCTGCTCATTGACACTACCCAATAAATTAAAGTACTTGATAATGTTTCACCGATTATTCTCACTTAAATTATCGAAACATTTGAATCTTGAGCAGTTACACGGTGCCCCTTGTTCATGAGTAGAAAAGCGCAACTTTTTCATGACTTCCTCAGTTCTCCCGGTCTTCTTTCTTTTGTTTGTCGGTCTATTAGTAAAACCACTATAGTTTTCATCCTTATCAGAGTCAGAAAGCATAATAAAATAAATAGTTTTAAAATTTTAAATTAAGTGCACACAAAGTCACTGATATCCTAACCTCAAAATCACAGCTGTCAATTTTTGGACAATCCTTCTTCTTTACCAGATGCCATGGACATTCCCAGTTTTTTTCCCCTTGGGTATAGACATAAGAGTGTTTTTAGCGACATCTGTTATTTCTATATAAAATCTAGTGATTGAAAACGAAATCGCCACAGATAAAAAATGTGTTACCATTAGAAGAATAAAAATTCAAAAATTGTGACATTCCCTGTCCTTTGCCTGTACCCTTTACTTGGAAAAAGTGCCTATTCGGTTGGAATGTTGGCAATCCTACTCGCTATTATTACTTTATCAACTACAGCTGTGAAAAGACTGGTAATATTTGTTGAGAACCAGTTTCGCAGAATATTTAGCCAGGAGATACGTTTGCATCCTAGTCCCTTTTTTCCAAAAACCTTTCTTTGGAGTATTTGCTGTAGTAATCCATATTTTTGGGAATTTCTCATTTGTGTCCTAAATACTCCAATTTTCCTACTTTATCAGTTTCCATAATTTCCAGTTTCTTGTTCATGCGACGTAAAACATCCTCGTTGGTAATATGGTCAGAGAGTTCTTTGTATTTGTTGATCGTTAACCATCAGCAAGATAGCAGGAACTGGAGACTTGCTAGTTACCATGTACTTTATTTCGCTGATATTAAATTCGGGGCCGTATCGATTACTGACTTCATTTATTTCTATCATAAGATGTTGTAGACCCTTTAAGTTATCAGCCATAACCACCGTATTATTTATTACCTCCCCCTTTGAAGATTTGTTAAGATTATATATATTTTTATATATATATATATATATATATATATATATATATATATATATATATATATATATATATATATATATATATATATATATATATATATATATATATATATATATATATATATATATATATATATATATATAATATATATATATATATATATATATATATATATATATATATATATATATATATATATACAATAGTGAAGAAAAGACACGACCCTGCCTTTCTCCACGCACCATCGATATTGCTTCTGAACGCTCGCCTTAATTAATGCCATCTATTTCCAGATCCGCAGATCATTTCCATCTAGCCCCAGGTCTTTCAGAATTCTGACCATTTTGTGGGGATGGATTCTATCAAAAGCCTTTTGGTAGTCAATTAGACATAGATATACGTCACAATTGACGTCTCTACATCTCTAAATCAAAACCTGCATAAAAAATAAGGCCTTTCTGGTTCCCATGATATCACGAAAGCCGAATTGTGCAGCTGACATGTTTTCTTAATACAACTTGTATATTCTTCTATGAATAATTTTCAGAAATGTTTTTAAAAGATGGCTTATGATCCGTGTAAATAACTTTCATCATTCTTTAAAGCAGCAAATGTTTCTATTTCGGTATGAAAAGTTTGAGGATCTTCATATACTAGTTAGTGTCCCTTGCCGTATCATAACGGATCCTTTGAACTCCAACTCATTAAAATCCATCTAGTAGTTCTAGATGAAATAAGACTTCAGAGATAGTAGTTAAAAACATTACCCGCCTACCTAATATTGTCATACATTCATATATTGTGAACATTCTCACTATTCTTGACAATATGACGAGTCATGTATTCTTTTGTAGAAAGTTTGATAAGCGTCTACTAGCCTGACACCTATCATATAGGGTTTAAACCTTGTCGTGTTTAAGAAAATCAATATTTACCCTACACTTAAAAGGGTTGCGAAATTCCTTCGTATAAATACTAGGGGTCTACATGTTCAGGGATGGCATCTATGTATATATTTGAATAAAATATACTGGTAATATCTTAGGGTTAAATTTAATCAATAAATGAATGTAAAGGTTAAATATTTTTAGCTTACTAACGGTCTTTTTTCTAAGTTCCTAACCCATAATTGTGGTGTATTTGTTTATTCTTATTTAGTTATCATATGCATTAATACACATAGAATAAAAATGTTTTATTATACGCTAGTCGCATAGCTAAAATGGGTAAAAGAGAAGATATAAGTATCATCCGTATGTAGTACTACGGTACTTGGCTAAGCTGCGTTCTGAAAGTTTTTGTTTATGACTCTGGGATTTACTCAGAGATTTTTTACTTGTTAGTTGAGGGACTTATTTCTGACACCATTATGAACGCAGATGTATCTAGACGTTCATACCCGAGTAGAATTCCAGCTATCCCAAAAAGCAATAAAACTACTTAATTACTTTGTTAACTGTCACTAAATATATTTGTAAAGATTTTACAATTGCGTGATCGCGATTTCGTAGTACAACTACATTGTCAAACGCTTAACTAAGACTAAAACAGATTTTTGGTATTTTTATGTTTATATGATGAACAGATGTGGATCTATTATATGTTCAAACAGTTGGAACAAAACAGAATTTGCTACGTCTAATTGACTATTCAGTAAATTTTTTTTTATTATGGTCTTTTGAATGTCTGTAAATTTCTATGGATTCTAGGAAATTGAGTTTTGATCCTTTAGGTGCCATATGGAGTATTTGTAAACAATTGATATTGGGAAAAGTATGTTTAGCAAAGTGTGATTTTTCATTTGTTAGCCTATAAGAGGCATTGTGTTCTGCGAATCTTGTTTTGAAATTCCGTCCCGTTTGGCCTACGTAACAGCTATTGCACTCTTGAAACTTAAGTTTATAAACTCCTGATTTATTGTATTTATTAGTTTTATCTTTGGCATTGAAAAATATATTGGATAATTTTTGAGCGGGTTTTAAAGCTATTCTTGTTTTTTCGGTCGTGAAAACTTGGGATATTTTATCCGAGATGGGACCAACATATGTCAGAGGTATGAACGTTTTCTTTTCTCGGTATTCTTTTACGGGGTAGATTAAGCTGAAAGTGATTTGTTTTCGTTTACGGCTTATAAAGGTATTAATTATTTTAGGTTGGAAGCCGTTATTGAGTGCTATATTTTTGATTGTGTCCAGTTCTTTTTTTAAATTATTTTTACTAAGAGGGATATTGAAGGCTCTATGGATCATAGATCTACAGGCTGCCAGTTTATGGGAGTTAGGGTGTATTGAGTCAGCTGGGATGGTGACATATGAAATGGTTGATTTAAAGTGGAATTTAGTTCAATATCATTTCCAAGGAAACATACTAAGATGTCGTCCACATATCTAAACCAAAAGTGAATATTTTTCGCGTGTTGAGTTTTTAGAAAACTATTTTCCAATTCTGACATAAAAATTTCGGCTAGCAAAGGACTAAGTGGAGACCCACACAAAGTAATTAAGTAGTTTTATTGTTAAAATGTACTGTCACAAAGTAACGGACCAATCAATCAACTCTTTATCCCAAAAAGGTTTGAAGAAAGTTATTGATTTGAGTAGCTTTTATAGACATTTTCGTCAAGATGTTCGATGGATGTAGCCAGTTGGAGGCCTCCTCAAGACGTAATGCTAGGATTACTTTTCGTACTCATCTTTTATATAAATATCCTCATCTCTGTAGAATCAAATACTTAGAGTTATAATTCTCACCGAGTAAAAGTTTCAGCGATTTAATATAAACTGGCGCCCCCGCATGTCTGTGTCCATTAAAAAAAAGGCCAAGTGCAAGTCGGACTTGTACAATTAGTGTTCTGTACCGTGATTTCTTTTCAAATAAAATTTTTTGTTATGGAGGCATAAGATGATCAATGACTTCACAAAACACACCCCAAATGAGTTTTAAAAAATCAGTACCTAGGATTCGGACACAAACTTCTTTGTGATGGCTGAAAAAACTTTCTACAACGTGAACTTCTACATCATTAGGAAAATTACAAAATACATTGTCTATCAAGGTTCTGTGTCTAATAGAACTAATATCTTTTGTTATTTGCTTAAGCCTAACGTTATTCGAATAGGTGGATAGACTATAATCAAAGGGTTAGATATACCTCGAATTTTAAAAAAAATAATTTTTTTTTTGCAGATTTTTATTCTCCGTACTTCTATGAATTATTCGAGAAAATTAAAATTCCATTCCATTACAATGTTATAGCATTAAATGTGACCTGGCGTCAGATTGGGACCGCTACCTGTCCGTCCAGACATAGATAGCGGTCTATGTAGTCAAATTATTATTTTGTTGTTTAAAACTCTATATTTCACCCATACTTCTCGGCTTGATCAGGAGAATTACTAAAATTAAAACACATGCACACGTAGGTCCCTAAAACACACAACATGAACTTACCAACTAGAATAAAAATAGACACAAATAGGAAAGCAAAACATCACACAACTAGACCAACTATACACACTTCGACCTAAGGTGTTTCTTTAGAACTGATATTGAATATTATTTTATTATCGGTGTATGTACAGTCGTTAGGTGTAGCGATTAATATAATTATTTAGAATATCACAGTATATGTTGCTTAAATTACACAGGCTAACGATGAAAAAACTTTTTTAATAATTTTACCTGATTCCTATGTTTTTTGGTGTGGAGTAGAGTCCGAAAATAATAATAAAAAAGTCGTATCATCCACCAATTTTTCACATTTTAATATTCAAAATGTGAAAAGTTTATTTTTTATCATTTAAATGTTATTAGGTTGGCAATAAAATCAGAATTTTATAAGGTTGGCAGTAAAATCAAATGTTATTAGGTTGGCAGTTCCGACAAATGTCACAGCTGTTTGTTTTCTTCCAGACACCGTTTGCAGGTAATTTTTAACTTTTTTTTCTACAAAATGTCGAGACGTTTTTTTTAATTTTTCTAATAGGCAATTTTTTATAAATAATTAAACATAAATTTTTTGGTCGAAAATTGCATACTTCAGTTTATAACAGTAAATTTTTTATTTAAAAAAAAAAATCCTTTGGCAATTTTTAACTACTACATGATTTCGCAAGATTAATTTTTACTTTTGCAGATTGGATTATTTTTTGTGAAGTTATCTTGCAGGCAAAGAGGTGCCGTATTTTCATCAGTTGAAACCGATAAAAAATAATGTTAACATTAAAAACATATTCTTTTGTATTATTCACTTAATAACGTTTAAAATATATTTTTTTAAAACATAAATACTTTTTTCAATGCCCAGGTGTACGTAACCCCATGTATATTCCAGGTAAGGCGTATGACTTTTTTATGGAAAAAAAAATTCCAACTTTGGATATGATCCTGCAGGCTGCGACAAGCCTTATTGATAGAAAGTGGAGAAATTGTACACTGGAGAAGAGACTATTTACGGAGAGTTAGAAAAGCTTGCTCTGAAGGAAAAATGATATACAGTAGAACTCCGATTAACCGAGTCGCGATTATCCGAGCTCCGGATTAACCGAGCCAATCTAAGAACCTGATTATCCAAGGTACGCGCGTCTATGCTGCGTATTAACCGAGCTTCCAAAATATGTATGTACATATTTCCATTTAAAATCGTCTGGGCCTTCGGGGATTCTCCCTGGCCCGTATGAGGGGTTCCCCTATTTATGTTTTTGGACCCTTTCAACATGTAAATTTGCGTGAATGCAGTGCGTTATAGCATTTACTACGGAGAAGTACGAGTATACTCACATAATTTATTTGGTTGGAGTTCTGGTAGTTAAGTGTAATTAATACGAACTGCTTTGTTTGAATTTTTGTTTGTCGTATTATAATGGAGCAAAACAAGCGTAAAAAAAATCGTCGTTCCTATTGAAGAAAAATTAAAAGCCATCAGAAGAATTGAAGCAGGAGAGACAATTAAAGTTGTTGCACGAGATTATGAAGTAGGTGAGGTAACAGTTGGAGATTGGAAAAGAAACCGCATAAAAATAGAAGAGTGGTGTATAAATCAAGCCTCCTCGTCCTCAGGAAGAAAATCAATGAAAACCGGCGACTATGAAAAGGTTAACGAAGCTTTATTCATGTGGTTTAACCAACAGAGATCAAAAGGTGTGCCTATGTCAGGTCCAATTTTACAACAGAAAGCAATAATGATTAGTAGGCAATTCCCAGAGATAGATCAGTTTACTGCCATTTCTGGATGGCTTGACCGCTGGAAAAAACGGTACGGTGTACAACAACTGACTGTATGTGGTAAAAAACTTTCTGCTGATGTGATTGAGAAGTTTAAGCAGAACTTTAAAAAGCAAATCGAAGATTGTGGATACACATGTGATCAAATTTACAACTGTGACGAAACTGGCCTGAATTATAAAATGCTTCCATCAAAAACATTGGCATCTCGACAGGAAAAATCAGCTCCTGGGCACAAACGAAGGAAATATTAACTATAATGGTATGTTCCAATGCATCTGGCAAGCACAAAATCCCACTGATGGTGATTGGCAAGTCTGCACGTCCAAGAGCTTTAAAAGACATCTCCCCAGTCTATTACAAAAGTCAGAAGAGCGCATGGATGGATGCGACCTTATTTACTAACTGGTTTGAAGAAGAGTTCGTGCCATCTGTGACTAAATTTTTGAACAGAAACCGTCTTTCTATTAAAGCAATTTTGTTAATGGATAATGCCCCCTCTCACCCTGGAGAAGGACTTCATGTGGGCGAAATTGTTGTAAAATTTTTTTCCTCCAAATGTAACCAGCATAATGCAACCAATGGATTAAGGCATTCTCGAAAACATTAAAAAAAATTATAGGCGTTTATCTCTTGAACATCTGTTAGAATACACAGAAAAGGAGGATATTATCAATGGGATGAGAAAGGTTACACTGAAAAATGTTATTTACTGGGTAAGTCAAGCTTGGGATTCTGTGCGTACTACCACTATTCAAAAATCGTGGTCAAAAGTTATTGATTTTGAGGACTATAATGACAGTGAAGATAACACTCCATTGAATGAATTAGCTTTGAAATTGAGAAGCCATGGAGAAATGTCCTGTTCAAATTTTGACAGCGAGATAAAAGAAAAAAGTTTATTTGAATTAATGCAAAAATTAAAAGGTTGCGAAAATGTGACAAGAGAAGATGTTGTTGAATGGATTACAACAGATGATTTAGAAAAAGAAATGACTATTGAAGAAATAACGAATGCCTTTCAGGAAACCGAAAAATCAGATGACGATGACGATGACGAAGTGGCGGTGGATGAACAGTCTCCCACTAAGATCTCTCATCAAGAAGGTTTTGCTTCTTTGGAAAAAGCTTTGAGGTATATCGAACAACAACCAGAGGTAACCACAGCGGATTTGCTTCTTCTTAATAGATGGAGAAACATTGCAGCGAGAAAAAGAAGATGCAATATGAAACAGAAGCGCAGATACCTATTTCACTGTTTTATAACGTATGTACCTATTTATATGTTAAAAACGTTAATACATCGGTTTAAAGTATTGGTGTTTATTTTTTGAACGAATAAAAAACAAATCCGGATTATCCGAGTTTTCAGTTATCCGAGTCCACGTTACCACGGATTACCGGGGTTCTACTGTATTACTCAGATGAGACGTGGATAAATGAAGGGTACACATTCAAGAAATTTTGACAAGATGGGAATGTCAAAAATGCTCGCCACGCGTTCAATGAAGGTCACTTTACTGGTCTCAAACTACCTTCTGGTAAGGGACGTAGGTTAATTATTGCGCATATTGGAAGCGAAAGTGGGGAGGACGGAGGTCTTTTAACATTCATATCCAAGAAAACAGGAGATTGTCACACAAGATATGAATTCCAATGTATTTGAAGATAGGTTTTGCAGATGATAGAGTTAATACCAGACAGTTCTGTTATTATAATGGATAACGCCAGCTATGATTCTAAAAAATTAAAACTAGTTCCAAGCTTGGATTGGCTGAAAAAGGACATTCAGTCTTGGATGACCGCGAAAAACATTTAATTTCTAAGAGACGGTGTAAAGAGAGAATTATTAGAACTTGTAAAGCTTGAAGTTCTCAGAAATAAAGATAAGTACACAGGAAAAAAAAACGTAATATTACTGTTTATCGCCTGCCATCATATCATTGCTAGCTCAATCCGATAGAACTTATATGGGCACAGGTTAAAGGTGAAAAGATCCAAGGTAAAGCACTCGTGATAAATTTTCATTCAATCTACATTTAATAGAAAATATAGAACAATATAAGGGGATAGCGGTTTATAACAATATTATAAAGAAAAGTTTGCGTCAATATTACATCATATATATTTTTGAACTCGTATTTTCTCAAGCGTTCATTTGACACCCCATTCAATGACCTTGAAATGTGTTTTTCACTTCCGATTTCACTTCCCAAAACGAACCCCTTAAGTCAGAATTTAATTTTCAAAGCTACACTACTACGATTAGGCCATCAATTTGTGACAAATTTCAACTTTCTATGTCAAATAGTGTCTGAGAAACTTGGCTGTGACAGACGGACAGATAGAGACCGAAGTGATTTTAGAAGTGTTCCCTTTTTCAATTTTAGTACGGCACACTAAAAATAGACAATTCTTTCCTCCTTGTTCTTTTCCCTTCGAAGTCCACTCACCCTTTTACCAGTTTTCTCATAACTGACCTTTGGTCATCTAAAAATGACCAACACATCAAGATCGTGGTGAAAAGTGACCCTTTTAACACTTAAATCCGTCTAGTGTATATAGGTCTTGTCGATAAGACAGTCAGTCTGATGGGAAATAAAACTAGAAAAACAAGAACTGCTTTTTAAGGAGTTAGATGAGTTTAAATTAAATATTTTGGATACGAGGATATGTTTACGAGGGCTATCTGAAAATTTCTCGACATGACACATAGATGACGTTAGAAACTGTGAAACTATAATTGTATTCGGAAAGTGCCATCCCTTATATAAACACATGTGAAATTCTAATTCGATCTGTCAAGTTATTCGAGCAGTAGCAGCTATTTAATATTGACGTGTCATTAATATTTTCAAAATGGAAAAAATTGATAACTACATGCTGATATACGGTGGCAAAGAAAAAAATGAAAGAGCTGCATCAGAGGTTGGCATACTGCTACATGAAAGATTTGAAAACTAAGTCAGCAAAACGAAATATATTAACGACAGACTACTACAAGTGACGATCGAACTACAAAAATCAAGATCAACACACGTAATAAGTATATATGCACCCGATACCAGCAAACCTCAAACGGAGATAGATTTTTTATTAAATTATTTAATTTATTATTTTTTTTTTTAATTTTAATTTAATTTTATTATTTTTTTTATTTAAATATTTTTTTTTTTTTTAAATATAATTAATTTTTTTTTTTTTTTAAAAATAAAAACCTATTTTACCAGAACCTACAAACAGTTTTAGACGACATACCTAGTGATGATGAAATAATAGTTCTAGGGGATTTTAATGCAAGAATTGGTGATGAAGTACCTGGCATCAAAAATCGATTCAACGAAGAAACTATAAACGATAGTGGTGAACAAATGATACAACTATGCATAACAAAATGAACTTAGAATTAACAACACCTTTTATCCACATAAACCATAACACAAATACACCTTCGAAAATACACGTGGACAAAGATCAACAATTGATTACGTAATCATAAATAGAAATATTCATCCAACAAGAATACAGGACGTGAGAACTTTACCGCCAATGCTGGAACGAATCACCATCTTGTAATAGCAAAAATACGAACAACCATGCAACGACTTCGTAGCGAACCCGTCGAACAAATAAGCAAAATCAATATAGAATCTCTATCCGAGGACTCAACCAAATATCTATATTAACAAAGGTTAACAGAAAAAACCGGTCAAGTGCAAGTTGAACTTGCACAATTAGTGTTCCATACGTTGATTGTTTTTAAAATAAAAAATTTTGTTAGGGTGGTATAAAATGATCAGTGACTTCACAAAACACACCTCAAAGGAGTTTTCAACAAAGGTTGTTTCCAATCTTTACTGAAAACTGGTGACCTTGAAATTTTGTTTTTTTTTTTATATACAAAATAAATTATTAAAGGTAATGCACGCGTGATAATTTTCGTTCAATCTATACCCCGTGGAGAATATTCCAGAATTTTTTCAAAATTTTTTGATCAGTACTTTTCGAGATAAGGTAGGGGACAGCGATTTTTTAAAAGTAATACGAAGAAAAGTGTGCGCAAGTATTACATTATATACGAGTATATATGTATATATATATATATATATATATATATATATATATATATATATATATATATATATATATATATATATATTATGTATATATATATATATATATATATATATATATATATATATATATATATATATATATATATATATTTACTCGTGTTTTCACAAGCTTTCATTGGATATCATACTCGATGCCCTAGTAAAAAAAAATTTTTTTCCCTTCCGATTTCACCCCTCAAAACGAACCCCTTAAGTCAAAATTTATGTTACGGTGGTATAAAATGATCAGTGACTTCACAAAACACACCCCAAATGAGTTTTCAACAAAGTTTGTTTCCAATCTTTACTGAAATCTGATGACCTTGAAATTTTTGTTTTTTTTATATACCATATAAATTATTAAAGGTAATGCACTCGTGATAATTTTCGTTCAATCTACACCCCGTGGAGAATATTCCAGAATTTTTTCGAAATTTTTTGATAAGTACTTTTCGAGATAAGGCCCGGGACAGCGATTTTTCGCGAATTTTTAAAAATAATACAAAGAAAAGTGCGCGCAAGTATAATATTATATATATATTTTTTACTCGTGTTTTCACAAGCTTTCATTTGACACCACACTCGATGACCTAGTAAAAAAATTTTTTTTTCGCTTCCGACTTCACCCCCAAAACTAACCTCTTAAGTCAAAATTTAATTCTCAAAACTACATGGCTCTGATGAGGCCATCAATTCCTATATTATTACCAAATTTCACCTTTCTATGTCAAATAGTTTCGGAGAAAATCGGGGGTGTGTGACAGACAGACAGACAGACAGACAGACAGACAGGCAGACAGACAGACAGGCAGACAGACAGACAGACAGACAGACACCGAAGTGATCTTATAAGTGTTCCGTACGGAACACTAAAAATAGCCACAAATGATATTCGAGAGTCCAATGACGTAGAAATGGCATGGACAAAACGCAAAACTAATATGCTAGAAGCAGCAGAAGAAGCATTTGGAAGAAGGACTATAAAAAAAGGGGGAAAACCATACACAAAGCCTTGGTTCAAACAAGAAGTTAAAACATTAACTGAAGAAAAAAGAAAATCGTACCTACAATACAGATCCAATGCTATAACATACAATGATTATAAAAATGTAAGAAGAGAATCAAAAGAGAGCATTGGGAGAAATTTTCGAACGATATGGAACATGATCTGTACGGAAGACAAAAAAAAATATGGAATCTACTGAGAAATAGAAAAAAACCAATAAATGAGTATATACAAAATACAAAAATTAAGGTGGAAGAATGGGAAAGATATTTAGAAAAACTCTATAGTCCATCAGAAACCAATTCATTAACACAGGAAATACAGCATAAAGATGAAAATAGGACCATTTCCTTGAATCAAATACAGCACATGGCAGCGAAACTAAAAAACAGAAAAGCCCCGGGCATGGACGAAATTAAGAACGAAATGATTAAATATGGAGGTGATAAATTACTAGAAGAATTACAGATTTTCTTTAACAAAATACTCACAGCGAAGATTTGTCCATCTGAATGGAAAGAAAGCATCTTGATACCAATTTTCAAAAAAGGAGAAAGGACAGATCGAAAAAACTATCGAGGTATCAGCTTAATGAGTGCGGTACTAAAATTGTTCACTAAAATTTTAGCAGAAGAAATAATGTTAACCGGAATCTGTGAAGAACAGCAGGTCTACTATAGACGCCATATTTATAATCCGCCAAATTACTGAAAAAGCCATAGAGTTTAATAAGATAGCCTTTATGTGTTTCATTGATCTTACCCAGGCATTCGATAGGGTACGGTTAACTGATGTCATAACCCTACTACAAAAAAGGGGAATTCCCCCGAATATAATAAAAACTATCGAAGAGCTGAACATCAACACCACACATATGTAAGAATGGCAAATAAATTAGGCAATAAAATACCTATGACAACCGGAATCAGACAAGGAGATAGCCTAAGCCCAATCTTATTTAACATCATAATGAATGAAATAATAAACGAAGTAAAGAAAACTGGGAGAGGATATCGAGACAAAGAAATAAAAATAATATGCTACTCCGATGATGCAGTAATCATATCAGAAGACGAGGATAACTTACAGAGATTCCTACAGAAGTTCCAACAAACAGCAAAAGTGTTTAATATGCAAATATCTGTAAAGAAAACAAAATCCCTTACAATATCTAAAGAACCGAAAAGATGCAAACTCGCGGTTTATGATCAGAGTGTAGAACAAGTGATGTCCTTCAGATATCTAGGGGCAAACATAACAAGTACCAGGAACCTTAAGGAGGAAGTAAAAACTCAAACAACAAAGGCATCATTAATATCAGGATACTTAAGAGATATAATTTGGAGAAACAAATATATGAGCACCAGGAGCAAAGTAAGAATATACAAAACATGCGTAAGACCGATCATGACGTACGCGATACAAACCAGAGCGGAGAACACAATAACAAAACGACTCCTAAGAACAACAGAAATGCGAACACTTAGATCGATAACAGGACATACCTTACTTGACCGGAAGAGATGTGAAGAAATAAGGGAAATATGTGAAATACAGGATGTGGTGAGATGGGCAAGGAATAGGAGAAGAGAATGGAGAGACCATGTGGACAGAATGCCAAATGACCTGTTGGCTAAGGTTGCAAAAGAGAAGCCACCAAACACACCTCGACCGCTCGGAAGACCACCAATAAGATGGTATGAGAGCTGGTCGGAACGTAGGAAGAAGAAGAAGAAGGAAAAAATTGAATATCGTGCAGCGATTAAATTCTTTGTTTTGGATGGTTTAACACCAACAGAAATTCATCCGAAACTGATAGAAGTGTATAAGAATGGATCACTTTCACCTTCCACTGTCAAAAAATGGGCTGCTCTTTTTAAATCTGGTCGAATAAGCCTCGAAAATGATCCACCCGAACGTCGTCCAAAAACACCTGCAACACCACAAATCATTCAACAAGTCCATGATATGGTGTTAGATGATCGACAAGTGGAAGTGCGTGAAATAGGCAATAGGCATCTCGAAAGAACGAATTGGAAATATTTTGCCTGAAGAATTACATATGAAAAACCTTTGTGCAAGACGGGTGCCATATTTGCAGACAATTGACCAAAAACACATTCGAATGCGTATTTCTCAAGCGTGTTTGGATCGTTTTTAAGACAAATAAAATGAATTTCAAGCGTCGTTTCATAACTATTGATGAAACTTGGATCCACCACTATACACCAGAGTGAAAAAAACAGTCAAAACAAAAGATTGAAGCCAGTGGAAGTGCACCAAAGAAGGCAAAGACGGTTCCATTAACACGGAAGGTTATGGCAACAGTTTTTTTGGGTTACAAAGATATTTTGTCGATCGATTATCTTCAGAAAGGTAAAACAAATAACTCTGAATATTACTGTAATCTTTTGAATCAATTGGATGCAAAAATTCGTGAGAGAATACCTGCTTTAAAGAAGAAAAGGATCATTTTTCATGAAGACAATGCACGTGTTCACACAAGTGTTTTGACGATGGCAAAATTCATCTAAATAAAGTATGAATTGCTTGAACAACACACACAGATTTAGCTCCCTCTGACTATTATCTGCTCCTAAACCTGAAAAAAATTCTGGCTGGAAAACGTTTTACTTCAAATAACGAGGTTATTGCAGCCGTGGATTGATATTTTGCAGACTTATCGGAATCACGCTTTAATGATGATATTGAATTATTGGAAAAACATTGCAATAAATGTAATAAAGTTATATTAAAAAATAAAACATATTTCACGTAAAAAAATCTCTTTTATTATGAGGCCGAGAACTTCTCAAACAGCCCTCGTATAAGGTATCTACCTGATCATGAAAATTATATTGTACAGTAAATTACTATCTTTGTTTAGTACTTTGACGAAATTTCGTACGAGTTCGTTGTGTCTCGCAGTAATTATGATCTCTTCTCTCTTCCAATAAATATATGAATGTAACTAGGCGGATCTGGCAGCAATAAAGTTGACCAACAGAAGAATATTCCAGGTTTTAGACACGACCGCCTAAATTATTTTCGAGCACAATTTTAGTCTAAACGGCAGGGCCGGAGGACGGGAATCAATTCGAGATCAAAAGGGCTAGTTGGGGTAAAAACTGCGGAAACTAGCTACCTTCTTAAGGCTTTGTTGCAGTCAAATCGACGCGTGAAGATCCCAGTGTTTCCTAAAGGAGCTGGAGAATACGAAACCATTGTTATCAAGATTGTGTAAGAAGACTTCTGCAAGATGGAACTTCAAATTTTCTACACGAAAATAGAAACTGGCGAGGAAGGAATTTTCTAAAGAACATTTTATCGTTTTAGAGAACAATCAGAGTGATTTTTCGCGAATTTTCACAGACAAAGAGTCTTGAATGTTCTACTGGAATCATTTCACGAAATATATGGCCCTGCAGTGGATTCATAAAAACTCTTTATCTCCCAAGAAGACAAAATCTCATTTTCTGGAAAATTGGGGAAAGGGTACACGATTAATGAAGAGTTTTAGATAAACTGCTTGTGAACTTATAAGCCGTCGATTCTCTGAGTTATAGCATACACCCTGTAGCCCTGATTAAGCACCCCCGACTTCTCTTTGTTCAAACGTCTGACGGAAGACCTTAGAGGGGATATTTTTCTGTTTCTGCAGCATCGTTTTATAGATGCAAGCAAAAAAATTACCTTTGGATGCAATGAAACTCTTCTAGAAACGTTGAACTAGTATATTAGTGCAGAGAGAGAGTAGACCCAAGTCTCCTGATGATGGTAACATGATTATTGAAATCCGCGTCGAGTCTAAAAATAAAGTTTTTGGAATACTGGTAATAACTGTTGTGTAGTATCATAGTGGCACGGAGTCTAAAATCGCAGCGTAACTTTAACAGTAAGGGACGTAACTACACTAATATAAAAAGGAAGTGAAAGAAATGGAGGGTGGATTGAGAAGTCTTGTAAAGAACAAGGTAAATAATATTTTTTTACAATTTTGTTATTCTCCCAGAAAAAAAAATTGTTTCGAACTGTGCATAATAGTCGTTTACAGCCCAGATTATCTCTTCTTTCGACGAAAATTTCTCCCAAGCCAATTTTTGAAGTTAGGAAAAAACAAAACGTCCCAGTGGGCCAAATGTGGGGAATAGGGTGGGTTTTGCCATTGCTACGCCCGATGTGTGCACAGGCGCATTGTTGTGGTGAAGGAGCAATTTCTTGCGCGTTGATCTTGGTCGTGTCTGTTTCAACTTACTATGCCAGCCAATGTTTATCCTTTTCCAAATAGTTAATCATGATGACACTCCGCCGTCACTTTTCCCGCTCATAAAACTGTTTTCGCTTTTTTCAGTACACTTTCAGGCATTATTTTGACTGCCATTTTGTCTTTGCAGTATAATGGTAAATCCACGTTACATTTACACTCACAAAACGGCGCCAGAGGTCCTTTGGAATACGCTGCAATTTCCCAAAAAGATGTCCTTCTTCGTGCGTTTTTGGTACTAAGCTTTTTTCTTCATAGAGAACATTTGTACCCGTCCATATGACATGCCTACCATCTCCCCAATCTCAAGAAGCTTAATGTGACGATCTTCTACCACGATACCATGAATTTTATCGACAGTTTCTTCAAGCGAAACCCTAATCGAGCGTTCTGTAGGTGCAGCATCTGTAGTGTTCATATAACTACGTTTAGATTAATTTAGCCAGTAATAATTGGTTTTGAATGTTGGTGTAGAGTCTCCACTTCCTTCAGCTCAATTTATATCTAGAAAAACTACTCGGCCAATTTCTAGGTTGCTACTCTTTTAACAGTAACAAGTGTCAAATTTTACAATAATTGACACATCTCAATAGCACCATCTAGTGGTCGTCTATAAAAACTTAAAAGGCCGCCCTCGTATTAGACTTTTTCTATTTCTACCGAACGTGTAACACTGATTACTGATGATAGCTGCCAAAAAAACAACTTCGCGTTGCGTCTGTTTGAAACTTTGAACACAACAATTACTAGAATCACGCTTACCAGCAATCATGCCGCTTATCAAAATTCCCGCTATTTCGTAGACATTTATCAGGCTTATCAATGCCTTCTCGTAAGTAAATTCAGAGGAAATTTGTTCCACATCTGCAACATTGAATCAGATTCACAAAAATTCCTGAAACTTCCTTTTTGAACTTTACTTTTATCTGTCTTAGTTTTGTCATAGTTAATAGTCGAAATATAAATGGAAGCCATTTACACACAGCACAAGACATTCATTTGTACCGACGAAGCGTCTAGAATCTCAAGTTTCCCAACTCATCTAAGATATTTCATCTCGAGAAAGCACATCGCCTTGACGCCGAGAGAATTGCAAATTTCGTTTATGCAAGATTTAACTACAGACATCAAGAGAGCCGAGGCGAAGCTCCTATAAAATACAAGATGGTGGAGAATGTGGAGATGTGAAAGATGAAAGACGTTTGTGCTTCTTGTTTGAATAGACAAATATCTTTTCGTGTCTTGGCAAGGAAGTATATTATTTTGGATGAATGAGTAGGTAAACATACAAGGTACCCTCGATAAACTAACTAACGTTGGTGAGAATAATGAATACAGGAAAATGAGTATAGTGCCTGTTCCTTTTCACAAAGAAAACCGGGCACACTGATGAGACTTCAGGCAATATACTTCAGCATAAAAAGTCAGTAAAATAACTAGAAGTAATCATGACTTCGAAAAAGCAAGCAAGTGCCCGGTATTCTCCCATATACGGCTATGATAAGATCACAAATCTCTTATGAAAACCGCATGGTGGCGCATAAGTGAAGAAAAAATTAATTAAGTTTGAAAGTCCAATGCGTGAGCTGCCTTGGTACCAAGGGTGATACGAGAACAGAACCTAGTAAAGCAATACAGACCCTATTGAACCTACCACCTTTAAATCGATACTTAAAGTCTAAAGCATAGCGGGGGGGCTTATTTGCTGCTTGTTTGAGAGCATCTGATCACGGAAGCCCTAGAACATCGCAACGTATGGGCCAGAACCATTTAGAACTGCCTTCTATTGCAAGTGCATAGTCCCCAAAAGACATTTGACTATAATTCTCTAAAGATTTTAATACCAGAGAGGGAAGGTTGCACCAACGAAACCACAAAGGGTGGACCTGTCTGGTACAGAACTAAACGGAAAAAAAGTATAGGAGACAGCGTATACAACCCACAGAAAGGAATAGAGATATAAATCTAGCTGTGCAGATCTGTATTGGCTTCGATTTCTTCTAATAGTGCTTTATCAGTTACGGACATTAGCGAGTAATAGAGCTATTCTAACTCTGTTAGCAGCAATACGAAAAAGCTGTACCGAACGAATCTCGTAGGTTTTTCATCTAGGAGTGACGTCTTCTGCCTGCCCCTCTTTTTGCTTCAAGCTTGCCCTGAAATGTCAGTTGCAACGCAACAGTCTATACCAATCGTGCCTCATGGCGTGTCCAAGGTATTCCAATTTGCGCTTTTTCAGGGTCCAGGTCAGTTCCAGACCCGTTTCCATTTTCCTAAGCACCTTGTTATTAGTTACATGTTGTGTCCAGAAAATTTTCAGGATACGTAGGTGTATTTACATTTTGAAGGCATTTATTCTCCTTAGTACTGATTCGTTAATCGTCGACGATTCGACTCCGTTAAGTAAAATAGTGAAGACATAGCAGCGCCACGTTCTGACCTTAAGTTGCAGATTCATAACTTTCGAAGTGAATAAGGAATGCCACCCGGGTCTTTTGGACGTAACTTCTAATTTCTGCACCATAGTCCCATGTGTTATAGATTGTAGTACCCAAATAATTGAACATCCTCACCCGCTTTACTACTGTGTTGTTAATGGTCAAGGGCCCCCGATTATGGGTGGGTTTTGAGGGTAAAGCCATTTAGTTCTGAATATTGATGAACTCTTTCTACTAAGTTTTGTAGGTCTTAAAGATTACCAGCCACGGTGGCAGTATCATCGGCATATCTGATATTGTTGATGGGCTTTTATACCGTTGTTCTGCCAGTGCCTCTTGTATTATACGTTCAGAGTACATGTTAAAGAGGGTGGGGGAGAGAACATAGCCTTGACGGACACCCTTACAGATCTCGATCTCGTTTGACATGTTGCCGTCAATATTTCTTTTCACTTGTTGTCCTCAATAAAGGTTTCCAATTATTCTAGTATCTTTTTCGTCTAGCTCTGTTGTCGTAAGTATCTCGATGAGTTTGTCATGTCGGACGTTATCGAAGGCCTTCGAAGAATCAGTGAAATATATGTGAGCGTCTTGACTGATATCCCTGAATTAGCTTACTACACGAAAATCTACGCCATGATTAGGGCTCCCTGATGAGTAAGCTTACCATTGGTATGCGGCTGTGTTATTCATATCTACTTTTACATTAGAAGTAAAGGGGTCCCAGATAATGGGAGTTTTTGGACATCTCTACTACCAAATTACCAAGCTAGAATGTGCTCTGCTCTGATTGAAGCAAGTCAGCTAGAGGCTGGCTGAAGACAGTTTTCGTCCATCTGTAACTTCATTTGGTTACAGTAGTAGCGCAGTAGAACAAATTTCTACTTCTTCTTTGTTGTGATGTGGTTTAGAGTGATTCTAAAAGCATTTCCCTGCAGAAAATGGGTTCGTGTCTGAAATTGTTAACTTATTATGGTTGTGAAAATTGTCTCGAATTAAATTTCACAAAACACGCTATTTTGTGCGATTATAACTCACTAACAGCTTACGCATTATACTAATTGGAATTAATAAAAAAACCTAACATAATTTTCAGATTTGCCGACTTTACGAATCCTGGAAAAGAAGTATAATACGACATATACGACATAACACCTCTAATCCTCTTCCCTACAATTACGAGTTGGACCAATGGAAAATAATGAGAAATAACACAATTTTCAGAATTCTTTACTTCAAGAATCCTAAAAAGGACTTGTTACACGATACATACGAAGCTCCCTGTACCATCTTACTAATCATTTATATTTTGGTTAATTAAAAAATTAAAAATAATAAAAAAATCACATTATTTCTAAAATTTCTGACTCCGAGAACTCTGAAAAGGACTTGTAACACAATATGTTTGAAACAAACACGCAACATCCTTCCCCATATCTTATATCAGCGTTTCTCAACCTGTGGGGCGCGCTTTACTAGGGGGGCGTGATTACAATATTGGGGGGGGGGGGGGCGAGCGTATCGAAAAGAAATTATTATTAAAAACATTTAATATAATTTATTAAAAGGAAAGCAAAACAAAATACATTCTGATATAATAAAAAATACTGATACACTGATATAATACACCTATAAATAGGATTGTATTAGTACCTCACAATGTATTTACCTAATATTTAACATAGCAATACTAAATTAAAAACAAGTTTAATAATTATTAATGACTTCCTTGAGCCTGTTTCGCAGAGCAAAGATTTTCGAAGGATGGTCTAATATTAGAAATAGACACTCTCAGTTCTTTTTCTATATTTAGTTGAGATCCATATTTTCTTTTCAAAGCAGCCACCGCAGAAAATCCGGTTTCGCAAAGGTAGGATGTTGAAAACGGTAATAGTATACGAAATGCTCTTGTTTTCAGTGCAGAAAACTCATCATTCGCCTCTGTCCAAAATTCAAAGAGTAATTTATTATTAAATTGTCTTTTGATTTCGCCACTTGCCGTGAAGTCTATGAAGATTTCTTCTTCGGAAGTTGAGTGCCCTTCGGAAGTATTTTGAAATGGATCCCTAACCCACTCGTAACTCGCTATCAAGTTGTCGTCAGTAAGAAAAAATACTTTTTAAAATTCTTTGTCAACATGGCTAGATGTTTTTCAATTGTTACTAAAACAACCTTCATATGTTGTTCTTCAGTTTTGTATGTTTTAACACATTCACCCACATTTGCAAACATTTCTAGGTTTTCTTGGTTTACATTTCTGCTCCACAATTCCAATTTTCTACAAAAAGCAATAATTTTATCACTTGTATCAAATATATGCGTATTTGTTCCTTGGAGTTGAAGATTTAAGGTATTTAGTTTCTCGAATATATTGACCAAGTAGCTCAATTTCATCACAAATAAACTATCTCGAAACTTCTCGGCTTCCGGTCGGTTTTCCTCTTCTAGAAAAATTGCAATTTCATTTCTTAATTCATAAACACGTTGCAAACATTTCCCACATGATAACCATCTTGCCTCGCAATAAAATAATAACGCTGAATGTTCAGCACCGATGTCTTTACAAAGTGCAGAAAAAGTTCTAGATTTTAGAGGTCTCATTTTAATATAATTTACTACGGTTACAACTGCTAGAGCTTCTCTGTGGATCATACAATGTGTCCACACACAGTGGAGATTTTTGTTTCACAAGTGCTTGTACACTTTGAAATCTTGCAGATATTGAATGAGCACCATCGGTACATATTCCGACGCAATTTTTCCACTCCATATTTGCCTCGTTTATAAAATCATTTCAGATAGCAAGCGAGTGATGATTTGCAGAAAAATAGTTCTTCTACTGCTGACATACCATCACAAAATCAAACATAGGCAATGAAATGAGCATCTTTATTGCTATCTGTTGTCTCATCAAGCTGAATTGAAAACAATTTGTCAAGCAACTTCCCGAAAAGCTGATGCTGTACATCTTATCAACTATACCACCAATTGGACGGACAACAGTATCATTTGATATAGGTATGGATAGCAATTGTTTGGCAAAATTATCTCCAAACATAGTTTCTACAATCTCAATTGCTGCTGGTAAAACAAGTTCTTCACCAATGATGTGAGGCTGTTCACATCTGGCTATTTTATATGAAACTTTGTAAGAGGCAAGTAAAGCTTTTTCATTCAATGTTTTTTTTTTAAAAAATGATTTCTGCTTTATATATGATTTTAATTTTAATTCGAAGAATTCTCGTGGTTTGTTAAGGTACTCACTATGAAGCGTTTCCAAATGCCAAGATTTTTGAGCAAATAACACACAGGGGCCTTTCTTCTTCATTTACTTCAGTACTGGTAAACCCTAAATTTAAGTATTCTTGAGAATATTTGCTTGATTTTATTTTCGGAACCACGCTCGTCTGTGCACCTGTTGATGCTTCACTATCGTCTAATACTGGCTTACGCCCACTTAAAAATTTATCCATGATTCTGTATAAATTTACTGCCGTGAATACTTAATACCTTGAATTTCAATTAACACGTAAATTACAACATACACATTCACGATAAATCCGATAGCAGTAGAAGGATCAACTCGACTGAGACGGGCTGTAATTGAACGAGGTGCAGCATTTACACACTTTTGGGCAGACTTTCCGAATGTTTGAGATAACTCGGAACTTCTCGCGAAGCCGCTACCGATATGGCGGACGTGACAGAGAGCAATAGAGAGGCATCGATTCTAGTTTTGTCAACGCAGCAGATATGTGTTGCCAAATATAAATAAATTTACTTATTCTTCGTCGTTTGTTAAGGTCATAGTGTGGCTTTAGCATCAAAATACTGAAAATACATTATTATTGCATGCATGTTATTGTATGAGAGGGGGGGGGGAGGCGCTATGAAAATTATGTTTGAAAATTGGGTCGCAAATACTGAAAGTTGGGAAACGCTGTCTTATATGGTTCACTATAAAATACAATTTGTTTTTTGTACCAAACAAAAATCAAGAAAAATGTTGAAACAATTTGCCCAGGACTGTCATTCCTACGATCACAATTTACAGCAATTTAAGTCCAACGTGAATCGCTGTTTCCGCACACGCGTCCTCCTGTAGCGTTTTAAGAATTTTCCTGCAGCATATGTGATATGCCCATAAAAAAAACACCGGTACGCCGGCCCAACTAGTTTTACTAGCAAATCACGTGTGATCATTCAGATTTTTAATGGTGCTTTTTTTGTATAAAACACCGTTGAAATTTTGTCCAGCGTTTTCTACACCACATTCAGTGCAGTTCCTAATGGATCTTTGAGTCTGCGGAAAACGGTATTATAAATGATATACTCCGTCTATTCCCTTTTTCACTTGGGATTAGGGTGATGTCACCAATAATCGACAAGCACCAATAATCGACAATTTTAAAAAGAAACTTAAAAACTAAGAGTCCAGTTATTTTTCCTGAATTGGCGACACCGCAATCATTACTTCCTACCATCGATTTGACAGACGTCACTAGAATCGGCCATTTTGTTTAAATATGGCAGCTGAGTAACTTAGTGTTGTTGGTGTTCTTACAAGAAAATCCATTTTTTTTTAACGAAATCCTTAAGAAGGTGAGTTGAAGTATTGGGTTATAAAATTTTTACTTTAAGGTATATCTAGATTTTCACTGATTTTGTGGCATTGTATATACCTACCGATGATATGTGGTAAAGCTTAATCATGTGAAATTATAACCTATTTGTTTTGTGGCCATTGTTCATTACTGGATTTCACTAACTGCCTTTCTTCAGTTATCAACAAGTGTCGAAACTATTTTTTTTTATGAATGTATTGGATAAGAACAGAATGCGCTTCTTTTGAACATGGTGATATAGGGTGTATTTAAAATAAATCTATACGTGTTACCGTATCAGTAAAGAACAATGTGTCCATGATTGGCTATTTTAAATGTCGATGACTGGGTTTTTTAGATGGCGCCGAAAAAAAATTATGCCCCGAGAAGATGGAAAAGGCTATTGCTTCTGTGAGGAGTGGAGAAAAAGTTGTAGTTGCAGCCAGACAATTTGGAGTACCTCGAATCACACTCCTTAACAAAATCACAGGTAAGACTCCAATCGGCTGTGCCATGGGACCAAGCACGATATTGACAAAAAACGGAAGAGGATATTTTAGTACGGTGGCTTCTAGCATTGTGTGAGAAACACTTCCCAATTCCAAGAGATAGCCTACTAGATAGTGTGCAAAAAACTATTACGGAGCAGAAAAGACAGAACCCCTTCACAAATAATAGACCGGGAAAGAAATGGATTCAATCTTTCATGAAACGACATCCGGAATTAGTGCAAAAAGTACCTGAAAACCTAACCAAAGCTCGAGATGATGTAACAGAACAGGACATAAGGAATTGGTTTGTGGAAATAGAAAACTATTTAAATGAAAGGGGTTTACAACATATTGTCAAAGATCCAAGAAGAATCCATAACACTGATGAAAGTGCCATTTTTTATCGCCAAAGCAAGGCCGTGTGCTTGCAGAAAAAAGAGAAACCCATTTGTACAACGCTTGTGGTGACGAAAAAGATAATTTAACTGTTTTATTCACCGGAAATGCGGCCGGAGAACTTGCTCCTCCAATGATAGTCTTCAATTATGAAAGAATTCCGTCCAATATAGTATCCAGTGTACCTGATGGCTGGGGTGCTGAGAAAATCAGACAGTGGTTGGATGTGTGGTAGTACATTTTATGAGTATATAACTAATATTATTAACCCCTGGCTGGAAAAAATGGATATTGAAAAGCCAGTGCTATTCTTTTTGGATGGCCGTCGATCTCATCTTACTCTACATTTGTCAAACTATTGCTCAGAGAATGGAATTGAAGTTATTGCATTATATCCCAATTCCACACATATCCTCCAGCCCATGGATTTATCGGTATTTAGGCCCCTTAAAGTGGCATGGAAAAAGCCATTAACGATTGGAAAATGGACAATCTTGTCAAATCACTAAGAATAGAAAATTTTGCTCCACTTTTGCAAAAAGCTGTTGCACAAATTTCGCAAGATTGCATTAAAAATGGCTTTAGAGCAGGAGGCCTGTATCCATTCGGACCCGATTAAATTGATTTATCTAAAATCAAACACCGTGCACAGACTACATTCAATAAATCTGACCTGGCACAAAAAGATTTTCTAAAAAATTTAGAATCAGAAATAGTAAAATATTTTTCAATGCAAAAATTGAATTAATTTAATAAATTGTATTATGAGAATAGATCATCGATGGAAGACTCCCTGCCTAATGAGGATACGGCTCTCTACATAATTTGGACAAAAAATAAGTCGGAAAATACTTGTTGAATTTAAGAAATAGCAAGATATTTGACTATATAATTTGATATTGATGTTGAGAATTTTGTAGACACGATCTATCACACGAATTCCTTTTACATATGATTTGTTTTGATTAAATAACATTATAATGCCTATTTTTGCATTTTTCTTCATTAACACTCCAGAACCTCCATTCCCTCTCCCTGTTCCTGTGTCAAAACCCACTTGAGAGCGTATTTAAGTCATTTGGATTGAGGATCGATCAATGCCGATTATTAGGTTATCGATTACTGGTTGTTCAACACTAGATTTCGCGTATTCATTACTGGAGAATTTTATGAAATTTACTTTTTTTCGTTTATTTAGTAATTTACAAATCAACACTAGATTTTAAACCTTAGTTACTATTCTTGAGAATGTCGGATACTATTGTCAATTTTAACCACTGTTCTAAGTTTAAAACTATATGTTTTTAGTGTTTCGTACGGAACACTTATAAGATCACTTCGGTGTCTGTCTGTCTGTCACGCCCGATTTTCTCCGAAACTCTTTGACATAGAAAGTTGAAATTTGGTACTAATATAGGAATTGATGGCCTCATCAGAGCCGTGTAGTTTTGAAAGTTAAATTTTGACTTAAGGGGTTAGTTTTGGGGAGTAAAATCGGAAGTGAAAAAAAAAAAAATTTTTACTAGGTCATCGAGTGTGGTGTCAAATGAAAGCTTGTGAAAAATACGAGTAAAAAATATATATATAATGTAATACTTGCGCGCACTTTTCTTTGTATTATTTTTAAAAAATCGCTGTCCCGCGCCTTATCTCGAAAAGCACTTATCAAAAAATTTTGAAAAAATTCTGGAATATTCTCTACGGGGTATAGATTGAAAGAAAATTATCACGAGTACATTACCTTTAATAATTTATCTGGTATATAAAAAAAACAAAAATTTCAATGTCATAAGTTTTCATTAAAGATTGGAAACAAACTTTGTTGAAAACTCATTTGGGGTGTGTTTTGTGAAGTCACTGATCATTTTGTACCTTCGTAACAAAATTTTTTATTTTAAAAAACACTCAATGTACGGAACACTAATTGCGCAAGTTCAACTTGCACTTGACCGGTTATTTTAACTATAAAGTTGCAAACTTCCTTAAAGTGTCGATTATTGGTGCCATCACCCTATATACTATTACGAGAAGTAAAAAAAAAACTAAAAAATGGCCTGTTTTGCCTAATTTTTAGTGTTCCGTACGGAACACTTATAAGATCACTTCGGTGTCTGTCTGTCTGTCTGTCTGTCCGTCTGTCTGTCTGTCTGTCTGTCTGTCTGTCTGTCTGTCTGTCTGTCTGCCTGTCTGTCTGTCTGTCTGTCTGTCTGTCTGTCTGTCTGTCTGTCTGTCTGTCTGTCTGTCACACCCGATTTTCTCCGAAACTATTTGACATAGAAAGGTGAAATTTGGTAATAATATTAGGAATTGATGGCCTCATTAGAGCCGTGTAGTTTTGAGAATTAAATTTTGACTTAAGGGGTTAGTTTTGGGGGGTGAAGTCGGAAGTGAAAAAAATTTTTTTTTACTAGGTCATCGAGTGTGGTGTCAAATGAAAGCTTGTGAAAACACGAGTAAAAAATATATATATAATATTATACTTGCGCGCACTTTTCTTTGTATTATTTTTAAAAATTCGCGAAAAATCGCTGTCCCGGGCCTTATCTCGAAAAGTACTTATGAAAAAATTTTTAAAAAATTCTGGAATATTCTCCACGGGGTGTACATTGAACGGAAATTATCACGAGTGCATTACCTTCAATAATTTATATGGTACATAAAAAAAAACAAAAATTTCAAGGTCATCAGATTTCAGTAAAGATTGGAAACAAACTTTGTTGAAAATTCATTTGGGGTGTGTTTTGTGAAGTCACTGATCATTTTATACCACCGTAACATAAATTTTGACTTAAGGGGTTCGTTTTGAGGGGTGAAATCGGAAGTGAAAAAAATTTTTTTTTACTAGGTCATCGAGTGTGTGTCAAATGAAAGTTTGTGAAAACACGAGTAAAATATATATATACATAACATATATATATATATATATATATATATATATATATATATATATATATATATATATATATATATATATATATATTTATATATATATATATATATATATATATATATATATATATATATATATATATATATATATATATATATATATATTTAAATAATGTAATACTTGCGCACACTTTTCTTCGTATTACTTTTAAAAAATCGTTGTCCCCTACCTTATCTCGAAAAGTACTGATCAAAAAACTTTGAAAAAATTCTGGAATATTCTCCACGGGGTATAGATTGAACGAAAATTATCACGATTGCATTACCTTTAATAATTTATTTCGTATATAAAAAAAAAACAAAATTTCAAGGTCACCAGTTTTCAGTACTTTGTTGAAAACTCTACGTACGGAACACTAATTGTGCAAGTTTAACTTGCACTTGACCGGTTTTTATTATCTATCTCGTTTTAATTCTAAAACAAGACGTAAATGGTTTTATCCACTGGTTACCAATTTTTTTATGTATACATTTCTCTTCTGAGTTTTATGTGCGCTATATCAGTAATTTAATTTAATAATAGAGAATAAAATTGTTCACGCTCCCATACGTACAACTCTATAAGATCAAACAAACTATACCAGAATATCTGGTGACAGCTCATAATATTTCCTCTTAGGAAACTTGTCAAGCCTTGCTAATTGAAACCAAAGAAATTAATGGAAAACGCAACCACGCTTAAACAAAGGAGATATGAGGGGGCTTTAAAAGGGGGGAGTTTTCCGTTTTCCCCATCCTGTCACACTACAATGCCGGCTTTAAGTTTGTACATGCACAACTCATTAATTCTAGCCGTCTTCCGTCGTCTTGTAAGTTATTAACGACAGCCAATGAGAGGCGCTGTCTATTTACCGTGCTCTCCTTTGTTAGTTACGTCTTCTTGCCATTTTCGGAAGGAGTTGCTTGAGCTCCTTTTGCTCCCCTTTTTCTGCTCCCGTTTTCCGCCCACTTTATTTTATGCCACCCCTTTCGCGGTATTGTTTAAGACCTTTGTTGGGGACTCCTTTGAATTATTTATGTAGAAAATTTAGTTTCTAGGTTAAGTTTTTGTCGACTTTCTACCAAAAAAGTCTCAATGTTAACAGAACAAATATAGTGTCTAACCGGACTACCGGAGTTAAGAATGGCTCTTACATTAAAAATACAGGAAGTCTAAGAATAATGGGCAACCCGATCGTGTAGTCTGTAAATTATCAAACTAGGATATGTTACGTTTTGCCTTATTTTAGGACTAGTCAGCTAAACTAGGTGAAGATGACTATGTTCGGGATCTCGCAAACACAACCGCGACAGCCACAAAGAATATCTTTCAAATGATATTAGTAGCTAACTAATCTCAGCTCCATGGAACTACTAAAATGCCGAGCGTACGGGCTTCTTTTTAAATTACCTTCTAAGTCATGAAAGCAGAATCGCAGAACATAAAAAAAAATGTTTTTGTATATAACTATCGTCGATACCAAGTCCTTGGGTCAAATTCTAGAAGTATTTACTTTTTTTTTCTTTTTTTTTATGGGTCTAGCACACGTGCTGCAGGGAAAAGTCCCTAAGGCACTACAGGAGCGACACGTGTGCGGAAAAAGAGATTCACGTTGTTCTTGAATCGCTGTAAATTGTACTTGGTGGGAAACACAGTCCTGGGCAAATTATTCCAAAGGGATGATGTTCTCCATATAAAAGACTGCTTGAAAAAGCGTTGTACGAGGAGTAACAAGCTGAACCTCATACGGATGTGAAGTATTGGCGCGACGTGTACTTCTAACATGCACCACTCTGGGAGGAATTAAGCGGGCCACATCCTTCAAACACTTTCCATGAAATTATTTCTAGAATAGGCTCAAGTCGCCAACCGTTCTTCGATGTTCCAGCGAATCAAGGCCGCCGGTCAGTTCCGGGTCTCCAATCAGACGAACAGCTCTTCTCTGAATAGAATCCAACAAATGCAGTGTATGTTTGGGAGTGAAGCCTCAAACATGGGAGCAGTATTCCATAGTTGGTCGAATTTGAGCTTTGTAAAGAATTAACAGTTGTTGTAGAGTGTAAAGCTTTCTGGTTCGAAATAATATTCCCAACTTTTGTGAAGCTCTCCTTGCTATGCCTGCAACATGTTCATGTCAGGACATATTTGCTCCAAATTAACGCCCAACAAATGGAGTGACGACGTTAGAGGAATGGAGTGCCCCGAAATAACTATGTCGGGTTCAGGAACGTTAACTTTTTAGGAAAAAAAAACTGCCGCCTGGGTTTTTGTAGCGTTAAATTCCACTTGGTTACTGTCACCCCAAGATAAAATTTCTTCCAGGTCTTTGTTAAGTTGAATGACTTCCAGCTGTCTGCGGAACTTTTCAGATATACCATAAGAGCGTAGCTTAGCGAACAGTCCATCGTGCCAAACACGGTCGAATGCCTTGGATATGTCAAGAGCAACCGCTCGAGATTCTCCAAAGTCGTCAATTGCGTTGTTCCAAACGTGTGTTACATAAGTCAGAAGATCTCCTGTTGATCTATTTTTACGAAAGCCATATTGATGATGGCTAATAATATTGAATCCTTCAAGATATTTTAGAAGATGCTGATTGATAGCCTTTTCCATGACTTTCGATATTATTGAAAGCAGTGCGATTGGTCGGTAGTTATTTGACAAGGTCTTCTTGCCTTTTTTAGGTATCAGCTGAACTGTGGCACATTTCAAGCAGGAAGGAAATATTCCCTTTCTGTAGGATACCTTGAAAAGTCTACAGAAAACTGGTGTTAGTTCCCTCGCACAGTTTTTGAGAACTATGGCAGGTATTCCGTCAGCGCCAAAAGCTTTTTTGGTGTCTAGCTTCATTAAAAATACGTTTTATGATGTCTTAAGACAATATCGGGCATCCTTGACTGCACTATGGGAATAGTAGGTGGTGTTTTTCCTTGGAAATCGACAGTAGAATGTGAAGCAAAGATTTCAGCCAACAAGTTCGCTTTCTCAACAGGTGTCGTTGCAATAGAATTATCTGGCCCTGTGAGTGGTGGTATGGTGGATTTGGTGAAATTTTGACTGACCTTAGCGACTGACCAAAAGGTCCTGGAATTGTTGGGACAGCGATAAGTTTTTTTCTAATTCGTTGATTGTGTGCCTCCTTGGTTTCGTCGATAATTTCTTTGCATCTGTTCCTGGCGGCGATGTTACGTCGTGCCGGCGTAACATCGCAGCATAATATTGGTAGTTGTAATTGTATATGGACTTGTGAAAGTCTGAAATTTAAAAGCTTATTGCAGCAGGTATGCCTTTAAGATTTAGCTTTCCTTAAGCCAGGGATACGATCTATTCTTTTTTGCTGAGTTTCTCGAGTTGTCTCTTTCTATCCTAAAAATATTTTCTTAGCGGCTCAAAAAACCCTCAAAGCACTCTCTTCATGTTTGAACAAAAAAAGTTGTAGTACACTAAATTAGGGCTATAGGGTGCCGCCTGGGTTTTTGCGGAGTTAAATTAAATTTGGTTACTTTCACCTCAAGATAGAATTTCTTCCAGGTCTTTGTTAAGTTGAGCAACTTCCTGCTATCTGCGGATATTTGCATAAGTGGCGTAGAGATTTTCACGTTTGATTTAAAACGAATGGAGAAATAAGCGAGCTTAAAGCTGTTGATTAAATTCCTGGTCCTTTTCAACAGATCGTTAAGGTAAACGAGAAAGAGAGTAGGAGACAGTATGGAGTCTTCGGGCACACCGGTGTTGATAGTGATAGATATTAAAAAGAAATCCGTCGACTGCCACTCGTAAAGAAAGCTATTTGAGCGCGAGAGACATAAACAGAACTTTTCAGACGTACGTACTGCAGGAAACTCCCTAAAGCGCTACAAGAGCGATACGTGTGCGGAAAAAGCAATTCACGTTGTTCTTGAATCGCTGTAAATTGTACTCGGTGAGAAACACAGTCCTGGTTAAGCCATTCCAAAGGGATGATGTTCTCCATATAAAAGACTGCTTGAAAAGCGTTGTACGAGGAGTAACAAGCTGAACCTCATACGGATGTGAAGTATCAGCGCAGGTTGAAAATTGTACAGAAAATTGGTATTAATTCGCCTGCACATTTTTTTGAGTACTATGGCAGGTATTCTGTCAGCATCTGAAGCTTTTTTGGCGTCTAGCTTCATTAAAATACCTTTTATGATACATTGTCTGAAGACAATATCGGGCATCCTTAACTGCACTATAGGATGGTGGTTTTCCTTGGAAAGTGACAGTAGTTTATCAAGCACAGATTTCAGCCAACAAGGTCACTATCTCAAGGTGTTATTGGAATAGTAATAACTTTATTGGAAAATGCTTGATGAATTATAGAAAAAGAAAAGAAGTCGCACATGACATTACTGTCTATTGAAACGTAATCTGTAAAAATGTAGCCTAATATTCAATAAATTTTGGCAGCCATTACATTATAGGTGTATCTATTTTTACACTTCCATTTATAAAATGTTAAACCCATCTCCCAGCTCCCTTCGACATTATAAACGAAACAGAGATAAAAGTACATATGCCATAATAGACCTTGGAATAAGATTGTCAGGGATACTGGAGCTTATTGAAATTTTATGGGGGTGAGTGCACCCTCGCCGCCCATACTACTTTTACCCTAATCTATTAAAATAATGGCCGGCCAGTGTTTTTTGGACCCTTTATGTAGGAATTAGTGAAAAAGTGAGCCATATTGGAATTTATCAGTAGCGTTACTGAAGGGCTGGGCCATATTTTTAAAATTGCTATAACAAAAGAACGTTTAATATTTTTTTTAAACATTTTTCTTTATTGTAGAGGGTAAACCTTTCGATTAGTTAAAAAATATAATTTTATTTAGATGCCACGACTGGTTTTTCAGTAGCCCATCCTCTCAACCCAATTTTTCAGCAGATTTTCAATGGTTTGTGACTCCATTTGGCGAATAGCTCGATGGATATATTTTTTTAAGTACGTAGGTTATTTGTGGATTGTTAAAGTAACAAAAGTTCCCCATAAAAATAAAGTCTAACAGCGTCAAGTCGTAGCTGCGCGGTAGCCATGGCACATCTCCAAAATAGATGATCACACAATTACCGAACTTAAGGCGAAAAAGATCGATTGTTTCGTGGCTAGTATGCCATGTTGCGCCACCCTGTTAGAACCAAACCTCCTCCAACTCTAAATCGTCCTGTTGTAGCCAAAATAAAATCAGTTTTCACTTCTCTGTAACGCGTTTCATTCACTAAAACGTTGTTGCCAGTTTTAGCTTCAAACAAGAAATAATGCCACCCCTCCAAAAATCACAACAAATAGTCATTCTTTGAGGATGCCTTGGCTTTTCTACGGCTAATTTTCAGAACCCCAAATTCTATACTTTTGCTTGTTTACGTATCTTCCGAAATAAAAATAAGCTTCGCCCGAAAAGATGATTTTGGGGGCATGTGTCAACTCATTAGAAGCCCAGCCAGAGAAGTGGTAATGAAGCGGATGCTCAATTTGCTTCAACTTTTGTGTGAGCTAGACCTTTAAGCGAATAATCCGAGATCTTTATGCAAAATTGTCCTCAGAGAAGTGCGGCTGATGTTCAGTTGTAGACACAGGCGACGACTTGTGGTTCTTGGGTTTTCATGCATATTTGGCAATACCAGCAATATTTGCATCTGTGCGCCCTGGACCAACACGAGAACAAGTAAGGTTAACAATACGCAAGTCTCACGAACTTTATTTAAGTGCGAATTTGTTTAAGGTAAGAACAAAATATTTATAATTTGTTACTATAATAATTAAGAACTTAGTTGACTTTAGATATACATCTTTATTCTGAGTGTAGTAAAAACGAAAATAAACTACCACCACATAAATGTATTTTTGTTATTTGTGGATTATAAACCCAAAGAATTAATCACCAATATATATATATATATATATATATATATATATATATATATATATATATATATATATATATATATATATACATATATATATATATATATATATATATATATATATATATATATATATATATATTATAACATTTTTTCCTGGTCAGTATTGGGTATGCGGTCTGTCAATGAAACTTCTCACTTGTCATTCAGTTCTCTATATTTCGTTGTACATTGACAACTTCATCAGGAGAAAAACTATAAAACAATGACAATTTATTATTCATTTTATATATCACCTTGAAACTACTAACAATAATGAATACTGTGAAGGTCAACAGATAAACTGTACAAACTCGATATATAAGAACTTACCAACTAGCTAAAACTAATCATTTAAATCCATATTAAACTACAACAAAGTGAAGAAACAGACACTGAGAGAGGGGGTAACTGTATTTGATCATATTTATTCACAAGTTGTTGACTTATTTATACCTTTCTTGCCCTTCCCGTTACCTCTCTATCCCTTCTCATTTTAGCTCTATTTGCTTAAAAATTCCTTTCCGTCTATTCCCTTTCTTTTCCCTTGATTTTCATTAAAGATGCAGTTAAAATAGAAAAATAAAACAAAAAAAACAAGAAAAGAACAAAACCAAAACAAAAAAACCAAACAAAAATAAAAACCTTTACCAAATAGAATGTTATTAACCTATGATATTGCAATAAATAATGCTATTTTAAGCTTATTAATATCTGTTTTGTAATTACTACTATTTTTATGTTTTTTAACGTGAATCATTTCCAGAAAAAGTTTACTTCTGTAGCTATTACCGTATATTAAAATCTTTACATCATTGAATTCAAAAATATGTCCCGTCTTTCTTGACTGCTCAGCCAATGCACAATTTTTATTCCACTTACAGTCACTTTTGTGTTGTGTTAATCGTTGACGTAACCATTGCGATGTTTGACCAATGTAACACCCAACACAGTCCAAACATGGCACCTTATCAATCAAATTGCTTATCAATAAAATTGGAGATTTGTCTTTAAATTTGGTAAACAAGTGTCTTTTGATCTCAAGACACACTTCATTACTCAAAGTAAGTTTCCCAAGGTTGATTAGATTTATTTTTGACAATTCCTGCTTCTATTTCAGTGACAGATTTTATAAGCAGGTTTTTGGTATGGTACGGCCGAGATATTTCGTGTGTTATATATATATATATATATATATATATATATATATATATATATATATATATATATATATATATATATGTGTGTGTGTGTGTGTGTTACAGTACAGATTTTCACGGATGGTGGAATGTAATACATTAAAATTTCGGGTTTCAATCCGTTTGTCTAATAAAAAATTTGTACGACTTTTCGCCAAAATCTCATTTGGCATTTTCAAGTACTCTTGCTGGTGCTGCTGATACTGCGATCTTGCTGCTGCTCGGCGGTTAGCAGCAGTAAGATCACAGTATCGAGTAGCAGCAGCAGCAAGAGCACTTGAAAATGCCAAATGAGATTTTGGCGACACATCGTGTAAATTCTTTGTTATACGAACGGATTGAAACACGGAATTTTAACGTATTGTATATATATATATATATATATATATATATATATATATATATATATATATATATATATATATATTTATATATATATATATATATATATATATATATATATATATATATATATATATATATATATATATATATATATATATATATATATATATATATATATATATATATAATTTAAATATAATTATCATAATTCTCAATATTTCTTGATTTTCAAGTTTTATTTCTCACCAGAATGACCATCTCGGCGACAAGACCTCTGTCCACTAGACAAGTTTTCCTAGTGTTGAAAGGTTCACCCTAGTCGGTGATCTTGACCTTGTTAGTCATTTTTAGATGACCAAGGGTCAGTTGTGGGAAAATTCTGTCGTTAAATAGGGTGCGTGTAATTGCAGGGCCACGTTTTTGGAGCGAGAAAGGGAGCAAGACCTACGGGCGAGAAAAGCTCATTTGAAAGAAATGTGGCAGAAATGTTAAGCTTGGATTGGCTTACTGATGACTTTGGAGATAATTTCAAGCTTGGTTGATGTCGAAGATATTCCGGAAAGCTCGTCGTTTTCCATGAAAGTTCAGCAGGCCCTAAATCGGTAAAACTACCCAGAATTAAGCGTACGGCACAGGGCATTGTTCTTAGATGCTTCTTAAATCATTTTACGGATTTCAGTAGCAATTTTCCCAAATTTAAAACAAAATTTCACAAACACGCGAGCTGCTCTTTTTTTTACCCGGTGTAAAAATTGTAGAGATATATAATTCAGCTTTCACGCAAACATGTATACTGAAATATTTAGCAAGTTGAAACTTGTCACGCAGCCTCGTTAGGGATGTACTACATGGGGTGAAAAATAGCGAGACTTTTTTCAAAAATCCTTTTTATTCGAGCGATGGGATCTTCAAACATTTAGATACCTGACATATACTACAATTTGTCGAGCTCTTTAAAATAAGCATGAGTTTCCGATTCAATTGGGAAGAATCTGTTTTGCTGCAGCCACCTTTTCAAATTTGGAAAGAGGTAATAATCGCTGAGGGTCAGATCTGGTGAATACGGCTGATAAAAATGCAATTCATAGCCCAGTTGGTCCAATTTCACCATAGATTTTATGAATTTGTCAGCCAGTACATTATTTTAGTGAAACAGCACTTAGTTTTTCGATAAATGTGACCTTTTTGTTCTTGATTTCACCAGTCAAACGATCTAATAAACCAACGTAATAATCTCCGGTCATTGTTTGCTGCCCCTTCTCATGTAGGCGATCAGTACACATCCCAAAAAATAGTCGCCAAAGCCTTTTTACTTGATATGTGTGTTTTTGGACGATTCGGTCTGTTTTTATGCGGTGCATAGACTCTGAGGGCTGCCTATTAGACACGCCTAGGTATATGTGGTGGTTCCATGTTTCGTCGATTATTACGAATTGACGTAAAAACTCTTTTGAACTACGCCGAAATAGTGTCAAACAGAATTCTTCGACACGTTGCTGTATTTGATCAATCGTCAGAGTGTACGACATTTATTGGGCACATAGCTTTTTCATATGCAATTATTTATGCAAAATATGCCTCACGCGTTCTGCTGATATCTTCACGATGTCAGCTATCTCCTTCACTTTCACTTTGCGGTCATTCAGACCAATATGGTGGATTTTTTTTGTATTTTTTAGAGTGACTGCCTCATTTGGACGACGGGAACGTAGTCCATCATCGATGCTTGTACGATCGCATTTAGGTTTATTAAATCATCGACCTATAATTATTTTCGACGGAGCAGATGTGACATAACACTTCTTATATGGTTGTATTTTTAGTGTTCCGTACGGAACACTTATAAGATCACTTCGGTGTCTGTCTGTCCGTCTGTCTGTTCGTCTGTAACACCCGATTTTCTCCGAAACTATTTGTCATAGAAAGTTGAAATTTGGTAATAATATAGGAATTGATGGCCTCATCAGAGTCATGTAGTTTTGAAAGTTAAATTTTGACTTAAGGGGTTAATTTTGGGGGGTGAAATCGGAAGTGAAAAAAATTTTTTTTTACTAGGTAATCGAGTGTGGTGTCAAATGAAAGCTTGTGAAAACACGAGTAAAAAATATATATATAATGTAATACTTGCGCGCACTTTTCTTGGTATTATTTTTAAAAAATCGCGAAAAATCGCTGTCCACCCGCCTTATCTCGAAAAGTACTTGTCAAAAAATTTTGAAAAAATTCTGGAATATTCTCCACGGGGTGTAGATTGAACGAAAATTATCACGAGTGCATTACCTGTAATAATTTGTCTGGTATATATAAAAAAAAGAAATTTCAAGGTCATAAATTTTCAGTAAAGATTGAAAATAAACTTTGTTGAAAACTCATTTGGGGTGTGTTTTGTGAAGTCACTGATCATTTTATACTTCCGTTACAACATTTTTTATTTTGAAAGCAATCAACGTACGTAACACTAATTGCGCAAGTTCAACTTGCACTTGACCGGTTTTTATTTCACATCAAAAACCAATGTTTAATCAACACACGAAATTCTTTTTGTTCCATCGTTTTGCAAAAATAAAAAGTAGCATCTCTCAAACCACTGTGACTTGCAAAACAACAGACAAAATGTTATGAAAATTTTACACGAATCTTCTGAGAGTTGACACCAACTGAAAATCATATAGTTTTTTTTATGCTGCCATCTCTCTGAGAGTCTCGGGATTTTTCACCACATGTAAGTATCTACCGCCATCTATCGACACCAATTGATACTATTTCGAGTTCTTGCCGTATAGCGTTTGTTCGGGAACTTTATCGCATTCCGTATTGTGCATATTCACGATACCCTTGCACTGACGATTGGATGAAGTGGTACATTCCATTCTATGTTAAAACTTGTATATAATCTGTTTTACAGGTCCAAGAATGTACAGAACCACTAAATCTAAATACGAGAAATTTATATTTCCCTTACACGTACACTTTATACCTTTATTAATTTCGATTCCATCCCTAATTTAAATTTATTAAGACTCCAAAATACTTCTTCAACCCTTCAGATGTTAATCTTGGCAGAAGCGTAGCGAAATTATATATATCTAACGATGCCTTCGAGCATAAATAATGACTCGGCAAGGCAAATTTCGGAATTCTCAAAGGTATTAATCTAAGTTAGCGTAGAAATTTGACTCTAGATTGCTTCTCTAGTTTAATATATTCTAAAACTTTAATCTATATGGCGGAAAATATATCCATCTTTCCTCTTTATAGCTCTGTTTCGCTCTAGTCCTGGATGCGAAGGAGGTAGTCTTCGTTCGGTGTGTTTTTGGATCGTGATTGGCTCTAGAGAAACAAAATTTAATATAGTTAAACAAGACAAGGGCGATAGAGAGATTGCTTTCTCTTGCGCATAGATTACCAATGAGGAACATGGGAAATTCTAACATCTTCAGCTAGATGAAAACAACAAATTTTGAAAACATAATCTTAAATACATTCTGGAATTTATCTAAATGTTTTAAAACTTATTTTTATATTAACCTTTACAGTACTAACCTACCTCCAGATTATTTCAAGTGTCTATTACCCCAGATTTTCCAAACTGTCAACAAAATTTCATTTTCTGTTAGTTTCTTAGGTTGTATCGTACGTGAGTGACTTCCGCAGGCACAAGCAAAACAATAAAATAATGTGTTCTTTTTAACCTTAATTGGTTTTAGCGAGTACACAGTCCACACCCTTTTTTTTCAATTATCGTGGTGTTGTGCACAAAAAGTTCCTTCCAGTTTGACAGAAAATTAATCAGCAGTACTATTTCGGCTTTATGCGTCGTTTACGTTCGAGAGTCCATAAAAAAACACAATGCAATAATTATTCGTAATTTTCCAAGTAAAAATGAAACAATGGCCGTTCCATAAACATCGTATTTACCAGATATAGCAATGTGTGACTTTTTCCTGTTTCTCAAGTTACCAATCCGTGTTAACCGTTTTAAATCTGTAGATGAATCCTACACTTCGAGTTTTATTTGCTCGTTTGCCGTTCCTAGCTCAGCTGATGATCTCTGATATGGCAAAAACTGTCAAGAGATGGATTGACAGATGAGAGAACAGTGGGTCACTGTTGAAATATGAACTTTGTTCATTTGTAGTAGTTGATACAGATTTTTATTACTGGACTTAACAATCCAGCTGCCTTGCTGTGAGTGTTAGTAGAAGTTCTTCTGTCCGTCTGTAGTCATAAACAGCCTCCTACGGAGAGCACGTATCCATTTAAATTTTTATAAGCCAGAGATTCAATTTGTTGTATCTTCCTACAAAACTAATATATCGCCAACAAACTAAACTTAAAATTTAAAAATCCGTACCTCTATTCTTAATTTGGTTGCCGTAATTCGTAAGTTCCAGTAATTAAAAGTTCCAAAATTACCCAAACCGATTTCGAAATACCAAAAACTTTCTCTAAACCGACTGATGATCCAAATTAATCTCGAACAAATTTTACCCAGCTTCCTACAAGACCCGCATCTCGCATCGCAGGAAGCGTCGTGGAAAAACAAAGGAACGGCGTTAGCGCACCGCCAGCCGCCATCTTAAATCAATATTATATAAAATGGGCGAATCTCGGCAGCTAGCGCGAGCTCAGACAAAGAAGGCTATGGAACACCTTGGAGGGGGGTCGAGGAGCGAAGGGTAGGCAAGTAGGTGGGAGAGAGAGAGTCGATAGGGTAAAGAGAGATAGATGCAAGGGATGCTGCGGGTTTAGAATAAGAGAGGACAGTGGGATGAAATGTTGCAGATAGAAAGTGGAGTTCGAGTTCAAAAGTTTAAATAAATAGTCGGCACTATATATACGGTCGAAAAAAATTGGTACACATTTAGTTTTTCTTATTGCAATCAAATATTTGAAAAATTCGTATTATACTATTGAAATCGTATAAAAGTTATCAAATCCAGCTCATTCACCATCTTGCTCTGGAGTGATGCCGCTCAAAATTTCCACGTTTTATTTTTATTTATCATTTGCGTTCCAAATTTAAAAGCAATATCTCATTTCGTTCAAAAATTATCGTTCCAACAGACCAACTAAAATGTGAAACTAGGTTTCTTGTGATCTGAAAACTCCGGAATGTGATGAAATGCAAAAAATCTCGGACCGCAATTTTTTTAAACGAATACAATAGTTTCTTAAGTAATATAAATAAAAAAAGAGTTTTAGAAGCTCATCAAAGTGGTACCCGTTCTCCATAAAACTGCCGATTAGCTTGGTTAAAGCTGTGGTTTTCAAAATTTTTTTTAAAAGTTTTGGACATCAAAATTCTTAAAATGTTTAAAAACCTTAAAACTCCTGACCATCGTTGGGCGCCATTTAATTATGTCAGCATATTTTTGTAACATTATCATATAAGGAAACCAATGTTTTCTTCCTCTTTAATTTTTACAGAAGACAAACATCACAAAACTAAAACTGAAGCCTGTTCAAATTCACAAGTGAATTAGTATGAACACGTAAGGTGTGACGTTATGCATAATAAGGGACAATACAAAATATAAAATCCTCGGAGCGAAAAAGATAAAAGATTTGACAGTTGGTTTTGTATCCGCTTATTTGCGGCCCTATTAGATTAAATTTATAACGGTTTGCCAATTCTGTCATATTTTACCTCTCTAAAGAATTACCCAACTTCTTATATAATAATTAGAGACCGGATTATATGCAACATAAAAATCTTGAAATATGCATGCAAATATGTATGAAAAATGCTTAAAATCTGCATGAAAAGGGTCAAAATATGCAATATTAAATAATAATAAAAGTAGTAATTTTTAGTTTTTTATTTCAAAATCAGCATAAAATTAACAAGTTATCGACGATGTTTAAATTTAATTAACAACTATTTAACATTTTTTAAAATTATTTAACATTTGTATTCTTGTACACGTAAACAATAAGGTATTGTTAATATAATTAATAAAACTATCAATTTGACACAAAGGTTCAAAGCCTGGATTATTGCACAAAATGTTTTCAAACTTTTCTTTAACTCTACGCGGGAATACATCTGGCAATGTGGAGTTTATTTGACGGATTTTACTACATACCTCAGGTATGTGGGAAAAGTGAGTGCTAATCAAATCTATGTTTTTTTATAATATCAGATTCGTTAAATGCTTCCTTGGATTGACGAACTGCCATAGCCTCTGCACTATCGAAGTCATTTACTACACCTTTCATGGCCTGGAAATGTTCATTGTAAAATAGTACAGCTTCAATCCATGTTCCCCATCGAGTTACCACTGGTTCGGGAGGTAAAGGCACATTTGGCAGTTTTTTCTTTATAGGCGTTATTGCGAGCCGGTGCTTTAAGAAACACTTCCTTCATTACGTATTTCTTCCAGAACATGTTGGTAAATTGTTGGTATGTAATTTTTACGCAGTGTTGATTCGTCTGGTATTTTTTGATTCAAGCAATATTTCCGCAGAAAATCTTTGAATGTAGGATTTGAAAGTTTGTGCAGAGGAATATTATTTGCAAACAATGCTTCACATAAATCCATGCTAAAATGGTTTTTTTTTGTTTGTCTATAGAAGTGGAATCACTGCTACTTGTTGCTGTTATAAGTTGTTGTGGTGGGCCTTTTTTTGCAATTCTGCGATATGAAGACTTGTCTTGACATGCTGGTCAATTTGAAACTTTTTTGTGCACGAAACATTTTTCTCGCAAACTGGACAATATAAAACATTTCCGTCGTATGTAAATGTTCCAGGATAATCAGCTACCTACGAAGAGACACTTTTTTTTGGGAGCTACACTGATGCAAGCGCGTCAACAATAATGTTAAAACTGATATCTTGTTTTAAAATAAAAATTCGTCTTCGAGAAAATTGTTTATTTGATCCACGCTCAAACAAATATTCTTAGAAACTAACTACTTATCACTTAATATCCCCACCAAGAAACAAAGGAATAGGAATCGACTATTGCAGGTAATGTCCCGGCGATAAGATCGGTTCCAGACGACGACATTAACAATACCCTGAGCAATTCAATTGACTAGTAATATTGTAAATATAGGGAAAACATGCATCATTACTAGATTTTGGGTAAAATATGCAATAATCAGTGAGAATGGTCTAAATATGCAAATGCAATATGAAAATGCATATAATTCGGTCTCTAATAATAATATTACAACAAAAATAAAATTACGAAGGTTTTAGCCTAGTCATTCAAATGACGTCATACAAAAAAAAAACTTCCAAGCTTTTACGATTCTTTTTTTATTGAAAAATAATAACGCAAATGTTCACAGGCTTCATTTTGGCTCACAGGTCGTTTTCTGGACGTAGAATATGTTAAAAAAAAGTTCGCTAAAGTCTGATGTATGCTAAGGCCACAAAATCCAAAATAGCATCAAAAATTCAGTTTTTGGGTAATATCTTGAAAAATAAACAAGATATTGAAAAACTAGGAGCACCACGTGAAAATTAGTATATAGGTTTTTCCCAGATTTTTTTTCTATCAGCATGGGAATTTATTAAAAATTCGGATAGGTGACTCAAAAGTGTAGCGCAAGAAACAGGTTAAATTGAAAGTCTACGGATACCGCTCGATGGTTAATCGATATTACTTGTTTTTAGAGTGTAAAAAAAAAATTAAAAGATAGCTTTTTGAAAAGGAGACTTTCAGATGATACTAATAGTTATTATATTTGTTGCTTTGTAATTTGTAAAACCTAAAAAGAAACTGTTTGTTTGCATGATTTTAATGGGCATACAATAAGTTACAAATATTTAATAAAATATAGTATTGAAAACAAATCCTTGTGCGTATTTCATTATTATACCTTAAGTTTCAAAAATACCCACATGGTCTGTGTTATTTCAAAATTGAGTTTGAAAATATGAAAATTTGTCTACTGTAGTGCGCCGCCGGCAATTTTACGTTCAAAGAAGTACGAAATGATTAAAAAAGGTCAGGCAATTTTTTTTTAGTTACAGCTAAAAGTATACTTGATATTAGAAAATCATTAAAAACTTAAAAAAACTTTCTATTTTTTTGTAATTTTGCTCTTAAAAACTATTCAGAACTGTATTTTTTGCTTATTATTAATCATGCAACTTAAACTTAAAATAAAAAAATATATTTAAAGGTGGGAAATAAAAGATAAAAGTCTAAGCTGTGGTTTTAATCTTAATCGATTATAAGCCCCACAAATAAATGTGAGCCAAATTTGAACTTTTCTTTTGCTTAGAAAACACTCTAAAAAAATATAATTTCTATATCCTTATCGCCTACAAGCAGTAACATGAACAATAATGTACAGAATTTGTTATTGGAAAAAGTTGTTTGTCATCGTTTAATTTCCTTCTAAATAATTATAGATGCCTCCTCCCAATTATAAGACTAAGAAAAACCGCATATAAATAGCAAGTTAAAAAAAAGTATTAACAAAGATCATAATACTGCTGAAATATTGTTACATAAATACAATCCTTGCTATACCGAACACAAATTTAGTAGATCATCGTCATATTTATTATGATAAGAGACACAGAACACATCCTTTCACGCCAGACAAACTTGAGCTACTGAGATTTAACTTGCAGGCAACTGTTTTAAAAACTCACGAAGGCTGCTTCGAACTGATGTGGCTAGACTTTCTGAAAATTACGCAGAGACCTAAATCCTAAACTTGAACCACTCTCAATGAATAGGGTAACGAAAGGACGATCACAAACTTAAAGCAGTCCAAAACGTCTGAACTGATGGAAATCGAAAACTTTGTATGATACACAAGGCCTGCATTTATTACTGCTTTCCCGCTCAGAAATAAACTGAAGTACGAATAAAATAATTCTTAAAAAGTCAAAAACCAATTTTTGAACATTAGTTTGACGTATCGAGTTTCTTTACCCTCTACTTCAGGGGTGCTCAAACGGTCGATCGCGATCGACAAGTCGATCGCTAGTGCTTTTTGAGTCGATCTCGAGAAAAAAATTCCGATATAGAACTATTCACAGATTTTGTTTTAGGTAACTAAAACAAAATGTAATGAATTAACTACTAAAATTTATTCGATCCACAATTAGGCCAGAATAACCCCCTCATCACTTTCTTTTATCGTAATAACCCCCTGCTGGAGGCAAAAGGCGGCTTTATCAAAGGAACGCGCGGTACTTGTCAAAGAAAAGCTGCGTTTTTGATTCCCGCCGATTTTTCTAGAAACTTCAGGCGGTGTGTTTGATGGGAACATTCGAGACTTCGTTCGCGCCGATATAAATGTTGCGCCTGCAGGAATAGGAGTCAGTCTGAGTTGTAACTTGAAGGCGATACATCGATACAAAGTTTATTAATAAATAGTCCAAAATGAGTGCGGCGAAGAAAAGTAAAACTTATCATTTTAATAACGATTGGGAGGAAGAATTTTTCTTTTGTATGGTAAAGGATAAGTGCATTTGTCTCATTTGCCGTGCGTCAGTTGCAATACCTAAGCGTGGGAACTTAGAGAGGCATCATAAAACGGTTCATAAAAACTATGAAAAGGATTTTCCGTCACAGAGTGAATTAAGAAAACGAAAAGTACGTGATTTGATAACTTGTTTGAAAAAAGAACAAACCATGTCAAAAGCTGCAACGATCGCGTCATTTAAAATATCTTATATATTGGCGAAACACAAGAAACCATTTGGTGATGGATTGGTTGTGTAGGAAGCATTTATTGAAGCGGGTGAGACTTTATTTGGGGATTTTAAAAATAAAACAGAGATTATGTCTGCTATTACAGAACTTCAGTTATCTCGTCCGACTGTCACAAGGCGTGTTGAAGTCATGAGTCAGGACATGGCAGATAAACTAAAACATGATTTCATGGAATGTACATACTTTTCTTTACAGTTCGACGAATCCACCGATATGACAGACACTGCCCAGCTGTGTATTTTTATTCGAATGGTATTCAATGACATGTCGGCTAAGGAACAGTTTTTGACAATGATTCCTCTGAAAGGAAAAACCCGTGGCGAAGATATATATGACGTTTTCTTCAATTTTGTAAAAGCTACCAATATATAAACTAGTGTGCATTACAACCGATGGAGCACCAGTAATGACTGGAAACAAAAACGGTTTTGTGGCATTGTGTCGAGCTAATGATGATTTCCCTTCATTTTTCTCCTTCCATTGCATTATACATCAACAAGTTTTGTGTTCAAAAGTTCTAAACATGGAGGAGATTATGGGCATTGCAATAAAAATTTTGAATTCTATCCGTGCACGTAGCTTGAAACGACGGCTCTTTAAATTGCAGTTGGAGAATAGTGAGTCAGCTGAACACACTGATTTAGTTCTTCACACGGACGTCAGGTTTGAGTCGCGGAAAAAAATTCCTAGAAAGGTTTCAAGAATTATTGCCCGAAATAACAGCTTTTCTGGACGAAAGAGGTGATGACACTCAGATGCTGAAAAACGAAAAATGGCTGACTGATTTGGTATTTTTGACAGACATCACAATGCTTTTAAAAACTATTAATTTGTAGCTTCAAGGTAAAGGAAAAACTATTACTGAGATGATTAGCGCAATAAACGCATTCAAAAGTAAATTGCAACTTATGATAGATCAACTGAAAAGAAAGGATCTGAAAAATTTTCCGTCTTTGAAAGCAAGGATTCCTCAGTTGAATTATGTTATTTATGAGGCAGAATTATCAAATATTTTGAGCCAATTCGAAATACGTTTTTATGATTTAAGTAAATTGGCAAATATCGCATCATTTATGAGTTATCCTTTTTCGTGTAAAAACATTGAGGAATTAGCTACTGAAATAGCAAGTCAGTTTAATATGGACTCATGTTCTGTTGAAAATGAGTTAGTGCAGATTATATCAGATATACATCTCAAAGCCACAGCATCTGATACAAAATTCTGGTGTTTTATATCTGAAGATAAATATCCGAATCTAAGGCAAATCGCCCTTCAACTGACGGCAATGTTTGGGTCAACTTACTTGTGCGAGTCTACATTTTCTGAAATGAAGATAATTAAGTCAAAATATCACAATCGACTAACTGACGAACATATGTCATCATGCTTGCGATTAGCACTCGGTAATTACGTACCATCTTATGAAAAGTATGCTGAGGACATGCGGTGCCACGCTTCAACATCCAAAGTCACTCTTTAGTTAAGTTTAGACACTAGAACTCGTTTGTTTTGTACCAATAAAGTACCAATAAACTCGCAATTTTGAATAATTATGAGTTTTTTCATTGACATTTTAGAGCAGACCTACACTTACCTTGACTAAAAAAATACATATTGTGCGGAAAACTAATATCTATGCCACGATACACCCTACCTAGACGACAATCCTGCATCACACTTACTTGGAGCCTCTCAGAGTCGATCGATCGTAGTCTAACAATATTGAGGTAGATCGTTAGCAGTTCAAGTTTGAGCACCCCTGCTCTACTACAATTAAAAAGCACAAGAATTCAATCAAAATTTCAAAAATAATTTTCAAAAACTGAACTGTTGGGAATTAAAATTCAAAATAATCAGTCAAGTGCAAGTCGAACTTGCGCAATTAGTGTTCCGTATGTTGATTGCTTTTAAAATAAAAAATTTTGTTACGGAGGTATAAAGAGATCAGGGATTTTACAAAACTTTACTGACAACTGATGACCTTGAAATATTTGTTTTTTATATACCATATAAATTATTAAAGGTAATACACTCGAAATAATTTTCGTTCAATCTACACTCTGTGAAGAATAATCTAGAATTTTTTCAAAATTTTATGATCAGTACCGAAGTACAGTAATACCCCGCTTTACGCGAGGGATACGTTCCGAAAAAAATCGCGTTAACTGAAATTCGCGTATATCGAGGTTTATGATTAAACATAGTCAAAATTTAATACAAAAAAATACAAATCATTTTAATCAATCACTTTAATTCTAAGAACACTTTATGCAATACATACTCTTATTTTTTACGGAAAAATACATCTATTGTCTTTTGGGTAACGTTTTGTTTACGTTCTTGTAAAATACGTTCATAACACCCAACACTGTTTTTAATTGTTTGACACACGGTCAAGACACGGTCATCATTATTGTCTATACTCTGCAATATGTCCAAACCTGAATAAATTTTTGAAAGTGCATTTTGTATTTCCCCTGAAGATAAAACTTTCTCTTCTACTTGTTCTTCCTCATCGTAGATAGGATTATTCTGTAACTCGATCAGATCTTCATTGCTAATAGGATCGTCGTGCGTTGCTACAAGTTCTACGAGATCTTCTACCGTGACATCTTCAAGTTCAGACCCCTCAATCATTGCAGCAATGTCTTCAAGCACTTGTCTCTGCATCTGGACAATTCTTCTAGGTGCTTCCACTACATCTGGCCAAAGATTACGCCACACCCCATTCATACAACTCATTTTAACTTCCTTCCAAGCCTCTTCTATGTTGTGAATAGACTTCATAATGTTGTATGACTTCCACCACTCTCGCATAGACTGTCTTCCTTCCCCGTCAGTTTCATGAATTAGTTGGCTAAAAGTGCGGCGATGGTAATAAGCTTTGAAGTTTGCTATTGCTCCCTGGTCCATAGGTTGTAATATTGACGTAGTGTTTGGTGGAAGGAACTTTACGTACACTTTTAAGTCTCTGGGCGTATCAAGTGAGGTTGGATGTCCTGGGGCATTGTCTAAGAGTAATATAACTTTAGGTTCAAGCCCATTTCTGTCACAGTATGATTTGACTGATGGGCAAAAAACTATTAGAATACCATTCTTGAAAAATTTCCCGTGTAACCCACGCCTTTCTGTTTGATCGCCACACAACTGGTAGACTTGTCTTGTCTGTGCCTCGCATTGCACGGGGTGTTTCTGAATGGTACACTAGTAAAGGTTTCAGTTTGAAATCACCAGTGGCATTACCACCCAGCAGAAGTGTTAGTCGATCTTTCGCAGCTTTGAAACCACTGGCTTGACGTTCTTCCTTAGAAATGAATGTTCGAGATGGCATTTTTTTCCAGTAAAGTGCGGTCTCATCAACATTGAAGATGAGACAAGCAGGAATTTTCTCTCGTCTAACGAAGTCTTGAAACTTGTCTGGAAACTCAGCTGCAGCTTGAATGTCCGCGCTGGCCGCCTCGCCTGTTATGTGGATATTGTGAAGATTAGAACGCTGCTTGAACCGATGGAACCAGCCTCTGCTGGCAGCAAAAGTCGGAGTGGCACTCCCTTCTCCTTCTTTTGTTTTCAGCATCTCATACAAAGATTTTGCTTTTGTGCATATGAGATCTTGACTTAGTGGTGTGTTCTTCTTATTCAAATCTTCGATCCAGACTGACAGTAATTTCTCCATTCTTTCTAAGATAGATGATCTCGAACGAGAAAGTTTTGTTGCACTTATAGGTGTTGAACCTTCGCTGGAGATTTTAATTTTTTCCCGATTTTTATAAATCGTTTCACAGTCGATTCTGAGAGTCCAAAATCTCTCCCAACAATTGTTGCTTTGCCTCCATTTTCCATTCTTCTTAACACTTTCATCTTCAATTCCAAAGTGACGCTTTTACGCTCTTTTTTCTTTACAGGCGGCATTTTTAACGTAGGGTTAAATTATGTATGTATGTATCTCCAATAAATATTAAAACAAAACTGCCAGCCGACCGAACTAACATTACGGAACAAATGAACACACGAAACGAACGAGGAAATCCCCATAGAACAAAGTCGAAGGACAGGGAATTCCCAATTCTTCAAAGAGAATATTCAGAGAAAGCGGGGATCCCCCCGCGACCATAGAGAAGTTAATGACTACATGAGCGCGAAATTTGAAATTCGCGTTATAGTGAAACCGCGCGTAACGGGGGGTCGCGCTAAGCGGGGTATTACTGTACTCTTATAAGTGTTCCGTACGGAAATAAATTTCAGCTCATCTAAAAAATTGTCAAATGAACCCATTTACTGAAAACGGTTTTACCTGGTTATTGTAGTACTTCATCCCACTGGAGCCATGGAGTGAAATAAATAACGCTGAGGTAAGGAAGGGAGAAAGGACCGAAACGAGAAATATGGCTTTGCTCGGTTTTGGGGTAAAAATAGTTTTTCGAGGGCTAAAATAAGGGCTTAAGTTTCGGGGGTATGGAGAATGGTTTTGTATTGATCTTTCAGGAGAGTGCGGTCCGCAAAAAGATGGGATATCTACTTGGTTAATTTTAGAACAGGATCCGTTGAAGTAATGGAAATTATAGGGCAAGAATTTGAACTAAAGACATGCATTGTGCCGTAAAGTAAAATTTAGAACTGTAGAAATATTTGGGGCCTGAATTACTGAAACAGTGTAACTTTAAAATAGGTGGGTATATTTTGACTGTTACGGATTTAAATTAACGAGGAGAACAGTAAGCCAACTAAAGTTACGATATTGTGCAGTAAAGGACAAGAAAATTTTATTGGATCTAACTTTTCAAACTGTTTTGTGAATTTATGTAGTTGAAAATGACTTTTAATTTTTTTAATTTTAAAGAAATCATCAAATCTTAACTTTCCGGCACCTAGTTTGGTGCCGGACGGTAACTAAAAATAAAAATTAGGAACGGAACTTCTTTTAACGGGAGATTTCTTTTGTGGGAAATGGTCACCCCCTCAATAATCAATTCTTTCATTAGTGGAAGCAAGTGCCGTAAAATTTTTGGGTACAGCTTTGAAATCGATTTAACTACTTTAAAACAGTGCCAACGTAATGTAAACAAGTTTTTCTCAACCTAATTTTGACCGCATATATATATATATATATATATATATATATATATATATATATATATATATATATATATATATATATATATATATATACAGTAATACCCCGCTTTACGCGAGGGATACGTTCCGAAAAAAATCGCGTTAACTGAAATTCGCGTATATCGAGGTTTATGATTAAACATAGTCAAAATTTAATACAAAAAAATACAAATCATTTTAATCAATCACTTTAATTCTAAGAACACTTTATGCAATACATACTCTTATTTTTTACGGAAAAAATACATCTATTGTCTTTTGGGTAACGTTTTGTTTACGTTCTTGTAAAATACGTTCATAACACCCAACACTGTTTTTAATTGTTTGACACACGGTCAAGACACGGTCATCATTATTGTCTATACTCTGCAATATGTCCAAACCTGAATAAATTTTTGAAAGTGCATTTTGTATTTCCCCTGAAGATAAAACTTTCTCTTCTACTTGTTCTTCCTCATCGTAGATAGGATTATTCTGTAACTCGATCAGATCTTCATTGCTAATAGGATCGTCGTGCGTTGCTACAAGTTCTACGAGATCTTCTACCGTGACATCTTCAAGTTCAGACCCCTCAATCATTGCAGCAATGTCTTCAAGCACTTGTCTCTGCATCTGGACAATTCTTCTAGGTGCTTCCACTACATCTGGCCAAAGATTACGCCACACCCCATTCATACAACTCATTTTAACTTCCTTCCAAGCCTCTTCTATGTTGTGAATAGACTTCATAATGTTGTATGACTTCCACCACTCTCGCATAGACTGTCTTCCTTCCCCGTCAGCTTCATGAATTAGTTGGCTAAAAGTGCGGCGATGGTAATAAGCTTTGAAGTTTGCTATTGCTCCCTGGTCCATAGGTTGTAATATTGACGTAGTGTTTGGTGGAAGGAACTTTACGTACACTTTTAAGTCTCTGGGCGTATCAAGTGAGGTTGGATGTCCTGGGGCATTGTCTAAGAGTAATATAACTTTAGGTTCAAGCCCATTTCTGTCACAGTATGATTTGACTGATGGGCAAAAACTATTAGAATACCATTCTTGGAAAATTTCCCGTGTAACCCACGCCTTTCTGTTTGATCGCCACACAACTGGTAGACTTGTCTTGTCTGTGCCTCGCATTGCACGGGGTGTTTCTGAATGGTACACTAGTAAAGGTTTCAGTTTGAAATCACCAGTGGCATTACCACCCAGCAGAAGTGTTAGTCGATCTTTCGCAGCTTTGAAACCACTGGCTTGACGTTCTTCCTTAGAAATGAATGTTCGAGATGGCATTTTTTTCCAGTAAAGTGCGGTCTCATCAACATTGAAGATGAGACAAGCAGGAATTTTTCTCTCGTCTAACGAAGTCTTGAAACTTGTCTGGAAACTCAGCTGCAGCTTGAATGTCCGCGCTGGCCGCCTCGCCTGTTATGTGGATATTGTGAAGATTAGAACGCTGCTTGAACCGATGGAACCAGCCTCTGCTGGCAGCAAAAGTCGGAGTGGCACTCCCTTCTCCTTCTTTTGTTTTCAGCATCTCATACAAAGATTTTGCTTTTGTGCATATGAGATCTTGACTTAGTGGTGTGTTCTTCTTATTCAAATCTTCGATCCAGACTGACAGTAATTTCTCCATTCTTTCTAAGATAGATGATCTCGAACGAGAAAGATTTTTATAAATCGTTCTCACAGTCGATTCTGAGAGTCCAAAATCTCTCCCAACAATTGTTGCTTTGCCTCCATTTTCCATTCTTCTTAACACTTTCATCTTCAATTCCAAAGTGACGCTTTTACGCTCTTTTTTCTTTACAGGCGGCATTTTTAACGTAGGGTTAAATTATGTATGTATGTATCTCCAATAAATATTAAAACAAAACTGCCAGCCGACCGAACTAACATTACGGAACAAATGAACACACGAAACGAACGAGGAAATCCCCATAGAACAAAGTCGAAGGACAGGGAATTCCCAATTCTTCAAAGAGAATATTCAGAGAAAGCGGGGATCCCCCCGCGACCATAGAGAAGTTAATGACTACATGAGCGCGAAATTTGAAATTCGCGTTATAGTGAAACCGCGCGTAACGGGGTCGCGCTAAGCGGGGTATTACTGTATATATATATATATATATATATATATATATATATATATATATATATATATATATATGTTGAGATCTCCCTGGGGGAGGTGTTTGACTATGTGTCTAAACTTGACATAAATAAGGGACCGGGTCCTGATGGTATATCTCCCAGATTTTTAGTTGACTGTGTCTATGCTTTGGCCAAACCGCTCCATATGCTTTTTAAAATGTCCCTAGAGAGTGGTGTTTTTCCTGACCAATGGAAATATAGCTTCATTACTCCAGTATTTAAGTCCGGCGACAAATCAGACGCTAAAAATTATCGACCTATTTCCATTCTAAGTTCTATTCCAAAAGTATTCGAAAAAATTGTTTGCGACAAATTAAAACCATTCATAAAACCTTTTTTGGTTCCGGAACAGCACGGTTTCGTTGGTGGCAGAGCGACGGCTACAAACCTAATCTTGTTGGTTCAAAGTACTATTGATGTGATGGAGGCGGGTGGTCAGGTTGACGTGGTTTATACGGATTTCAGCAAGGCCTTCGACACAGTCAACCACGATATCCTGATAGGGAAGTTAAGAGGTTATGGGTTTTGTGGAGCACTACTGAATTGGTTGACCTGCTACCTTACATATAGAAAACAGTTTGTTAAAGTAAAGGGCTTTGTGTCGAGTGAGGTGTCTGTTGCATCAGGTGTGCCGCAGGGTAGCCACCTGGGCCCGTTGCTGTTTAATATATTTATTAACGACCTACGAAAGATGATTCTATTTTCAAGGCCCTTGTTTTTTGCAGATGACTTGAAATTGTCTACGGCAATTTATTCTGTTGGCGATGCTATGAGACTGCAGGGAGACTTGGATAAGGTGAGTGAATGGTGCAGGAGAAACAAAATGAAACTAAATATTCAAAAATGTAAGATTATGTCGTTCTTTCGAGTGAAAGTTCCGCTTTTGTATGACTACAGTATTAATAATTGTCTTCTCGAAAGAGTCTCCTCATTGTGTGACTTGGGTATTTATTTGGACACTAAGCTTAATTTTCATATTCATTATGACTTTATTACTAACAAATGTATTAAACTCCTTGGCTTCGTCTGTAGGAATACTAGGGATTTCCGGACCGTAGATAGCGTGAATATTTTGTACAAGGCCTTGGTGAGATCTTCTTTGGAGTATCTGTCATGTGTGTGGTCGCCATCGTATGCTGTGCATATTGAGGGTGTTGAAAGGGTACAGAGGAAGTAGATATGTCTCTTGCAAATTTAAGTGGAACATCACTGCCTATGGGGACCAGCTACGAAGACTTCAGCTGCAATCACTTTCAAGACGAAGGAAAGTTGCTGATATATGTTTCTTATTTCGACTTGTAAATGGTCATATAGACTGCTCTGATCTCTTGAGTCTGATAAATTTTCATGTTCCACCAAGATCAACAAGGGACCACGTACTCTTTGCCCCGAGGTACCACAGATGTAACTATGGCCTATTCTCGCCGATCACTAGAATCATTAATGGTGCCAGTGAAGCGAATCTTGATTTTTTTAATCTCTCTTTAAAACGTTTAAAAGAAAAACTGTTGACAGTCCACTGAGTTTTTGAAATGATAATTACTGGTGTTGTTATTGTATTGTATTGTTATAAGTTTACTATGTTATTGAAATTTTTCTGTAAATACTATGTATAAAATGGGTCTGCCCGTAGATAAATAAAAAAATATATATATATATATATATATATATATATATATATATATATATATATATATATATATATATATATATATATACATATATATGTATATATATATATATATATATATATATATATATATATATATATATATATAGGGTGTTATGGAAATCAAATCATATATTGACTCGTGGGGTCATATAGAAGCACATCCAATACTTTTTTCAAATTTAAAATTTTTTGGAAAAAAGGCAAAACTAGATTTTACCGGCTGAGGCGCAGGCACATTGTTGCTGTTCGCACAATGGGCCTGCGCTTAGTTAAATCTTACCAACACTGTAAATGTTACGTTCTTGTTAACAATCGGCCATATTGTTTAGTCGTTTTGTTTTACCAGTTCATTTCATCACTTCTTTAGGGTCGATTTTTTACTTTATTATTTAGTGCGTTTTTTCACATTGTAAAGCTTTCGGATCACTATTTCTTAAATATTTCAACGTCTGTTCGTTGTTATGCGATAAAAAAAAACCGTTTTACTCGTCATAAAATTGCCTAAAAATCTGCGTAGATTGCATTAAAAAATATTAAGTACATAACCTAAAAAGGAGCATTTACTACGGCAAATTGAAAAATTTTTTTTTACTGACAATTTCCGTTCAATTTGATATTACGGCTTCAAATTATAGGATAAAAAAGCTTTTATGTTAACAAAAAAGTATGCTAAATTTTATTAAAAAATATTAATTCCAAATTTTATTATGGATTTTCCTTGTGGGCAAAAGGTCGTAGGAAGGTTTTTTTTTTAAAAAAAAAAATATGCATAATTTTATCATCTTCAAGATGGCTAGAAGGAAAAAATAAAGAATTTACCAAAAATGATCTTATTTTTCAATTTTTCCGTTACGAAAAAATTCAACATTGCAGTGGTTTGAATTGTGCAAATTGCGAAGGTACTGCAGAAATATCCTCGCAAGATCTAGCTGAGAATGACCTGATTGAAGATTATGATCAGTTAGAATCGTTGACACATGAATTTACTGATCATTTTTCCAATGACTCATATTTATAATTTTAGATCATTTTATCGATGAAAATGAGTTAAACAGCACCGATCTTTGACACTCGTGCCAGTATGAATCCGATTCAGATAATCGGATGATTTTGAATATAGCAGAAAACAAGCTCGGGCACATACGCTATAGAACACGAATGATTTTTTAAAATTATAAATATTGTATCTGTGATAATTTTAGAAAATGTATTGATGTATTAATGATTGGTCAAGACAAGTTTCTATTGTAAAATAGGTAGTATTTGTTTTAAAATCACTTTTTTATATTATATTTAAGATAAAATATTGCATAGAAATAAAAAGAATCAACCAGACCTTTTCTAGAGTAAGAGCGAAAAAAATTTTTCGTAATGAAAAAATTGAAAAAAGATAGTTTTTTGTATATTTTTTATTTTTTCTTCTAACCATATTGAAGAGCATAAAATTTCGCATTTTTAAAAAAATAGTCCACAAGAAAAATTCATAAGATTTGGACTAAAATGCGAATTTTGTCCAATCCTCTTAATATTTTTTAATAAAATTTGGCACAGTTTTTTTGTTAATGTAAAAGCTATATTTTTCTTTAATTTGAAGCAGTAATATCAAATTGAACGGAAGTTACCCGTAAAACAACATTTTTTAATTTGCCGTAGTAAATACTTTTTTTAGGATATACACTTAATATTTTTTAATGTAATCTTAGGCAATTTTATGATGAGTAAAATACTTCTATTGTCTCATAACAACGGACAGTAGCTGAAATATTTAAGAAATAGTGAGCCGAAAGCGCTAAAATGTGAAAAAATTCTAAGCTGTACCCAAGAATTTCCAAAAATCAACGTTTTCTATCGTTGATTGTCATTTGACGACTTCCCCTCCCCTATTTGTATATTAACGCTCCCCCTTAATAAAGTAACTCCGCGTTCAATGTTTTTTTTTCTTAAAGGAACTCCCTTTGTATCAATACGCAACTTCACCCCTTGAACCTGACCACGTTTTTTAAAACTTTTATTTCAGGAGCAAAACCCTACGAGGCTGGTTTGAAAAGTCCGTGCAAAGTCCGAGAGATGGCACCACCGGCGCGTATCGAGGTCATGTTTAGTTAGTAGCATCTCTTGAATGAACGCACACCAAGTTTCAGCCATATTGGTCTATTTCTTTGTGTTTGGCATTCGTGTGAATCAAGGAAGTCGAGTGATTTTCAAGAAATGGACGAAAAAGAATTTTGTGTGGTGATTAAACATTACTTTATGAAAGGCAAAACGCCTCAGGAGACTAAAGAGAAGCTTGATAAACATTATGGTGACTCTGCACCTTCGATTAGAACAGTTTATAAGTGGTTTCAAAATTTTCGGACTGGCCATATGGGCACAAGTGACGCTGAACGTTCTGGACGGCCTGTGGAGGTTACGACTCCAGAAATCATTGATCAAATCCATGATATGGTGATGGATGACAGAAGAGTTAAGGTGCGTGAGATTGCTAGTGCTGTGGGCATCTCGACTGAACGGGTACATAATATTTTGCATAAACATTTGGACATGAGAAAGCTATCCGCAAGATGCGTGCCGCGATTGCTCACGCTTGACCAAAAACGGAATCGTGTGAAGTGTTGCAAGGATGGTTTGCAGCTGTTCCAGAAGAATCCGGAGGACTTTAAGCGTCGTTTCGTCACTGTGGATGAAACATGGATACATTACTATACTCCTGAGATCAAACAACAATCTAAACAATGGGTAACCAAGGGGGAATCTGCACCAAAAAAGGCGAAGACCGTTCCTTCGGCCGGAAAGGTTATGGCGACTGTCTTTTGGGATTCGCAAGGGATAATCCTCATCGACTATCTGGAAAAGGGTAAAACTATTACAGGTGAATATTATTCATCGTTATTGGACCGTTTGAAAACCGAGCTGCAAGAAAAACGCCCGCGATTGGCCCACAAGAAAGTCCTTTTCCATCACGACAACGCATCAGCACACACCCAGCAGTTGTGGTCGCAAAATTAATGGAGATAGGATTCCAACTCGTTTCACATCCCCCCTATTCTCCAGACTTGGCTCCCTCGGACTACTATTTGTTCCCCAATTTGAAGAAATGGCTGGCGGGACAAAGATTTTATTCAAACGAGGAGGTGATTGCAGACACTAATGGATATTTTGCAGACTTGGACAAATCCTATTATTCGGAAGGGATCAACAAACTAGAACATCGTTGGACGAAGTGTATAAGCCTAAAAGGAGACTATGTCGAAAAATAAAAAAGGTTTACCCCAAACACATAAGTAGTTTTTATTTTTGCACGGACTTTTCAAACCAGCCTCGTATACTACCAAATAAGAGTTAGTACCGTTCTGATTATAAGCAAACAGGCTAGTAATTGAATAACAGTAACTGCAAAAATAGAGTACTAATACCACTATTAGTTGTTTAGGGGTAACAAAATAATTATCGATAACAGTGGGAACACTGCTGGTCACAGTATAGAAATCTCTTTAGTATTTCACCTCTCCCCCCCATTTTTACTTTTTTGACGATTTTTTTTTGGCAGGTTTGCTCTTCCAATAGCACCAGGAGACAGTAACAACCACAATTCTAAAGAAAGTAAATATTTATCGTTCGTAAAAGCAAACTGCGGTCATTTGAAATATTCTACCGGAAAAAAAAAACAAGCTGAATATGAAAATACATATCAGCAGATTCAAAGAATGGTGTGATATAAACAAAGCAAGGAAAGTATCTGAGAATCTTTTTTGGCATATTTTTCGGAAAAGTTCCAGCAAATTTAACCTTCTGAATTATGGTCAGTTTATTTTATGCAAAATCAACACTTAATGGGAAGGAGGGGAGTGTATTAGAAATTTGGCTAAATTTGTCCAATGTTTGAGAAAACGTGAGTTCATAAGAAGTTTAAAATTTTGAGCGGAAAATAATTTGCGTAAGATATCACGCTATGCTAAGAAAATCTTGTCAGTCAAATAGAGTGTCACTTTATACACTAACATTATTGCGCACATATTATTATTTTTTGTTTTTTCACGTTTGTAGAGAAAGGTACGTTTTTATTTCTTTTATTTACCAAATATAGTACATTTTCATCATTTCCTATGTAACAATTTTTTTCTCATTTTCAGGTATATAGGCCTGTCGTCAGAGGCACATTCTGACGAAACGCTCTCATTAAATGTTAACAGATTGCATTTTGGTACAAAGGTAATTTTTTGAACGGAGAAGACGATAAAAAAAAGTTTGCTACTCTAAAGTCTAAGCCTACGAAATCGAAAATGAAAAATGAAAAATTCTTAATAACGCGAAACTAACAGCATTACGTGAAAGAACGGGAAATTTTACAGAAAAGTAGTATATAGACCTTTTTTTTCTAGTTTTACCGTAATAAAAAAAAATATTTAAAATAAAGTGGCCTCTTCAGTTTTAGTGGGAATCATGCTTCCAACTTCATTTATGATTAAATTAACGTTTCTGTATACTGTTAAATATTTTGAAATTAGCTATTAGGGAGTGTCTAAGAGTGCTGATCAAGAATCCGATGACAGATTTCAAAAACTCATAATAGCGGATCCAACATGATGGCCAGAGAGTAGGTAATTCATTTAATTTCTTTGAGTAATTTAGAATTTTTGTATTTTCAATAACTGTTTTTTTTTGTACCTGAATGTTTGAATGAAATATAAATGCTTTATACCTAAAGCTAAGACTTTTATTTTTCATTTCTCATCCTTAAATATTTTTCTTATTTTAAGTTTAAGTTATATGATTAATAATAAACAAAAAATATGTTTCTCATGAACACTTTTTTAAGAGCAAAATTCCAAAAAAAGAGAAAGTTTTTTTAAAGTTTTTAATGATTTTCTAATATCAAGTATACTTTTAACTGTAGCTACTAACTAACTAAAAAAAAATTGTTCGATTTTTTTTGACTATTTCGTATTGCTTTGAACGTAAAATTGCCGATAGCGCAGAAAAATTTTCATATTTTAAAACTCAATTTTCAAATAATACAGACAATGTGGGAATTTTTAATTATTCTTATATTGAAACTTAAGGTATAATAATAACATGTGCACAAGGATTTTTTTTTTCCAATACTATTTTTTATTAAATATTTGTAATTTACTGCATGCCCGGTGAAATCATGCAAACAAAAATTTCGTTTTAAGTTTTACAAATTATCAAGCAACAAAAATAAAAACTATTGGTATCATCTGAAAGCTGAAAGTCTCCTCTTCAAAAAGCTATCTATTAATTTTCTTTTTGTGCTCTAAAAATAAGTAATATCGATTAAACTTCGAGTGGTGCGCCACACTTTTTGAATCACCTATTCGAATTTTTCATAAATTCTCATGCTAATAAAAAAAATCTGGAAAAAAAAAAATCTATCTAATATTTTTTTGTAAAATTTCCTGCTCTTTCACGTGGTGCTATTAGTTTTTCGGTATCTTTTTTATTTTTCCAGATATTACCGAAAAACGGAATTATTGATTTTATTTTGAATTTCGTGGGCTTAGCGTACATCAAACTTTAGTGAACTTTTTTTTTATCATATTCTACATTCAAAAAATTACCTGTGTACCAGAATGCAGCCTGTTAACATTTAATGAGCTCAAAACCCCTGGCGTCTGGGCTAATAATAAAATAGCCGACACTAACAAAATTAATTAAAATCGACACTTCATCTTTTTTTAGAAAAACTCCATTTTTTACACAACACAACACGTCAACTATTTTTGGAGATAACACTGTTTTTTTTTTAATTCACACTAGTATTTATATAGTAATTAATACCAGAAATCGAGCTCTTCTTCAAAAGATTGCCCTATAACAACACAACAAAAAGAAGAGACATCATAAAAAGTATATTTTTAAAGGAACCCGAATTCCACGGTCACAAACGGATGAACTATCCTTTTAAAAAAATGTTACATCAATTTTCCCCGTGTTAAAAATATTCTAAAAACCGACAACTTTATTGCACTTGTTCTTATAAACTAGTTTATCTAGGTTGATCAGAAACCTTTACTTTTTATTTTAACTGTTTTTAAAAGTCGTGAGAAGTAGAGAAAAATTTAAAAAGGGGACTGGACTCAAATAAACTGGATCGAGTTTTGTAAAAGTGGGCGACTTGGGTTACGAACAGGTTAAGGAATAACTGGAATATTTTCTATCGCAGAGATATTGAAAAGTCTCTTAAAGGTCAATATAAATAGGATTTTTTTGCAAAAAAAAAATTCTCAATAAAATTGTTGCAGTGAGATTTCCATTTTTTTATTCCCTCAGGAAAAAAAATCGTTTGCATAATACTCGTTAACAACACCGATAACCTTTTCATTCGAAGAAAATTTCTTCCTCCAAGTCAATATTAAGGGTTAGAAACCAAAAAAGTCACTTGAGGTCAAATCTAGGGAATAAGGTGGGTGGAGAACTATTTCGAAGCTCAGCTCGTACACTTTAGCCATTGTAACGGCCGATGTATGAGCAGGTGCATTGTTCTGATGAAGAAGTACTTCCTTACGCGTTAATCTTGGTCGTTTCTGCTTCAACTCACTACCCAAGCGGTCCAATAACGTTGCGCAAAAGGAGCAAGTTACTGTTTTATTCTTTTGCCAATGGCCTATGAGTCCCGAAAAACGGTTATCATTACTATGGAAGAAATCCCAGTTGGGCATCGTGACCAGACAGCATTTACAGTGCTCGTAAGGCCAAATTTATATTCATCTTTCCAGTTATAAATAATCTTGAGTGCTGGTGAAACAGCTCCATGAGTTCGGCTACATTTATACGAAACATGTGACATCGATCACTTACAATAGCTGTCAACAAACAACTGCACGTTGCGTATGTTTGAAGCTTCGAATACAACCATCACGCTTACCAATAGTTATGTTACTTAACAAAATTTCCCTCTATTTCGTAGAAATATACCAGGGCTATCAATCCACTCACATATAGTACAATTATTTCAATGAATCTCAATATTAATCATCATCAATCCAGTATTTTTATAGCGTTCTTCGCCTTCCGGTTCCCAGTTCCTATCTTCTTCGGTCTTCCCAATCTCTGGATCTTACATTTTTCTCTGACATTGCCCTCTGAACACCTTCAAACCACGGCGCTCTTGATCTCCTTCCTCTCTTCTTTTCCCTTAATACCCACTTTAGAATCATCTTTGGTATTCGGTGTTCTTCCATTCCCTCCACGTGTCCGTACCATATAAGTTACCGTTGTTGAATTTCCTCAATAATCGAGTTTTTTACTTTCATTACATCCCTTATTCTTTCATTTTTAACTCCATCCGATCCTCTGATCTTCCGATCTTCGCCAGTAATCCATTTCGTGTGCGATTATGGTATAGTGAACAATGCGGTCGTACAAGCATCGATGATATACCGCGTTCCGAACGGCCAAATGAGACAGTTACCCCAAAAAACACCATATTGTTTTGAATAGCAGCAGCAAATTGAAAGATAGCTGACATCGTGAAGATATCGCTTGGGGCATATTTTGCATGAATATTTGCATATGAGAAGGTTATGTGCCCGGTGGGTGCCAAGTACTCTCCAGATTAATCAAAAACTGAAACGCGTCTGAGATTCAGAATGCCATTTGGCGCTGTTTCGGCGTAGTTTAAAGTAGTTTTTGCGTCGATTGGTAACAATGGACGAAACATGGAGCCACCGCTACACGCCTGAGTCCAATATGTAGTTCGCAGAATGGCTGGGACGACATGAAAGCCGACTAAAACGTCCAAAAACACAAACATCAACTAGTTTGGGCAAGTATTTTTTGGAATGCGCATGGAACAATATTGATCGATTATCTTAGAAAAGGACGAACAATCACCGGAGACGATTACGATAGTTTATCGGACCGTTTGACTAGCGAAAGATAATGCACTAGCTTACAAGTCCATAAGATCCATGGTCAAATTGGACCAATTAGGCCATGAGTTGCTGTCTCATAAACTAGTTTTACCAGATCTGGCCCCCAGTGATTATTATCTCTTTCCAGATTTAAAAAGATAGCTCCAGAAAAAGAGATTTGCTTCGCTCGACACATTGTACTCTATGAAAGGTATCCAAATGTTGAAAGATCGCCGGGAATAACTGTATCGTTTTTAAAGGAAGCTATGTTGAAGAATAAAATCGATTTTTTTCAAAGGCATTGTCATTTCTTTAAAAGTCTCGAGAATTTTCACCCCATGTATAAGTCCACTGCTGCGAAATATAAACTGCCCTTATAAAAATAATATCATTTTTTCCCATGTTAAAAATATTCTAAAAACCAGTCATTTTATAATATTGTTTCTCTAAACTAGTTTATCTAGGTCGATCAGATACCTTTACTTTTTATTTTATCGGTTTTAAAAGTCGTGAGAACTAGAATAAAAATTAGTAACCGGACTAGACTTTATAAAACTGGATTGATTTTAGGAGAAGTGGGCGCTTTAGGATAAGTACAAGTTAAGGAATATCTGGATTATTTTATTTTACTATCATGGGGTTATTTAAAATATACTACAATGATATTTTCATTACCGCACTTTCGTATTGGTACAATATTGAAATATTACAGTAAGCTTGTCGATATTTAAAAGTAAATAACTGGTCAAGTGCAAGTTGAACTGGCGCAATTAGTGTTCCGTGCGTTGATTGCTCTTGAAATAACCCTGTACTAAAATTTTTGTTACGGAGGTCCTCTGGTTTAGCTTGCTTGATGGCTAGAGCGATTAAAAAAAATGACCAATCTCATGACTTCACAGAACACATCGAGTGTTGAGGTAATTTAAAATGAGTTGTGTTTTTCTATTTAGAGTGTTCATTGAGAAGTCAAACCGAAGAAGTCGATTGCCAAGGGGGGAAGGAGGTGAAGAGGGGGTATTCAAAAAGTTTTTAACAGGTGTTTGATTCTATTGGGAATCGATTTTGATGGAAAAGTCATCTGAGGTCGGTTTTTACTGAAAACTGATTACCTTGGTTCTTTTCAATATACAGATAATTTATTAAAGGTCAAAATGCACTAATGATAATTTTCGTTCAATCTACACCCTATGGAGAGCCTTAGTTTCCAAATTGTTTTTTCAACATTTTTGTAAAATATTTAGCGTTTTTTGGAGATGTTGAGTAATGTTTTTTAATAAGAAATTTTTCGTGAAAAGGGGGAAGCCCTGGGGGACATGAGGATCAGACAAAGACCGTTTTTGCCCTTACCCTGATTGTGCGGGGATTGATAAATCCTTGAATGAATTTGGGAAGGGCTCCCTCCAATCCCATTTCTTTAAGTTGTGTGAGAACTACATATCTGTTGGTGATATCGAAAGCGTTTTTTCGCAATTTTTAAAATTAATACAAAGAAATTGTAATTATGTGTGCGAGTTATTTATGCGCAGAACTGGGATGCTAGATGGGTTTGACCCTTTCATGAGCTTTATAGAGCGCCAAAGTTGTTTGGAGGTGATAGGTTTTTTGATGGAGGAAGTGAAGGCGCGCCAGGAATTGGGTTTTGGCTTCTTTAATTGTTCTTTTAGCTTGAGCTCTGGCTTTCTTGAAATTTATGAAATTTTCCTGGTTTGGATGTCTTTTAAAAGATTTAATGCTATCAATATTATACATTTTTGCTGCTTCTAGTATATTATTTTTGAAGGCCCTCCAGAATTTTTTGCAGATAGAGAGAACATTTTTTTAAGAAACAGATTTTTCGCTCTCATTTACAAAGAAAAGTGTGCGCAAGTATTATATTATATATATTTTTGAACTCGCGTTTTTACAGACTCTCATTTAACACCTCACTCGATGACCTAGTAATGTTGGAACAACGCAATTGAACACTTTGGAGCGGTTGCTCTTGACATATCCAAGGCATTCGACCGTGTTTGGCACCACGTTTATATGTGGAAAGACGTTGCAAATCACCTTAAACCAGTACCAAACGAATATCCCCATAAGGACCCCCTATAAATGACTCAAACTCAAAAACTGTCAGTTGTCGAATCGTTGGTCCCATGAGAACTTTTGAACAGGAGGTCAAAACCTACAACAGATCCAATTTGTGACCAAATTGACCTAAAGCCAATTTCCGTAAGAAATATGCTGAGGCCTTTAGTAAATCCTCGTCATACCTATATATAATAAAAGACGTGGACAACATCCTTTCGCGTCAGGCAAAATTGAGATTTACTTGCTTTTAATAATCAGAATAAGGGCTGTTTAGCATTTATGCCACTTATTGTTCTTGAACTACCATATCCGATACGGACGTAGATGATCCTCGTGCCTTTATCTGTGGTGGGTGCCTTTTTAAATATTCCACAGACAAAGAGGACCTACAGTTCAATACCGGTTCCGGACGGCCAAATTGACATAATTTTACTAGGCATGATATTACAGTTGGTCTGCCATTGCCTTCCCGAGATAGGTGACCATCACGTTGTAAAGACTTTTTTTATTATTTTTCTGAGCCGATGCACGAACTAGGTTTGCAGCGTAGAAAGGAGACACCTTATTCACTATGCTATGGCCGCCTATGCTACTACATTTTGCTAAAATTACGCAAAAAACGTAAATTTATAACCTTGCCACGTGAAGGTAAATTGTATTCTTAAGTAACCGTAAAAGGGGCCGTCTCCACAAATAAAAAACCGGTCAAGTGCAAGTTGAACTTGCACAATTAGTGTTCCGTACGTTCATTGCTTTTAAAATAAAAAAATTTGTTACGGTGGTATAAAATGATCAGTAACTACACAAAACACACCCCAAAGGAGTTTTCAACAAAGTTTGTTTCCAACTCTTTACTGAAAACTGATGACCTTGAAATTTTTGTTTCTTTATGTACCAAATAAATTATTAAAGGTAATGCACTCGTGATAATTTTCGTTCAATCTACACCCCGTGGAGAGCATTCCAAAATTTTTTCAAAATTTTTTGATCAGTATTTTTCGAGATAAGGTGGGGGGACAGCGATTTTTCGCGACTTTTTAAAAATAATACAAAGAAAAGCAAGCCCAAGTACTACATTATGTATATATATATATATATATATATATATATATATATATATATATATATATATATATATATATGAGGCATTATTTGTCAAGCGGGACACTCTTCTCTCCATTACAGATTTTAAGATGGGAGGATCTGTAGGGGCTCAAAATTTTCTTCAAGACATGTACTTTAAAATTCCGTTTGGCGATTTTTGAAATTCAATATGGCGGCGCAACATGGCGGCCATAATCAACTGACTTTTAACAAAAAAAAGTTGCTTAAGTTTATGATAAACATTTAGTTTAAAGTGTAAAATGGAAAAACCAGTTGTTTTTTCATATTTTGGGTGTGCCGATTATAAATTCAATTACAAAAATGCAATTTGATATCTGTCAACTGCCAAACCCACACGTCAAAACACCCAAAATAATATCAAACCCGAGCTTTACGTTAAATACGGAGTTTATCGAGAATTATTATATTTTCGGGTTACTGATTACAAATATGATCTGAGAATTACAAAACTGACAACTAACAACTGCCAAATCCACTGTCAAAACTGACATAATAACTTGAAAACCGGGTTTTACGTTTAATACAGATTTTATTCACAATTATCATGTTTTTGAGGTCATTTATTGTAAATTGATTGTAATTTGACAAAATAAAAAAATTGACAGCTACCTACTGCCAAGTCAACTGTCGAAACTGCCAAAGTAATAAAAGAAGCGGGGTCTAAGTTGAATACGAATTTTACTCCCACATATCATGTTTTTCGGGGCCACTGTTTACGAATATGATGTCAAAATTACAAACTTGACAGCTAACAATTACCAAATCAATGGTGAATACTAACAAAATCACATGGGCAACGAGTCAAATATGGATTTTACTGTAAGTTATTTGGTTGTCTTTGTCTATAACGTGGTAAAGCCAATATTGTGAGTAGGACATAGGAATTACAAAACTGACAGCTGCCAACTGCCAAATGTACTGTCAAAACTGCCACAATAACATAAGCTGACGTTTTCATTAATTACGAATTTCACTGTCAATTAATTTTTTTTTGCAAGGAGGCTGATTTCGAAGTACAGGATAAACTTGCTAAAATCACATCCAAATTAACTATTGGAAAAATGAAGCTTAAATACTGCTAATTTCGATGTAAAGTTTCCTATCTAAGTATTTCAAATATGCCAGACCAAATAACTCAATTTAAACTCTTTTAAATGTTCCAAAAAGTAAAACCCAGTTTTTAAGTTATTATGTCAGTTTTGACAGTTGATTTGGCAGTTGGTAGCTGTCAATTTTTTTATTTTGTCAATTTACAATCAATTTATAATAAATGACCTCAAAAACATGATAATTGTGAATAAAATCGGTATTAAACGTAAAACCAGGTTTTCAAGTTATTATGTCATTTTGACAGTGGATTTGGCAGTTGGTAGCTGTCAATTTTGTAATTCTCAGATCATATTCGTAATCAGTAACCCGAAAATATAATAAAATCGGTAAACTCCATATTTAACGTAAAACACGGGTTTAATGCTATTTTGGGTGTTTTGACAGTGGGTTTGGCAGTTTACAGATGTCAAATTGCATTTCTATAATTGAATTTATAATCGGCACACCCAAAATATGAAAAAACAACTGGTTTTTTTCCATTTTTTTTCCATTTTACACTTTAAACTAAATGTTTATCATAAATTTAAGCAACTTTTTTTTGTTAAAAGTGATCTTTTGATTGATTATGGCCGCCATGTTGCGACGCCATATTGAATTTCAAAAATCGCCAAACGGAATTTTAAAGTACACGTCTTGACGAAAATTTTGAGGCCCAACAGATCCTCCCATCTTAAAATCTGTAATGGAGAGAAGGGTGTCCCGCTTGACAAATAATGCCTCATATATATATAGATATATATATATATATATATATATATATATATATATATATATATATAGTGAAAAAAAATTTTTTTTACTAGGTCATCGAGTGTGGTGTCAAATGAAAGCTTGTGAAAACACGAGTGAAATATATATATATATATATATATATATATATATATATATATATATATATATATATATATATACAGTCCCTGGCCAAATTATTAGACGCACTGCAAGATTTCATGTAAAATATTAATTACCGAGTAATATTGTACCGTTTTATTATTTTAAATTGATTTGTTTTTTATTTTTATATTATCCAATCAATTACCTATTTATTTGACATAATAAAACAGCATTAATTTAGAAAAGCATAAGTTTATTAAGTTTTAAAGAAAAGTGAAATTAATGTTAGTAAAAGTCAATATTTAGTTGAGCCACCTTTAGCCGCTATCAAAGCTTTAATTCTGCGCGGCATGCTATCAATGCAAGATTGTACTGTCTCCTGCATTTGAGGATAATGATTCCACACATGAATAATCTTTTCTAGGAGCTGGATTTTGTTGGTAATCACATCTTTAGCCACTTCTCTTTTGATCAGCTCTCATATCAGGGCTATTACCCGGCCAATCCAACAGAGGGATATTTTTTTCTGCCAAAAAAGCTTTAACAGACCGAGCAGTGTGGCAGGGAGCTCCATCTTGCTTGAAAGTGAGTGGTTCCCCATTTGGAAACCATTCTCTGAGCTGCGGAATCAACCGATTTTGTAATACTTCTTTGTACTGATCTTGCCTCATTATTCCTTTGACGACGTACAGACGTCCAGTGCCCTTGCCGCTGATGACTGACCAAATCATCACTTTGGTGGGATGTTTAACCGTCGGGACGACACAATCAGGATGAAACTTTTCTCCATGACGACGAGCGCACATACTGAGCTTTATTCTGCAAAATTTCGAATGTGCTTTCGTCACTGAAGCAGACCTGTCAAAAATAGGAAAAATATGTAAACTTCCATGTTTATTTGCTTTATTTAACTGAAAATGATAATAATGTATCAATTATTGATTAAATTGCTGTATCTTACCGATCTCCAGAAGTCCACATCTTTGTCTTGCCATTGTTTGGCCCACTTCAGGCGCTTTGCTTTCATTGCAGCTGTTAACTTGGGCTTCCTGGCGGGGCGACAGGCCTTAAAATCTAATTCTTTCAATTTTCTTCGAACAGTGCGCTCAGAAGCATTTACGTTAGCATCCTGGAGTTGTGATTTTATTACCTTTGTGGTAGCAAATCTGTTTTCTACACAAATTTTCTTCAAACATCTCTCTGACCGTGGAGTGAAAATTGGTTTTCTACCGCATCTTTTCGTTCTTTTCGGGCTTAATTCCTTCCCTGACTCAATTTTCTTTTTTATGCGTCGTACACTAGCTTCAGAAACCTCCAATCTTCGTGATATTTCTCGGTTTGTAAATGTTTTCGCAATCACAAGGGCCTTCACTTCAGCTTTTTTACGTGGTGAAAGATCGCCTTTTCTACCCATAATGAAAATAGTCCAATTACTTTTTTAAAACACTGCATACAAAATAAACTAATAACTGAGTAGTATAAAACTGTTAAACAAACAATCACAGTCCATAAAGCCACAGAAACACGTCCGTACCTGACTCGATTCCGATCGCGACTGATACAGGTTTGTACTTGTTTACGTTCATGTATCACTTTGTCAACACAGTGTTGCCATATGTTAAAAATAAATACAAAATATGTAGTCTACAACAATTCTTTTAAATAAAAATCAATAATATTGTAGTTTAAATATACCATTATTGCATAAAAACTCTTAAGAAATATAAAATTACTAAAAAAAATACAGTGCGTCTAATAATTTGGCCAGGGACTGTATATATATATATATATATATATATATATATATATATATATATATATATATATATATATATATATATATATATATATATATATTTCACTCGTGTTTTCACAAGCTTTCATTTGACACCACACTCGATGACCTAGTAAAAAAAATTTTTTTTTCAGCTCCGATTTCACCCCCCAAGTCAAAATTTAACTTTCAAAACTACATGGCTTTGATGGGGCCATCAATTCCTATATTATTACCAAATTTCAACTTTCTATGACAAATAGTTTCGGAGAAAATTGGATGTGACAGACAGATAGACAGACAGACACCGAAGTCATCTTATAAGTGTTCCGTACGGAACACTAAAAAGTTAACTTATGTTAGTTTTAAGACTCACAAAATAGATACATTTATTTTCCCAAAAAAATTAAAAACAGAATAAGTTTCTACTCATACAATTAAAGACCGTTTTACATCTTACATGCAACCGCAAACGAAATTTTAGGCCCTTCACTGAGCAAGAAAGATACACCTTAATCCTAATGCGTAAGAAAAAGACAGTCATACAATACCTGTTTAATATGTATACGAAACGCAAGGAAATATCAGAATTAAGGAGGAAGAAGGAAGTAGGAAGGCCATTTTCCTGGGAAACGCCCCTCGAGCGCTTTTTTGTTTTTCCATTTTCCATTAAGTTAGAAGGAGATAGAACAATCGATCGACGTGCCGCATTGTTAGATGGTTAATTAGATATTTTCAATTTAAGGAGAAGTTCGTCGGAGCGCTAAGATTGATGAGGTTGGGAAGTTTCTAAATTAAAACTAATGTTGGAAGGCTGTTGGGTTATCAATTATTCCCCATTTATTTCAAATATCAAAATTTGAAGATGTAAGTAATATACATAGTAGTAGTAATGAGTTATAAGATAAAAAAATATTCGATAATTGTCCGTGCGACAGTTGCGGTTTTACCAGTATTCAAATTTTTGTGATTACTGACTGTAAAACAAGTAAAACATAACTTGTACCAATCTAACAAAACATTTCAAATTCAAAAAATCAAAATTTCCTCGTGATCATATTTGTATTGAACAAACACTAACAAAACGAACTGACCTGAACTGAGAAAATACCATTTTTATCCAATACAGTAATACCCCGCTTTACGCGAGGGATACGTTCCGAAAAAAATCGCGTTAACTGAAATTCGCGTATATCGAGGTTTATGATTAAACATAGTCAAAATTTAATACAAAAAAATACAAATCATTTTAATCAATCACTTTAATTCTAAGAACACTTTATGCAATACATACTCTTATTTTTTACGGAAAAATACATCTATTGTCTTTTGGGTAACGTTTTGTTTACGTTCTTGTAAAATACGTTCATAACACCCAACACTGTTTTTAATTGTTTGACACACGGTCAAGACACGGTCATCATTATTGTCTATACTCTGCAATATGTCCAAACCTGAATAAATTTTTGAAAGTGCATTTTGTATTTCCCCTGAAGATAAAACTTTCTCTTCTACTTGTTCTTCCTCATCGTAGATAGGATTATTCTGTAACTCGATCAGATCTTCATTGCTAATAGGATCGTCGTGCGTTGCTACAAGTTCTACGAGATCTTCTACCGTGACATCTTCAAGTTCAGACCCCTCAATCATTGCAGCAATGTCTTCAAGCACTTGTCTCTGCATCTGGACAATTCTTCTAGGTGCTTCCACTACATCTGGCCAAAGATTACGCCACACCCCATTCATACAACTCATTTTAACTTCCTTCCAAGCCTCTTCTATGTTGTGAATAGACTTCATAATGTTGTATGACTTCCACCACTCTCGCATAGACTGTCTTCCTTCCCCGTCAGTTTCATGAATTAGTTGGCTAAAAGTGCGGCGATGGTAATAAGCTTTGAAGTTTGCTATTGCTCCCTGGTCCATAGGTTGTAATATTGACGTAGTGTTTGGTGGAAGGAACTTTACGTACACTTTTAAGTCTCTGGGCGTATCAAGTGAGGTTGGATGTCCTGGGGCATTGTCTAAGAGTAATATAACTTTAGGTTCAAGCCCATTTCTGTCACAGTATGATTTGACTGATGGGCAAAAACTATTAGAATACCATTCTTGAAAAATTTCCCGTGTAACCCACGCCTTTCTGTTTGATCGCCACACAACTGGTAGACTTGTCTTGTCTGTGCCTCGCATTGCACGGGGTGTTTCTGAATGGTACACTAGTAAAGGTTTCAGTTTGAAATCACCAGTGGCATTACCACCCAGCAGAAGTGTTAGTCGATCTTTCGCAGCTTTGAAACCACTGGCTTGACGTTCTTCCTTAGAAATGAATGTTCGAGATGGCATTTTTTTCCAGTAAAGTGCGGTCTCATCAACATTGAAGATGAGACAAGCAGGAATTTTCTCTCGTCTAACGAAGTCTTGAAACTTGTCTGGAAACTCAGCTGCAGCTTGAATGTCCGCGCTGGCCGCCTCGCCTGTTATGTGGATATTGTGAAGATTAGAACGCTGCTTGAACCGATGGAACCAGCCTCTGCTGGCAGCAAAAGTCGGAGTGGCACTCCCTTCTCCTTCTTTTGTTTTCAGCATCTCATACAAAGATTTTGCTTTTGTGCATATGAGATCTGGACTTAGTGGTGTGTTCTTCTTATTCAAATCTTCGATCCAGACTGACAGTCATTTCTCCATTCTTTCTAAGATAGATGATCTCGAACGAGAAAGTTTTGTTGCACTTATAGGTGTTGAACCTTCGCTGGAGATTTTAATTTTTTTCCCGATTTTTATAAATCGTTCTCACAGTCGATTCTGAGAGTCCAAAATCTCTCCCAACAATTGTTGCTTTGCCTCCATTTTCCATTCTTCTTAACACTTTCATCTTCAATTTCAAAGTGACGCTTTTACGCTCTTTTTTCTTTACAGGCGGCATTTTTAACGTAGGGTTAAATTATGTATGTATGTATCTCCAATAAATATTAAAACAAAACTGCCAGCCGACCGAACTAACATTACGGAACAAATGAACACACGAAACGAACGAGGAAATCCCCATAGAACAAAGTCGAAGGACAGGGAATTCCCAATTCTTCAAAGAGAATATTCAGAGAAAGCGGGGATCCCCCCGCGACCATAGAGAAGTTAATGACTACATGAGCGCGAAATTTGAAATTCGCGTTATAGTGAAACCGCGCGTAACGGGGTCGCGCTAAGCGGGGTATTACTGTATACGAGTATCTAAAATTTGGATACTGCTATGAAATAAAATTCCACTTTTTCCTAATAAATGTGTTCGATATTTTACCAAAATAAAGGTGATTAAAACTAAAAATGCAAATAATTGGTAGAAAAATTTCGGACGCTTATGGTTTATGACATTTTAATGTTTATAACCCATGTTGTGTGCTGTCAACTGTAAACAAACTGACTTTAGAGCATTATTTTTGCCTAGTTAAAGTTGTTACTAAAATAAAACATATTTTATCATTTTATTGTAAACAACGTTTCGTTCTTCAAACTCGAGGTTCTGCTTATGCTGCTGATAAAAGGGAACGATGTTCTACAATTCTTATATATTATTTCCTAATACCAATTTTGGCTTCGTGTACTAAATTCTTCATCATATCATTATTCACATCCAGAGATTTCAATTTGGCTACCTTGTAGTCCGAGAAATATAGCCATACTTTACGATATTTAAATAATTGCATACTTTACATCTAAAAATGTGGGGGATTTCCACTGTCCATATGCGGGTATTCTGAAAATTATCTCATTTCTAATAAATGTTCCCTCGATTATCATTAAAATAGATCCACTATAATTTTCGTTCATAATATTTGAATGTAAACGTCACTCACAAAATCTGACATATATATATATATATATATATATATATATATATATATATATATATATATATATATACATATATATACAGGGTGCCCCATATCTACGGAATGATTCCACAGCATATATTTATTTATTTTTTTTTTTTTTTTCTTTTTTATTGGTCTAGCACACGTGCTGCAGGGAAGTCCCTAAAGCGCTCCAGGAGCGGCACGAGTGCGGAAAAAGCGATTCACGTTGTTCTTGAATCTCTGTAAATTGTACTCGGTGGGAAACACAGCGCTGGGCAAATTATTCCAAAGGGATGACGTTCTCCATATAAAAGATTGCTTGAAAAGCGTTGTACGCGGAGTAACAAGCTGAACCTCATACGGATGCGAAGCACCAGCGCGACGTGTATTTCTAACATGCACCGCTTTGGGAGGAATTTAGCGGGCTACATCCTTCGAACACTTTCCATGAAAATACTTGTAGAACAGACTCAAGTCGCCAACCGTTCTTCGATGTTCCAGCGAATCAAGGTCGCCGGTCAATTCCGGGTCCCCAATCAGACGGACCGCTCTTCTCTGAACAGAATCCAACAAGTGCAGTGTATGTTTGGGAGCGGAGCCCCAAACGTGGGAGCAGTATTCCATAGTTGGTCGAATTTGGGCTTTGTAAAGAATTAACAGTTGTTGTGGGGTGTAAAGCTTTCTGGTTCTAAATAATATTCCCAACTTTTCAGAAGCTCTCCTTGCTATGCCTGCAACATGTTCATGCCAAGACATATTTGCTCCCAAACTAATGCCCAACAAATTGAGCGACGATGCTAGGGGAATGGAGTGCCCCGACATAACTATGTCGGGTTCAGCAACGCTAACTTTTTTAGAAAAAACTGCCGCTTGAGTTTTTGTAGCGTTAAATTCCACTTGGTTACTGTCACCCCAAGATAGAATTTCTTCCAGGTCTTTGTTAAGTTGAACGACCTCCTGCTGTCTGCGGATATTCGCCTGAGCAGCCGATGTCCGAGCGTTCAAGGTGAATGAAGAGATAAGCGTACCGTCATCTGCAAAGCTATAGATTGGATTCCCGGTCTTTTCCAGCAGAACGTTAATGTAAATGAGAAAGACAGTAGGAGACAGTATGGAGCCCTGGGGCACACCAGCGTTGATAGTGAGGGTGTTAGAAAGAAATCCGTCGACCGCCTCTCGTAAAGAACGCTCTCTGAGGAAACATAAGAGCCATAAACAGAACCTTTCAGACATACCATAAGAGCGCAACTTAGCCAACAGTCCATCGTGCCAAACACGGTCGAATGCCTTGGATATGTCAAGAGCAACCGCTCGAGATTCTCCAAAGTGTTCAATTACGTTGTTCCAAACATGTGTTACATAAGTCAGAAGATCTCCTGTTGATCTATGTTTACGAAAACCATATTGGTGATCGCTAATAATATTGAATCGTTCAAGATATTTTAGAAGATGCTCATTGATAACCTTTTCCATGACTTTCGATATTATTGAAAGCAATGCAACTGGTCGGTAGTTATTTGGCAAGGTCTTCTTACCTTTTTTAGGTATCGGCTGAACCGTGGCATATTTCCAGCAGGACGGAAATATTCCCTTTCTGTAGGATAGGTTAAAAAGTCTACAGAAAACTGGTGTTAGTTCCCTTGCACAGTTTTTGAGAACTATGGCAGGTATTCCGTCAGCGCCAGAAGCCTTCTTGGTGTCTAGCTTCATTAAAATACGCTTTATGATGCGCTGTCTGAAGACAACATCGGGCATCCTTGACTGCAATATGGGAATAGTAGGTGGTGTTTTTCCTTGGAAATCGACAGTAGAATGTGAAGCAAAGAGTTCAGCCAACAAGTTCGCTCTCTCAGCAGGTGTGGTTGCAATGGAATTATCTGGCCGTGTGAGTGGTGGTATGGTGGATTTGGTAAAATTTTGACTAACTGCCTTAGCGACTGCCCAAAAGGACCTGGAATTGTTGGGACAAGCGAGAAGTTTGTTTCTAATTCGTTGATTGTGTGCCTCCTTGGTTTCGTCGATAATTCCCTTGCATCTGTTCCGGGCATGAACAAAGATGTTTCGATTTACGGTGTTAGGATTTTCACGCCATTGTCGGTAGGCAATATGTTTAGAAGCAACAGCTTCTTTGCATTTTCGGTCGAACCAAGGCTTGCCGTTGGAGGAGCATTTCTTCGAAAAAGGGATGTAAGCTTCCATACCAGCCAAAATAACATCGGAGACCTCCCTGGCGCAGTCAGATGGGTTATCGGATCGAAAACAAACGTCCATCCAAGGGAAAGTTCGAAAGTATTCCATGAGATCTTCCCATTTAGCAGATTTGTAGTGCCAAATCTTGCGCGGCCTAGGCGCCTCTCTGTCACTGATTGGCAGGATACTCGATGTCGAAAGCAGTTTATGGTCGGAAGAACCTAACGGCGGATTTACGGTGACCGTGTAAATCTCCGGATTGGTCGTTAAAAACAGATCAAGAAGACTGGCGAACTCTCCGTCTCGATCAGGGATTCGTGTTGGTTCGTCAATAAGCTGAGTTAAGCCACAACTGATTGAGAATGATTCAGCTTCACGACCTTGTTCGTCGGTAGTATTTGAATATTTGAGCCAGTTGATATTGTGGACATTAAAGTCGCCCAGGATGGCAATTTCGGCACTTGGATAGTTACTTTGTAAATGATCAATGGTGTCTGCAAGAGAAGCGAAAAGTGTTCGAAAATTGGTATCACTTGGTGGTCGATACAGGATACAGATAAACCTTGTGGTTTGTTGAGTCGTTATTTTTAACCACTTTAATCAGTGTATCAAAAAAAATGTTAAAAATTCTAGATTTTAAAAAATTCAATTTTTTCTCCAATCGCAAGTGATGCAAAATCCACCTATAAAATGACTTTTTCTCCAAATTAAGAATATATATATATATATATATATATATATATATATATATATATATATATATATATATATATATATATATATATATATATATATATATATATATATATATATATATATATATATATATATATATATATATATATATATATATATATATATATACATATATATATATATATATATATATATATATATATATATATATGTATATATATATATATATATATATATATATATATATATATATATATATATATATACAGGGTGCCTCATATGTATGGAATGATTCCACCGCATTTATTAATCAGTGTATCACTGTTTTGAAATTATTGACATTTGAAATTAAGGAGATCAAATTAAAATTTTTCTTTTTAAGTTAGCTTGTGTCAAATATTTACTGTCAGATAACGACTTAAACCAACAAAAAAAGATTTATTGACGAAAACGTTTATGGCTGCATTTTGTGAAACTGCAAATTGGGCGTAACGGTACATGTAACAGAAACTGAGGGAATCACTTTATTAATGATGGTTGGTTAGGGAGACCGTAGGAAAACACAACAAGAGGTGTGTGATCTTTTTAACGCAGAATATCCGAATAGAGAACCTATTACCCAGTCCGTAGTTAGCAATACATTAAAACGATTTAGACAATCAGGCCATGTTAAGGATCGATCTAAATCTGGATCTCCAAAAGTTAAAACAGGCGATGTTATACATTTAGATGTTTTATTAGAAATTACATAAAATCTCCACACAGCCACTCGTCAGCTTTGCCTAGACCACAACATAAGTAGAGGTACCTTAAGTCGTATACTGAATGAAGAAAAATTGCTTCCATATAAACCCATTCTATTGCAAGAATTATCTGAAGATATCTACGATATATGCGTTCAATTTTCCGAGGTGATGATGAAATGAATCAATAACACAGGGGAACAGCTGTTTTGGTGTCGAGGTTTTTTGAGCTGATTCTATATCAATTTGATGTCCTGAATTCAAATAACGTATTCATTTGTACCTAGGAGCTCAAATTTTTAAGATATACAATTTTAGAGAAATATAAGTTACATTATTGTAACTCAAATCCGTAAGTGTAGTAAACAAAAGTAGATACGAAATTTTTATTTTAGTTATACAAAATACAATATTATGTCGTACTTACAAACAAAAAAAAAAACATTGAAGAAATGAAATAGTCACTCAACACTTGGAAAGCTTCTTTTCCGCGACATTCTTGAATGTTTTTTTAAACAGTCCCTTTTTAAACTCCAGCAGTAATCTGCCATCATATGCATGTCCCGTCTTCCTTGGTAGCGGTCCTCCATAACTTTAATATCTTGGTGAAATCTTTCACCTTGTTCCTCACTCATGTCTCCTAAATTTTCTGGAAAACGGTCTAAGTGGCTGTGTAAATAGTGTATTTTAATACTCATATTGCACCCTAAGGATTTGAAACTATTAAGCATCTTGTTAACCATTTCAACATAGTTTTGAGCTTTATGTTTGCCTAGAAAATTTTCTACAACTGCAACAAATGATGTCCAAGCTTCTCGTTCAACTTGATTCATTGAATTTATGAAGGCAGGATCCTTAATTAATTGTCTTATTTGTGGGCCATCAAATATCCCTGCTTTGAGTTTTTCTGTGCTCAACTGATGCATTTTTACCCCTATATATGCAAAACAAGACCCATTCTTATCAAGAGCCTTTACAAATTGCTTCATTAAGCCCAACTTTATATGTAACGGAGGAAGTATGATTTTTTCTCTTTCAACCAAAGCGTCGTTAATGACATTCTTTTCCCCAACGTCCATGTTTTCTCTCTAAGGCCAATCTTTTCTAACCCAGTGGTGTGTTTTGTCCCTACTATCCCAGAGGCACAAGAAACACGGATATTTCGTGTAACCACTTTGCTGCCCAAGAAGAAAGTTTACCATTTTTAAGTCTACACAAATCATCCATTGATGTTCGTAATACTTTATCTTCTGCAAGACCAAAGCTATGGTATTATATTCTTCTTTCAGTTTCGTTGAGTGAGCTAGTGGTATTGAACCATATTTATTCCCATTATGTAGAAGGACACATTTTAAACTTCGCTTTGAACTGTCAATAAATAGGCGCCAATCATCTGGAATATATTCAGAAAGTCCCATTTCTTTCATGAGTCCCCTAATTTCGTGACAAAATACAAGATTGTCTTCTTGAGAAAAGAATGGTAGCAGATCTTTTACTCTTGTACGGTAAAAGGTAATTTTGGTTCCTTGTTCCAGTAAATTTTTGTCGTTCAACCTAGAAGCCAGTACTTCAGAAGCTTTTTTCGATAAATTGAGATCCCTGGTGAGATCATTTAATTCATTTTGATTGAAGCGTTGAGGAACTGATGACGTCCCCTCATAGTCACTGTTAGTTTCATTAGCATCAGAATTTTTATTAGCATCAGAAGAGCGATCAGAGGGAAAATATTCGTCATCAGAGATATGTGGTAGCTGATGAAATGTTGGAATCGGTATTTCATCTGAGTGCGGGATAGGGCGTATTGCCGAGTCTAAATTGGGATAAGTCCACTTACTGCGGTTATTTCGATTGATTCCATTAGTATTTACTAAACAGAAATAACAATCATTGAAGTGGTTTTTTGGTTCTCTCCAAACCATTGGTACGCCGAATTTTAGACATTTTCTTTTCCCGGTAGTCCACTGCCGTAAATGCTCTGTACAAGTTTTACATACGAGATGCGGGGCCCACGTTTTGTCCTGATCACCAAGCTTAACTCCAAAGTATCCAAGATACGCTCGCTTTACAAAGTCAGTAATAGTTTGTCTGTTTTGTTGAAACATGTATTCTCCGCATATATAGCAAAACACATCAGGTTGATTTACACAACTTCTTCTTGAACTGGAACCTGAACTCATTTTAATTCTGTTCAATAACACAAAAACACTCTTTTCTTAACATAAAATAACACGCCGAATTCGATCTACTCTCATTAGTAAGAACGCACAAACTGACGAGACTTACCCGAGTTAGGTGATTAAAAGGGTCAGTTCAGGTACCTGATAGGCAATGGTTCCACTATTTATAGATTTACCTGGAATTTACTCAATTACAGACTGACAATAAAACCATTGTATTTACATTAATGAATATATAATAATTTTAGAACTCTCATAAATGAATATACTGAATAAAAACCACATTGGTAGATAAGTTGATGTATCTAAAAAAGTAGAGCTGATAGAGAAAAACGGATTGCATGTATAGATTTAGCGTCCCAAATATAGTTAAAATCAGCTCTAAAATCCCAGGCACCAAAACAAAAATATTTTTTGTTGCCCTGTGTAATGATCCTAACCTAATTCATAATATTCTTTTTTCTGACGAGGCTACATTTTGTCTTAACGGAAGAGTTAACAGGCATAACTGCCGATACTGATCTACTAAGAATCCCCACTGGATAATCGACAGTCATTCTCAAAGACCACAAAATATAAACATGTAGGTAGGGATTTGTGAAAGTCATATCATTGGTCCCTTTTTTATCGATGGAAACCTTCAATATGAAGTAGCACAGATCACCACGGATTTTCTGCAAAACACTGTTCAGGCCGTTTATGACAAACTGGGTCATTGCCTCGCTGTTAATGGTAGCCATTTTGAGCAACTGATACCTTAAAAATAAACCTAGAGTATTTATTAATAGTTTTTTGTCTTTTTTTTTTTTTAAATTTTAAAATTCAAATGACAATAATTCCAAAATAGTTCAATTTAGATATATAGCTAGACAAATAATATCTAGAATTTCTAGTAAGACTCAAAATAAAATAATATACAGGGCTTTCCGTTTTAAAAAAAATCAAAATGGCGTAATCTCTTCGAAATGACAGTCCAAAACATTTTATTGTCAACGTCAGGATATGCGCCATATAATACCTTATAACTTTTACTTAAACATTTTTTTGATACACTGATTAATAAATGCTGTGAAATCATTAATCCATACATATGGGACACTGTATATATATATATATATATATATATATATATATATATATATATATATATATATATATATATACATATATATATATATATATATATATATATATATATATATATATATATATATATATACATATGTATATATACATAAGTGCATTGGTAAAAAGTAGCATTTTATATGAAGTTGAGACTTGGTGTATCACTGAAAAAAACAAAAGAAAGCTAGAAACAGTAGAGATGGACGCTATGAGACGATTACTAAAAATATTTCGTCGAGACAGAATGCGACCTGAAGAAGTACGTATAAGATTGGGAATACACAATGACATCAAAACACAATGACATCACACACAATGACATCAAAAGACGATTATTCATATGGTACGGCCATGTACAAAGAATGGGAGAAGAAAGACTTCCCAAACGAGTTATGGAATGAGTTCCTGCACAACGACATAAGCGAAGGAGGTTCAAAAAGACTTGGAAAGAAGTCATAACAAAAGTCATGAGTACTAGAAAACTTAACGATGGACAGGGGAATAACAGACTGGAATGGAAGTTAGGCATCCGACAACGTCGTTGGAAGTTTTAAAAACCGATTTATTTATATATATATATATATATATATATATATATATATATATCTATAATATATATAAAATGCAACATCTGTCTGTCTGTCTGTCCGTTAGTGCGCTTATCACTGGAGAACCACTTATCCGATTTACGTACTTTTTTTTTAAAAACATACATATGTTCTCTGGCCAGGTTAGAGGCTATATTTTATTACGATAGGTAGCATAAGAAATAAGTAGTGACGTAAAATAGTGAATGATGTCGGAAAAAAGTTTGCCGCTAGCGCGTTGCCTATCTATAATATATATAAAATGCAATGTCTCTCTGTCTGTCTGTCTGTCCATTAGTGTGTTTATCACGCGAAAATCACTTATCCGATTTATGTGTCTTTTTTTAAATTCATACATATATTCTTTGGCCAGGTTACATAATATTAATAATAATCTATATCTATAAGATATATAAAATGCAACGTCTCTGTCTATCTGTCTGTCCATTAGTGCGCTTATCCCTCGAGATCCACTTATCCGATTTACGTGATTTTTTAAATTCATACATATGTTCTCTGACCAGGTTATAGATATATATTTTATTAAATCTATAATATATATAAAATGTAACGTATAACTGTCTGTTTGTCCGTTTGTGCGCTTATCACTGGAGAACCACTTATCCGATTTATGTGCTTTTTTTTAAACATGCTAAATCATTAAATATGGAACAATATCATGTAGCAAAGAATATCTATAATATATATAAAATGCAACGTCTCTCTGCCTGTCTGTATGTCCGTTAGTGCGCTTATTATTGGAGAACCACTTATCCGATTTACGTGCTTTTTTGTTAAACATACATATGTTCTCTGGCCAGGTTATAGGATATATTTTATTACGTTAGGTGACATAAGGAATAAGCAGTGACGATAATAGTGAATCAAGTCGGAGAAAAGTTTGCCGCTAGCGCGTTCTCTTGCAATACACTGCCTAAATCATTAAATATGGAACAATATCATTTAACAAAGAATATAATATATATAAAATGCAACGTCTCTCTGTCTGTGTGTCTGTCCATCAGTGCGCTTATCACTCGAGAACTCCTTATCCGATTTACGTGTTTTTTTTTTTAAATTCATACATTTGTTCTCTGGCCAGGTTATCTATAATCTTCTATCTAGAATATATATAAAATGCAACGTCTTTCTGTCTGTCTGTCTGTCTGTCCGTTAGTGCGCTTATCACTTTAGAACCACTTATCCGATTTACGTGTTTTTATAAATTTAAACATATGTTCTATATAATTCGATATAAGCCTAGATAATGGGAGATAAGGAGAAATAATGGGAGATAAGTCGAGATAAGGCTCGATAATGGGAGATAAATATAAATAATGGGAGATAAGGAGAAATAATGGGAGATAAGCAAAAATAAGTCTAGATAATGGGAGTTATGGTGAGATAATGGGAGATAAGGAGAAATAATGGGAGATAAGGAGAAATACTGGGAGATAAGTCGAGATAAGCCTAGATAATGGGAGATAAGGTGAGATAATGGGAGATAAGGAGAAATAATGGGAGATAAGGAGAAATAATAGGAGATAAGGAGAAATAATGGGAGATGGGCAGAGTTAAGCCTAGATAATCGAAATTATGTAGATATAATGGGAGATAAGGAGAAATATTGAGAGATAAGGGGAAATAATGGGAGATATTTTATTACGCTGGGTAAATTAAGGAATAAGCAGTGATGATAGTGGTGAATCAAGTCCACGCGAGCGGAGCCGCGGGCCCGGCTAGTATATATATATATATATATTTCAAGATGAAATTAATTGCGGTACTCGGCAAAGGGCATAACAGATGTTCACACAATGTTCATTTAGCCTAGCTTTCGGTCCTTGGTTGGGACCTTCATCGGGGCACAAACTGAAAAGAGAGCATGAAACTACTAAATAAAAGAGTTTGGGCATTGAGAGAGATTATTCATTATTTTCCTCTTAATTAATTGCTGTAGAAAAGTATAATAATAAATAAAAACTACTCACATGAGAAGTGCGACAATGAGTTAAATAGATGGCATTTACAACAAAGATACCATCGAAAACCTTGGGTGCTGAAAACAATTCAAATTGCTTTACTACAAGTCATTACATGTTACCGGCAAGTGCATGACATGATTGACACACAGTTGACAGAAAATAGCCATCTGACAGAAGTAAGGGATCATTCCCACAGGCAGGAAACAGATAATAGAAACAACCAAGAAGAAAACTGGTAAGGTAAAAAAATATAAAACATATATATACCGTCAATTTTGAGCTTTGGTAGTGTGGAAAGATATAAATTGAAAACGCATAGATAAGTGTAAAAATTGGAAATGGATGTTGACACTGTAATTCCGAGTAAGGAAGACAAAGTTGCGAGAAACAAAGATGGCGAGATGAAAAAATGGGAGAGAGCGAGAGAGAGAAAGAGAAATATTAGGGAAAGAAATCTGGTCCTATGAAGATGCTGAGACAAGAAGTAAAAATAATTAGAAATGGGTGTGACGAAGTGGAGGAGACTTTGTAATAAAATCATATGTATTTTTAAATTAAGAGGGACAAAAGAGGAGAACCAGCGGAGAGACACAGGGGTGAAACTGGTAGAAAAAATTAAAAAATATGGGAAATAAGATATACTGAAAGATATGATGAGTTGTTAATAATTTAAAAAATAGGGGAGAGAGAGTAGGTGACAAGGAGAAGTATTGGAAATGGGTTAGATATATATAAACAAGTAAGAGTAGGGAAATAAAAGGATTGAAGTCACTAGAATATGAAAAAATTGTGTAAAGAAATTAAACAGGCACAGAAGGGAGTATATATATATATATATATATATATATATATATATATATATATATATATATATATATATATATATAAGCTAAGAACAAAAGTAGAGTATTTAGTGCAGAAAAAAACTTCCACAGTTAATAACACAAGGGATACATTGTAATGCGGGAGAAGATGCTGGTACGAGCTAGTTATTAATATATTCAAAAATAACTTATATGAGACATAGTAAATAACTAAATTAAGTTTAGTCATTAGAAGCAAACATTATTCTAAGGTACGAGGGGTCCCGTTCATAACTAAAGATCGTCCCAAAACTTTCTTATCTCGCAGCTCCAAGCTTTCCCAAAGTTCCAATAAATAAACAAACTTGGGGCCATGTATATATGACTAAAGTAAACCATAGGATAGATAAACTAATATTAAGCGTATACACGGGACCCGTTAAGGCTCTATAACTCTATATAAATGCTAATATCTTATATTAAGTTTGGCCCGTGTATTTTCGTTAAGACAACATGGTGGAGTCTTATAACTTTCGAAGATGGCGGCGAGCGAGGACAAACTTTGTGAGATTATTAATTAAAATTTTGCGAGTTATTGCTGGTCGGATAGAGGGTGTACTTTCATAAATGCTAAGTCTAAAGGATCGTTCTGGTCAAACCCTCGAGGGACATATAGAAAAAGATTTCATTTTAAAAACGTTTTATATACACATATTTTATATATATATATATATATATATATATATATATATATATATATATATATATATATATATATATATATATATATATGTGTGTTTGATTATCGGAATTCGGTCTGGACTGCCAATAAAACTCTTTTCTTCTTTAATACTCAATATTTCGTTATCGTTTGATAACTTTTTCAGGAGCAACTACAATATTTATACACGGATTAGAGGTACGAAATGAGAGTTGGTCTTCCAAATCAAAACTCAACAGCTCGATTTTTCTACACAGACTGAGAGTAAATAGCCTCGATGCTTATGTACTGACGTGAATTCCAAATGAACGGAAAAAAAAAGATTTTATTTACTTATTATTATATCAAGAGGTGGCAAAATTTTGAATATTAATGTTGTAATTGTAAATAGATATTACTAACTTGATTAGTGTCTAATTTATAGTTGATTGTGGCGGGGTCCCTATTTATGTGGTACATTTCTTTAAATAAACATTGTTTTAATATATCTACTAATCCATGTTTTAATATTTTAATTGCTCCTGAAAAAATTATCAAACGAGAACGGAATATTTAGTATTAAAAAAGAAAAGAGTTTTATTTACGATCCAGACTGATTCCTGAAAAGGTATATATATACCCCAATCAAATTAATTAATATCACAATTTTTCCTATTATTGACCAGTTAAAAACGTATCTAATTGACGTACGGTTGATAACAGGCTACCAAATTTTATATATATATATATATATATATATATATATATATATATATATATATATATATATATATATATATATATATATATATGTACATACATATATAGATATATATATATATATATATATATATATATATATATATATATATATATATATATATATATATATATATATATATATATATATATATATATATATATATATATATATATATATATATATATATATATTTCTGGGTACTTAGGTTCTTTTGGAAAATACAAACTAGTTTATTTGACGTTTCGCCTTATTTTTTTTTTAGGCATTTTCAAAATTTTTTTTATTTTTTTATTATTCGTTCTAAAATTAGAAAATAAAGGTTAAAATCTTTTAGGTCAATTTACAGGTTTAAAAACATATAGCCTTTTACGCACACTCGGACATTTAAAATATTTACACTAAAACAACAATATAAAATAAATTAAACAAAAGTCAACTATTTGTGTGTTTGTGAATTTCAAATTCTATATTTCTTTTCAATATATCGTGTCTCGTATCTTTTATTGATTTTTTTAAATTTTATTATCTATAATGGGTGTCTTAACCGAAAAATTGTTATTGATGTTAAGTATATATACTATTTTGTATTATTAAGAGGATATGCATGCCACCATGTTTATTTTTTAATTAGATTTGTGTAGATATGATTGATTTCTCTTGTGTCAGTCCTATCGTTCACAGTGTTTTCATCTTTTTTTATTTCAATTATCTCTTTGATTTGTAGTTTGGCATAATTCCGGTCTTTGCAGAGGATCTTGGTTTCATTAAATATAAAGTCATATTTTTCTTTTGCTTCGTGTTTACTAAGGGTAGTGGAAGCATTCCTAGTATATTTGTGTCCATTCCGTTTGTTTTTTAGTAACTGAGAAGCCATTCCAATATATTTCTTCGAACAATCCGCACACAGTATTGCATACACAACATTAGATTCATTCATTGTGGGGATATGGCTTTTTAAGTTTGTAAATAATGAACTTAGTTTATGTTGAGTTTTATGGCAAACTATATTGTTATATTTTTCAAGACCCATTTCAGCTTCTCAGAAAGTTCCTTTGTATAAGGAAGTGGTAAAAATTAATCACGGTTTTGTTTACTATTTTTGGTGTTATTTTTTGCGTTACTTTATAACTTGTATATTCTCTTTTTTATTGTTCGATTGAAGTCATTCTCTTTAAAATTGTTTTGTATTAAGAAGGTTTTTAATTTTTTTAGCGCGTCTGGTCTTAGTTCAGGGGAAGTCAATTTTATGGCTTGGTCTGTTAGGCCGACAATAACGCTGATTTTCTGGGACATTGCATGATTAGGATGAAAATTCCAATATCTCCCTGACCAAGTAGGTTTTGTGTACCACTCTGTAAGGATTTTATCTTGCTTTCTGATAAAAGTCAGGTCCAGAAAATTTATTTTACAATCCTCTTCATTTTCTGATTTAAACTGTAATTTTTTTTGGAAACTATTCAATTTGTATAGAATTTCGGTATTTTTCTCATTTTGGGCTGCTAATAAACAATTATCTACGAACCTCTTGAAAAATAAAATGTTACCTTTTAGTTGTTTAATGACCTGTTCTTCTAGGTATTCCATTATTAGCTTAGCAATGGCTGATGAAATGGAGGAACCCATGGCACAACCGTCGATTTGTTTATAAAATCTATTTTCAAATTGAAAATAGTTGGTGTTTAATGTGAGATCTATGGCGTCCAGAAAATTTATTTTTGAAATTGTTGTGTGTTCTTGTAGTAGATTCCATTTTTCATTAATAACGGTTTTAACTAGACTCATTTGGAATATTCGTGTATATATATATATATATATATATATATATATATATATGTATATATACATAAATATATATATATATATATATATATATATATATATATATATATATATACATAAATATATATATATATATATATATATATATATATATATATATATATATATATATATATATATATATACATAAATATATATATATATATATATATATATATATATATATATATATATATATATATATATATATATACAACCCTTTTTTTGCATACTCGTTATCGTTTTGTTAAGGTTTATATATATATATCCAGTGCTTTTATTTGGAGTTGGGGCCTGGACCTTGGGAGTACGATCAATGAATCGTTTGGAGTATTTCGAATTATGAGTCATACGCAGAATATTGAAGATCTCTTGGACAGAGTGTGTTACTAATGAAGATGTACTTCGTCGAATGGGGAGAAAGAAAATTATTGTCACTTATTAAAAGACAAAAAACTCGTTACTTGGGATCTATTTATAGGGGTCCACGTTACTCACTGCTTCGGTTGTTGATGGAAGGAAAAATTGAAGGGAAAAGAGATGTGGGGCGTCGAAAATGTTCCTGGCTGAAAAATATACGAGATTGGACAGGTCTAGATAGCCATACTTAAGAATTGTCCAGGATAGGGAAGAATTCGCCGTGATTACAGCCCAACTTCAGTAATGGAGATGGCACTATAAGAAGAAGCCATATATGTATATATATATATATATATATATATATATATATATATATATATATATATATATATATGTATATATATATATATATATATATATATATATATATATATATATATATATATATATATATATATATATATATATTAAAAGGTATGAGTGTTAGACAACATCCTTATGTTAAACCTTTATTTACTAGAAACCAACTTGACATTTTAATGCATATTTTTATTTTTTGATGTTGACCATCACGCAAAATATTAAAGTGATGCATTTTGTTTAAATCGTGTGTATCACTCTTGACTTAGTAATGTATATATTTAATAAATGTTAATCATAGTTTATTGAATTGTCATCTACATTTTAAAATTAAACCAATAAAAATCTATGATTAATATAGATTCAAAAGGCGTTTCTTCAAAGAAAAATGGAGAACATTAAAGTGTAAAGTTGCTTACAGTGGATCGTCAAACAACAACCGGGGGACGAAACCTTTTGATATAAAAAAGACTCTCTTGCACTTGAACTCTAAAAGGCCTTCAATACAGTAAACCAAAAATCGATGAGATTTCTTACAACAAAGAGCCTCTTCATGAAGTAGAACACTAAATTTTCACTCAATTTAAAAATTGATGACACGAGGGTGAATAACAAGTCGCCAGGTAATTATAACTTCTTTGATGTTGATGTAATATATTTATTGGAATTAAACTAACAATGTAAATGGTAAGTTACCATACAGTGAGAAATAAATTTATTATTTATTTTTTACATCATTTAAATGCCAGCAATTTAACTTTACTTGTGTAGAATTATTTTACAATTTGTGCTGCTTGTCCTTTACACTGATATGATTTTAACAAGGGTTTGTGACAATCTGCACTGTCAGATTGATTTCGCATTGCTATGTTGCATACTAAGTTAACGAAGTCATTTCAGAAAGCTATTTACACTAATTAACTTACAGTCCAAGGTGAATTGCATCATAGCGCTGAAAAAAATTTAAGATTTCTTCGCACATCTGTTAGTACTTACAGCTTCCAGAGTAACAGACCGATTAACCGACCATCTACTCTGATCTGTAAGTTAGCTCATAAGGTTCATAAGGTAGCTCAATCCTGCTTGATATTTCGCCTAAGAAATTTAGCTCTTGGCTAGACTAAATTTTGCTGCATTAGCGTCTAAACAGAGAACACTACAAGAAAATGATATAAAATATGCTCTACCAATTCATCTTCTTGTGCGCTACCCATCTGTGTTCTAGGGTAATCTTGTTGAATTTCAACAGTTTGACGGTTATTTTTTATGTTAATAGCCTGCTTATAAATCACTTTTAGTATACCAAGACTAAAAAACTACTAGTTCAGTCATTCATTTTTTGTCCAGGTAACAAGCATATGCTCGACCGTGATATAGAAAATACTAAAATTTGAGTCTGGATTCGTAAAGTTCCAGGCCAGAAAATCGTCAGCCTCATTTGCATCTTCTTCTTCTTCGGATATCATGACCGTTTAACTATTGTTGGTTATCATTTTGGCTACCATGTTGATGATGATCGTTTTATTGACAGCCGCGCGGAAGAGTTGAACCGTAGACTTTTCCTACCACTGCCCCAAATCCTTTAACTATGATATTCTCCTTCTCCCTGGATCGCGTCTTCCTGAAATCTTTCTTTCTATAATCAGATGTAAGATTTCATATTTTTCTCGATGTCCCCTAATGTAGACAAAATATTCTAATTTGCGTTGCTTGATAATTGTGACCACCTCCAAGTCTTTGTCCATGCTAGTGAGAACGCTGTTGTTATTAATTCTGTCCATCCAACTGATTTTCAGCAGTCGTCGATACACTTAGATCACGAATTCCTCCAGACTAAACATCTGGAGGCATTGCTTCAGTTAGCGTCCACGGGGCCTACCATTTTCATCCGTAGTTTCAATGATAGATCGCGACTAGTTAACATTTTTATATATATATATATATATATATATATATATATATATATATATATATATATATATATATATCCGGTTTATAGCGTCACTCTGCGCCTTCCGGTTCCTAGCTTCCATTCTCGCCGATCATCCCAGTCACCTGGTCGTAGATTTCGTTCGGACATTGCTTTTGTTATGCCTATAGACCAGGTTATTTTCGGCCTTCCCTTTTTCTTTCTTTCTGTAGGAGTCCACTGTAGGATTAGTTTTGGGATTCCATGGTGTTGCATCCTTTGGACACAGCCGTACCACTTTAATTGTCTTCTGTACGTCCTCTATCAGTGTTCTTTCTATTTTAATTTTTGGCCGGACCCTTTCATTTGATATCCTATCTAGCTTGGAAATTCTCGCCGATCTTCGTCAAAAATCCATTTCCAGAGCATTTAACTTTCTTTCAAGAGTTTTGTTTAGTTGCCATGTTTCGCACCTATATAGAACTATACTTTTGAAGATGACGTTGTAAATATGTTGCTTTCTTTGCCTACTGACATTTTTTGACCACAGAATGGAATTCATGGCACCGATCAGTCCTTTCCCCTTTGCTATCCTCTCTTCCACTTCATTTTCTATTCTTCCAGTGCTGTCTATTCTAGTTCTCAAGTAAGTATATTGGTCGCATGCTTCAATTTCGATGTTATTGTCCAGTTTCAGGTCCTGCCTATCCCCACCGATCCGCAAGTACTTTGTTTTGCTCATGTTTACATACAACTTTTATATTGGTCTATGAGCTTCCTTGTCATATATTCCAGATCTTCTGGATCTTGGGCGATAACCACCTGATCATCGGCAAAATGTAGCGTATAGAGTGCTGTCTCATCGTCTATTTCGATACCCATTCCTCGACAACTCTTCCTCCAATGATCAAGGGCCGCATCAATATATACTTTGAATAACGTTGGGGACAAGCAACACCCTTGTCTAAGACCTTTTGTGATGTGAAAGCTTTCAGATATTTCTTCACCAATCTTTATTCTTGATTGACAATTTGAATATAGTTGTTTTATCGCTTGTATGGCGGTAACGTTAATAGATGTTCTTTCCAATACCTGCCACAGTTTCTTTATTGGTACATTATCGTAGGCCTTTGTTAAATCAATAAAGATTAGATGGACTTCTCTGTTGGTTGCTACTTTCTTTTCGGTTAGTTGATTAAGGCTAAAAATGTTATCCATACAAGTCCTTCCCGCTCTGAATCCCGCTTGCTGTTCAATTTCGTACGGAGCATATTCTTGTTCAATTATTACTCTAATCAGTTTTCCATAAAGTCTGCTTAAGGAGCTGGTGACCGACATGCACCTGTAGTTCTCACATTTATCCTTCCTTCCCTTTTTGTGAAGTGGCATTATCCATGCCATTTTCCATTCTTCAGGAATTTGGTCGCCATTTTTCGAAAAGGTTGGTGAACATGTTCTTTAGTTTGTTAGATCCAGATTTTAATAATTCTGCAGGAATTTCCTCTGGTCCACTTGCTCTACCGTTCTTCATTGTTTTAATTGCTTTTGATATCATATCTCTATTTATTTATACTTGGTCCCTGAACTTTGTGAGTGGATGGAGACTGGGTTATAAATTCTGATCAATTTTTCACCCATTTCGTGTTGGTAATGCTTATAATGGGTAAAGGTGTTTTTTGAGAGTTATTTGCTCTTAGTGCTCTAACGAGTTTCCAAGCCTCTGATGATCGGCTTCCTCCAAGATAATTTTCTATCTCATAGCATTTCTTCTCCCACGTTTCGTCTCTATTCTGTTTGATCATTTTTTTGTAGTTTCTTTGTATCTCTCTGTATTTTTCTCTGTCTGTATCTTTTTTCGTCGTAAGCCACAGTTCGTATTATTTCTGTTTATTCTGTTTTTTTTTCCTCCCAGTCTTTGTTCCACGTTAATGTGTCGTTTCTCACCTTTTCCGAAGATTTTTTTATTCTTCATAAATGCGGCTCGGACCTTCTCTATTCGAATTTTAACTTTTAGAGTCGGGTTCTAGTAGTCGTTTATAATGCTACCGATTTACATCAATTTATCAACTTTCTCTATCTTTGTGCCACTGACTGTAATACCACCATCTTCAATATAAGACTCTTTGCTTATAATCATATATTTTGTTTTATTTGCATTGAGTCGTAAACCAAACTGTGTACAAGTGACAGTTGTTTCATTCATAAGTTTTTGTAGATCTTTTTCGTTAGTAGTGATGATTAATGTATCATCGGCATATCGAATGTTATTTATGTTAACGCCATTGATGTTGATTTCTTCAGTGGTACCAGTGAGTGCTTTATTGAATAACACCTCCGACTAGAGGCTGAACAACAAAGGCGATATAATGAACCCTAACGCACCGATTGATAATTTCATCCGATAATTGATGCTTGAGCTGTACTTCAGCTACCTGATGCCAGTACATGATATGAATGTCCTTGTCGTGTTTGTGTTGTTTGTTTATGTTTATAGCGGTCATTTTTAAAATCGTGGTGTACCTTGTCAAAGGCTTTTTCAAAGTCAGTTGAGCACAGGAACACATTTAGTTGACATGACGACATCTTTGGATTAACACATTTGCATATAGCCCTGATTTCTACTTACGGTAATTGTCGTTTCTTCTCCAAGCTCTGTTAAACTCCTCCGCCGTTGCGTACTACTTTTAAGTCATACTACCTGGATGCAAGTTCTTTAATATCAGCCTACCTTCATTATTATGCGGAATGATCCAAAAAAACAACGAGCTGTAATTTCTATTTGTCGATCATATGGTTCACATATCAAGTTAAACTGTAGGTCATGCTTAGCTGGTATTACCCGAATGTTAAGTAAGCTGAATAGAAAGGATATCATCGGTTTATTTAGTTAGCTATAAGTTTTCCCTGTCACACTATATCGTATCTATAATACTTGCATTAGGTCAGGAAGTCAGTTCCAAAACTATCGAATATGGAAATGGAACAAACGTTGGCGCTATTTTGAATTACAATCTTGATACTACTCAGTATATATCACCACTACACCAAACACTTTAATTTGCACTTGAAGCGCGTTTCGGTAACCATGTTAGCTTCATCAGGAGCGATGATTGACTAAAGCTAAACTACAAATCTACCGTATTTATACTTAGCCTAACCCTTGAATTACTCAGGCGGAACTTATTGCATATGCAAGGCCATCAGTTCCGGTCAAGTAACCAGTAGAGGGGACTATAAGGAATAGGCCCTCTATCTTTATTTAAACTACTTTTACATTTTATAATTTTCATACTTTCGTATGCGTTCAACAATCTCCTATCAGATACATTTTTTATTAATCTTAGATTATCTAATGTTACAATATGATCAGCTTCAAGAGCATGTTCGGCAATGCTAGACTTTTCTGTTCTACTGTATTTTAAGTGCGCTAAATGTTCTTTAAATTGTGTTTTAATTGCCCAACATACTTTTTGTCACAATCATTACAACTAATTTCATAAATTAGGGATCTTTTCTTTGGGATTTCCTAAGATATTCCTCAGATTGTCTGATGACTTATAGACTAAGGTGAGGCCTACCTTATTAAATACCTTATTGAGTCTCTTGCTATATTTCGGATTATATGGTATGGAGGTGGAATTCTGAATATTAAACCTAAACTTATGTCTATTTATGTATGTCTGCTTTAGTCAATCATCGCTCCTGATGAAGCTAACATGGTTAGCGAAACGCGCGTCGAGTGTAAAAATAAAGTGTTTAGTGTAGTGGTGATATATACTGAGTAATATCATTGTGCCAAAGATTCCACATTCCCAACTTAGTACAATCTTGATGAGATTCTTCTTATCCATGCTGGCTATCCCGAGCCAAAAATTCGCGCTCCCCATAGACAGAAAATCCCCGATTTATTTTTCGCGTCTTTCTCGCACATCCATAAAGCAAAAAGAGCGAAAGAGATGCTGAAATGTAAAACGAGTAAAAATAAAAAAGGAAGCCATATAGAGCGCATGTCTCGAACGAAAAAAGAGGGACGTATATATGGTTTTTTGTATGGTCTTTTTTTGACATAAAGGCGAGTTTGTAGTATTCTTTTCGGGGTGTGAATGGTTGAATTGTTGATCGAACATCGAACTCGCAGTGAGTTTTTGATTTTAGTGCACTTTGACGTCTTTAAACTATGGATTATTACTTTTCTAATATGGGTAAATATTTATATTTTACAATTTTTCTTAAATATCTACTATTCAGATTCCCATCACCGATCTTACTATTTGGTGACCGAAAATTTTCTGTAAAATTTTTTAAAACCTCTACAGGATGGTCAAAAATACTTACAACTTAAACAGCCAATCCAATCGTTTAGGTATTGTGCAGATAAATATATTTTTTTATTATTTGTTTATTCAAATTTTATTTAAACATCTTAATATTTTATTTTCTCAATTGAAAGATTCCCAAAAAAAAAGAAAGAGTAAGAACTGTAGAAAACCACATTATTCGTTTTCTTTATACAACTTGATTAAAATAAATTCTAAGTCACCGGCATCTTACGCCAGTATTTCCTGATCATCCACAACGCGAAGGGTAAATACAGGATGCTATTGGAATATCCATTCTACCATGACTACGCTTTTATTTTGGTTAAAAACGCATTCTACATATACAGATTCTAAACCATTCTATATATAAGATAATCTGAGGCCTTCGATGTTTCGGCCCTCTATTTTGTGTAAAGTGATAGTATACAATTAGTTCTATTTCTTCAGAATAATTTCTTGTTCTATACATTTGTTACAAATATTCTTGGTTTTCTTAAACAGCTGAAGAATATATTAACTTTGTTCGGCCGAAATATTGCCTTTTTTCCTTATTTTTTTCTTCTAAGAGTCTTTTATTTGTCATAATGGAGAAATTTCGTATAACCGTCTTTTTCTGTTACAAGTTTCACATTGTGTATGGTTTGTTGTCCTTTTATTTACTGTTAGCTCGCACAGACCATCAAATGCCGTATTATGTCATTGATATATCATTGTAATATTTATCCACCTTGTCGCTATTCACTTACAGACTATACCAAATATATTTCGTAATATTATAAATGACGTAAACTTTTGATATCGGGTCAATTTTAATTTTTTAGGAATTTACTAAGTAAACAGGAATCTTAAAAATATACACTACTGGACAAAATTAACGCAACAATATATTACATCATACAAATCTCTATATTGAATTAATTTTAATAATTTTTTATGAATACTGGTTACACTGGTTACTAGTAGCAAAATTAATGGTGTAACTGGGACACTAGTAGCTTGTGTTGTCTCCTCTACTTCGGATGACAGCGTTTATGCGCCTAGGCATGCTTCTAATTAAATTTTGGATAAAATCTTGAAGAATTTGCTCCCATTCTGTGATAACTGCATTTTCAAGTTCCCTCAGGTTTCTAGGTGCAGGTATATGACGTTTCACATTTTTCTTAAGGTGATCCCATACATGTTCTATCGGATTCAGATCCGGGCTTTTTGGTGGCCATTGCATAATCGGTATATCAATTTGATTAAGATAATCGAGTACCTCCCTAGCCACGTGAGGTAGAACGTTATCTTGTATAAACAGGAAATTGGGCCCCACAAAATGACCGAAAGACATCCCATGTTCTATTACAATATTCTCAAGATAGTAGTCAGCATTCATGGATCTCGTGGGGACAGGAACTAACTCTGTGCGAGCATCAAAGCAGATGCCACACCAGAACCTAACAGAGCCACCGAATGGAATCCTTGCAGAGATATTGCAAGGAGCAAACCTCTCTCCTGGTCTTCCAGCCATACTCGCTCACGACCATCTGGATGTTTTAGACTAATCCTAGTTTCATCTGTGAAGAAAACTTGTTTCCAATCATCCACAGACCAGTTTTCGTGATTTCGAGCAAAACGTAACCTGGCAACTCTGTTCTCTCTAGTAAGCAAGGGCGCAGTGGCTGGTATCCTACTGTTTAATCCAGCTTCATTTAACCGTCTTCTAACTGTTTTAGAAGAAATTGTGACATTGCGAACAGCTTCTAGTTCGTTTCTTATTATAGAACTAGTGACCTGTTTGTTAAAGCATATTGTCTTATAAAACGTTCATCTAGGTCGCTAGTGCATCGTTTTCGCCCTTGCCCTAGCCTTCTAGAATAAGTTCCTACTTCATTCAAGCGTCTTACCATACGACTTATTGTGGAACGATGTTTGCCTAACAAATTGGCAACATAACTCTGACAATATCCCTCGTCCAATAAATCTGAGGCTCGCACTACCTCGTGCTCAGTTAAATTCCTTGTTCGATTCATTTATCTAATTCTTCGGGGTCAAAAATAAAACAGTCTACCACAAAAACGTATTACTTTGAAAAAGGGAACAATTTATAAGCTTACTTTTAAAGAAAATCTATCGCATTATTACAGAAAATTGTTTATTTTCTAAAAAAATTCTTTAAAACTGTAAATCTAAACGAATTGTTTTGATTTATGTCATGAACAACGAAACAAAATATGCATAGCCTACTATTCAAATACTCGATAAACTTTAAAACTGACATAAGAAAAAGATAAATTAATTTTCAGATTGTTGCGTTAATTTTGTCCAGGAGTTTATTTGATATAAATCAATGTTACTTACGATTTTTTTGTCCATCTCTTACTTAATTTTTTTCTAAGGTCCTTCATAAGATTTTATATAGCGACATTTAGGATCACGACTTTCAAACAGTTATTTTTCAAATTTTCTATATTTTCTCTGCTTGTTCTTAACTTTCTTTTAATCAATCAGTCATCACTGAGGAACATGTACCTGATTATATCGAGCTGGGTTTTTTAACAAATTATTTTCCCAGCAGACAGTAAAATAAATCCCCACATAAATAAACAAAGTATAACAAAAAAAAAAAATCTCACAAAACAAGCAAAAAATACTGCCATTTAAGAATTTACCGGAAATGGCACTATCATACAATCACGTACATAATGTCCAAATACCAAGGCAGAACATCAGCCGCCGCAAGGCTTCTCCGTGGATGAGAATGCTGTAAATACGCCACAGGGACACATTTCTTAAAATTAAAAACATGAAAATAGTTATGTTTAGCTCTTGCTTGAAATTTCCGAATAAATATACTCTTATATCACCCCTTTGTCCATATCAAGATATTAAATATATTCACTTAGAATTAAGAAACAACTTTTTAGTTGATATAGTTCAGGCGACAACTGGTTTCAGAAAAAACGAAACCAATTGTACGAGTAACCTGTCACACAACATAAATTTCTCACGACTTTTAATAGATATTCTTTCCATCAAGTTTCAAGATATGTAAATGACTATCTTTACTTGACCAGTGGTCAACTCGTCACCCTCTAAAAACCAGTTTTTAAAATTCAGAACGTAAAAGTTAAATAAGGTAGTAATATAAACTGTTACTTATCATTTTTAAGTATAATTTAAATAATATAAAGAATTGTACCAGCGCGTTGAAATTTGCAGTTTTTACGATTTTTTTTTGAAGTAATTTGGTACATTACGCAGTGATGAAGAAAATGGGGCAAAAATTATTCATGAAAGAATCTCTCAGATACACGGCAATCACGGGCCGTCTTATTTTCGAGTAAAGTTTTAGACTAAATAGTTTTAATGGGGCTGAAACTTAATTCAGTATGACTCCAGATCAAAAAGACCGGTGAGGGTAGGAACTGAGGAAATTATCAGACTCTTTGAGGATTTGCTGCTATTAGATTGACGAATAAACATCATTATTAGCTTATTCCATCCACAGTCAGATGTAAGCCTGACCAAGTTGTTCCCAAATATTTAAATGTGGAGACCTGTTCTACGGTCTTGTCCCTGATTTCGAGGAAATCTGGGACAACACCGTTCTTTGTTCTTCACAATATTACGACTTAAATATTTGTTCATTTTTACGCGACATGGTGTTGCTTTATGAACGGCTGCTTTCAACCTATATATTTAACTGGGCCTGCACTCCTCAAACATGTTTCAGAGTCATTTGCGCAGAAATCTGTGTGACCTGAGTTTCTAGAAAAAGCGAAAATATTTGAGACTCACTTCTTCGTAGACATCCCTCGTAAGTTGGTCTCCACGTAACTTTAATTTTGTGTTTTCTTACTAGAGTATCTCATACTAAAGTAACCGTTCTGGCTGATTGTAACAGTTCATATTCAGATGAACAAGTTCTTTTACCCAGTACTGTTACTATATTTTCGGTTTCCATTATTTCCGTTAACCGAACTACGTGAACTATAATAAGCAATCTAACAATTTACATTGTTAAAGCCAACTTAGAGGTCTCTGGCTGTCAGCGGCGCGTCCTGGAAGCCGCGTTCTAGCATTTTTCTTTGCGAATTGTTGGCACATGACACAGAGTAAATTAGGAAACTTACTAATGAAATTAATTTCCAACTTTGCCATCCTTTGCATGAGACTGGCTTCAAATTCTGGCCCTTAAAGTTTAAACAGTGACGTCTCATAATGCCAATAGTTGCATAGTAACATTTAAATTAATTAAAACACCGCTTAATTACTATATAAGTCAACAGATGGTGGGCTTCGCATTATGATTAATTCAAGATAATGCCGTTTTTTAATCATTATGTAAAGCAGTAAACTCAGAATCATTATTAGCAAATAACTGGCCAAGTACAAGTCGGACTTGCGCAATTAGTGTTCCGTACGTTGACTGTTTTAAAATAAAAAATTTTATTACGGAAGTAGAAAATAATCAATGACTTAACAAAACACACCTCAAATGAGTTGTCAACAAAGTTTTTTTCCGATCTTTACTGAAAACTGATGACCTTGATTTTTTTTTTGTATATCAGCTAAACTATTAAAGGTAATGCACTCCTGATAATTTTTGTTCAATCTACACCCTGTGAAGAATATTGCAGGATTTTTTCAAAATTCTTTGATCAATACTTTTCCAGATAAGGGGGGGGGCGCAATTTTTTAAAAATAATACAATGAAAAATGTGCGCAAGTATTACATTACATATATTTTTGAACACCCCACTCGATGACCTGGTAAAAAAAATAATTTTTCACCTCTGATTTCACCCCCCCAAAACTAACTCCTTAAGTCAAAATTTAACTTTCAAAACTACACGGCTCTGATGAGGCCATCAATTCCTATATTAGTGCCAAATTTCAACTTTCTATGTCAAATAGTTTCGGAAAAAATCGGCCAAGACAGACAGGCGGTCAGACAAACAGGCGGACAGACATACGGACAGACACGGAAGGGATCTTATACCATAAGGGTTCCGTAAGGAACACTAAAAAAATGAAAATCAAATTGTGAATTTTTACCACCGATTATTTATATATTATATCAAGGATTTTCTACAGCTGACGCTGTCTTCCTTCTCTCAGCCTTTGATTCCATCCGTTTCTATCTTCCCAGTCTCCATCTGTTAGACCCCTGTCCTCCATAGCCTCGTCCACATCGTCTCTCCACAATCGTCTGGGTCTTCCTCTTTTTCTTCTCCCTATAGGGCTCCACTCCGTTATTTTCTTTATCCACCTATTATCTTGGCTCCGTCTTATGTGTCCATACCATTTTAATCGTTTTTCTTCAATAGTGTTTACTGCGTTCTCTTTGATGTTCATTCTGCTTCTTATTCTTTCATTTGTTATTCTCTCCATACGTGTCACTCTATAACATCTTCTCCAATACTCCATCTCTACCGAGTTAATTTTAGATTTATTTCTTTTGTTGATCGTCCATGTTTCTGACCCGTATGTCATTATGCTTTGTATTATTGATTTGTATACGCGTATTTTGTTTCTTTTTGTAATGTGTTTGTCCTAATCTAGCTTTAATCTCTTCTTCTGATATTGCGTTTTTTGAAATGATAGTTCCTAAATATTTAAATCTATCGGTTCCTTTGATTATTGTTTCGTTATCGACTTCTAGATTATCCACGTCTCCCTCCTTTGTTGTTAGATATTCCGTTTTATCAAAGTTTATTGCTAATCCTGCTTTAGTGTATTCTTCTTTCAGTTTTCTTACCATATAACTGAGGTCTCCTCATCTTGCGCTATGATTACTTGGTCGTCTGCGAAACTTAGAGTATATAAGTAATCTTCTCGTATTGGGACTCCCATTCCACTACATTTTTGCTTCTATTTTTTTAATGTTTGTTCGAGATATATTTTGAATAGTGTTGGGGATGTAGAGCATCCTTGTAATAGGCCTTTTGATGTTTGGAGTCTCTTCCCTATTTTATGTCCTATTTTTATGTTCACTGTGTTGTTTTCGTAGAGAGCTTTTGCTGCGTATATTAGTTCTTTGTCAATGCCTATTTCTTTCATTGCGTTCCATAATCTTTGAGTCATAGGCTTTTCTTATGATTACATATTTAAAACACCAAAAGGGTAGGTGCGAAGGTAAGAAATGGATTTGCTAATATCAAAGTAGTCATTTGACGTATCCGGTTGGAAAGGCAGGCTGTTATTGTGTAAAATAAAGAAGAAGAAACTTTTTTAGATTTGACGATGGCATGTATTGAAATTAAGATTTTTTTATAATATTAAGTCAAGCACAACAGAAATGTACAAAGGTGAATAAAAATCTCTAACTTAAATACATTTCCAAAAATAAAAAATCACATTTTAGCGGAAACAACGTTGAAAAAAAGGAGAAAGTAATAATAGCAAGTTGTGAAAACTACCAGAAACTAACAGAGAGCGTTACAGGAATCGACGTCACGCTAATACTTCACATCCGTATGAGGTTCAGTTTGTCACTCTTCATACAACCATTTTCGAGCAGTCTTTTATGTGGGAAAGCTCATACCTTTGGAGTAATTTGCCCACGACCGTGTTTCCCACCAAGTATAATTTATTGCGAGTCAAGTCCAACGTGAATTACTTTTTTCGCACATGCGTCGCTCCTGTAGTGCTTTAGGGCTTTCTCCAGTACGTGTGATAGGGCCATAAAAAAAAACAACCACATCATTTTATATAATAAGAAACAAGTAAGAACTTCAAAAATAAACCCATCTCTAAAGTCAAATACCACAATAAAATATTAACTTTTTAAGTTCCCTTGCTAAAGTAAATACGAGGGCCGGCTTTTAAGTTTTTACAAACGACCACTAGATGGCGCTATAGTTTGTTTACAGAGAGCGTTTAAAAAGAAACTGTTTTGTGAACAAATGAAAATTTTACTTGAAGGTTTTCGTTTGATGATTTTTTACAATTTTCGTAAAGGCCTAACTGAACAACAGTGCCTCGAATCGCTTCTTTCAGCGTTAGGTAATGAATCACCATCGGAAAAGACTATTTACGATTGGTTTGCAGAATTTCATCATGGTCGTGCTTCAGTCAGCGATGAATTTCGTGAAGGTCGACAAAAATCGGTTGTTCCAGAAAACATCGATGCTGTCCGCAACATGATTGAAGAGAATCGGCATGTGATTTACCGTGAGATAGAGGCATCCTTAGGCATATCGAAGACTGCAGTACATTCGGTTTTGCATGAACATTTAACTGGGAAAAAGATCTGTTTCCGTTATATTCTGCATAATTTGATCGAAACTCAAACACTAGATCGTGTCAATTGGTGCAAGAAAATACTCAAAAAATTCGACCTAGGACATGTAAAATCCAACGGGAGACGAAATTTGGATATATTCGTACGAATCGGAAACTAAGCAACAACCAACTGTGTGGTTGCTCCAAGATGAACCGAATCCAACAAAAGTGGTTCGTTCGCGAAGAACTTCCAGGAAAATTATCGCTTGTTTCTTTGGTTATACTAGACATGTTGCAACCATTGCTTTAGAGGATTGAAGAAGACTTAATGCTGAATAATATACAACAATTTGTTTGCCAGAAGTCATCGATAAAATCAGGAAAAACAACCAAAAACATCTCATTATTCTTCATCATGACAATGGCAGCTCTCACACAGCACGTCAAACAATTGATTTATTTGACGGAGAAAAACATCGAATTAATGTCTAATTGCCCGTATTGACCTGATTATATTCTTTTTGTGCCTCTAAGAAGCTTTTGAATCCTTCCAAAACCATGTTTTTGAGGTACCAACTTCAGATTGTCAAAAATGTTTTGAGAATTGGTTCGAGCACATGCAAAAGTATATAAATCATACAGGCGAATATTTTGATAAAAAATAAAATGATTTGTAACAAACTATTTTTTTCTTTCATTGTTTTTGTAAAAACTTAAAAGGTAACACTCATATTGGATTAAAAGAACAAATTACTCTCCAAGATGTTTACATTTTTTCACATTTCAGGATCCCCAGTTCACCAAAAACATACCTTTCAATTTTCTCTCTCTTTGTCTGTCTACTCTCACGATAACTCTCGAACAAAATGAGATATCAAGTTTGGTATACTACTACCTGATGTAGAGCTGGAACCTATGATTTTACGCGATATACTTTGACAATAAGACGCTAACAGAAGTGGGGTGTCAATAAACTTTATATCTTTGCAAAAATCTGACCCTACCTTTAAAAAATCCCTAAATTACAAAAGCTCATAAAGGATTACATTCATGGGGGATCACTGCCAAATTAAGCAAATTATTAACCTAAGCTAATTAAACTATATAGATAATTCGACTAAATCTGCTTGTATAAAATTCTGACGTACGTCACTGCTGTCTATCTCCATACTTAACTCTAAACATAACCTCCTCAAGCAATAAACTTAGTTGAGGAAAGCTTAAGCAGATGCGAGATACATTCTACTTGTTAGTTCCACTAATTACTATATATATATATATATATATATATATATATATATATATATATATATATATATATATATATATATATATATATATATATATATATATATATATATATATATATATATATATATATATATATATATATATATGTAACAAGGATTTTCTACAGCTGACGCTGTCTTCCTTCTCTCAGCCTTTGATTTCATCCGTTTCTATCTTCCCAGTCTCCATCCGTTAGACCTCTGTCCTCCATAGTCTCGTCCACATCGTCTCTCCACGATCGTCTGGGTCTTGCTCTTTTTCTTCTCCCTATAGGGCTCCACTCCGTCATTTTCTTTATCCACCTATTATCTTCGCTTCGTCTTATGTGTCCATACCATTTTAATCGTTTTTCTTCAATGGTGTTTATTGCGTTCTCTTTGATGTTCATTTTGCTTCTTATTTCTTCATTTGTTATTCTCTCCATACGTGTCACTCTACAACATCTTCTTCAATACTCTATCTCTACCGCGTTAATTTTAGATTTATTTTTTTCGTTGATCGTCCATGTGTCTGACCTGTATGCCATTATGCTTTGTATCATTGATTTGTATATGCGTGTTTTGTTTCTATTTGTAATGTGCTTGTCCCACAGGATCGAATTTAATTGTCTTATGCATGTTCGCGTTTGTCCTAATCTAGCTTTAATCTATTCTTCTGATGTTGTGTTTTTTGAAATGATGGTTCCTAGATATTTAAATCTATCGGTTCCTTTGATTATTGTTTCGTTATCTACATGTAGATTCTCCACGTTTCCCTCCTTTGTTGTTAGATATTCCGTTTTATCAAAGTTTATTGCTAATCCTGCTTTAGTGTATTTTTCTTTCAGTTTTCTTACCATATAACTGAGGTCTTCCTCATCTTGCGCTATGATTACTTGGTCGTCTGCGAAACTTAGAGTATATAAGTAATCTTCTCGTATTGGGACTCCCATTCCACTACAACGTTGAAAAAAAGGAGAAAGTAATAATAGCAAGTTGTGAAAACTACCAGAAACTAACAGAGAGCGTTACAGGAATCGACGTCACGCTAATACTTCACATCCGCATGAGGTTCAGTTTGTCACTCTTCATACAACCATTTTCGAGCAGTCTTTTATGTGGGAAAGCTCATACCTTTGGAGTAATTTGCCCACGACCGTGTTTCCCACCAAGTATAATTTATTGCGAGTCAAGTCCAACGTGAATTACTTTTTTCGCACATGCGTCGCTCCTGTAGTGCTTTAGGGCTTTCCCCAGTACGTGTGATAGGGCCATAAAAACAACCACATCATTTTATATAATAAGAAACAAGTAAGAACTTCAAAAATAAACCCATCTCTAAAGTCAAATACCACAATAAAATATTAAATTTTTTAGTTCCCTTGCTAAAGTAAATACGAGGGCCGGCTTTTAAGTTTTTACAAACGACCACTAGATGGCGCTATTTTATTGTTAAAGCAGTGACAGCTCAGAAATTGGCCGATAGTTTGTTTACAGAGAGCGTTTAAAAAAAAAAACTGTTTTGTGAACAAATGAAAATTTTACGTGAAGGTTTTCGTTCGATGATTTTTTACAATTTTCGTAAAAGCGTAACTCAACAACGGTGCCTCGAATCGCTTCTTTCAGCATTAGGTAATGAATCGCCATCGGAAAAGACTATTTACGATTGGTTTGCAGAATTTCATCATGGTCGTGCTTCAGTCAGCGATGAATTTCGTGAAGGTCGACAAAAATCGGTTGTTCCAGAAAACATCGATGCTGTCCGCAACATGATTGAAGAGAATGGGCATGTGATTTACCGCGAGATAGAGGTATCCTTAAGCATATCGAAGACTGCAGTACATTCGGTTTTACATGAATATTTAACTAGGAAAAAGATCTGTTCCCGTTATATTCCGCATAATTTGATCGAAACTCAAACACTGGCTCGTATGAATTGGTGTAAGAAAATGCTCAAAAAATTCGATCTAGGACATGCAAAATCCAACAGGAGATGAAATTTGGATATATGCGTACCGAAATGGAAACTAAGCAACAGCCAACTGTTTGGGTGTTCCAAGATGAACCGAATCCAACAAAAGTGGTTCGTTCGCGAAGAACTTCGAAGAGAATGATCTCTTGTTTTTTTGGTTATACTAGACATGTTGCAACCATTGCTTTAGAGGATTGAAGAAGACTTAATGCTGAATGATATACAACAATTTGTTTGCCAGAAGTCATCAATAAAATCAGGAAAAACAACCAAAAACATCCCATTATTCTTCATCATGACAATGTCAGCTCTCACACAGCACGTCAAACAATTGATTCATTTGACGGAGAAAAACATCGAATTAATGTCTAATTGCCCGTATTGACCTGACTTATCGCCTATCGACTTCTTTTTGTGCCTCCAAGAAGCTTTTGGATCCTTTCAAAACCATGTTTTTGAGGTACCAACTTCAGATTGTCAAAAATGTTTTGGGAATTGGTTCGAGCACATGCAAAAATATATAAATCATACAGGCGAATATTTTGATAAAAAATAAAATGATTTGTAACAAACTATTTTTTTCTTTCATTGTTTTTGTAAAAACTTAAAAGGTAACACTCGTATTGGATTAAAAGAACAAATTACTCTCCACATTTTTTCACATTTCAGGATCCTCAGTTCACCAAAAACATACCTTTCAATTTTCTCTCTCTTTGTCTGTCTACTCTCACGATAACTCTCGAACAAAATGAGATATCGAGTTCAAATTTGGTATACTACTAATACTTGATGTAGAGCTGGAACCTATGGTTTTACGCGATATACTTTGAGAATAAGACAGAAGTGGGATGTCAATAAACTTTATATCTTTGCAAAAATCTGACCCTACCTTAAAAAAATCCCTAAATTACAAAAGCTCATAAAGGATTACATTCATGGGGGATCACTGCCAAATTAAGCAAATTATTAACCTAAGCTAATTAAACTATATAGATAATTCGACTAAATCTGCTTGTATAAAATTCTGACGTACGTCACTGCTGTCTATCTCCATATTTAACTCTAAACATAACCTCCTCAAGCAATAAACTTAGTTGAGGAAAGCTTAGGCAGATGCGAGATACATTCTACTCGTTAGTTCCACTAATTACTATATATATATATATATATATATATATATATATATATATATATATATATATATATATAATATATATATATATATATATATATATATATATATATATATATATATATATATATATATATATATAACAAGGATTTTCTACAGCTAACGCTGTCTTCCTTCTCTCAGCCTTTGATTCCATCCGTTTCTATCTTCCCAGTCTCCATCCGTTAGACCACTGTCCTCCATAGTCTCGTCCACATCGTCTCTCCACGATCGTCTGGGTCTTCCTCTTTTTCTTCTCTCTATAGGGCTCCACTCTGTCATTTTCTTTATCCACCTATTATCTTCGCTTCGTCTTATGTGTCCATACCATTTTAATCGTTTTTCTTCAATGGTGTTTATTGCGTTCTCTTTGATGTTCATTTTGCTTCTTATTTCTTCATTTGTTATTCTCTCCATACGTGTCACTCTATAACATTTTCTCCAATACTCCATCTCTACCGCGTTAATTTTAGATTTATTTTTTTCGTTGATCGTCTATGTTTCTGACCCGTATGTCATTATGCTTTGTATTATTGATTTGTATATGCGTGTTTTGTTTCTCTTTGTAATGTGCTTGTCCCACAGGATCGAATTTAATTGTCTTATGCATGTTCGCGTTTGTCCTAATCTAGCTTTAATCTATTCTTCTGATGTTGTGTTTTTTGAAATGATGGTTCCTAGATATTTAAATCTATCGGTTCCTTTGATTATTGTTTCGTTATCTACATCTAGATTCTCCACGTTTCCCTCCTTTGTTGTTAGATATTCCGTTTTATCAAAGTTTATTGCTAATCCTGCTTTAGTGTATTCTTCTTTCAGTTTTCTTACCATATAACTGAGGTCTTCCTCATCTTGCGCTATGATTACTTGGTCGTCTGCGAAACTTATAGTATATAAGTAATCTTCTCGTATTGGGACTCCCATTCCACTACATTTTTGCTTCCATTTTTTTAATGTTTGTTCGAGGTATATTTTGAATAGTGTGGGGGATGTAGAGCATCCTTATAATAGGCCTTTTGATGTTTGGAGTCTCTTCCCTATTTTATGTCCTATTTTTATGTTCACTGTGTTGTTTTCGTAAAGAGCTTTTACTGCGTGTATTAGTTCTTTATCAATGCCTATTTCTTTCATTGCGTTCCATAATCTTTGTCTTGGCACTGAGTCATAGGCCTTTCTTATGTCTATAAAGGCCAGATGAACTTCTCTATTCTTTGCCAGTTTTTTTTTCCATTGTTTGTTTTATAGGGTTTATGTGGTCTATACATGATTTTCCGGCCGTAAAGCCTGCTTGGTCTTCTCCAATTTTTCCTTTTATATTTCCCTCTATGATATTTTTAATAATTTTTCCATACAAACGTCCCATACTCGATATTATGCTTAGGCCTCTATAGTTTGTGCATTTTCTGCGGTCTCCCTTTTTAAATATAGATACTATATAGGCTTTAGACCATTCCTCTGGTATTTTTTCTCCCTTTATCGCTCTGTGGAACATGTTTCTCAGCATTCGATGTAATTTATTAACCTTAGCTAATTAAACTATATAGATAATTCGACTAAATCTGCTTGTATAAAATTCTGACGTACGTCACTGCTGTCTATCTCCATACTTAACTCTAAACATAACCTCCTCAAGCAATAAACTTAGTTGAGGAAAGCTTAAGCAGATGCGAGATACATTCTACTCACTAGTTCCACTAATTACTATATACCAATGATTTCGTCACAAGGATTTTCCAAGAATTTTGAATTAAGCAACTTAATTAATTGATATCAAAATCTTTTGCCAAAAATTTGACACACGACTCGAGACAAAAACATAATTTTAGACCCGAAACTTGAAGATTGCCGTTAAATTTAAATTAATTCTATTGATTTTACTGAAATAGAAGTTGTTTTAAAATATCTGTAATAGTTATGAATAAGATAAATATCGAATTAAATTTAATTCAGCAAACATGACAATATATTACATATTTTATGTATGACCTACTCGGAACAAAAACAATTTTGGGTTTAAAACTTGAGTAATGTAATAAATTAATTTTATTGAGACTGTAAATAAGATTTTTACCCTAATAGAAGTTGTTTTAAAGACCTGTAGTGTGTATAAAAAAATCCAGTATAATGATTTTAAACCGTTGCAAGCATCCAGTTCTAACATGCCAACTGAATGACTTGTGATGATTTTTGGGAATTTTTGTTTACTTGCTCGAGTTTGATGGGTCAAAAAGGGCATACCGTAAACTACAAGTAAGAAATTTTTTTGTTGTGAAATACTGATTTTATGATAGTGTAATAAATAATCCCATCAAAAACATAAAATGTAAAAAAATGCCAAATCTCGCAACGCAGTCCTCCACCACAAAAAGTGAGATCTCAAGTAAAACCAAGTCAGTTATTTTAGTTAGTATCTATGGAAGCAAAGCAAAAAAGCAAACTTTGTCATAAATTGTTATCTAATTAGTTACCTACCAACATTTATAGTGACTGTATCAATATTAGACATCTTTAGTTCTATAATAAATATAATGACTTGGCAATCGCGCGGAAACATAATCACATAAGAATAATCTACTATTTCGATTACTAAGTAAGTCTAAACAGTGCACTTAAGAATAAAGTATTTTAAATAGTAGATTATTCTTATGTGATTATGTTGCCGTGCGATTGCCAAGTCATTATATTTATTATAGAAATAAAGATGTCTAATATTGATACGGTCACTATAAATGTTGGTAGGTAACTAAATAGATAACAATTTATGACAAAGTTGTTGAATAGGTGCTTCCATAGATACTAAGTAAAATAACTGACTTGGTTTTACATGAGATCTCACAACTTTTTGTGGTGGAAGGACTGCGTTGCGAGACTTGGCATTTTTTTTATATTCTATGTTTTTGATGGGATCTTATTTCTTTTTGTAGGTAGTCCTCTTTTTTTTTCTTGTCGGGTTATATTTCTTGTACGTCAGCTATGGATTTTCTTAAAGCCCAATCCCTGTCTCTATTGGTTTTTCACAAAGGCTATGATGTAACAATTTTTGTCAAGTCTGGACGATAAGTGCTTCTAAGTCGATTACATTCAACGATTGCGGACTCCTGAGCTTTGATACTACCGAAGTCGACATTAATTAGATGTAATCCGCCCAGACTTGTCACTCTCGAAAGTGCCACGTATGCTTGACCGCATGTGAACACTGAACAACCGATGCGATGGCCATCAGTGCACTGTTTAGACTTAGCTTCTGACTTTTGTGTATGGTAATAGCATAGGCTATACATATCGGAAACTGTTCGCGATGAACATAAGCTCTATTAATAATTTCAAATTTAGTTTTGACTGGATCAAGCTCGTAAAGATGTTCATTATTAAATGTAATATGTATTTTTTTTTATTTTATTTGTATTTTCAGGATCAACCTTTACTCCTTGTATTATACCGATAGAACCGTTGACAAAGCCAAGACTCACGTCAATATTTCGTCTTAACATGACTTTTGCTCCTATTTTAATAACTATATTCTCTTCTAGCCCTGCTGTCATGGAAGCATCATCTTCATACTTTTTTATAATTAAAATATACTTGAAATATTTCACTTAACAATTTTTTAATTACACGAAGTAGGTAAGTATTATTACACGAATATATTTGATAAATGAAAAATATTATTAAATGAAATATATTAATTAATAAATAATACAAATTATACATAATTATGGATTTTTTTTAATTAACTTTATACGACGTATTATTTACCGGGACTCACGGTTGACCTTGCATTATGCTGTGTATGGCTGAGCGCCGCGCGCTCTCCGCCTTCTATCTCAAAAACGGTTAAGCGTATAAAAAAATGTTTAGAACAAAATTTGTAGAGAATTTTATGCTCTAAAATTTTTTGAAAGATGCAAATATCATTGAAACCATAAGAAGCGAGATATTTGCAAAAAAAAAAAAACAATTTTTGTGACCTTTGACCTTGAATATCTTAAGACGCGGACACGAGATTTTATGAGATGTTTGAGACAACTTTTAAAATGCCAAAATAAAGGTTTATACAAATTTACAGCTTATTATCTCTCATTCCGAGTTTGACCCTCTTTTTTGGCTTAAGTGACCGTACAGTTTAGAAAACGGGACTGAAATTTTGGGATGTTTCAGTTCTTCCTTCCTTTATAGGTTAAACACTAACTAAATTCAAAATTTAAAGTTTTTGTGTCTGTTAGAAGTACCTTAGAATTTTGATGATCGGTGAGTGTGTCAGTGACAAAATTAAAGAACTTCGACTGGTGATAGTTCGTAAACTATAAGGAATAAATAGTAGGTAATTTAGGAATATAGTTAGTATAGTATGTCCTCTTGGTCACTGAAAATTCAGGCTTCTAGCTTTATCCACAACGAAGTTACAGGGGAGTCGAAAGTCCGTGAGTGGCTTCGAGACAAGGATGGTACGACTCTGCTTTCTGTTCGACTTGGCGGGGGCACTACCGTGCCCCCAGATAAGAATGATATCACTGGAGCTGCTGAAGTCTTGTACACAAGATTATACGCTTCCCAGTCAGATAGACGACAAGAAAACATAAACATTATGAACGTAGGGTCTAAAGAACTTTCAGTTATTACACAGCAGGAAATACAAGCTGCAGTGAAGCAGATGGAAAACAATAGATGCCCTAAAAAAGATCAGGTCACTACATAAATGCTGAAATTGGGCGACAAAACTCTGCAAGATACTTTAAAAGTCCTACTAAATAAATATCTCTATGTGAGAAATATTCCAACAAAATGGTATAATTCGGAGGTCATACTTCACTTCACGAAAGACGATAATACTGATATCGAAAATTATCAACCCATATCTCTTCCGTCGCACTTGTATAAGCTCTTCACTAAAATCTTAACAAAGCACTTAACAGCAAAACTAGATTTGTATCAATCTGTGGAACAAGCGGGCTTCAGAAAGGGATTTAGCACAGAAAATAAAGTACCAATACATTTGGCCTTCATTGATTTTCATAAGGCATTTGATGCTGTTAAAATCTGGTCCGTTCTAAAGTCACTGGCGAATGCAAGAATAGATTCCAGATATGTAAACATAATAGAGAACATCTATAAAAAAGCATCTATATATATATATATATATATATATATATATATATATATATATATATATATATATTAAAATTGACGAAACAACTGTCACTAACAACATATCATTAAAAAGAGGAGTGTGACAAGGAGATACTATCTCATCCCAATTATTTACGCTGGCCCTTGAAGGCGTCTTTAAAAAGTTAAATTGGGATGAGGAGGGTATCAACATCGACGGCACTAGACTGAACCACCTTAGGTTTGCAGACGACATAGTTGTAATAGCTAATAACACCAAACTGCTCCAGAAAATGTTCAACCAGCTGAATGTGGTCTCTGCAAGGGTAGGTCTTAAAATGAATTTTCAAAAAATTAAATTAATGACCCCTGAAGATACCAACATACAGATAGGAAATAACTCCATAGAACGCCTCGACGTGTATATCTACTACTACACGCAGAAATTACCAGGCGAGTAAGGCTAGCATGGGCAGCTTTTGGAAAACTAGGACATATCTTAAACAATACTACAATACCTATAAACCTAAAAACTAAAATCTACAATACCTGTGTCTTATCTGTCAGTACATATGGACTGAAAACGATGTGACTCACTAAAGCAAAGCTCGTAACTTCACAGAGAGCTATGGAAAGAAGCATGCTTGGTATCCTCATTAGAGTTAGAATTCACCATAGTGGCAGGCAAGGTTACAAAAGATAGGGAAGCATGGAAGAGATTAGACGAAACCTAGGTCCAGCAGTGGAACAACTTGGGTTGACAAGAAGAAGAAATAATAAATGCCGCTGTACGACTCTTCACAAGCCCCTTCCGAATGTCCCATGTAACTTCGCTTGTAACCATCTGCAAAACAAAAACGAAGCAGAGTCTTAAAACCTTTTACAGTCGCTTAAGTAAGTTAAACGTAACAGAATAAAAAAACTACTTGGTAAAATATTAACAAATGTTAAATAAATAAATAGAAAAAATCTAAGAATTTTTTTTCGAAGAAGCGTAAATATAGGAAATCTCTCGTAACTGAACTTTAAGTACGTAAAAAAAGGATCCAGCTGGAACTAGCAGAGGATATCTGAAAACCAGTATCAAAAACACAATATCAAGAAAAGCAGATTCAAAATTCAATTTATTACATATTAAATTTCAAATTATAAAACTCGCCATATTTAATAAAGGGTCTTCCATTTGAGAATTGACAACTTTGAAATTTCACTGTGAACGCACCCTTAAGCCAATCACCGAACTGTCAACGTCAAAACATTCAGTAAAGTCAACATTTTCATCATGGTGAAGTACATGAACGAACAACGTTTACAAATAATTAAAATTTACTACCAAAATTTGGAGTCGGTGACTGCAACTTTAAGAGCGTTAACACCAATTTTTTGCGCTGCTGGATGTTCCCGTGCCAGTGAGACAACGGGTTGGTCGAAGTGGCCAGAATATTGCTGCCGTTCAAGCGTCCATCTCAAACGAACCAAAACAGTCGGTTTCACGGCGTTCTTAAGAATTGAGCATCGCTCAGACCACACTATGGCGAATTTTGCGAAAGGATCTTGGCCTGCACCCTTATAAGTTAAAGTTAACTCAAGAACTAAAGCCACTCGATCATATGAAGCGACGTACGTTCTCGAATTGGGCTCTAGAAATGTTGGAAGAAGATGACCAATTTCATCGCAAAATCATCTTTAGTGATGAAGCGCATTTTTGGATAAACGGCTTCGTCAACAAACAGAATATGGGTATTGGTCAGGTGAAAACCCTCATGTGCTTAAAGAAACGTCACTTCATCCACAAAAAATTACTGTTTGGTGCGGTTTTCATGCCGGTGGTGTCATTGGGCCGTTCTTTTTCGTTGATGAAAATAACCATCACGTTACAGTCAATGGAGATCGCTACAGAGGCATGTTGCAAGGTTATTTCTTTGATCAATTACATGGGCTAGACATTAATGATATGTGGTTTCAACAAGACGGCGCCACAAGCCACACAGCGGGTGTAACAATCGACTTACTGCAATCTAAATTCGGTGAACCTGTTATATCGAGAAATGGTCCCGTCGAATGGCTGCCTAGACCGTGTGATTTAACACCTCTAGACTTCTTTTTATGGGGGTACGTTAAATCATTGGTCTATGCTAACAAGCCTGCGTCGTTAGAGGAGCTCAGAGCCAATATTGAAAGAGAGATAGAGGCCGTTTCTGTCGAAATGTGTGGCCGAGTCATCGAAAATTGGGTTCAACGAATCGACCGCTGCAAACGTGCCCTTGGTGGACATATGAATGAAGTCGAATTCCATACATAAATGTTTTGATTGTACTTCAAGCCGATAGTAAAATTTTCGAAATGTCTCAAATGGGTTGCGTTTTATTTCAAAAAAAAGTTGTCAAGTCCTTAATGGAAGACCTGATAGATTCCAAATATTGTATGTTTAGAATGCCCTATACAACAAAGAAATAGTTTACAATTTTATTTTATCTTGAGAATCAGAGGGGTATTCTGAGCGATATTTGACTCTCCGGACGAGTCAGGAGAAAATACACTGTAATTTTATTACTTTTACGAATTTTGACGTAATATTTTAGGAATATATATTCGAAGATGCATGCTTTCTTACGGTTTCAAAAAATCGTTTTTTCAGATTTTCACCCTCTTGAGCACCTTTGCATAATTTTGACATGATGAAAAATTGCATCACTTTTAAAGAGCTGGTTTCCAAAGGGAAAATTTTTTGATACAAATCTAATTATAATACACTACTAGTTTCTTCAATTATAAAAGTAGTAAAATATTGATTTAGGTCCAGAATCATGACAGCAATAGCAACTTTTCGAGCTCTGTATCGGATATGGCACCTCAAGAAGAACATTGTCCATATCCTCCACGGATCGCTGAAAAAAGAATATATTCACCGTTTTATTGTGGTTCAGAGAACGGCTGTTTTGGGTAAACTACTCTTTGGCTTGGTTGAGAGTTTAAAACAGCTATAACGTCGTTTTTTAAAGCGCGAACGAAATATTTTTTTGGCTGGAATAAAACAACTCGAGAAACGCGGAACTCAGTGTATTAGTGTATAGACCATTACGTGGAAATATATTTTTTAAGCTCTACGACTTTTCCCTCTGAACTGACTAACAAAAACACCTTCGGAACAATACTACGTTTTATTTTTAATAAAAATTGTTTAAAAATTTCTTTATTTATTTTATAAAATATCAGCCAGTTTTTCGTCTTGTTTACTCAGCTGTGATATTCATCTTAGCGAAAATAACCTCCTCTTACCATACACCTCTGAAATGCGGAGCGCCGGCAAATCCATCCTAACCATGTTTGCCTCACCCGAGCATAATTAATCAAAATATGCTCGTTTCTCCGTGGCAGTCAACGTCAAGCCTGCTTACTTAAGGTCTGTGTAATTTCCTTACTTATACTCTCTACCACCCTCTGTCGTCATTTTCCTTGCTTGGAAGATATTCGCGGGGTTTAACAGAGCCGTACTTCACTTCAAAAAAAATTCCCAAGATATTTTTGACTGAAATTTAGTCGACAGCAAGGATGCGATATTTTTTCTCTCATTAGTATAGCAATGGTTGCTTGTTTATTACCGTATTTACATTCATCCAATTGGTGTATTAACCCTTCTGTCAATAACCGGGTAGCCAGGTACCCGCGTATCCTTTTTGAGTTTTCAATCAACTTAACATTTTTTCTAGTAATTCCGGCTAGATCGTCGTTGTTCAACCTTCTTTGAGTAAACTAATACGTTTTTTGAATTAATTTTAGCAATATTTATGTATTAAAATTTAAGTTAAAGTTATTCAGACGTCTTATTAATAACTTTACTATCTTATTCTGTAATATAATAATTAAGCAATGTTGAAATTATTAAACTAATTTAATAGTAATTATATTATAACTAAATAGAGAGATGTACAGTTAAAAAATAACTATTTATTAACCAAAATTTAGCTGAATTTTAACATTCAATTGATCTGGTAGTTGTTTCGCATGTTTTTCGAGTCTTGCGTCGTTTTCTAAAATGCCCATTGTAACAAATGTAGCACGAGTCTACAACTAGTTTTCATCCAGTCGAATCCAGAGGTACTTGAGAAGTTGAAGGTATAGAACTAATTAATTAAATTTGCAATAGGCTTTCCCATAAGACTCTCAATTGCGATTTGTGTAGCGAAATGTCTTGTTACCTCATTACTGGAGTAACGTTCTTAAATATTTGGTAAACATAACTCTTCACCGAACTGCCATAAAAACATTCTTCGTTAATTGGTTTTTTTCTGGATCATTTTGTTATTCTCAAAATATAAAATATACGAGTATGACGCAAGAGCAGCAACGTCCAAGCTGTGGCCATCTTCTTGTTGATCTCTGCGTTGGGTGTGCATCTCCCTAGCATTTGATCCATCGTGTCAACACCAATTTTTGTTTTATTGTAATATTCAATTATTTCTGGCTATTTTCTTATCTTCAGAAACTGTCATATTTGAGTGTATAGCTGATAACAGTATAACTGCTTTATTTTTTTTGAAACATACGACCACATAATTACTTGATCATGAAACTCAAATAAAGTAGAGTACTTTTGTCGACTTTTATTAGCTTTCATTCCTTCAGGAATATAATTTTTAATTTTTTGTAGAGTACTCACTAATGTCAAATTCCAAGACAACAAATGTTTAGCTAAAGGTAATGTAGAAAAAAAATTATACATTTTCCATATCTTCGATACAATGCAGCTAAATCTTTCACAACTCTTTCACCTGTCTCACGACTAGTCTCACTTTTTCCAGTATATATTTGTCGAAAATAAATGTTTTTACTTCTTATGACCACATACACAGTAAACAAAACAATCAAGGTCGTCGCTCAATGCTTCTATAGCTTCGTACAAATTTCACACAATTATTCTCATAAACTCTTAAATTCTTTTTTTTTTTACTTATTGTTTTAATTCTAAGATTACACTCTGCTTTATTTCTAGTCCCTCTCGTTTGCAATCGACCATAAAAATTAAATATTTCAGTATATCGAAACACTACTGTAATAATGCTCGTTAAAGGAGTTGACCACTGCCGGGCGTTCGATTCATGTGTGTATACTTCGCATCCGGAACTGAACTATAGGAAAAGAAAAGTAACAACATGAAATAAAGATAGGAGAGGAAAGACTGGACCAAGTGGAGAAGTTTAAATATTTAGGATCAACAACAACGGAGGATGGAAGGATGGAAGAGGAGATCAAGGAGAGAGTAATAACAGGAGGAAGATTATTTAATAGTATAAAGAATACATTCCTAGGATAGAAAGAGATACCAAAAAATATTATAGCCCAAGTATTCGAGAAGGTTGCAGCACCAATACTTTTATATGGAGGAGAAACATGGACAATGACAGAAAGACAGAAAGGAAAGATAATGGCTACAGAAATGAAATTCATAAGGAAAATAGACGACAAACCAAGGATGGACAGAGTTAGGAATATACAACTTAGAAAGAATTTGAACCTGCAAACAAAGGTGGAAAAGGTTGAGGAAGCACAACTAAGATGGTATGGTCACGTCGAAAGGATGCCTGAACAAAGAAGAGTTAGACAATTGTTTGAAGCCAAATTAAGCAAGAAAAGAAAAAGAGGTCGACCTAGAAGGGTTGGGGGATGTTAGAGAGGCAGCGGCCAGGAGAGGAATAGAGTGGGAATACGCAAGACAACCGATACAGGATAAAAAAAGGTGTAAGGAAATATGGAAAAGACAAATATAGAATAACTCAACTCCATGGACCTTACACCCCTAAAGGGGTAGAAAGGCATAAGGATTAAGCAAGTAAGTAAGTAAGTATATTTGTCCAAGTAAAGGATAAGCATTTTTGGAATCCCAAATCCATCATAATTTTACCCATATTTCGCAGGTTTTGATGGAATATACTGCGTGAATCGTGTCCTTCCTCGATATGGAAAAAGATGCTCATCAATACTGAAATTTTCAGATGATCTGTACAATCGAGATAAATTAGAATTCAGCTTGGTCCATATATAACGTATAGGAGCAGCCTTGTCTCTTGCTACACGAGGAACTATAGTATTAGCATCATCAAATCGTATAAATCGGAGAATGGCCCAAAACCTATGAATGCCCATTGCTGCTCGATACAATGGATAAGGTAAACGAGTAAACGGTAACAATGGATTTTAACTATTGTGGGTACCCGGGTACACCAGGACGTACTTTTTGTGATAATAATCATTTTTCTTCTGTCATTCTATGGTATCTTTCTCACTATTCTGCGCACTATTTGTCCTTCTATTGTTTACTCTAAACAGTTTGGATGGGGCCGAGACTTAATTCAGCATGGTCCTAGATCAGGAAGACCAGTTGAGAACTGAGGAAATTACGAGCTTTGTTGGGGTTTTGCTGCAGGCAGATTGATGAATGAAGATCCCAATCTTTGCCAGAATTATAAATAGAAGAACTATAGCAGTAGGTCAAAGAACATAAGAGAAGTGTACCTGGACGTTAATTTGGCCAAAAAATATAAAATGGGCAAAAATGGCCATTATCTAAAAGAGAAAAACGTTATCAAGATTCATGATAAATAATTTCAATAAATTGCATGGTCAAACTTATAATATGGTACATTATATATTGATTTTTGACGCTTTTTACGGTAATTTAGCCAGTTTTTCCATTTTTTCCGCAAAAATTTGCATATTAACCTGTAAAAAAGGTTTTTAAAGAATTCGTGTTCAGCCATGTTTCTGGAGGGCCAAGGAGAGATATATTTTATTACGTATTTCAAAAACTAAATTTAGTACTCTCCTGTAGCCTCCTTTTCCACCCCAAAAGCTTTCAAAATGGCTTCCATGCAAATTATACAGAAAACTTAAGACAACGTTCGCGAGGATATTGAGTTAGCGCTTCTAAATTATATTACGCTACTTTGGTCTGTATTCGGTTACGATCTAAGGTTTAATTTCGCTTAGAATGTGCTCTAATTGATTTTATATTATATTCCTTGCCTCCGCTTGTCGTAATATTGTTTCCCCAAAGTTGTAAATCGTCTGAAATACTTTGATGGAAACTTAATATAATGGAAGATTTTGAGGGAATTTTGGGTATGTTGAAATTTTAATGGGAAAAAGTTTATTCAAACAAATTTTAATTTAGCTATTCTGTGCGTTAGTGGGTATTCTCGCGTTTTTGAGTTTTATGAACGTCATTTAAAGCGACAATCTTAAAAGTCGTAAGAACGTGTTATGTCTTATTTCGCGTTGGTGTTAATTCGCTATTGTTAACGGCCCGATAGTTTTACCAAAATAAGGAGCCCTTCATCCATAAACAATTTTCCCCTTAAAAATCCAAACTTAATAATCCCTCGCTAGTGGCCTGTCAGAAGACTGCTACAGATTTTGGGTATAACCATTTGCTGTCAGAATAGGAATCAACCCCTCACTGTGCTTGATCTTCCCGGCAGGTACCCTTAACGAGGCCAAAAAATCCCAAATAAGGAAAATTTCCCAAAATCCAAGACTATCGTTCAGGTTGACGCCCAAAAACCCCCTCTTGGTTCGGTAGGATAATATCTACGACCTAAACTAGCTAGCTCATTCCCAGGCAGATTCGGTCTTTTTACTCTCCCTGTTAATTTGATCTCTCCTGAAAACTCTAAAGGCGCCATCAAAGTTTATTTTTACTACAACCGACTTGGACGGCCAGAGGAAAAAAACTGTAAAATATTTTATTAACACTAAAAGAAAATGACTGAAAGAGATTTACATTTAAAGATATCTGAGTGTATTTAATTCTCTTAGAATCAAGAAATTAATTTTGAACTTCTATAAAACCAAAAAAATAAATATTACAAAACTAGACAGTTGCAATATTGACGTATGGTTTACCATACTAGAAAGTAGTAGCGTTGGTGACGTACTAGTAGTTAATTGAAGTAATACAGTACTTAAACTTAAATAATGATGTACGTGAGTTTGCAAAGATATCGAATCGCGGAGATTTTAACTGGTGAATTTACAAAACAGAAAATTTTCTGGATGTCTCGATCCTTTGCGAATTAAAAAAATAAATATGAAAATGTTATGGTTGAGACTTATCTAGAGTTTTCTAGTCGGTCCTTTGAATGATGGAGAAGGAACACGAACTGGGTGGTTCTCCAGAACGTTGGATGGATGGTACGGTGTGTACGTGGGTCGTTTAAGTCTCAAGTCCTGCTGGTACAGCCAGAAGTACTCTTACTCCAATGGTAATTGAAAATTTCAAAGTGTTAACTTGGTTGGGCAAGACCAAAATCCAAATGAAAGTTGGAATAACGGTAGATTCAAAAGGAATCCAAGGATTAAAGTCCAAAAACAATAAAGTTCAAAACTCCAAAAACAAGACCTTCTAGTAAATACTCTTCTGCACTTTTCGATAATAAAAATATCGCTTATAAATAGCTGGTACGGTATCTGAACCCAAAACTTTCAACAGTAACGCAACCGGGAATTTCCGCTTTTCAACAATCGACATAACGCCCGTCTTTTATAAAACTTTTTGAAAATACTGAATTACCACACTGAAAGTATCGCGACAGAGAGAGTGATCACTAACGTAATTTTTGCTTTAAATAGGATCGTCCAACTCCAGATTTTTTCTTCCTCTTCCGGGGACAAAATGTGCAATTTGAAAATAATCCAAAAATTAAAGATGCGAACACTGGTTCGCGTCGAACATGAAATGAGAAAAATCGACTAAACAAACTCGAGGTTTATCTTCACTCTATATCAATACATTTGTAAGAGTGCGAGAAAAAATAAAGCGTATTATTCGCTGGCATAAAATAATAAACATGGACCATTTTTGGCAACGCCGCATTTCAAAACTTCAAGACATGTGACGTATCACCTTCAATCTAGCCATGAAAATGAAGTGTTTCCATTTATACCCACTGGAAAAGCACTATGGAAATCATATACTAGTTCCTTATATGACACTGGTAAAATTTGGAAAATATTTTAAGAAAATTACAAGGTTATGTCACCTTGACGTAAATAAACAATATCAAGGACAACGATTAGTTTTCTCAAAGAAAATTAAATGAAAAATAAGGTACATCAATTTATAATTTAAGAGAATTTAATGAATTCTAATCTATATTTTAATTTTATGATGAAATAGACAAAATATTCTCGCGGGATAATTTTGACCATAACAAACGTGTCAGCGATAATTCATTTTTAGTAGATGTGATTCTAGCGATTCAACAAAAAATCGGTAAAGGGAACCTTCGTCTACGACGTATTTTAGTAAAAGTATCAGTCGATTCCGAACTTTCGTCGAAATCACATAAAATTCAAAATGTCACTTGTTTGGCGCGTCGGTTTGAGGCAGTCTTTCCTTGTTCCCATCCAAAAGGACCCAAAATAACACATTCCTCCTCGGCCGCTTAATGTATTAAAAAGTCGGTATCGTTTGTGAAGAAGTGGGTAAATTGTTTTAACGGGACGAAAAATATCGACGTGGCTCGGTAGGCAAAGTTACTCCGAAAGTCGAAAAACGAATCGTGTGTTTGTTTTCACGGAACCCGAAATTGACGCTGCGTCAGGGAGCGACAAAATTAAGACAATCGGATTTCAGTGTGTCCCATGAGACCTTTCGACAAGCTCTTCGTGCTCATGGTGTCAAATTTCGAAGCACGTTGGGTAAACCTTTGTTGGGCGAAAATTGCGTCGCAAAGCGGCTCGCTTGTGCCCAGAATAAGATACTAGAATTGCCCTTACAATCGCCGGATGCCAACCCTATTGAAAACGTTTGCCTCGAAGATGTTAGGCGATTATTGATCCAGAAGGCGAATGGACAACTTTCTAAGGTAATTATGCCTTTGCTAGCACACCAAAGGACATATTGATGGTAAAATATGTTCTCGAAACATATTTTTTCAAGAATATAAGCGGTCATGTCCTTACTTGACGGACTGTAGAAGTATCTCTACTATGAATGAATCTTTAAGTTTTCAAGGCGATTTTCAAACGTTTCTCTAAAACGTCTTCATGTGTACCAGATGGAAGTGCATGCGTATCAGATGCTGGATGTTGTAATGATAGACTTAAGACAAGCCAGGTCAAAAGCCAAAATACAGGCCCATTTAACCTTAGTGAAGTCTCTGTTGAAATATTATTGTACAATTTAGCACTCAACCAAATATTTATATCAACAAAGGTTAACAGAAAAAATAGCCACAAATGATATTCGAGAGTCCGATGAAGTAGAAACGGCATGGACAAAACTAAACACTAATATGCTAGAAGTAGCAGAAGAAGCATTTGGAAGAAGGACTATAAAGAAAGGGGGAAAACCAAACACAAAGCCTTGGTTCAAACAAGAAGTTAGCTGAAGAAAAAAGAAAATCGTACCTACAATACAGATCTAATGCTATAATATACAATGATTATAGAAATGTAAGAAACAGGGTCAACGAGAATATCCAGAGAATCAAAAGAAAGCATTGGGAAAAATTTTCGAACGATATGGAACATGGTCTGTACGGAGGACAAAAGAAATATGGAATCTACTGAGAAATAGAAAAAAACCAATAAATGAGTATATACAAAATAAAAAAATTACGGTGGAAGAATGGGAAAGATATTTCGAAAAACTCTATAGTAGTCCATCAGAAACCAATTCATTAACACAGGAAATACAGCATAAAGATGAAAATGTTGCCCAACCAAATAGGACCATTTCCTTGAATCAAGTACAGCACATGCCAGCGAAACTAAAAAACAGAAAAGCCCCGGGCATCGACGAAATTAAGAACGAAATGATCAAATATGGAGGTGATAAATTACTAGAAGAATTACAGATTTTCTTTAACAAAATACCCACAGCCAAGATTATACCATCCGAATGGAAAGAAAGCATCTTGATACCAATTTTCAAAAAAGGAGAAAGGACAGATCCAAAAAACTATCGCGGTATCAGCTTAATGAGTGCGGTACTAAAATTGTTCACTAAAATTTTGCAGAAGAAATAATGTTAACCGGAATCTGTGAAGAACAGCAAGGGTTCAGAAAGAACAGGTCTACTATAGACGCCATATTTATAATCCGTCAAATTACCGAAAAAGCCATAGAGTTTAATAAGATAGCCTTTATGTGTTTCATTGATCTTACCCAGGCCTTCGATAGGGTACGGTTAACTGATGTCATAACCCTACTACAAAAAAGGGGAATTCACCCGAATATAATAAAAACTATCGAAGAGTTGAACATCAACAACCACACATATGGAAGAGTGGCAAATAAATTAAACAATAAAATACCTATAACAACCGGAATCAGACAAGGAGATAGCCTAAGTCCAATCTTATTTAACATCATAATGGATGAAATAATAAACGAAGTAAAGAAAACTGAGAGAGGATATCGATTGGGAGACAAAGAAATAAAAATAATATGCTACGCCGATGATGCAGTAATCATATCAGAAGACGAAGATAACCTACAGAGACTCCTACATAAGTTTCAACAAACAGCAAAAGTGTTTAATATACAAATATCTGTAAAGAAAACAAAATCCCTTACAATATCTAAAGAACCGAAAAGATGCAAACTCGCGATTTATGATCAGAGTGTAGAACAAGTGATGTCCTTCAGATATCTAGGGGCAAACATAACAAGTACCAGGAACCTTAGGAAGGAAGTAAAAACTCAAACAACAAAGGCATCATTAATATCAGGATACTTAAGAGATATAATTTGGAGAAACAAATATATGAGTACCAGGAGCAAAGTAAGAATATACAAAACATGCGTAAGACCGATCATGACTTACGCGATAGAAACCAGAGCGGAGAACACAATAACAAAACGACTCCTAAGAACAACAGAAATGCGAACACTTAGATCGATAACAGGACATACCTTATTTGACCGGAAGAGATGTGAAGAAATAAGGGAAAGGGGGCGAAATACAGGATGTGGTGAGATGGGCAAGGAATAGGAGAAGAGAATGGAGAGACCATGTGGACAGAATGCTAAATGACCGGTTGGCTAAGGTTGCAAAAGAGAAGCGACCAAACACACCTCGACCGCTTGGAAGACCATCAATAAGTTGGTATGAGAGCTGGTCTTCATCATCGCAATTGTTTCTGGGAAACCTTTGAAGTGAACACAGGACATGGTCGTAACGTAGGAAGAAGAAGAAGAAGAATTTAGCATTCAGTGCTAAACTAGTAACCAAGAAAATTGAGAAAGTCGAAGGAAGAGACACAGGAAAACTTTATATTAGTGTCAAATAAAATTTCAGTCTATCTCAGGCAATCAGAGGTTAAACGGGGTAAATTTGATAAAAGTCTGCATCTATAATATTTACGATAGTGCTTAGTTTAACTCAGAAGTAAGACACCTACATATACGAGGGTCATTCCAAAAGTTCTCGACCTAACAAAGAAGACGCGACATTACACCGATTTTTTTATTTTTCTACAAGGGCACCAATACATCCATTCCAATGACTTTCCAGTTTTTTATACCATCATTGTAATAAGATTTATCCAACTCTGCAACATAAGCGTCTGTCTCAGCTTTAACTTTATAAATTGAAGTGAATCTTCATTCAGCCAGCCACTTTTTCAGGTTTGAAAACCACAAGTTATCGCTGGGAGGCAAATCTGGCAAATACGGTGGATGGGGAAGCACTTCGAAGCTAAAGTCATACAGTTTTGCTTCAAAAATGCGAGACGTGTGTCAAGGTGCATTATCGTGATGAAAAAGCACTTTCTTTTTTACGGAATGTAGACGTTTCGCTTGAGTAGTACCCTTCAATTGGTCCAGTAATGCAGTATAAGCGATTCAGGACCAACGTGAAACACTTTTTGCTCACAGATGTCGTTCCTGTAGCTCTTAAAGGATTTCCCTAGAGCAAATGGACCATGCCCATAAAAAGAGAATATTCAGGTTTAAAATTCGTTCTGAACTAACCTGACTTGATATTTTGTAGCTTTAAATCCTTACTGACTTGGTTACTAACACGGAGGCTGAAAAGTTTTTGGTCTAGCTACTTAAAATACATTTTTTTTTGCAAAATTTGACGTTTTTCATAAATATAGTCTCCTTCAAGAGCCATACAATCAGTCCAATGCTTTTCTAACATTTCTATATGTTTCTTGTAGTAGGATTTGTCTTTGCCTTCAAAATAGGTATATAATAAAAGACTGTTTTTAGTCAATTTCCTGGTTTAATTAAATTGCGATGACGCGTTTCGCTGTCGATTCAGCTTCTTCAGATCTACATTTTACACTGTCAAGTTAGGTTTAATGTTCACAATTTTATATAATTTCGTAATTATAATTAAATTACATTGATAGTATTGGAAAACCCACACAGATTTGGAATTAGGAGAATAAATTCTGCTTAAATCTACCTGGTCGTTGAGTAAAATACCTGTAGTCCTTAATCGATTTATTTGCATTGTCTCTAAAAGGTTTAGTTTTAAACCTTTTTGTTGGGTGTGTAAAATTTTGAAATTCTTGTTAAATGTGTGATTTTCTGTTAAAAGATGATTAGCATATGTTGAATTCGATTTTCTATGGATGAAACTTTTTTCGTGTTCTGTAATTCTTTGTATAAATGTACGTCCAGTTTGCCCTATGTATGTTTTAGGACATGACCCAATGTTAATTGATAAACCCCTGATTTATTGTCTTTATTGATTTGTGGTTTGTAGTTTTTAAGATATTTCCCTATAGTATTGTTAGTCTTGTAAGTTATGTTGATATTTTTTTGATTTAAAAATTTCCCCAGTTTTTCCGTTGGTTTGCCGAAATAGGTTAAGCATTTAAATGTGGTATTTCTGTCCTTAAAACGTGGGTATATTTCTAAGATTGCCTTGTTTCTAAGTTTTTTTCTAACGATATTATTGATTAAAGTAACCGAATAACCGTTGTTAACGGCTACTTGTTTTATGTAGTTTAATTCTTTAGTAAAATTTTCCTCTGATAAGGGGATATTAGTTAGTCTATGTATAAAACTATGATAAGCTGCGAGTTTATGATGGTTAGGGTGGTGAGAACTATTGTGAATTGTGGTATCTGTATGACAAGGTTTGTGATATATTGCAAATTCATGTTTTTTCATGGTTTTACTGATTGTTAAGTCTAGGAAGTTGATTTTCCCTACCCGTACCTGTAAAGCATACAATTATATCGTCTACGTATCGATACCAGTATAGACAATTATTACTGTTGTTATTATGGTTAAATATTATTGTTTCAATACTGTCCATGAAAATTTCGGCAAGAAATGGACCTAATGGACTCCCCATAATTAGCCCTTCCTTACTATTGTAGAATGTTTTGTTAAATGAAAAATAATTTTTTCTTAATAAATTAATTATGTCCATTTTTATAACTTCATTTACTTTGTTTTTTATTAATAGGTTCTCTATTAAAATTATTGTTTCGTCTGGGGGAACACTTGGAAATAAGTTTTTGACATTGAAAGAGACTAATTTAGAATTATCTGGTATTGTTATATTCTTAACTTTATTCACGAGTTCGTATGAGTTTTTGATAATATATTTAGGTTCAAATTTGGTATGATATTTGATTAAATCAATTAAAAAGGATGATGTCTTATATGCTGGAGCAGACATATAGGAAACAACTGGTCTGATTGGGTGGTCAAGTTTGTGTAGTTTTTATGAGTGAATAAAGTTATGGGATTTGGGGATTCATATTTATCAATTTAAATTTATCTTTATCGTGAATGATACTTTTAGCCTGTTCAATTTGTTGTTTTATTTCTTTTTGAAAAATATTTGTTGGATCTTTCTTTAAAATTTCGTACTTTCCTGTTTTGAAAAAATCTAACGTTTTATTAATGTAGTCAGTTTTGTCTATTGGTATTACTGTGTTACCTTTATCTGCTTTGGTAAAGATTACATCATTTTGTTTTGCTTTACTCTGAATGGTTTTTATTGTCCTTAAGTCTTGGTTGATGTTATTATTATTAGATATGAATTCTTTTTTAATAATTTCGGTTGTTTGAAATTTTGATAATATGTTGTTAGGACTACACAAGTCTGCAAAAAAAAAAAATTGAGAGCTGTTTTGGTTTTTTTGCATAATTCTTATGTTTTTGGGTGTACTGAATCCGAAAATGACTTTCATTTTATCATAGAACGTCACGTTTTCTGACAATGTAGGTATCTATGTTAAACAAGTTATCATCTTAAAATAAAAGATAAAAGACTAAAAATTTTTTTTTAAATTTATAATTGCGTAACAAAATTTATTTTTTTTATCTAAAATACATTCATTAGTAAGCACTAAACACATTTCTTTTTCCCAGTGAGACTCCTTTTGGTACATTTTCGCTTGTAGGAAGCATCTGGAAGGTCTCTCTGAAGCGTCCAACAGTAGTCTGCCATCATTGAGACGCTCCATCTTCCCTGGTATCTTTTTTCCATCTCCTTAATATCTTGGTGAAGTCGTTCACCTTGCTCTTCACTCAGATCTCCTAAATTTTCTGGAAAGTAGTCGAGGTGGGAATGAAGAAAATGTACTTTTAAACTCATTAGGCAAAGCTTGAAATGCTTTTAACATTCTTTTGACGATTTGTTTGTAGTTAGCGTCTTTGTTATTGCCTAAAAATTTCTCTATGCCCTCTTTAAAGGCAATCCACCCTTCCCTTTGAGGATCCGTCATGGTTGTGATGAATTGTGGATCAGCCATAAGCCGTCTAATATCTGGTCCAACGAAAACACCTTCCTTCAACTTTGCCTCCGAGAGGCCTGGAAACTTTGATATTAAGTATTTGAAGCAATTTCCATCTCTTGGAAGTGACTTTACAAATTGCTTCATCAGTCCCAGCTTTATGTGAAGCGGTGGTAGAAGAACTTTATGAGGAGGCACCAAAGTTTCATGCAGGACGTTCTTTTCGTCAACTTTAAGCTCCCTCGGAGGCCAACACTTTTTGGTCCAGTGATTTGCTCAGTCTCTACTATCCCATAGACACAAAAAGCAAGGGAATTTGGTAAACCCAGATTGTTGTCCGAGCAACATGCCCAAGATTTTTAAATCACCGCACACTTGCCAACCGTGGTCTTTATATTTTAATTTGCAAAGAACCAATTCCAAGTTCTTGTAGGTTTCCTTGAGGTGTACGGAATGACCGACAGGAATGGAAGCATAGAAACGGCCATTGTGAAGCAGAACTGCTTTAAGGCTTCTTTTTGAAGAATCTATGAAAATACGCCACGGTGCTGGGTCGTATGAGATCTTAAATGTATCCATCAAACCTTCAATATTGGTACAATAAACCAACTCGTCCTCTTGGGCAAAGTAGGAAGTGAACTGCTTCTCACGATATCTAAACCAGGAGGAAGACACTCCCGGTAAAAGTAAGTTCCTGCTTTTGAGCCTTGATCCAAGCAACTTAGCAGCGTTTTTGGGAAGATTCAAGTCTCTTACCAAATCATTTAGCTCGCCCTGGGAAAACAATTTCGGACTGCTGTCATCTTCAAATTGAAAACTTGACTTGTCATCGGGTTCAGGTACAGCACCATCTTCGTCAGAACTTGGAATCTCTTCCAAGGTAGCAGGGGCCTTGGGCACTGGTATTTCGGTCCCATGAGGGATGGGACGAATAGCTGATTGCAGATTGGGGTATGAAATGGACTGCTTCCATTTTGAATTATACCCTTTCACATTACACGAACAAAAGTAACAATCATCACTATGGTTCTTTTGCTCGCGCCATACCATAGGAATCGCATATCGGAAAGCTTTTTTCTTGCCCTTAAACCAATTTCGAAGGTCTTCAACACATCGTTTGCAGACTTTATGAGGTGCCCAAACTTTATCCTGATCTCCAAGTTTTAAGCCAAAATACGTGAAGTATACTTTTTTTACAAAATCTGTAATATTAAGTTGTTGCTTTAATACCATATATTCGCCACAAATATAACGGAAACTGTCAGACGAATTCACACACTTCCAAGATCTATAAAACAATGACGAGTTAACAAGTAATTGTACCGCGCCACTTTCTACACTATCGGAGCGCGCACGTTCTGGTTACAACGTTTATGTTTGTTAATTTAGCTCACACAGGGCGTTCTTTATTTAGAAAGTAATGATAGTTATGGCCTGTATACATTTAAAAACAGTAATCAAAATAAAATTGTACCTATTTATTTATGACTTCAAGTTAGCCCAAAAAACCCTTTTTTATAATAAAATTTTGCGTTTTGCAAAATAACCTGACGTTCTGGAATTTTTTGAGTATTTTTTTAGTTTTCAGAACACCTAAATACATAGAAATCAGTTGAAAACATCCAGACAGCATTTTTGTTGCAGACCTGTGCTATCTTTCAAGGCAATCTCAGTATCAATACCTAGTGTCTCCGATTATTTGATATTGAAGTTAGTTTGAATATTGTATTTGAAACCTTTTGTTAGAAGATTTTTTTCCCTGTCCGAAAAAGGTGCGTTGGAAATGTTAATAAATCGATTAAGGAATTGATGATCAGTAAAAAATTCTTTTTCTTTCTTATTTTGTGTTTTTATACGTTTTTGTTGAATGAGATATTGTAGTTTATCGTATTGTTTCAAATATTTTTTGGGTGTGGTCTCAGTTTCGGCGATAACTTCTTCATTGGAGCCAAATCTTTTTCCCCGAGCATTTCTTTAAGGTCGCTAGGGGCCAAATCTGGAGAATACGGTTGATGAGGAAGCAATTCGAACTTTAATTCATGCAATTTTGCTACCGTAACCATTGACTTGTGACACGGTGCGTTGTCTTAATGAAAGAGCACTTTTTTTCATGTTCATTTGGGGCTATTTATTTGCAATTTCTGCCTTCAAATACACCAGTAACTTTATATAATATTCACTATCGTTAGCTTTCCTTTCTCAGCATAGTCCATGAAAATTATTCCACGCGCATTCCAATATACAGAAGCCAGAACCTTCCCAGCCGACTGTTGGTTCTTTGGTCGCTTTGGACGGCTTTCACCAGCTGCTGTCGATTCAGCTGACTGCCGATTTGATTCTCGTGTTTAGTGGTGGATCCATGTTTCATCCATTATTACATGTCGCATAAAAATATCCTTTTTATTACGCTTAAACAGGTCCAAACAGCGCTCAGAAATATCGACACGTTGATGTTTTTGGTTCACTGTGAGCAAACGCGGTACCCATTTTGAACAGAGCTTTCTTATGTCCAAATTTTCATGTAAAATATGATCCACACGTTCCTTTGATATCATTAAGGTGTCAGCTATCTCACGCAATTTCACTTTACGGTCATCCAAAACAATTTTGTGGATTTTTTTGATGTTTTCCCATGTAACTACCTCATTTGGGCGTCCAGAGAGTTCAGCATCATTTGTATCTATACGACCGCGTTTAAATTCTGCATACCAGTAAATAATGAGTGATTTTCCAGAGGCAGAGTCCCCGTAATGCTTATCAGGCCATTGCTTTGCTTGAACGGTATTTTTTCCCATCAAAAAACAGTTTAATCAACACACGAAATTTGATTTTTTCCATTGTTTTAAAAATATCAAAAGTAGCGCCACTAAAACCACTGTAACTTGTAAACTAATAGTCCAAATGTCATAAAATTTTGACACGTATCTTTTAAAGGTTGGTACTTCCTAAAAATCATATGGATTTTTTTGAAAAAGGCGACATCTATGTGTCAGACCAAAAACTTTTCAGCCTAGGGGTTAACATTTTAAAACAGCATTACTTCCAATTTTTTGATGGCAAGTTAAACTTGCTGCTGTCGGCGGACATTTGCAAAGACCACTGATATTCAAACGAGCGTTTTGTCAGCAGAGTTTGCTGGACTGGTGATGCTACATAAATTACCTGACGAGCTCTAAATGAAACAAAACATGCAATGAACCATTTATCCAACATATTGGTTAAGTTAATGTGACTTTTGAGACCTATTTTTCAACAGGTCTTTGCGATCCTTCCGAAATATGGCCCAAAATACTGCAGAATTTCTAGCTTTTAATGGTCTCTAACAATACCTAACTACCAAAATAAATTAGACTAAATAGGCACACAGTTCCTTGCAAAATGTACCTTCTTTGCATAAATATGCGGCATCCACTTAAAATCTTCGTTTACATGGTCGCCTATTATTTTATTTAAGAGCTACTTTCTAGCTAAAGGGTTATTTCTCCCTCGGAAAATTGAACGGTCGAATACTCGACAATTATATGACTTGATATGGAAGTGTCACTGAAATAATCGGTATTAAACAAGAATTAAAACTTGTTGTGAACGATATGAGATATCAATTTCCAATTTGGTGTCCAAAAAGCAAACGAACTTGTCGAAAAGAGTAGAAATAGTAGCGACAGCTATTGTTCTACCCGTTTGTTGCAACAATATTTATCGAAGATGAGTAAGTTATTTTATGACATTGTTTCATTCCAATGCCTGGTTTGAGTGGTAAGAGTCGCAGTGTGTTTTAACGAGCGGCCGACAGTGAGGCGCATGAAAACCACGAGAAGTCTTGTCAACCAGTCACTGAAATAACCAAAGCTTACATTTAAAAAGCGCGTAATTTCATCAATGAAAACTCGAAATTATCACTGAGATTGTTTTGAGGTTGAATCTAGGATTCCAGAATTACCTGCGAGCTACATTTTGACCTCAAAGTTCCTCAAAATGATCATTTCTAGTGATAAAACGTGGTACGTTCGGACATTATTAGATGGTTTCTAAGCAAAAAAATAAGTTTTTGTCTCAACATCCTGGCCCATTTTTCCTGCAAAGTTAAATGTAGTGTCGAAAACTCGTCGATCCAAAAATTTGGGGCGTTTTGGAATCTGGCCAATTTAAATGATAAAACGAGCCCATTAACTCTAAGACCCAGAAAATAGATAAATTATACTACAGTGAGGTTAAGTTGTGTAGATTTGGTATAGCGATGGCCCCCGTTAAAATTTATTGAAGGTGCTTAACTTGCTATAATGTTTGGATAATTTTAAAAAGGTAAAATATATAAGGTGTGTCAAAAGACGTCGCCACATACTCATTGGAGATTTAGAATTATAACGTTTGATGCAGGAGAGCTATAGAGGCTTTCAACTTATCAAGTGAAGAAAATTTTCAGCCCCGACGATTTTTTTTCAGACTCTTAAACAAGTAGAAGTCACAAGGTGCTAAATCGGGGTGACAGTATGGATTTTTTTTATGGGTCTAGTACACGTGCTACAGGGAAGTCCCTAAAGCGCTCCAGGAGCGGCATGTGTGTGGAAAAAGCGATTCAGGTTGTTCTTGAATGGCCGTAAATTGCACTCGGTGGGAAACATAGTCAGGCAGGCAAATTATTCCAAAGGGATGATGTTCTCCATATAATGGACTGCTTGAAAAGCGTTGTACGCGGAGTAACAAGCTGAACCTCCTACGGATGTGAAGCATTAGCTCGACGTGTATTTCTAATATGTATCGCTCTGGGAGAAATTAAGTGGGCTACACCCTTCGAACACTTTCCAGGAAAATATTTGTAGAACAGACTAAAGTCGCCAATCGCTCTTCGATGTTCCAGAGAATCCAGGCCGCCGGTCAGTTTCAGGTCTCCAATCAGACGAACAGCTCTTCTCTGAACAGAATCCAACAAATGCCGTGTGTGTTTGGGAGCGGAGCCCCAAACATAAGAGCAGTATTCCATAGTTGGTTGAATTTGAGCTTTGTAAAGAATTAACAGTTGTTGTGGAGTGTAAAGCTTTCTGGTTCGAAATAATATTCCCAACTTTTGAGAAGCTCTCCTTGCTATGCCTGCAACATGTTCATGCCATGACATATTTGCTCCCAAATTAACGCCCAACAAATTGAGTGGCGATGTTAGAGGAATAGAGTGCCCCAACATGACTATGTCGGGTTCAGCAACGTTAACTTTTTTTAGAAAAAAAAACTGCCGCCTGGGTTTTTATAGCGTTAAATTCCACTTAGTTACTGTCACCCCAAGATAGAATTTCTTCTAGGTGTTTGTTAAGTGGAACGACCTCCTGCTGTCTGCGGATATTCGCCTGAGTTTTTTCATATATTCGACAAGTAAAATTTCTTCGCTGTCCCAGAAAATTGTCGTCATCAACTTTCCATCAGAAGACTGAATTCTTGCCTTCTTTAAAGGTGAAGAACAAAATATATACAAATCGTACAACGTTTGAAAACTGTGAGAATGACTCATAGAAAGTAGTCTAACTAGCCTGACCACTGACCACTGACCATATAAAAGTCATTTCCATATCTCGAATTTTGATGGAAAGAATATTTATTTAAAGTCGTGAGAAATGTATGCCGTTAGACAGGTTATCTAGTTTTAAAATCGGTTTATTTTGAAGAAGGGTTTTTGTAAATTTTAAAAACTTGTTTTTTTATGAGAACGACACAGTGCTTGGCTACTTTCGGTTTTAAATTTTTAACCTCTGGGTTTTTTTTTTTTAAATTATTTTATTGATACTGTTAGTGTGTATGCAACTCCTCGCGATTACATCTTTAAGGGGTTACATACACCTAGTGCTGTGTTTCAAACTTTAATATGCAATTTTCGACCAAAAAATTTATGTTCTATTATTCATAAAAAATAGTCTATTAGAACAGTTAAAAAAAACCCTCGACATATTGTAGAAATAGTAATTATTAAGATTTAAAAAAAAAACATACATAAGGACTATTGGATGCTCTGGTCAGGAATGACTGAGAAAGTAAGAGTAAAAGGAGGAGTCTGATTGATAATTGCCACAAACAGGCTGAAGGATGTGATACAGGAAGAGTATGTGAACGAAAGAATGCTAACAGTTGGGCTAAAACTGGTGGATGAAGAAATATGGACAATAATAACAGCATATGTAGAAAACGAAGATGCAAGAAAGGAGGAAAAGGATAAATTTTTCGAAGGGCTACAGAGACAGGTAGATGGAAGTGGCGAACAGATATTGATAATAGCAGATTTGAATGGCCCAGTAGGAAACAAAAATGGGGGAATAGAACAATATATGGGCAGAGAAGGAGAAGAAACCCTTAATATTAATGGGGAAAGAATAATAGCAAACACAAAGTTCAAACACAAAGACATACACAAGTACACAAGAGTTTCCGAGACGAGGAACGAGAGATCAATTATTGATTACATCCTGCTGAGTAGAAACAAATGGAAAAGAATAAAAGATGTAAAAGTAAAGAGAGAAGCAGAGATCGAAAGTGATCACAATATAGTAATAATTAAAATGAAAAGAACGAAAGAGGAGGAAAATGATAAGAGAAGGAAGAAAGTAAATGAAAAAATTAAGAACATCAAGGGAGAAGAAATACCAAAAGGAGTACCAATTAATCCTTGATAAGAAATTGAAAGACCGGATAAATAGGGCAAATATAGAAGGACAAGTGGGAATATCTTAGGAACAGCATATTGTATGTAGCGGAAAGGAGCTGCGGTAAAACGGAAATACCAAATAGCAACACAAAAAGAACGAAATGGTGGACGGATGATATACGAAGACAGGTAAAAAACAAAAAAGATATGTGGAAAAAAATATTTGAGCACAAGAAGAAGCGAAGATTTTGAGGTATACAGAGAAAAAAGAAGAGAGGTTAAGGCCGCAATACAGCAGGCAAAAAACAAATCATGGGAGGAATTTGGGAGCCGAATGACAGAAAACTACAAAGAGAACCAAAAACTATTTTATGGTACATTAAAACAGCTCACACAGAGAAAAGAATATAGTAGCTGAATATGAAAGATAAAGAGGGCAACATAATAACAGATGAAGATAAAATAATGGAACGATGGAGAGAATATTTTGAAGAGCTAACAGCTATCAACATAGTGAGACATCAAGAAGAAAAAGGGGAGGTGGCGACGAAGAGGAAAAGGAGACCATAAGCGAATAGGAAATGGAGAAAGCAATAAGAAAAGTAAAACTAGGCAAAGCTCCCGGAAAAGATAATATCACACGGGAAATGATAAAATATATGGGAGGAGAAGGAATAAACAAGCTAGTGGATTTAATGAATGACATTCTGAAGATAGCAAGAATACCCAAGGACTGGAAAACAGGTGAGTTAACTTCGAGCGGCGGCAGCGGCAAGTGCCGAGTAGCACCAGCGGAAGCACTTGAAAATGCCGAATGAGATTTTGGCGAAACGTCGTTCAAATTCATTGGTAGACGAACGGATTGAAACCCGGAATTTTAATATATTACATTCCACCATCCGTGAAAACCTCAATTGTAACAAAGCAGCACTCGGCTGGGAAGTTTTACCCCATGGGGCTTACTCACCAGACTTGGCTCATTCCGATTACCACTTGTTTGCATCGATGGGTCACGCACTTACTGAGCAGCGCTTTGGTTCGTACGACGATGTGAAAAAATAGTTCGATGAATGGTTCGCAAAAGGGGAAGATTTTTACTGGCGTGGTATTCGCAAATTGTCCAAAAGATGGGAAAAATGTATAACAAGCGATGGAGTATACTTTGAATAAAGCACTTTTTATCATTCTTCCGAATTTAACATGTTTTTTTTTAGAAAAAAAAATCCCCATTTCATACTTGTACACCTGGTATATATATATATATATATATATATATATATATATATATATATATATATATATATATATATATATATATATATATATATATATATATATATATATATATATATATATATATATATATATATATATATATATATATATATATATATTTTTTTGTTGAGTGTAAGGTTCTTTGATCTTGGTATATATATTTTTTATATTTTACGTGTTCTTGGAATTAGATCATTAAAACTGTTCTTGGTTCTGTTATATATTTATTAACGTTTCGACCTTCGGAAGAGGTCTTCTTCAAAATTTGCTCTAAAAGATTACATTAGAAGAATTAAATATAGCTAGTATTAATCCATTTGTTGTATAATCTGCTCTCATCCAATTTTTCCAGGCTTAAAACCAAAACCCCAAATAATAAAAAAAGTAACATAGTCTACGAAATCAAATGTAATAACTGCGAAGGAATATACGTCGGGCAAACAAGCCAATATCTAGAAAATAGAGTCAAAGGCCATAAATACGACAAAAAAAATAGTACAGCCCTTACGAATCATGAAATAAATAAAAGCCATACCTTTGATTTCAAAAACATCAAAATTATCAACACCGAAATAAATACAAAAAAAAAAGAGAAATTCTCGAATCCGTTCATATTCGGTTGACACCCACTGCAATAAACGAAAAAACAGATGTAAATACCATAAACCGTATTTACCTACCAATCATATAAAGTCCCTCAAGTTAAGTGGTTTGTTTGTAGAAAGAAAAAATGTGATATTAATAGTGTTTTAAACTCAACACCCCACGAAATGAACTACTTTCTAAGGTAAGGCCCTCATTAATGTATACAGTTAATTTTATTAAATTAAAAACTACGAAAAGACACAAATATTTAACCCCGAAATATACAACAAACGGATTAATACTAGCTATATTTAATTCTTCTAATGTAATCTTTTAGAGCAAATTTTGAAGAAGACCTCTTCCGAAGGTCGAAACGTTAATAAATATATAACAGAACCAAGAACAGTTTTAATGATCTAATTCCAAGAACACGTAAAAATATAATATATATGTATATATATATATACATATATATATATATATATATATATATATATATATATATATATATATATATATATATATATACCCCGTGGGGGGGCGGGATAGAATATCTCCCCCGGTATGTTCTGCCTGTCGTAGGAGGCGACTTAAAGAACAATCTAGATGGTAGATGCCCAGATCCCACCAGCATCGCCCGGTGTGATACCATCGCATCGGCTTAAGCTGCGTGAAGTTGCTTAACGTTTCGTGGCTGTGCCGATGTCCCGGACTGTGGGACCAAATAGCATGATGAGGCACCTGGATACAAAAAATTCCGGAGGTAAAATAGCCCCCCGTTCGGATCTCCGGGTGGGGGCTGGTTCAGGGGCGTCGACATGCAAAGAACAGAATTTCAAAATGGATTTTTGCAACATACGAGGTTTAAATTCGAACATAAATTCAGTGCACCAACACCTGCAATCAAATAAACGCTCGCTCTCTGTGAAACTAAGGTCAGTTCATCGACCAGCACAGTAAACTATCTTTATCCTGGGTACGATTTCTATTCCCGATTTAGGCGTAACTTTGGAATCTGTCTTTATGTCAGAAGCGACCTCTCTTGCCAACGAGAAGAGGCTCTGGAGCCCCCAAACTTTGATGTTATGTGGTTAAAAATAACGACTCAACCAACCACAAGGTTCGTCTGTATCCTCTATCGACCACCAAGTGATACAAACTTTAGAACACTTTTCGCTTCTCTTGCAGACACCATAGATCATTTACAAATTAACTATCCAAATGCCGAAATTGCCATCCTGGGCGACTTTAATGTCCACAACATCAACTGGCTTAAATATTCAAATACTACCGACGAACAAGGTCGTGAAGCCGAATCATTTTCAATCAGTTGTGGCTTGACTCAGCTTATTGATGAACCAACACGGATCCCTGATCGAGACGGAGAGTTCGCCAGTCTTCTTGATCTGTTTTTAACCACTAATCCGGAGATTTACACGGTCAGCGTAAATCCACCGTTAGGTTCTTCCGACCATAAACTACTTTCGACATCGAGTATTCTACCAATCAGTGACAGAGAGGCGCCCAAACCGCGCAAGATTTGGCACTACAAATCTGCTAAATGGGAAGATCTCATGGAATATTTTCGAACTTTCCCTTGGTTGGACGTTTGTTTTCGATCCGACGACCCATCTGACTGCGCCAGGGAGGTTTCCGATGTTATTTTGGCCGGTATGGATGCTTACATCCCTTTTTCGAAGAAATGCCCTTCCAACGGCAAGCCTTGGTTTGACCTAAAAATGCAAAGAAGCTGTTGCTTCTAAACATCTTGCATACCGACAGTGGCGTGAAGATCCTAACACCACAAATCGTAACATCTTTGTTCGTGCCAGGAACAGATGCAAAGAAATTATCGACGAAACCAAGGAGGTACACAATCAACGGATTAGAAACAAACTTCTCGCTTGTCCCGGCAATTCCAGGTCCTTTTGGTCAGTCGCTAAGGCAGTTAGTCAAAATTTCACCAAATCCACCATACCACCACTCACACGGCCAGATAATTCTATTGCAACGACACCTGTTGAGAAAGCGAACTTGTTGGCTGAACTCTTTGCTTCACATTCTACTGTCGATTTCCAAGGAAAAACACCACCTACTATTCCCATAGTCCAGTCAAGGATGCCCGATATTGTCTTCAGACAGCGTATCATAAAACGTATTTTGATGAAGCTAGACACCAAAAAGGCTTCAGGCGCTGACGGAATACCTGCCATAGTTCTCAAGAACTGTGCGAGGGAACTAACACCAGTTTTCTGTAGACTTTTCAACCTATCCTACAGAAAGGGAATATTTCCTTCCAGCTGGAAATGTGCCACAGTTCAGCCGATACCTAAAAAAGGCAAGAAGACCTTGCCAAATAACTACCGACCAATCGCACTACTCTCAATAATATCGAAAGTCATGGAAAAGGCTATCAATCAGCATCTTCTAAAATATCTTGAAGGATTCAACATTATTAGTGATCACCAATATGGCTTTCGTAAAAATAGATCAACAGGAGATCTTCTGACTTATGTAACACATGTTTGGAACAACGCAATTGAACATTTTGGAGAATCTCGAGCGGTTGCTCTTGACATATCCAAGGCATTTGACAGTGTTTGGCACGATGGGCTGTTGGCTAAGCTACGTTCTTATGGTATGTCTGAAAAGTTCTGTTTGTGGCTCTCATGTTTCCTCAGAGAGCGTTCTTTACGAGTGGCGGTTGACGGATTTCTTTCTAACACCTTCACTATCAACGCCGGTGTGCCCCAAGGTTCCATATTGTCTCCTACTCTCTTCCTCATTTATATTAACGATCTGCTGGAAAAGACCGAGAATCCAATCTACAGCTTTGCAGATGACAGTACACTTATCTCTTCATTCACTTTGAACGCTCGGACATCGACTACTCAGACGAATATCCGCAGACAGCAGGAAGTCATTCAACTTAACAAAGACCTGGAAGAAATTCTATCTTGGGGGTGACAGTAACCAAGTGGAATTTAACGCTACAAAAACCCAGGCGGCAGTTTTTTCTAAAAAAGTTAACGTTGCAGAACCCGACATAGTTATGTCGGGGCACTCCATCCCTCTAACATCGTCACTCAATCTGTTAGGCGTTAATTTGGGAGCAAATATGTCCTGGCATGAACATGTTGCAGGCATAGCAAGAAGAGCTTCTCAAAAGTTGGGAATATTGTTTCGAACCAGAAAGCTTTACACTCCACAACAACTGTTAATTCTTTACAAAGCTCAAATTCGACCAACTATGGAATACTGCTCCCATGTTTGGAGCTCCGCTCCCAAACATACACTGCATTTGTTGGATTCTATCCAGAGAAGAGCTGTTCGTCTGATTGGACACCCGGAATTGACCGACGGCCTTGATTCGCTGGAACATCGAAGAACGGTTGGCGACTTGAGCCTATTCTACAAGTACTTTCATGGAAAGTGTTCGAAAGATGTGGCCCGTTTGATTCCTCCCAGAGCGGTGCATATTAGAAGTACACGTCGCGCTGATGCTTCACATCCGTATGAGGTTCAGCTTGTTATTCCTCGTACAACGCTTTTCAAGCAGTCTTTTATATGGAGAACATCATACCTTTGGAATGGTTTACCCAGGACTGTGTTTCCCACCGAGTACAATTTACAGCGATTTAAGAACAACGTGAATCGCTTTCTCCGCACACGTGTCGCTCCTGTAGCGCTTTAGGGACTTCTCTGTAGCACGTGTGCTAGACCCATAAAAAAAAAAAAAAAAAAAAAAAAAAAAATATATATATATATATATATATATATATATATATATATATATATATATATATATATATATATATATATATATATAGTATGTATTACTATATATGGTATTATTTTTAACATTATTTTCTTTTAGATATCAGACTTGAACAGTTTTATTTTTTTTTGGTATAATAGAGAGAAAATGTGCGTCTTATGTCTGCCAAGTTGAATTTTAAATATAGTTATATTACCACTGTCATTCGCGGAATTATAACAAATTATCCAAGCAGACACACAACAAAATCCTCACCATAGTTTGTATTCAGTGTCCATATCTGTGACGTAGTCTTCTTGGCCACCCTGTATATTTTTTCCTTTAAAACTGATTTTATGGGATACCTGCCATTTGATATCATTCAAAGAGTTAGAATAAATCTTTTGAGCTCTTATTCATCAAAATTGATCAGGAATTTCTAGCAACATGCACGTATACTATAGTCAAACGTAACTCTTGTGTGGACACTCGGGTAAAAAGAGACACTTTTTGTGTTTGAGAAGCGCATGCCAACCGTAAAATTTAAAATCTCAGCCTAGCTAATAGCCGATGTGTTTTTTCATTGCTTAAGTTCGTCAACAATTTAAACTCGATATAAAGTAAATGTTTTGTAAATAAACTAAACTCTTTTTTATTCGACTCAATCCCAACAATCAATACTCAACCCCCTCCCGCTAACCCTCATCTCAATTTTTTGCACCATCGGCATCCCTTAAATCCACATCATTATTCATCACCTCTACGCCACCAGCTCCCGTCCTCCCTCGTTCCCTCACAGAGCCAGCAAGACGTTTTCTTAAGAGTATTGACGTCCCGCTGGTTGCCTGCTCCAAGGCGCCGCCTATAGCCGTTACCGAGGCAACCGCGTCTAGCCAATGAGATATAAGTATACCGCGCGTCTTAACTTTTTGAATCGCTACCTAAGAATGCTGGCATAAGGGCGAATCTCGCTTGAGATAGGGACGGATTTTAAAAATAGAAGGTGGGGTTTGCTATAAGATGGGATCTAGGGGTGCGGGGCAGGTAAAGGAGTGAGGGGTGAAGCGAGTTTTAAGGGTTGAAAATAACGGTGGGGTCGGGTGAGGGATTAGTTGAGGTTTTAGAGGCTTGAACTTGGAATTTATTTCGATGTGAGTTTCTTATTGAAATGCTGTCTTAAGGTAGAATGGATGTCAAAGGCAGGATTGCGGTAAAAAGAAGTATCTCTTCACTTTGCTTTATTTGATCAATTAAGTTCGTTTAATAATAAGGATGGTTTCACGTGAGCGGAAGTTTTACTCTGAATTATATCAGTCAAATGTAGGTGCTTTAAGAACAGCTAACCGGGATTTTAATTGTGTTTCATGTATGTTGCCCTTTTGCCAACATTCTTACATAAAAGTATACTCTTACCCTTATAACTTACCAGACAATTCAATGCTGAAAGATAGCATTATCTTAAGATATTCCTCATGTAATTCACTTCCAGTTCTTTTCCTTCATCGGTAAGAACAGAAATTTTTATCGTAAATATGTCAAAATACAGTATTCTCCTTTCGAGAGGATTGAAGTATAAGGCAAAATACCCTGTAACTTAACATGGAGCGAAGGAAAGCTTTGATTTGTTCCCTAAATTTAATTTATAAAAATGAAGGCAGAATCAAGAGCTTTGTAGAATGTTGGCATACTTAAAACAAATACCTTGATTTGCTCTTTTTGAAGTAGTTTTCTCTTCACACGTTCACTGTTACATTAAGAAAATGCTCGTGGCCGATGCCCGACAACATGAAGGATATAACGCAGAGCCTGGCGCAGTCTATTGTGGGATATAAATCAGTTTGCGCGAATCGCAAGGAAAGCACGTAGGAGCGATATCAGGGCATTTTATTTATTTATTAAAATCGCTGTATTGTAGTTAAACACGCAATATTTGAAAATCTAAGGATTATTGGTGTATATGTAAAATCTCAGCATTGGATAGTTAGTGTGTATTTTTTTTTTTTTTTTGGTAAATAATATTTTGGAATTACTCTACTTCAAATATTGTTTGTTCTCTCGCTTCGGATGCGTTTTTGAACTTAAAATGACATAAGTTTTTACAATATAAATTAAAAAGCTTATAATTCTGAAGTTTAGACACATTGTAACAATCTGAGTTATTATCATAATCTATGTCTATTGTATTTAACGTGTCTGTTGAACACCCTCATTAACATGCGTGCTGAAAACCCACAAAAGTTCAGGATTTATTGAGAAGTGCTATTTATAGTTATTTTTCTGCAATTGCTATTGACTCAAGGATTTAACGGTCATATTAGGTGATTTTCATAACACCCTGTATATCGCAAACAAGTTTAATTTTTTTAGGCATAGTACATCCGCTGCAGGGACAGAATTATAACGCAATAGTGGTGACACGTGTGCGAAAAAAGTGATTCACGTATTTTCGAATCGCTGTAAATTGCAATCGGTGGGAAACAGAGTACTGGGCAAATTATTCCATAGGGACGAGGCTCTCCATATAAAAAGACTGCTTCAAGAGGGTTATACAATGAGTGACAAGCTAAATCTCGTAAGGATGTATGTAAGAAATTAGTTCGAAGTGTATTCTTAGCTAGTTTTGTACTCCCATCCAAAGATCCGAACGGAAGGCTATCTTACCTTCGGAATTTTTTGATACTGGGGGCTTTATCATGTTATTTTTGCCATAGTGAATTCTGAGACATTGGTACAGCCACGAAATGTTGAGCAAGTTTACGCAGCCCAAGCTGATACAATGGTATCACACCTGGAGATGCCTGGTAGGATCTGGGCATCCATCATCTAACTTGAACGTTACGAGGGTACCGCATCCCCACGAGGCGACGATTGTTATAGAAAATATAGGAAAGTATACATTTTTTTCCGCCCTGCTAGTAATAATAGAAAGATAGTTATTTAACACTCAGGGGAGGAAATACAAGCTGCATTGAACCAAATGAAAAACAATAGATGCCTTGGAGAAGATCAAATCACTGTAGAAATGCTGAAATTTGGCGGTGAGTCTTTGGAAGATACATTGAAAGTCCTACTAAATAAATGTCTCTATAAGAGAAAAATACCAACAAAATGGTGTAATTCGGAGGTTATACTTACAATACTCTTTAAGAAACGCGATAATACTGATATGGAAAATTACCGACCCATATCTCTCAGCATTTGATACTGCTGAAATCTGGTCATTTCTAAAATTCCTAGCGAATGCAAAAATAGATTTCAGATACATAAAAATAACAGAGAACATCTATAAAGAAGCATTTGCACATATTAAAATGGACGAAATAACTGTCACTAACAACATACCATTAAAAAGAGGATTGCGACAAGGAAATACTATCTCACCTAAATTATTTACGATGGTCCTTAAAGACGTCTTCAAGGAGTTAAATTGGGATGGAAAGGGCATCAAGATCGATGGCACTAGACTGAGTTACCTTAGGTTTGCAGACGATATAGCCGTGATAGCTAATAACACCAATGAACTATAGGACAAGTTGAATCAACTGACTGTAGTCTCTGCAAGGGTAGGTCTTAAAATGCATTTAAAAAAAAATGGCATGGGCAGTTTTTGGGAAACTAGGACATACTTTAAAAAGTACTACAATATCCATAAACCTAGAAACTAAAGTCCACAATTCCTGTGTTCTACGTGTCAGCAGATATGAACTGGAAACGATGTCTCTCACTAAAGCAGGGGTGCTCAAACGGTCGATCGCGATCGACAAGTCGATCGCGAGTGCTTTTTGAGTCGATCTCGAGAAAAAAATTCCGATATAGAACAGATTTTGTTTTAGGTAGGCCAGAATAACCCCCTCATCACTTTCTTTTATCGTAATAACCCCCTGCTAGCGGCAAAAGGCGGCTTTATAAAAGGAACGCGCGGTACTTGTCAAAGAAAAGCCGCGTTTTTTAATTCCCGCCGATTTTTCTAGAAACTTCGGGCGGCGTGTTTGACGGGAACACTCGAGACTTCGTTCGCGCCGATATAAATGTTGCACCTGCAGGAATAGGAGTCAGTCTGAGTTGTAACTTGAAGGCGAAACATCGATACAAAGTTAGAATTTTTCTTTTGTATGGTAAAGGATAAATGCATTTGTCTCATTTGCCTGGCGTCAGTTGCAATACCTAAGCGTGGAAACTTAGAGAGGCATCATAAAACGGTTCATAAAAACTATGAAAAGGATTTTCCGTCACAGAGTGAATTAAGAAAACGAAAGGTACGTGATTTGATAACTTGTTTGAAAAAAGAACAAACCATGTTCACAAGACCAGCCAAACAATCAAAAGCTGCAACAATCGCGTCATTTAAAATATCTCATATATTGGCGAAACACAAGAAACCATTTGATGATGGATTGGTTGTGCGCGTGTGAAGCGGGTGAGACTTTATTTGGAGATTTTAAAAATAAAACAGAGATTATGTCTGCTATTAGAGAACTTCAGTTATCTCGTCCGACTGTCACAAGGCGTGTTGAAGTCATGAGTCAGGACATGGCAGATAAACTAAAACATGATATCATGGAATGTACATACTTTTCTTTACAGTTCGACGAATCCACCGATATGACAGACACTGCCCAGCTGTGTATTTTTATTCGAATGGTATTCAATGACATGTCGGCTAAGGAAGATTTTTTGACAATGATTCCTCTGAAAGGAAAGACCCGTGGCGAAGATATATATGACGTTTTCTTCAATTTTGTAACAAACTACAAGCTACCAATATGTAAACTAGTGTGCATTACAACCGATGGAGCACCAGCAATGACTGGAAACAAAAACGGTTTTGTGGCATTGTGTCGAGCTAATGATGATTGCCCTTCATTTTTCTCCTTCCATTGCATTATACATCAACAAGTTTTGTGTTCAAAAGTTCTAAACATGGAGGAGATTATGGACATTGCAATAAAAATTGTGAATTCTATCCGTGCACGTAGCTTGCAACGACGGCTCTTTAAATTGCAGTTGGAAGATAGTGAGTCAGCTGAACACACTGATTTAGTTCTTCATACGGACGTCAGGTGGTTGAGTCGCGGAAAATTCCTAGAAAGGTTTCAAGAATTATTGCCCGAAATAACAGCTTTTCTGGACGAAAGAGGTGATGACACTCAGATACTGAAAAACGGAAAATGGCTGACTGATTTGGCATTTTTGACAGACATCACAATGCATTTAAACACCATTAATTTGGAGCTTCAAGGTAAAGGAAAAACTATTATTGAGATGATTAGCGCAATAAACGCATTCAAAAGTAAATTGCAGCTTATGACAGATCAACTGAAAAGAAAGGATCTGAAAAATTTTCCGTCTTTGAAAGCAAGGATTCCTCAGTTGAATTATGATATTTATGAGGCAGAATTGTCAAATATTTTGGGCCAATTCGAAATACGTTTTTATGATTTCAGTAAATTGGCAAATATCGCATCATTTATGATTTATCCTTTTTCGTGTAAAAACATTGATGAATTAGCTACTGAAATAGCAAGTCAGTTAAACATGGACTCATGTTCTGTTGAAAATGAGTTAGTGCAGATTATATCAGAAATACATCTCAAAGCCACAGCATCTGATACAAAATTCTGGTGTTTTATATCTGAAGATAAATATCCGAATCTAAGGCAAATCGCCCTTCAACTGACGGCAATGTTTGGGTCAACTTACTTGTGCGAGTCTGCATTTTCTGAAATGAAGATAATTAAGTCAAAATATCGCAATCGACTAACTGACGAACATATGTCATCATGCTTGCGATTAGCACTCGGTAATTACGTACCATCTTATGAAAAGTATGCTGAAGACATGCAGTGCCACGCTTCAACATCCAAAGTCACTCTTTAGTTAAGTTTAGACACTAGAACTCGTTTGTTTTGTAAGAACCAATAAACTCACAATTTTGAATAATTATGAGGTTTTTCATTGACATTTTAGACCAGACCTACACTTACCTTGACTAAAAAAATGCATATTGTGCGGAAAACTAATATCTATGCCACGATACACCCTACCTAGACGACAATCCTGCATCACACTTACTTGCAGCCTCTCAGAGTCGATCGATCGTAGTCTAACAATATTGAGGTAGATCGCCAGCAGTTCAAGTTTGAGCACCCCTGCACTAAAGCATTTGTTCAAAGGCTCGTGACTTCACAGATAACTATAGAGAGAAGTAGGCTTGGAATCTCCCTTAGGGATAGAATTCATAACGAACAGATAAGGAGACGAACCAAAGTCATTGATATAACTCTCGAGGCGGCAAGTATGAAGTGGTAATGGGCACAGAGTGGAGACCGAGAGGAACCGGAAGAAGCGTTGGACGTCCACAGAAACGATGGGTTGATGATATAAGAGTAGTAGCTGACAAATAGTGGTTAAAGGTGGCAAAAGACGGGGAAGCATGGAAGAAATTAGAAGAGATCTACGTTCAGGAGTGAATAGACTTAAGTTAAGAAGAAGAGTTATTTAAATAATTGAGTAATCAAGTAATTTTTCATTCTAATAGTTCTAGCACAAAATGTCCGTAGTGACATTTCTTGTTCGACCTGACACGAAAGCCTCGAGCTTTACTCGTCCTTTATTCCTTCTACCCTCCGTTATCCTTTAGGGCTATTTCTCCGAGATTGAATTTCTAATATGTTCTGTTTTTGATTAAATTTATGCCTGTAGTTTTAGTTTTCGGGGCCCTGCTAGGAATTTTAGTTTCGAGGAAATTGCCAAAGTTTGTTTAAAATTACCGCTTCATGAATTATTACTTTGAATATTCTCTCGCAGTATTTTTGGAAAAGTTTTGCGCTGGTTTTCCCGAAACTTTTCGGACAGTTTTAGTTAGTTTTGTATGTGATGGCTTGATGCTTTTCTATGCTTAATTTACTAAAAGGATGGGTTTATTTTCGAAAATTAAAACAGAAACTATTTCTATGTTATCTTTTATTTATTTACTCAAAAAGCTTTTTGTTATTTTTACAAAAAAAAATACAGGTATTTTTCTACAAAAAGGTATATCTAACGTCCGTCAAAAATCTGCAAAAAAATTCTGTATTGACGTGTCGCACCAAGATCGTCAATTCTTGCCCTTTTATTTCAGCTGAAGAGGCAAGCGCAACACGATCAGATGTCTGGAAAGCATCGAGTCAAAGTCCAGACAGTTCGAAATAAAACCCTACGTATCATAGCATGAGCTCCTTGGTTTGTCCGCAACAACCAGTTGCACAGGGAATTTCAAATGCCCACAATAAGAGCAGAGACCCGAAATACCCAGCTTCATTTTCTTAAGAAAGCGACAGCTCACCCTAACCTTGAGATAGCTAACGCCTCCAGACACAACGTAAACGTCGGCAATCGCTATTTACGACCCTCAGACTTACCACAAAAAAACTCACAACAGACATGACTAAAACTCGACTACGACGGATTATATTTCGTCCTTAGTATATAGGGATAAGGTCGTATTGTAGTTGAGCTACTCGTCTCCAAAAAATAAGCTAAACATGTAAACATCACACACCACTAACACTATTGTAACACAACATTCCCGAAATAGCCGGGAACTTAGCTTTTAGTTTTTAATTAGACTTAGTTACGTTAAGGTAGCATAGATCTACCCATTAGAAACTAGCCCACAAGTTTTTAAAATTCACACTTCCTATATAAAGAATAATCGTTACATGGTAAGAGGAGTAAAGGGTCGCAGACCCAGCCACTCCCCAGTGGGTATGCCAGCTACTCCGGCTGGAGAACCACCACATAACTGGAACAATCTGGGACACCTTTAAGGTGATGCAGGTGACGCTTCATTATCCATAAGGCAGATCCTTCCCTGTAAAAAAAAAGACCACAACAGCATAGAGATATAACAACCATATATGCAAGCTCCAAAACTTTCATTCTAAGATCATCGCACTGTATAGAAAATGAGATTCTGTTTCTTTATTGTTAAATATTAAGGAGGTACTAATACTGTTATCAAACGTACGGCAGTACATATAAAAAAACAGAGTGCTAATACCCCTATTGATGGTTAGCGATAGCGATAAAAATAAAAGGCAATTTAAGTGACAACACTGATCACCTTGGTATAGAGATCAGCAGCATTCGATAGTGGTAGTAGTACTCTATTTCTCACAGTTACTGCTAAACATTCAATAGCGGTATTAGAACCCTATTCGCTTTTGATGACAAGGGTACCAAATCACATTTTCTCAGCCGTAATTTGCTCTTGGATTACAAGTTTTAACAGCTCACATCGGATATCGCTGTGATTTGTGGGCTGCGGGCACCTTTGATTGTATGGATCTTTCCTATTAACGTTCTGTTGCAACTGCCTCTTCATCACCAACTCTGAAACAAAGTATTTCCAGTTTGAGTATTTATTAATATAAACGAAAGGATTTGCCGATGGTCTTGATCGAGGTCTTAAGCTATTATAGGTTTTTAATAAATACTACCTATAAATTGTTTCTCGATTACGTAAAACAAATCGTAAGTGATGTGATATTAAAGCTACAGTATGTACTGATCAAATAATTCTGATACAAAAATTGTTTTCATCGACTTATTACGTAATTTGTTTATTTATTTCTTCAATTAATAACACAGGTCAGCAACAAAAATGCTGTCTGTATGTTTTCAACTGATTTCTATGTATTTAGGTGTTCTAAAAACTAAAAAAATACTCAAAAAATTCCAGAACGTCAGGTTATTTTGCAAAACGCAAAATTTTATTATAAAAAAGGGTTTTTTGGGCTAACCTGAAGTCATAAATAAATAGGTACAATTTTATTTTGATTACTGTTTTTAAATGTATACAGGCCATAGCTATCATTACTTTCTAAATAAAGAACGCCCTGTGTGAGCTAAATTAACAAACATAAACGTTGTAACCAGAACGTGCGGGCTCCGATAGTGTAGAAAGTGGCGCGGTACAATTACGTGTTAACTCATCATTGTTTTATAGATCTTGGTTCAATATAGTGCAATGTCATCTGTGCGGAAGTGTGTGAATTCGTCTGACAGTTTCTGTTATATTTGTGGCGAATGTATGGTATTAAAGCAACAACTTACGGACTTTGTAAAAAAAGTATACTTCACGTATTTTGGTTTAAAACTTGGAGATCAGGATAAAGTTTGGGCACCTCATAAAGTCTGCAAACGATGTGTTGAAGACCTTCGAAATTGGTTTAAGGGCAAGAAAAAAGCTTTCCAATATGCGATTCCTATGGTATGGCGCAAGCAAAAGAACCATAGTGATGATTGTTACTTTTGTTCGTGTAATGTGAAAGGGTATAATTCAAAATGGAAGCAGTCCATTTCATACCCCAATCTGCAATCAGCTATTCGTCCCATCCCTCATGGCACCGAAATACCAGTGCCCAAGACCCCTGCTACCTTGGAAGAGATTCCAAGTTCTGACGAAGATGGTGCTGTACCTGAACCCGATGACAAGTCAAGTTTTCAATTTGAAGATGACAGCAGACCGAAACTGTTTTCCCAGGGCGAGCTAAATGATTTGGTAAGAGACTTAAATCTTCCCAAAAACGCTGCTGAGTTGCTTGGATCAAGGCTCAAAAGCAAGAACTTACTTTTGCCGGGAATGTCTTCCTCCTGGTTCAGATATCGTGAGAAGCAGTTCACTTCCTACTTTGCCCAAGAGGACGAGTTGGTTTATTGTACCAATATTGAAGGTTTGATGGATACATTTAAGACCTCATATGACCCAGCATAGTGGCGTATTTTCATAGATTCTTCAAAAAGAAGCCTTAAAGCAGTTCTGCTTCACAATGGCGGTTTCTATGCTTCCATTCCTGTCGGTCATTCCGTATACCTCAAGGAAACCTACAAGAACTTGGAATTGATTCTTCGCAAATTAAAATATAAATACCACGGTTGGCAAGTGTGCGGTGATTTAAAAATCTTGGGCATGTTGCTCGGACAACAATTTGGGTTTACCAAATTCCCTTGATTTTTGTGTCTATGGGATAGTAGAGACCGAGCAAATCACTGGACCAAAAAGTGTTGGCCTTCGAGGGAGCTTAAAGTTGACGAAAAGAACGTCCTGCATGAAACTTTGGTGCTTCCTCATAAAGTTCTTCTACCACCGCTTCACATAAAGCTGGGATTGATGAAGCAATTTGTAAAGTCACTTCCAAGAGATGGAAATTGCTTCAAATACTTAATATCAAAGTTTCCAGGCCTCTCGGAGGCAAAGTTGAAGGAAGGTGTTTTCGTTGGACCAGATATTAGACGGCTTATGGCTGATCCACAATTCATCACAACCATGACGAATCCTCAAAGAGAAGGGTGGATTGCCTTTAAAGAGGTCATAGAGAAATTTTTAGGCAATAACAAAGACCCTAACTACAAACAAATCGTCAAAAGAATGTTAAAAGCATTTCAAGCGTTAGGTTGCCTAATGAGTTTAAAAGTACATTTTCTTCATTTCCACCTCGACTACTTTCCAGAAAATTTAGGAGATCTGAGTGAAGAGCAAGGTGAACGATTTCACCAAGATATTAAGGAGATGGAAAAAAGATACCAGGGAAGATGGAGCGTCTCAATGATGGCAGACTACTCTTGGACGCTTCAGAGAGACCTTCCAGATGCTTCCTACAAGCGAAAATGTATCAAAAGGAGTCTCACTGGGAAAAAAAAATCTGTTTAGTGCTTACTAATGAATGTATTTTAGATAAAAAATACGTTTCGTTACGCAATTATAAATTAAAAAAAAATTTTTTAGTCTTTTATCTTCTATTTTAAGATGATAACTTGTTTAACATAGATACCTACATTGTCAGAAAACGTGACGTTCTATGATAAAATGAAAGTCATTTTCGGATTCAGTACACCCAAAAGCATAAGAATTACGCAAAAAAAAAAACCAAAACAGCTCTCAATTTTTTTTTTTTTGCAGACTTGTGATAATCTATATATGTTAGAATAGAATAGAAATATGCTTTATTGTCCAAAAATACAACGTATTTGTTGACAAAGCAAGCTTAACTTAAATTATTATTATATTAAATTTAAACACAAACACAAATTCAAAAAAAGAAAAAATAAAAAAAGAAAAACAGAACAAGATTAGTAGTCATTGCAGTAAATCCAGAATAAAAGAAATAAAATTTACACATAAGTCAACCCAAATGCCAACCACTCAACTACTGTTATATGCTTATTCCAGTCTATCATTGTAAAATTCCTCAAGTGCATAGTACGCCTTTTTTATAAGTAGGGCCCTAGTCTTTCGTCTAAAGAACCTCTCGCAATCCAGTCCTCTCAATTTGAGAGGCAGATGATTGTAAATTTTTTTGCCATTATAAACAATTGCAGATTTGATCAGCTCCGAATTCGAAGCCGGCAATGGCGGAACGAACGCTCGCCTAGTGCCCTGCCGCTTGCCTGGCATTGCCTCAAGATGATGTTTTTTAAAGATCATGATAGCAGTTTCCAGGATAAACAGAGCACAAAGAGTAAGAATCCCTAACCTCGGAAACAATGGTCGACATGACTCTCGCAACCCAGCTCCCGAAATATATCTAATAGCTTTCTTTTGCAATACGAAAACCGAACCAAAGTGAACTCGAGAGCAGCATGCCTAGAAACAGATCCCATACCTCAAATGTGCCTCAACTAGTGAAAAATAAGAGGTTTTAGCCACATCCAACCCCAGACAAATCTGCCTGAACATCGGCCCGAAGTCTCCCCACATCCTGATTGTGACACAAAATTGTGGTGCCATCAGCAAAGTTGGTAAGTCTGCCAGCCACTGTCAAACAGGGCAGGTCATTGACATAGATCAAAAACAGTAGTGGTCCAAGTACAGAACCTCCGAGCACTGACCCCTAAAACTCACTCCCTGGACTCGGTCAGACAAATACGATCGAAATCAATCCCAAGCTAACCCCCTGAATCCATAAATGTCCAGCTTTGACAGCAAGATCCCATGATCAATACAATCGAAAGCTTTTGTCAGATCACAAAACACCACCGCGGTATGCTGATATAGCTGCTCCATTATAAAATATCATTAGAAATTAATCTTAAAAACTCATGTTCGTCACTAATTGGTTCTTTAATGCCATTATTTAAATTGAAAGGCAGGTTTCCTTCTATCACAAAATAACTTTTTAGTGTTCCGTACGGAACACTTATAAGATCACTTCGGTGTCTGTCCGTCTGTCTGTTCGTCTGTCTGTCCGTCAGTCACACCCGATTTTGTCCGAAACTATTTGTCATAGAAAGTTGAAATTTGGTAATAATATAGGAATTGATGGCCTCATCAGAGCCATGTAGTTTTGAAAATTAAATTTTGACTTAAGGGGTTAGTTTTGGGGGGTGAAATCGGAAGTGAAAAAAAATTTTTTTTACTAGGTAATCGAGTGTGGTGTCAAATGAAAGCTTGTGAAAACACGAGTAAAAAATATATATATAATGTAATACTTGCGCGCACTTTTCTTTGTATTATTTTTAAAAAATCGCGAAAAATCGCTGTCCACCCGCCTTATCTAGAAAAGTACTTATCAAAAAATTTTGAAAAAATTCTGGAATATTCTCCAGGGGGTGTAGATTGAATGAAAATTATCACGAGTGATTTAATTTAATAATTTATCTGGTATATAAAAAAAAACAAAAATTTCAAGGTCATCAATTTTCAGTAAAGATTGGATGCAAACTTTGTTGAAAACTCATTTGGGGTGTGTTTTGTGAAGTCACTGATAATTTTATACCATCGTAAAAACATTTTTTACTTTAAAAGCAATCAACGTACGGAACACTAATTGTGCAAGTTCAACTAGCACTTAACCGGTTATTTTATTATCAAGTCATATATATCATAACATATTCTAAAATCTTCAAATATCCTTTCGATATTTCTTTGAGTCCCTCAAAGCTCCTCGTTGTGACCACAATAAAAGTATCATGAGTAAATCAAGGAAATTTTGTAATTGACGGACGACGTGATAGGTCATTGACCTAATAAAAAGCAGTAACACTAGCATTGAGCCGTGTGTGATCCATAAAATTGATATAGTGTACTGAAAACCAAGCGTCGCAAGTCTTCAATTATATTTTCCTATGTTCCACGTAAAGCGATGAGCCATTAAATATGAAACTTCTGAATCCCAGACTGTTCAGTTTCTTCATCAAAAAATCCGTATTTCATGAAGTTAAGAACCTCTGAAAAGTCGAAGAAAAGCCCAGTCATAATCGTTGCATGTAGTTATTTTTTGATAAACTAAAGTCAGAAAAGATACAACGGCTAAAGTCAAACTGAGAATCAGCCACAATACCATTCTTGCATGGATACTGATACATAAGAATATATACAATTTTCTGCAATATTTTACAAAGAGTGTTCAAAATTGATATTGGGTTATAATTCTTAAATCAACTTTGACCTTTTTATGTATTCGGCAAGGCAGAAAACTTGCCGATATTAATAGAATAGAGTATTTTATATATTAGCAGCTCGAGCTTATCTTGATATAGTTTTAATTTTAAAAGATATTCTCTAATACAGCCTGTCAAGTAACAACGTGTTCTCGATAATTTATTATTGGTAGATGCGACTCTAGTGATTCAACACAAAATCGGTAGAGGGAGCCTTTATCTACGACGCATTTTAGTAAAAGTATCACTCGATTCCGAACTTTCGTCGAAATCTAAAATGAGTCACTTATTTGCGCGTCAGTTCGAGGCAGTCTTTCTATGTTTCCATCCAAAGGGTCCTAAATTGACACATCCCGTGGCCGCTAAATATATTAAGAAGTCGGTATCGTTAGTGAAGAAGTAAATAAATCGTTTTAATGAGACGAAAAACCTCGACGACTTACCAAAACGTGGCTCGGTAGGCAAAGTCACTCCGAAAGTCGAAAAACGAATCGTGTCTTTGTTTTCACCGGAGTCGAAATTGACGCTGCGACAAGTAGCGGCAAAATTAAGAAAATCGGGTTTGAATGTGTACCATGAGACCATTCGACAACATCTTTGTGCTCATGATGTTAAATTCCGAAGTACGTTGAAAAAATCTTTGTTGGGCGAAAATCACGTCGCGAAGCGACTCGCTTGGGCCCATGATAAGATATTTTGGCCCTCACAATCTCCGGACGCCAATCCTATTGAAAACCTTTGGTCCCTTGTAAAGAGAAAGCTCAGAGGAAAGGCTCTGAGGATTTTGATTCAGTTGTCTCGCGAGATTCGAAAAACTTGCAGATTATGCAGAAAATCTCGTCAACAGCATGCCTCGGAGATGCTAGGAGATTATTGATGCAGGAGGCGATTGGACAACTGACTAAGGCGATTGCGCCGTTGTTAGCATAACAACGAATACGTTGTTTCTATTTTTAAGATTTTGAATTACATTAAGTACTTCTGTTGCATCTTTGGGTTCTAAATAGAAACTAAACAGAACATTTTCAAAATAGACATGGAAATGCTATGTTTACATAATGTTCTGCAAAATTTGTAGCCGTCAACCTCTTTAGAACTCTCTAATGGGTCTTAAAAACATCATAATAATAAATGACTTGTTTGATTCAGTTTTAACAAGCTGGTGGAAGGAAACAAGTATTTTATTAGTATTCCGTACGGAACATTTATGAGATCACTTCGATGTCTGCCTGTCCGTATGTCTGTCCGTCTGCCAGTCAGTCTGTCTGTCCGTCTGTCACACCCGATTTTCTACGAGACTATTTGACATAGAAAGTTGAAATTTAGCACTAATATCGAAATTGATGGCCCAATTAAAACCGTGTAGTTTTGAAAGTTAAATTTTGACTTAAAGGTATAGTTTTGGGCGGGGAAATCTGAAGTGAAAAGAAAATCAGGTCATCGAGTGGGGTATCAAATAAAAGCTTGTGAAAACACGAGTTAAAAAATATATTTAATGTAATACTTCAGCACAGTTTCCTTTGTATTATTTTTAAAAAATTACCAAAAATCGCTCTCACCTCCCTTATCTCGAAAAGTACTGATCAAGAAATTTTGAAAAAATTCTGCAGATTGAACGAAAGTATTTTATTTTTATTATTCGTATTTTAATAGAGCTAGACCCCAGAAAAGTTTCTGGCGCTGACGGAATACCTGTCATAGTTGTATGTGCCAGGGAACTAACACCAGTTTTCTGTAGACTTTCCAACCTATCCTACAGAAAGGGAATATTTCCTTCCTGCTGGAAATGTGCCATAGTTCAGCCGATACCTACAAAAGGCAAGAAGACCTTGCCAAATAACTACCGACCAATCGCACTGCTTTCAATAATATCGAAAGTCATGAAAAAGGCTATCAATCAGCATCTTCTAAAATATCTTGAAGGATTCAACATTATTAGCGATCACCAATATGGCTTTCGTAAAAATAAATTAACAGGAGATCTTCTGACTTATGTAAAACACGTTTGGAATAACGCAATTGAACACTTTGAAGAATCTCGAGCGGTTGCTCTTGACATATCCAAGGCATTCGACCGTGTTTGGCACGATGGACTGTTGGCTAAGTTACGCTCTTATAGTATGTCTGAAAAGGTCTGTTTGTGATTCTCATGTTTCCTCAGAGAGTGGTCTTTACGAGTGGCAGTAGACGGATTTTTTTCTAACACCTTTACTATCAACGCCAGTGTACCTCAAGGCTCCATACTGTCTCCTACTCTCTTTCTCATTTACATTAACGATCTGCTGGAAAAGACCGATAATCCAATCTACAGCTTTGCAGATGACAGTACGCTTATCTCTTCATTGACTTTGAACGCTTGTATCTTCATAACAAAAATTTTTATCTTAAAAACAATCCACGTTCAGCATTAATTGCGCAAATCCGACTTGCACTTGGCCGGTTATTACTAATTGTCACGAAGTTTCTTCAAATAGAAAGTACCAAAATCGATAACTAAATATATTCAACTGTTTTATGTAGGTTCTTGTAATTAAGTATAGTTGAATTGTGTTTTATATCACTATACAAAGACAATTAGCTCATTAAAGGTTACCAGGCACCCAAAATTAAAAGTCCCGCTTCTTAACCTACACATACTGTACATTAAAGTGAGGTAGTAAACGTGATCACTCTCAAAATGTTCACATGGCAACACCTGCGAACTCCAAGATAAAAAAAACACCCCTTATCTTTGAATATACCAATATAACAGCGTGCCTAAATAAAGGGGAGTTTTTTGCAATTCCTAACATCATGTAATGGTATGTTTTATACTTCAGATCACGTGGCAAGACCTGTAATTTCTAGGAAAAAAAAAAACACCCCTCTTATTAATTACACCTTTGTTTAGATGGCGTTTTATTCACTAACCTGGTTAATAAACAGTGACGGTATATAGTATCTTTTTCCTACCACAGTTAAAATACCGATTTCTTCATTATTAAAAAAATATCGACTACTAAAATTAAACAAAGTCCATATTATAGCAGTGATTTACTGTTCTCTCATCGGTCAATTAATCTCGAGACACGTTTGTCGCATCTTTACTTATCAGTTACGCTAGAATCGACAGAGAGGAAAACAAAACGCAAAGTATTTATCATAGTACTAGCGAAAATAATTAGTATTCTACTTAAGGGCACATACCAAACTGTTTAGCGTGTTCTTAACAATCTCCTTTAGGTAGCGCGATCGACTAGATTCTCCACGTTTCCCTCCTTTGTTGTTAGATATTCCGTTTTATCAAAGTTTTTATGCTAATTCTGCTTTAGTGTATTCTTCTTTCAGTTTTCTTACCATATAACTGAGGTCTTCCTCATCTTGCGCTATGGTTACTTGGTCGTCTGCGAAACTTAGACTATATAAGTAATCTTCTCGTATTGGGACTCCCATTCCACTACATTTTTGCTTCCATTATTTTAATGTTTGTTCGAGATATATTTTGAATAGTGTTGGGGATGTAGAGCATCCTTGTAATAGGCCTTTTGATGTTTGGAGTCTCTTCCCTATTTTATGTCCTATTTTTATGTTCACTGTGTTGTTTTCGTAGAGAGCTTTTACTGCATATATTAGTTCTTTGTCAATGCCTATTTCTTTCATTGCGTTCCATAATCTTTGTCTTGGTACTGGCCTTTCTTATGTCTATGAAGGCTGGATGAACTTCTCTATTCTTTGCCAATTTTTTTTCCATTGTTTGTTTTATAGTGTATATGTGGTCTATACATGATTTTCCGGCCTACTACTATTATAACGCTTAAATTTGGCCATGTATGTTACCCTACTCATCTTAAAAAAAAATCCAACTTATGCTGTTGGCGATTTCAATTTTTTTAAGTATCGTAAATATAGTAACAATCTATACCTAAAATTAATAGAAAACTACTCTACATCAGGACTGTTAAACTTTCTACATGTACTTACAATTTTAAACAATTTTGAAACTCAGAGGACCGTCATCTCTTATTTATACGAAAACAATATTAAACTTTGAATTTTGCAAGAAAATCTCTAGAGCTCTACAGTTTTGGGTCTCCAATCAGCCGAACAAGCTCTCTTCTGAATAGAATCCAAACTAATGTAATGTATGTGATGTGCATGAATTAAGAAATTAGCGTACTGTCATATGCAAGCTGTAGATTGGATTACCCTGGGCCTACCTGTTTGTTTTAAAATGCTCTGATTGGCCTAGAATGAAAAGAGTATAAACCTGTCCTGTTAAGAAAGGCCGATTTTCTTTGTTTTTACCATTTTGTAATAAATAGCAACGATTCATTAACTGCAAATAATTTCTAATACGCTGAAAATTTATTACAAAGTATTTCAATTAACGACCAACTGTATGGCAGAACTGCCCAAGCCAAAATAAAAAAAAATTAACTGTATGGAGAAGCAAGAGAGTAGACAAATAATAAATATATAATTAAGCGAGAAACTTAACTGGCTGCATTTATAATACAGTATAAGCAGAATAGTGAGGCTATACAAACTCTTAATTACCTGCGCGTGAAACAGGAACTGAAATTAACAACAAACATTATTATAACAAAAATAAACGCGAAAATACAACTGGAAGAAGAACAGCAAGGATTCAGAAGAAGGCGCTCATGCAACGAGGTCGCATTTATGGTGAGACAGGTAAAAGAAAAATTCATAGAATACAGCATTCTTGTGCCTGATAGACTTATAAAAAGCTTTCGACAATGTGCAAATAGGAGATGTTCTTCATCTATAATCTATATAAAATACAACGTCTCTCTGTCTGTCTGTCCGTTAGTGCGCTTATCACTGGAGAACCACTTATCCGATTTACGTACTTTTTTTTTAAAATATACATATGTTCTCTGGCCAGGTTATAGGCTATATTTTATTACGATAGGTAGCATAAGGAATGAGCAGTGACGATAATAGTGAATGAACTCGGAAAAAAGTTTGCCTCTAGCCCGTTCCCTTGCAATACACAGCCTAAACAATTAAATATGGAACAATATTATGTAGCAGAGAATGTCTATAATCTATAATATATATAAAATACAATACCTCTCTGCCTGTCTGTTCATTAGTGCGTTTATCACGCGAGAACCACTTATCCGTTTTACGTGTTTTTTTTTTTAATTCATACATATATTATTTGGCCAGGTTATAAAATAATTATAATCTATATCTATAATATATATAAAATGCAACGTCTCTCTGTCTGTCTGTCGGTTAGTGCGTTTATCACTGGATAACCACTTATCCGATTTGCGTGCTTTTTTTTTAAACATACATATGTTCTCTGGCCAGGTTATAGGCTATATTTTATTACGTTAAGTAACATAAGGAATAAGCAGTGACGAAAATAGTGAATCAAATCGGAACAAAGTTTCCCGCTAACGCGCAATACACTGCCTAAACCACTAAATATGGAACAATATCATGTAGCAAATGATATCTTAAATATATATAAAATGCAACGTCCCTCTGTCTGTTTGTCCGTTTGTGCGCTTATCACTGGAGAACCACTTATCCGATTTGCGTGCTTTTTTTTTAAACATGCTAAACCATTAAATAAGGGACAATATCATGTTGCAAAGAATATAATATGTATAAAATGTAACGTCTCTCTGTCTGTCTGTCCGTTAGTGCCAGTAGAACAGGTAATGGAGGCACTTGAGAACCACTTATCCGATTTACGTGTTTTTATAAATTTATACATATGTTCTATATAATTCGATATAAGCCTAGATAATGGGAGATAATGTGAGATAATGGGAGATAAGTTTAAATAATGGGAGATAAGGAGAAATAATGGGCGATAAAAAGAAATATTGCGAGATAAGTCGAGATAAGCCTAGATAATGGGAGATAAGGTGAGATAATGGGAAATAAGGAGAAATAATGGGAGACAAGGAGAAATAATGGGAGATGAGCAGAGATAAGCCTAGATAATGGAAATTATGTAGAGATAATGGGAGATAAGGAGAAATAATGGGAGATAAGGGGAAATAATGGCAGATATTTTATTACGTTAGGTAACATAAGGAATAAGCAGTGACGATAGTAGTGAATCAAGTCCACGAAAGCGAAGCCGCGGGCACGGCTAGTCTATTATATAACAGGAACATCCTATTAGACCTAGTCAAGACTTTCGAAAATATATACAAAAACAATAAAGTAGTCGCAAGATTAGCAGAAGGAATGACAGAACCAATCAACTATGACTCTGGAATCAGTCAGGGAGACTCTTTAAGTCCTATTCTATTTAATATTGTCATGGATGAAGAATGTCAAAAGAAAGAAGAGATATAGAATGAATAACAAAGAACTTAAAATTATATGTTATGCAGATGACTTGATAATAATAGCTGAGACCGGGAACGATGTGCAAAGGCTGCTATACGAATTCTGCATAGCAGCAAAACAATATAATATGTCAGTCTCAACTGAAAAAACCAAGACGATAGTAATAGCAAAAGAGCCGTTCAGGTGTAAGCTGGTGGTGGAAGATAAGCCAGTAGAACAGGTAATGGAGGCCGATTACCTGGGCATTAAGGTATTTAGTATCGGGAAAAATCGAAAAAGAAGTAAAACATCAAGTCAACAAGGCTAATAGGATAGCAGGAGGCTTCAATGATATCATATTTAGAAATAAATTCCTCTCCGTTGAGACCAAAACAAGAATATACAAAAGCGTAATAGGACCAGTAATAATTTACACATCTGAAACAAGACCCGATACAAGTATAACACAGAGGAAGCTGGAATCAACTGACAGGAGAATACTTAAGGGATGTACAAACAAGACACTGAGGAATAGAGAAAGGAGTGGAGACAGAAGACGTACATGTAAAATATCAATCAGTGGATAAGAGGAAAAAAAAGTGGAATGGGATCAACACATAGGAAAAATGAAAAACAACAGGATAGTACGGATAACAAGAAACAAGTCACCGAATAAAAGAAGATCAATGGGACCTCCAAGAAAGAGATGGAGTGATGATATATAGAGCAGGGAACAAAGAAAACAGACAATAGTGCCTAATTATAAGTCGGAAGAAGAAGAAGATGAAGCTGGTCTCTGAACAGTAACAGCTAAATCGACAGATGCGTTAATAAGAATAGTAAAGCATATATTGCAACCTAATTTAAACAGTAAAAATTTATTCAAAACACCTAAGATATACGCATTATACTTCTCACTAAAACTCAGAAACATCACCCTTAGAGAGCCACTGAAAAAGCAATGCTACTTCAATATGTAGGCTACATATTTCATAAGGAGAGTCCTTGGTACAACACAACACTTTTACAGTCAAAGAAGCATAAAATATACTGTTATCACCAAATAGTCCAAGAGGAATTACAAATTCGATTAGCACAGTGCCTTCACGAGATCCACAAAAATAAAAAAATAAAATAGACTATATTCATGCGGGAAAAGTTCTAACTTGTTGGAACATTTAAAGGGTGAATATATTAACAAATTAGAAAAAATATCCTTCAGCACTCATGTCTATACACCTGTCTAACGTTACACATACATATTCAAAAAAAAGAACTGATTTCAACCCTCTTTCATCGTCCTACAGGTAAAAATACTCATAAAAAACTTTTCCCTTTGAACATCTGACGACATCTATGCTACTTCATTCGAAACTAGTAAACCTTTCACAAACATTATTAACCCTTTTTCTTTACAGAAATTATTAAACGGGGATGGGTTAGCAAAGAATCAAACCTTTAAAGCAATTTCAATCAAAAGTAGAGTGAACTATTGGAAAAGTTATTTAGCTAGTTTGATATAGGTGGTGCTAAAAAAATGTAAAAACATGAGAAAGGTTTAACCGCTATTATAAGAGAAAGAGAAATTTGAGTCTAGACTTCATGTAACATAAAACTCAAAGAAATGTAAATAAACTTCCATCAAACGAAATTCTTAACACAACTTTAATTTGAAAAAAGTACCTCACACAAAAGAACTAATTATTTCTATAAAAGTTTTCAAGTTCTCCATTATTTTAATTTAGTCGAATGAAAATTATACTTTAAAATTACTTTTTAAGAATTACGAATGCCAAATTTAAGTTATGAATTCAAGTTGATTAATGAATTTAGTTTAAAAGGGGTATTTTTTAACTTTTTATTAAAAGGGTAGAGTAAAATGAACAATGCCGTTTTTCTTTTCTTGATGCGGAGTAAAAATCAAAACCTGCTTTATAAAAACAAAGACGTATAGAACTTATATACAGGAGAGTCACCAAAACGTTTCAATTTTTGACTCATACATTGCTACGTTTGTTACAACTTAGGTTTAAGAATATTAATCAATATTTTGAGAGTACCTCGAACGTACACTCCACAACAACTGTTAATTCTTTACAAAGCTCAAATTCGACCAACTATGGACTACTGCTCCCATGTTTGGGGCTCCGCTCCCAAGCATACACTTCATTTGTTCGATTCTATTCAGAGAAGAGCTGTTCGTCTGATTGGAGACCCGGAACTGACAGGTGGTCTTGATTCGCTGTAACATCGAAGAACGGTTGGCGACTTGAGTCTGTTCTACAAGTATTTTCATGGAAAGTGTTCGAAGGATGTAGCCCGCTTAATTCGTCCCAAAGCGGTGCATGTTAGAAATACACGTCGCGCTGGAGCTTCACATCCGTATGAGGTTCAGCTTGTTACTCCGCATACAACGCTTTTCAAGCAGTCTTTTATATGGAGAACATCATCCCTTTGGAATAATTTGCCCAGCGCTGTGTTTCCCACAGAGTACAATTTATAGCGATTCAAGAACAACTTGAATCGCTTTTTCCGCACGCGTGCCGCTCTTGAAGTGCTTTAGGGAATTCCCTACAGCACGTGAGCTAGACCCGTAAAAAAAAGAAGGAATTAATATTATGGTATCAGTGAGCGCCAATATGATTTTGTAAGCAAGATCGACAGGAGATCCTGTAATCTTTAAAATAACCCAACTGAATAATTTGGAGCCTCTCGAACGGTTGGGCTCTAAATATCCAAAGCATTATACCTTTTAAAGCATAACGGAGTATGGGTTAAGATTCGTTCTGAAGGATTTGTTTATTGCTCACGAGTTTCCTCATATATTGATGCTGGAGTTGGGCATTTGATGGATTTTTCCGACACTAACTCAAGCGCACATTCAACTCAGGTATATCCCAGAACGTTATATTGTCTACTTGTTTCTCTCTTCCTTACGATGACGTATTGTTGGAAAAAATGTGATGAATGACATTTTTTTTAGTTCAGCCAAAAATTTGGTTTCAAAAGGTGTGAAAAACTAGTTTATTTGTCAAGCTCAATGCGATTAGTTGCAGAAATTAGTTGCAACATTTAAGTAGCTATTAGTTTACCTCAATCTGCTAGAAAACATGAAAAATGGTGCGCTGTCACTTGCAACTTCTCTCTCGCGAGACCCATCTGATGAGTTATTTTCAAGATAAAACATTTTTTTAAGGTCAACCATAAGGTTTAATAAAAATCACATAACATCATTTCCATGGAACTATCACTAATCAAGAACTAGCAATTATACTTATTTAGGTTGTGATGAATGAAAAAACCGTTATCATAAAATATTATATTGTGATTACAAGTGGGTTGAATTTTTTGAGAGACCATAGAGTTGACTAATAGGGGAAGTATCACCAGTGATTGTAGTTGAGTTGTAAAAATTACTGATCTCTAAAATTTCTTTGCTTCCTAATAAATGTGTGGTATTTTTTTTTTTATCTCACCGACACTCTAGGACTTTTACCCTTTTTCGCATTGTATCTCTGATGGGATATATATTGACAGCGATGTCGTAATATCTTACAACGTTGTCCAGGTGTCGAAACCTACATTTGTATTTTATGGTGCCTTTGTATGAGGGTCATTCAATAAGTTAAGGGATAATTGGCTTCATACTTCTATGAATGCAAGTTGACAACCTTGTGTTCTGTCATTAGATTTTTAGTAGCAGAAAGTGTTCAGCCAAGTGAAATACATTCTAGAATGTTATTACAGAATGGACAAAGTTGTATGGATCGTGCGGACATTTACAAGTGGATAAATCAGTTCGACAGGGGCCGAACAAGAGTATGTGACGAGCAGCGAGTGGACCTACAGTCGAAGTTTCCTATCCTTCGTTGGAATTGAGGATTGATGGACTTATTCGTAATAACAGAAGAATTACTGTTAAAATTATAGTTCAGGAGGTTGGGGTAAGCGTTGGAATTGTTCACAATATTATTCAGAACCATTTATAATGCCCGCCCTTACCCAAGAAAAGCTTCAAGAACTGGGTTGGGAGATCTTGCTTCATCTCGCATACAGCCCAGACCTGGCTCCGTGTGATTTTTACCTATTCGGACCTTTCAAACATGCCCTACGTGGAAAGAGGATCACCGACAATCAAGAAGTGAAGGAAAAAGTACAAGAGTGGCTGAAAGAATTCTTTGCCACAGAAAAGGTAATACAAGTGGATTGCGTTGGGAGGAATTATGTCGAAAAGTAGGCCAAATTTCGCAGCAATCCAGTAAACCTGAGCGAGAGGTATTTGTCTCTTTACTTACTGAATAACTCTCGTATTTGATGGTACTTTTAAGACAATGGGGTAGTGCTACTACGGACATTATTGTATTTTTACATTAAGTACTAACTAAAAATACACACACAATACTCAGCTGCTTGCCGAAGTCGGACCAGGGACTATCGGTTTCAACTGCATCATCAATCATCTATAATATATATAAAATGCAACGTCTCTTTATCTGTCTGTCAGTTGCACTTATCACTACAGAACCACTTATCCGATTTACGTGATTTTTTTTTAACGTACATATGTTCTCTAGCCAGGTTATAGGATATATTTTATTACGTTAGGTAACATAAGGAATAAGCAGTGACGGTAATAATTAATCAAGTCGGAACAAAGTTTGCCGCTAGCGCGTGCTCTTGCAATACACTGCCCAAACCATTAAATATTTAACAGTATCATGTAGCAAAGAATATAATATATATAAAATGCAATGTCTCTCTGTCTGTCTATCTATCCGTTAGTGCGCTTATCACTCGAGAACCACTTATTCGATTTACGTGGTTTTTTAATTCATATGTATGTTCTCTGGTCAGGTTATCTATAATCTATCTATAATCTATTTATATATATATATATATATATATATATATATATATATATATATATATATATATGTATATATAAAACGCAACGTCTCTCTGTCTGTCCGTTAGTGCGCTTATCATTCAAGAATCACTTATCCGATTTACGTGCTTTTTTTTTCAAACATACATATGTTCTCTGGCGAGGTTAGATGATATATTTTATTACGTTAGGTAACGTAAGAAATAAGCAGTGACGATAATAGTGAATCAAGCGGAAAAAAGTTTGCCGCCAGCGCGTTCTCTAGCAATACACTGCCCAAACCATTAAATATTTAACTATATCATGTAGGAAAGAATATAATATATATAAAATGCAACGTGTCTCTGTCTGTCCGTCCGTTAGAACCACTTATTCGATTACGTGTTTTTTTTTGTTTTTTTTTAACTCATACGTATGTTCTCTGGTCACGTTATCTATAATCTATAACATATATATATATATATATATATATATATATATATATATATATATATATATATATATATATATATATATATATATATATATATAAAATGCAACGTCTTTCTGTCTGTCTGTCTGCCTATCTGTCTGTCTGTCCGTTAGGGCGCTTGTCACTCGAGAACCACTTATTCAATTTACGTGTTTTTTTTAAACATACATTTGTTCTCTGGCTAGGTTATAGGATATATTTTATTACGTTGGGTAATATAAGGAATATGAATAATGAATCAAGTTGGAAAAAAGTTTCCGCTAGCGCGCTCCCTTGCAATACGCTGCCTAAATCGTTAAATATTGAAAATATCATGTAGCAAGAATTGTGTAGAATAAAAAGATCTAAAAAAAATTTGCGGTAGCATATATCTATCTATAATAGAGAAATACTAATAAACGTTTTTACTATTTAATTTTTCAATAAAATTCAAGCTGTTTTTCCCCATTAACAACTTAATATTTATAAAAAAATCTATAATATATATAAAGCGCAATGTCTCTCTGTCTGTCTGTCTGTCCGTTAGTGCGCTTAGCACTCAAGAGCCACCTATCCGATTTACGTGTTTTCTTTTTAATTTATTCATATATTCTCTGGCCAGGTTATACCGTAGGATATATTTTATTACGTTAGTAACATAAGAAATAAGGAGCGATAATAGTGAATCAAGTACACTCGAGCGAAGCCGCGGCCACTGCTAGTACTGTTATATATTGTGAAGCATGATAATGAACAGCCCGCTATATTCGTTACGAATTTTTAGTATTATGAAAGGTAAAGTTAGTCTTCAGAAACAACGTCTTAAATATATACGATCGTCAGTTGTTTAGCTATTAATTTTCAAGGAGAAAAGTCCGTTAATGCCAGGCAATAAAAAATTGTTCAAGAAAGAGGGGGATTTCAAGAAAATCTTTTAAGAGGGGATAAAAAGATGGAGCGGGGATTAAAAAGAAAGGCGCAGGGGTGGGAAAGCGCCGTCACGAGCAAAAGAAATATAAAAAGGAAAAGAGCGAAGAATAATTTTTGTCTCATTTTTATCTTCGCAAAGCCAGGGAGCATTTTATACAATCGCCCTTGCTACGCTATTAATGCCCCGGCCTGCGTTTTTCCATCTCACTTTACTGCTATCTTCTTTTCTTTTTTAACTTTCTTAGAATTGGAATCGGGAGAATCTTGAATGGAAAAACGGGCAACGCGTGGTTAGCTTGGAAATCTGAAACAACTTATGTCGTATTTAAAAGAATTTTTCCTGTCAGCAAAATTTCAAAAATTTATAAAATAGTTCTTATATTTAACCAAAATTATGGAGAAAAGCGAAGGAGTTATCTTTATTAATGGGTAAAAAAGAATGTTTTAACACTTCATCGACGACTACTACATTTACACTCTGTGTTCAACTGAATTGAGCCCACTTTTAATCCCGAATTACTGTTATTTTTCGAACAATTTTAATAGCTTCTAGATATATGGTTCTTTATAGGAAGATTACTGTAAAGAACTTCAACTCGTGGGCGACTGCATTGTCGACAACGAAGCCGCAGAGGAACAGGAGCCATATATTTTTAAATCTGAAGTCAGGAAGGCTATTCAAAGGTTAAAGAACAGAAAAGCAGCAGGTACTAACGAGATAACTACGGAAATAATAAAGATGATTAGAGAAACCGCCGTGACTATGCAATATCAACTGTGTAATGTGATATGGAAGACTGGAGGATGGCCGAAAGATTGGTGTGAGGTTGCATTTTCTTGCATAAGAAAGAACCCTCTTTGGATTGCAGTAATCAAACTACAAAAAAAAAATGATTTTGTGATGCGGCGCTAAAAAAAAAACTAGTGGGACAAAGTAAAACTCATCACTCGACGCTACCTTATTGAAAACTGATTCTCGAAACGATATGCTTAATGAAGTCCGTCGAATCTGCCTCAGTCAAGTATGGTGAACATTTTAAAATTACTGGACTACATAATTTAAAAACATATTGCGTCGCCAATAAGATCGTCATTTAACATGCATGAATGAGAGAGATAAAAACTTTTCAGTCGATTAGAATTCAGGGTCAGTCACACAGTGACAGCTATGCTATTGTTTTATAAGTTTGAGTCTTCTTTGTCTTAGTGTTACGGGTTATTATCGGGGGAAACCTCTTCTTAATATTTTTCTAGAAATGTTTTTGCTACAGAAATATACAAGTTTAAAATATATATATATATATATATATATATATATATATATATATATATATATATATATATATATACATATATATATATATATATATATATATATATATATATATATATATATATATATATATCTATAATATATATAAAATGCAACGTCTCTCTGTCTGTCTGTCTGTCTGCCTGTCTGTCTGTCTGTCTGTCTGTCTGTCTGTCTGTCCGTTAGTGCGCTTATCACTGGAGAACCACTTATCCGATTTACGTACTTTTTTTTTATAACATACATATGTTCTCTGGCCAGGTTATAGGCTATATTTTATTACGATAGGTAGCATACGGAATGAGCAGTGACGATAATAATGAATGAAGTCGGAAAAAAGTTTGCCGCTAGCGCGTTCCTTTGCAGTACACAGCCTAAACCATTAAATTTGGAACAATATTATGTAACAGAGAATATCTATAATCTATAATCTATAATATGTCTGTCTGTCTGTCCATTAGTGCGTTTATCAAGCGAGAACCACTTATCCGATTTACGTGTCTTTTTTTAAATTCATACATATATTCTTTGGCCAGGTTATATAATAATAATAATACTCTATATCTATAATATATGTAAAATGCAACGTCTCTCTGTCTGTCTGTCTGTCCATTAGAGCGCTTATCCCTCGAGAACCACTTATCCGATTTACGTGATTTTTTTTAAATTCTTAATTTAATATATGTCAAAAAAATCTATAATATATATAAAACGTAACGTCTCTCTGTCTGTCTGTCTATCCATTACTGCGCTTAGCACTCAAGAACCACTTATCCGATTTGCGTGTTTTTTTTTATAAAATACAAAGGGAATAAACAGAGACAAAATGCTAATATGTAGGAAAAAAGATGGAAGTATAGCAGTAAGCTTCGCAGAAAGACTGAATAGATGGGGGGAATACTTTAAAGAAAAACACTAAATGGAGATGAAAATGAGTTGAATGAGAAATAGGAAGCAAAATTAACTGAAGGGCAGGAGGAGACAAATAAACCCTGCAAAAGAAGAAATAAGAGAAATACTCAGAACCGAAAAAAAAATAAGGCTCCGGGTGGAAATTATAGAACTGATAAAAGCTGGAGGAGTAGATCTGGAAAATGAAATGTGCCGGTTGGTGCCAGAAATATGGGAAACAGAAAAGATGCCAGTGAACTGGAGAGAGTCGCTTATTTGTCCAATATACAAAAAAGGAGAAAAAACTATATGCGCTAATTATAGACCAATAGCCTTACTGGATGTCGTGTACAAGATAGTAGTGTTGACTATCAAAAACAGACTAGCAGAGAAAGCTGAGTCTATTCTGGGAGAGTACCAGTGTGGATTCAGGAAAAATAGATCGGTTACAGGCTAGATATTTTCGATTAAGCAAATCCAAGATAATAGCTTAGAACAAAATTTGGTACTACACTTGGTCTTTGTGGATTTCAGAGAAGCGTATGACTTTGTAAATAGAGAAGGACTCTACAAGATAATGGAAGAACTAAAAATTCCAAGTAAATTGATTCTCATGGTGAGAATGACCCTGAATGACACAGAAAATAGAGTGTTGGTTGAGGGCAAAGTATCAGAAAAGTTTAAGGTGAAAAGAGGATTAAGACAGGGGGAACCAGTGTCGACATGTCTATTTAATTTGGTACTATAGAAGATAATCCGGGAGTCCGAAATAACAAATGGAACGATATACCAACAAACCTGCCAATGCTTGGCTTATGCGGATGATCTAGCAGTGATTGCAAGAACAAAAGAGAACCTCAAAGAAGCCATAAGTAGGATAGAAGAAAGGGGAAGGATGAGAGGACTAAAGATAAATGAGGAAAAAACAAAATATATGGAAATTACAAAGAAGAAGGATAATAAAAACAACAAAAGTTTAGATATAATAGACAACTTAGGGAAAAGATATATGTTTGAAAAAGTAGACAAATTTAATTATCTGGGAGTAACAATAACAGAAAGTGGACAAGAAAGGACGGAGATACAAGAAAGAATAGCGAAAGGACAGAGATGTTTGGGGGCAATGAATCCAATATTGAAATCAAAGAATGTATCAAGAAAAGCAAAAGAAAGAATATATACGACAGTTCTCAGACCCACGGTGACATATAGATGCGAAACGTGGAAACTGAATGCAAGAGAAAAGGAGACGTTGGAGGTGTGGGAAAGGAAAACTTTGAGAAGAATCTATGGAGGAAGGAAAGAAGCGGGACTGTCGAGAAGAAGAACAAACTACGAATTAAAATGCCTATATACGAAACCCCTTATAAGCCAAATCATAATAAGCCAGCGATTAGGATGGTTGGGACACGTGGTAAGGATGAAGGAAGAAAGACAGGCAAAGCAAGCCCTAATAAGAGGAGTGGTTGGAAGAAGAGGCAAGGGTAGACCTCGATCTACATGGATTCAGGCAGTAAAGCAAGATCCGGAGTTGATGGGAATCCCGCACTGGGAAAAGCTAACAGGAGACAAAAAGAAGTGGAGACAAGTATGCAACCTAGCCATGGGTCTCTAAGGCCCCTTGAGCTATATAATAACATAAACATAACGAATAAGTAGTGACGATAAAGGTGAATCAAGTCCACGCAAGCGGATATATATATATATATATATATATATATATATATATATATATATATATATATATATATATATACATTCATTCAAATGTTAAATATTGAAAGGTGTACGACAAGGCCGCATACTCTCCCCCATTCTTTTTAATATTCATAGTGAATTTATAAGACACGTATTAGATCGATGGGCAGGAGGAAAGAATATCGGTGGTCTTCAACTTAGTAACCTTCGATATACAGATGATACTCTGTTACTTGCAACAAGTCGAGAAGAGCTTTTGATTTTAATTGAAAGGCTTCGGAGTTGTAGTGTCGGTCTACAAATAAATAATAGCAAGACGAACAATTTGATAGTCAATAGAGAAAACAACAACTTCCCAAATGTACAAGGGATTGATGGATATAAGGTGGTTAGCAGCTTCACATAGTTGGGAGCTTTAATCAATTATACCGGCAATTATGAAGGTAAAATATGTCGAAGAATACAAATGGATTCTACAGCTATTACTCAACTCACAAAGCTTCGGATGTCGAGAGACCTCAGTTGCACCACGAAAATAGAATTGGTAGAAACCCTTCCATTTTCCATATTCAGGAATGCATCTGAAACTTGAATACGAGCCGCTTGTCGACGCCATATAGACTCGTTTGAAATGTGGTGCTGGCGAAGGATGCTGAGGATTCCGTGGTAAGCTTGGCAACAAATGCCTCAGCACTTAATGGGATCAAATAGAAACAGAGACTTTCCATCACAGTCTATCCAAGCATCCTAGTATCCAAGTATTTTGGTCACATTACATGTGCTGATGATACGGAGAAACTTGTGATGCAGGGCAAACCAAAGGAAAGTAGGCGACTCGAAAGATCATCTAGCCGCTGAATGGATACGCTTGTACAATTGAAAAGCTGCTGGATGCCTACATAGAGCAAGCAACAAGGCAAACAGTTAACCGAGAACGTTGGCGTACCACTATCAGAAGTATAGCCAATAGATTGGATAGCCAGGCATAACCACGATATGTCTGATTAGACTAGAGAAGGAGGATATATGTATATATATATATATATATATATATATATATATATATATATATATATATATATATATATATATATATATATATATATATATATATACACACATATATATGCCCGTTTCGCTTTTTCAGATCGGCCAGACTTTTCTTACAAAACGGGAGAGAAAGCTCTTTTTAATTTCACTCGATAGCCAGAGCGAGAAACATTTTATAAATTACAGTTATATCTTCTCCGCAAACAAACTACAATGAATATCTTTTTATTGGGTTTTCTCTTGAAAATAAGCTCGTTTGGACTTTTCCTAATTTATTTTTATGAGCTTGACTTTATTTTGTTGCTTGATGGAGGTTTTCGAAGGCTTCTTTAAATTACAATCTTATTAGAATATGGATGTCATATGCCATAAAACCACAGTAAATAATTTTGAGAAATTTAGATACCAATTGATACCTTTAAACAAGACCAATAAAAATTGCGCCATAGTTTTGGATGATCATGAGGTTATCGCTAAATTAACCTCTTAAATAAAAGAACACCTAAAACCTGTAGCATTAATTTCTTAACATCTTTAGACTTCTATCTTTAGGTTCTGAAATAAAAAAAGTCATAGGGTGCTAATTCAGGATTAGGGAGGTGAGGATATTGTAACTCAATGGATCCACAGCGTCCAGCAATGTCTTGAATTGTGCGAGCCTTGTGAAACCTACAACTGTCGTGCAACAGTAGGTCTACCATAAGATCGTTCTTCCGGAAACCCATCCACTAATTATAGATCCATTTTTCTATATACTCAATAATCAAAATCCCCTCACAGTCACAAAAAACTGCCATCATCATCTTTCTCGTCATCTGTGACTTGGCCACTTTCTCCTCTAATACAGGGAGTTTGGACAACCATCTAGCAAAATCTTTTCTCACCCCTAAATGTCCATGCGCAATCTTAAATACTGTAGTTTTGGATATTCCAGTTTCTATAGCAAACACTGAAATAATTATTCGTTGATTTTACAGCATCAAATCCTCAATAGGCCAGATGATTTCCCTAGTTCGTGTCTTAATCAATTTTCCTAATCTAGCATCGCCCTGAATAGAGACTGAACTCTATTGAAACAGTTTACATCAAAATTTCACTTAAAAATAAGATGAGAGACGTCATTGCTCTAGATCTATGACGATCTTTAATGAATAGCTTTGGGCTATTTCCCTTTTTAGCGAGAAATTTTATCACTGCTTGATATATCAAAAGATATATTGGCAGAAGAAAATTATGCTCATAGGTTGGCTAACCACAATGTGGAGTCTTTAAATGTTTGATGAGTTTTTAAATTTGATGGGCTATGTCTTCAAAATTTTGTCAAGATATAGCCATCTATCATACGAACTACTTCTTTTTATTGCACTCGAGGCTTGTAATTTCTTTGAAAATATTTAATATACTCTTAAAATTAAACAATTCTCCGTTGATTAAGTGATCTTGTATAATAGAAGTGACCACTGACTCAGATTATGTTACATAGGGAGACAAGTCCCAATTTGATCATCAATGGGTATCGATTCATCTGATGCGATTACTAATGAGTTAAATCGTCAGGAGATTGCAAATCTTCTTTATGTGCCATATCTGGTTACCCGTACGTTGGTGATAACTATGAAGAATGCTTCTCTGTCTTCAGCCAGGCTAAAAAGATCTTCAACTGTCTGTATGATTGTCGATTCTCTGATATTTTTCAGCCAGAACATCTGTTTTCTACTAACTCCACGCCAAGGTAAGGAGGCGGGAATGCAACGATATATATATATATATATATATATATATATATATATATATATATATATATATATATATATATATATATCTTTAATATCTAATATAGCTAAAATCATACACTCTCGCTCATACAACTTTAATAAGAAAAACAAATTAATATCAGAACACCAATATGGTTTTGTCAAGGGTAAAGGAACTAAAGATGCTTTAAATTTCTTGAGTAATACAATTTATAATAATTTAGACCTAAATATTCCAATAATTGTAACATTTTTAGACTTAGCTAAAGCTTTTGACACAGTGAACCATGAAATTCTTTTAAAGAAACTATATCATTACGGTATTAGAGCTATGGCTCATGACTGAATTAGAAGTTATTTAAATAATAGGATACAAACTGTCAAAATATCAAGTACTGTCAGTGCCCCTAAACAAATCACATGTGGATTCCCGCAAGGAACAATCCTTGGACCTCTATTATTTATTTTATACATAAATGACATGCCTCAAATTTTGGAAAAGCAGTCTGTGATGTCATATGCGGACGATACAGCCATTATAAGCACTGAAGAAACTTGGGATAAGACCCAAAATAAAATGAATGATCTTCTAAAAACAGTACGCACATGGTTAGCATTAAATCAGTTATCTTTGAATATTTCAAAAATAGTCTTCATGATTTTTGGTGTGTATCGTAACAGCATTCCGGATAATGTAACTATTAATATAAATCACAGTAAAGTAAAAAGGATTGAATTCTGTAAATATTTGGGCATTGTATTTGATTACCCTATGAGATGGGATAAGCATGTTGAGAATGTAGTGAAAAGAACGAAATATCTGCTATTTATATTTGCTAAATTATCAAGAATTATGTCGACGGGGACTCTATTAACGATTTGTTATGCTCTTTTCCATAGCATTTGCTCTTATGGAGTGACTGCGTGGGGTGGAGCATATGATAATGTTGGGATTCGGTTGCAGAATTTGCAAAATAGGATCTTAAGGATAATCTTGAAAAAACAAACTAATTATTCTGTCCCATTAAATACCTCACAGATGTTTACATTGGAGTCATTGTTGCTTTATTATGCAGATATACGAAAGGAACACGCAGAATCTCATAGTAAGACTAGAAACAAAAACCTTTTATTGCCAAAGATAAATAAAAGAATAAAATTTAAGAGCAGTAAGATTACTGCTATGAAGGCGTTTAACAAACTGCCCGGAGAACTGAAAAATTTAGAATTAGGAGGTAAGACTCTGAAAAGAAGTTTAAAGGTTGGATTGGATCATCGAATATAATTAATGGAAAGTACGTTTTTTTTTTTTGTTGTTTTTGTTTTTTGTTTTCTGAGTTTTTCTGTATCTACTGCCACTGCACCAATAAATTTTCATTTTTTATTTTTTTTAAATTTAAGTTTGCGTATTTTAGTATAGTTTAGTATACTTTTGTATAGTTCTTAAGGATTATTTTGTCCACCAGTCCTATTGTACAGATAACTTGTGTTATCTTTATAGGTATTGCATATTTTGTATTGAATTGTAATAAGTCTGATTTAAATAAATAAATAAATAAATAAAATATATATATATATATATATATATATATATATATATATATATATATATATATATATATATATATATATGTATATATATATATATATATATATATATATATATATATGTATATGTTACAATAGAGATTTTCACGGATGGTGGAATGTAATACAATACAATTCCGAGTTTCAATCCGTTTATCTAACAATAAATTTGCACGACGTTTCGCCAAAAAACGCATTTTCAAGTGCTCTTGCTGCTGCTGCTATTCGATACTGTGATCTTGCTGTTGCTGCCGCTGGAAGCTAACTCAGAATTAGCTTAGCGGCAGCAGTAGCAAGATCACAGTATCGAGCAGCAGCAGCAGCAGCAAGATGACAGTATCGATTGAAACCCAGAATTGTAATGAATTATATATATATATATATATATATATATATATATATATATATATATATATATATATATTTATTTATATATGTATAAAAAATACTACACACAAAACTTAAAAATAAAATATGATTAATTTGCTAGAGAACTGTGAAAATAAATGTCCAAACGTAATATGATACAAGATCGATATCAAATAAGATTCTTTCAGCCCTAAAAAACGTCAGGCAATCGACGACCCTTCTAAAGAGCCTAATTTTTAACCCTCGCCGCCACCCCACCTAAATAAGTTTTTCGTCCCCTCCACCTCGGACTTTTTCTTATAATAGGGACTGTCAGAATCAGCTCGGTGAAAAATGAAGGAAATTAAACTGTGATTTTTCAGGAGTTTTCCCTTGAGAGAAGGAAAAGAGACTGAGCAATTTTCTTAATTTCGGACGCCCTTTTTCTTTGTTTTATAAAATGAGACGTTTAAAATATTTAGGTTTTAGAAGAGAAAGGAGATGAATACTTCTTTTTTTTTGGTAATCATAAATCAAAAATAAAAGTCTAATTTGAAAATATTTAAAATTAAAACCAATTAATTAACGAAAAATAAAGATTTTTGTATCTAATACGCTAAATACTACTTTAATGGTCCATACTGAAACCGTTTTTGAATTTATTCACAAATAATTTTGATCGTGAAATAACGAAAATTGTTTAGAGTGACTATAAGGTTAGCCGTACATAACTAAATATGGTCCATTCTGTAAATTTTGTCATTTAAAATTTTATATCTGATAAATCCTATTAGCAGTAAGAAAATACATATCAGAAATTCAGAGAATGGTGTGATATAAATAAAGCATGGAATGCGTCTGACAATTTTGTATTAGCATATTTTGCGGAAAAGTTCAGGAATATTAAAATTTCTAATTTGTGGGAAATATATGAGCTACGTAGAAAGAGAAGTAAATCTCAAAAACAAACACTGAGTTTTGGAATAAAAAATAATTATCGATTTTTTTACTTTATTTAAAAAAAAAAGCAATATCCATAATCGATGCGAAAAACTTTTTAAGAAATTTTTACAATTGATTATAAATAAATTAAAATTTATAAAATTTTTTAAAAAGTCACATGACTATGAAAGCGCCATGACTGGGTGCCATGCTTGTGACATCATTATGTTAAAGTATCTTCACGTAAATGGTGGACTGTTGGCTAACGCTCTACGCTCTTATGGTATCTCTGAAAAGTTCTGTTTGTGGCTCTCATGTTTCCTCAGAGAGTGTTCTTTACGAGTGGCAGTCGACAGATTTTTTTCTAACACCTTCACTATCAACGCCGGTGTGTCCCAAGGTTCCATACTATCTCCTACTTTCTTTCTTCTGATTTACATTAACGATCTGCTGGAAAAGACCGGAAACCCAATCTACAGCTTTGCAGATGACAGTGCACTTATCTCATCATTCACTGTGAACGCTCGGACATCGGCTACTCAGACGAATATCCGCAGACAACTGGAACTCGTTCAATTTAACAAAGACCTGGAAGAAATTCTATCTTGGGGTGATAGTAACCGAGTGGAATTTAACGCTACAAAACCCAGGTTGAGTTTTTTCTAAAAAAGTTAACGTTGCTGAACCCGACATAGTTATGGCGGGGCACTCCATTCCTCTAACATCGTCACTCAATTTTGTGGGCATTAATTTGGAAGCAAATATGTCCTGGCATGAACATGTCGCAGGCATAGCAAGGAGAGCTTCTCAAAAGTTGGGAATATTATTTCGAACTAGAAAGCTTTACACTCCACAACAATTGTTAATTCTTTACAAAGCTCAAATTCGACCAACTATGGAATACTGCTCCCATGTTTGGGGCTCCGCTCCCAAACATACATTATATTTGTTGGATTCTATTCAGAGAAGAGCTGTTCGTCTGATTGGAGACCCGGAACTGACTGGTGGCCTTGATTCGCTGGAACATCGAAGAACGGTTGGCGACTTGAGCCTATTCTATAAGTATTTTCATGGAAAGTGTTCGAAGGATGTAGCCCATTTAATTCCTTCCAGAGCGGTGCATGTTAGAAATACACGTCCGTATGAGGTTCAGCTTGTTACTCCTCGTACAACGCCTTTCAAGCAGCCTTTTATATGGAGAACATCATCCCTTTGGAATAATTTGCCCAGGACTGTGTTTCTCACCTAGTACAATTTACAGCGATTCAAGAACAACGTGAATCGCTTTTTCCGCACACGTGCCGCACCTCTAGCGCTTTAGAGACTTCCCCACAGCACGTGTGCTAGACCCATAAAAAAAAACTGTCAACAGATTCTACCTGTATATGTACTGTCAAAATTATTGAAGTTTAGTGCTAAAAAATATTGTTAGTTACTAATTTAATTCTACTTAATTTAATCTAATTTAATTCAGTAATGTGTGACAATTTACGCTATCTATATGGTCCAGTGTATAACCCAGCAAGACATTATTCTGATATGAATGATTATTAAATACATTATTAGTTTAAAATACTTACATGGAAATGATATTTATAAAAGAAGAAATTTGATGTTGTTTTAGGATTAATACGTCGTGCTGCTTGGAATTATTGATATCGACGTTTAACATCATGTGGCACATTTTAAAATATTTTTTCGGTAATTGTTTTTATAGTATTCGTACAAAATGATACAAAATTGGCTCCATAATTTGTTTTTTTTTTTTTTTTTTTTTTTTTTTTTTTTTTTTTTTATTGGTCTAGCACACGTGCTGCAGGGAAGTCCCTAAAACGCTCCAGGAGCGGCACGAGTGCGGAAAAAGCGATTCACGTTGTTCTTGAATCGCTGTAAATTGTACTCGGTGGAAAACACAGCGCTGGGCAAATTATTCCAAAGGGATGACGTTCTCCATATAAAAGATTGCTTGAAAAGCGTCGTACGCGGAGTAACAAGCTGAACCTCATACGGATGCGAAGCACCAGCGCGACGTGTATTTCTAACATGCACCGCTTTGGGAGGAATTAAGCGGGCTACATCCTTCGAACACTTTTCATGAAAATACTTGTAGAACAGACTCAAGTCGCCAACCGTTCTTCGATGTTCCAGCGAATCAAGGCCGCCGGTCAATTCCGGGTCCCCAATCAGACGGACCGCTCTTCTCTGAACAGAATCCAACAAATGCAGTGTATGCTTGGGAGCGGAGCCCCAAACGTGGGAGCAGTATTCCATAGTTGGTCGAATTTGGGCTTTGTAAAGAATTAACAGTTGCTGTGGGGTGTAAAGCTTTCTGGTTCTAAATAATATTCCCAATTTTTGAGAAGCTCTCCTTGCTATGCCTGCAACATGTTCATGCCAAGACATATTTGCTCCCAAACTAACGCCCAACAAATTGAGCGACGATGCTAGGGGAATGGAGTGCCCCAACATAACTATGTCGGGTTCAGCAACGTTAACTTTTTTAGAAAAAACTGCCGCTTGGGTTTTTGTAGCGTTAAATTCCACTTGGTTACTGTCACCCCAAGATAGAATTTCTTCCAGGTCTTTGTTAAGTTGAACGACCTCCTGCTGTCTGCGGATATTCGCCTGAGCAGCCGATGTCCGAGCGTTCAAGGCGAATGAAGAGACAAGCGTACTGTCATCTGCAAAGCTATAGATTGGATTCCCGGTCTTTTCCAGCAGATCGTTAATGTAAATGAGAAAGAGAGTAGGAGACAGTATGGAGCCCTGGGGCACACCGGCGTTGATAGTGCGGGTGTTAGAAAGAAATCCGTCGACCGCCACTTGTAAAGAACGCTCTCTGAGGAAACATGAGAGCCACAAACAGAACCTTTCAGACATACCATAAGAGCGCAACTTAGCCAACAGTCCATCGTGCCAAACACGGTCGAATGCCTTGGATATGTCAAGAGCAACCGCTCGAGATTCTCCAAAGTGTTCAATTGCGTTGTTCCAAACATGTGTTACATAAGTCAGAAGATCTCCTGTTGATCTATGTTTACGAAAACCATATTGGTGATCGCTAATAATATTGAATCGTTCAAGATATTTTAGAAGATGCTCATTGATAACCTTTTCCATGACTTTCGATATTATTGAAAGCAGTGCAACTGGTCGGTAGTTATTTGGCAAGGTCTTCTTACCTTTTTTAGGTATCGGCTGAACCGTGGCACATTTCCAGCAGGACGGAAATATTCCCTTTCTATAGGATAGGTTAAAAAGTCTACAGAAAACTGGTGTTAGTTCCCTTGCACAGTTTTTGAGAACTATGGCAGGTATTCCGTCAGCGCCAGAAGCCTTCTTGGTGTCTAGCTTCATTAAAATACGCTTTATGATGCGCTGTCTGAAGACAACATCGGGCATCCTTGACTGCAATATGGGAATAGTAGGTGGTGTTTTTCCTTGGAAATCGACAGTAGAATGTGAAGCAAAGAGTTCAGCCAATAAGTTCGCTCTCTCAACAGGTGTGGTTGCAATGGAATTATCTGGCCGTGTGAGTGGTGGTATCGTGGATTTGGTAAAGTTTTGACTAACTGCCTTAGCGACTGCCCAAAAGGACCTGGAATTGTTGGGACAAGCGAGAAGTTTGTTTCTAATTCGTTGATTGTGTGCCTCCTTGGTTTCGTCGATAATTCCCTTGCATCTGTTCCGGGCATGAACAAAGATGTTTCGATTTAAGGTGTTAGGATTTTCACGCCATTGTCGGTAGGCAATATGTTTAGAAGCAACAGCTTCTTTGCATTTTCGGTCGAACCAAGGCTTGCCGTTGGAGGAGCATTTCTTCGAAAAAGGGATGTAAGCTTCCATACCAGCCAAAATAACATCGGATACCTCCCTGGCGCAGTCAGATGGGTTATCGGATCGAAAACAAACGTCCATCCAAGGGAAAGTTCGAAAGTATTCCATGAGATCTTCCCATTTAGCAGATAGATTAGACATTTTCAATAAATTTATCAATACACTGTTGATAATAATAAGAATAAATTGTATGAAAATTAACACGCTCGTATCAGCTGTCTATCATGTTGAGGAAAAATAAACATTGACGTCACACGCGCTCGGGTTTTTGTCGGTGCGTCATCGGTAATAAATTTAAAAATTTATTTTCAATTTGATATAAGTTTTTAATTATAACGAAAAAAATAAAAATAGTTTTATTATAAAACTTATATATGATCTGTCCATTTATGACAAAGTTTTTTTTTCAAAATCCGAATCTTTTTTTTGATACACTTGATAAAACAATTAAAAAGAAACTATAGACCTTTCAAAAAAAATTCTTTGTCTTGGTTTGCAAACCAATCTTCGACAATATTTATATATTATTTCATTTTAATGAAATTTGTGTCCTTTCAAATGTTTTTTTAATTCGGTAATGGAAGAACAATCCGAAGGAGCTAGGTTAGGGGAATATAGAGGATAATCAATTAGTTCAAAGCGTTAATTCGTTTATTTTTCTAATTACAGCGTTCTGATAGCAGTCGCACTGTTTTGCAAAGACAGCATCTCTTTAGATATTTTTCTTCGGCGTGTTCAACAATTTTTTGGTTAAATTTGGTTAATAATGTAGAATAATATTTTCCGCTTACTGTTTTGCCGCGTTCCAAGTAATTTGTAAGATGAATCTTATCCTTGTTCTCGAAAAGGAAAGTATTAACTTCTCCTGCCGATTTCTGTAAACGAAACTTCTTGTAGCGAGGTAAGCCAGCATGTTTCCAGTTCTTCAACTATTCTTTTATATGAATGCAAAGCATGATTTTCTCTCCAAAATGTTTTCTATGCCATCCTTTAATTGAAAAGAGTTCTTTATACATATGCTTTACCGAATATTTACTATGTATGAGCATATCCCCATATTGCCCAAAGTACTATACTCTGGGAAAAGCGGACTGAAGCGTCTAGGATTTTTATATTTCAAAACAAAATCTTATAGCTGATTTTTAATCTGTGTGCCTGTAAGTCATGTAAAAGTGTTTTGGTTAATTTTTAAATTTTAACTATACCATCTTTTTATATTTTTTAATACTTATAGGTATCAAAAAGAGCGGGCCAATTTAAAACTAAAATAAAATAGTTTTGCTAGGAAATGAGTTTATTAAATAACTGAAAATACTGACATAGGCTATAAGGCATAAATCTGAAGTAAATGTGATTGACCCTTAATCTTAACTTTGTCCTGTGCAGTTTTTAAGTTTGTCTTTTCTGTTTTTTTTTTTATGGGTCTAGCACACGTGCTGCAGGGAAGTCCCTAAAGCGCTACAGGAGCGACACGTGTGCGGAGAAAGCGATTCACGTTGTTCTTGAATCGCTGTAAATTGTACTCGGTGGGAAACACAGTCCTGGGTAAATTAATCCAAAGGGATGATGTTCTCCATATAAAAGACTGCTTGAAAAGCGTTGTACGAGGAGTAACAAGCTGAACCTCAAACGAATGTGAAGTATTAGCGCGACGTATATTTCTAACATGCACCGCTCTGGAAGGAATTAAGTGGGCTACGTCCTTCAAACACTTACCATGAAAATACTTATAGAATAGGCTCAAGTCGCCAACCGTTCTTCGATGTTCCAGCGAATCAAGGTCGCCGGTCAGTTCCGGGTGTCCAATCAGACGAACAGCTCTTCTCTGAACAGAATCCACCAAATGCAGTGTGTCTTTGGGAGCGGAGCCCAAACATAGGAGCAGTACTCCATAGTTGGTCGAATTTGAGCTTTGTAAAGAATTAACAGTTGTTGTGGAGTGTAAAGCTTTCTGGTTCGAATTAATATTCCTAACTTCTGAGAAGCTCTTCTTGCTATGCCTGCAACATGTTCATGCCAGGACATATTTGCTCCCAAATTAATGCCCAAAAAATTGAGTGACGATGTTAGAGGAATGGAGTGCCCCGCCATAACTATTTCGGGTTCAGCAACGTTAACTTTTTAGGAAAAACGGCCGCCTAGGTTTATGTAGGGTTAAATTCCACTTGGTTACTGTCACCTCAAGATAGAATTTCTTCCAGGTCGTTGTTAAGGTGAACGACTTTCCGTTATCTGCGGATATTCGTCTGAGTAGCCGATGTCGGAGCATTCAAAATGAATGAAGAGATAAGCGTACTGTCGTCTGCAAAGCTGTAGGTTGGGTTTCCGGTCTTTTCCAGCAGATCATTAATCTAAATAAGAAAGAGAGTAGAAGATACTATGGAACCTTGTGAAGGTGTGAAAGAAATCCGTCGACTGCCACTCGTAAAGAATGCTCTCTGAGGAAACACACAACAGAACTTTTCAGACATACCATAAGAGCGTAGCTTAGCCAACAGTCCATCGTTTACGTGAAAATACTTTAATGCAATGATGTCACAACCATGACAGCCAATCGTGGCGTTTTCGTAGTCACGTGATTTTTTAAAAAATTTTATAAATTTTAATTTATTTATAATTAATTGTAAAAATTTCTTAAAAAGTTTTTCGCATCGATTATGGATATTACCTTTTTTTTTTAAAGAAAGTACAAAGTAGCTTTACGGCCGGAAAATCATGTATAGACCACATATACACTATAAAACAAACAATGGAAAAAAAACTGGCAAAGAATAGAGAAGTTCATCTAGCCTTCATAGATATAAGAAAGGCCTATGACTCAGTACCAAGACAAAGATTATGGAACGCAATGAAAGAAATAGGCATTGACAAAGAACTAATATACCCAGTAAAACCTCTCTACGAAAACAACACAGTGAACAAATATACCTCGAACAAACATTAAAAAAATGGAAGCAAAAATGTAGTGGAATGGGAGCAGTATTCCATAGTTAGTCGAATTTGAGCTTTGTAAAGAATTAACAGTTGTTGTGGAGTGTAAAGCTTTCTGGTTCGAAATGCTTATTTACAATTCTATGTTTTTGTTTGTTCTTTTGTACTACTCTTGTTTTGTTATATTTATTTTTAATTATAAGCTTAAGGTATAAAGAACTGTGCGTGTAACTCGTTTTTATTTTTATTGTATTTTATGTATTTAGTTATTATTTACTTTTATTTATTTTTTAAAATTTTACTTAAATATTATTTTTTATTGTTACATTTTATTTAACCATTTTTAGTATTACATTGGACGTGCCAGTTGCATAATTTTATGTAAATTGTACACAACAAGTTGCAAAATAAAAAGTTTGAACTTTTAAAGTTTGCATATATATTTACTTTAAAGCAAAATTCATTAAAAAATCGATTTTTTATTTTTTACTTGAAATTCCTTATCTTAACGACACTTTACAAACAAAAAACAAAAACAAAAGAAAGACCTTATTCAAGAGGAAAAGCAATTTTGAAAAACGAGCCATTTTGTTTAGTAGCTGTTTTGTAGCCATTACTGGCTAATTGCAGCCATTTTAAAATGCGACGCCTTCTAGATAACTTTTGACAATGTCGTGAATACCATAATTTATTATACTTTTTATCTCGGAGATATTGCTTGCCTGGCCGGGAAATCTTTTCACAAAATTTATTCCTTAGAAGCTGGTGTAAAGTAAAGAAAACCATGAAAAATTGCTGTCTTTGGGAATTTTTATTAATAATAGTGGGAAGTTTCTGAAATGCTGTAGATAGATGGAGGTGGAAATCATTCGGATAATTATATAAACTTTAATTTTATATTGATGTATCTACCAAATATAAAATTTTGTCATTATCTCGATACCTAATCTAATGAAACACGAATCCAGGATCATAAATAACACAGGTCAACAAATTTATTTATGAAAAAAATGATATCAAATAAATTCAGATACGAGTATTTCTGTTCTAACACAATATTTTTATTCTTGAAAAAAAAATTTGTGTCCCTCATCTTCTGAGGACGTTGGCGAACATATTTGCCTATCTGATAGTTCAGTAATGTCATATTTGTCTACTGCCATAAGTTTTTTAACAGAAGTTGCGGCGCCTACCTGGTCCTCTTTTACCAATTGTTTTTCCTTTAGGTATGAGTTGTAGGAGTTCATATTTTTAGTTGCTATACTATTAAGTAAAACTTTTTATTCTGTAACTGAATTTGAAAGTTATCTGCTGGGCGGAGTGTGAATGTTATTCTTTATGACATCCTTACTTAATTAAAGCATCTTCAGTATGTATTTTGGTTGTTATAAATTTGTTTGTTATAAATATGTATGTTATGTTTTTTGTTATATCTTGTATTTACTGTGTATTAATGTGTTTAATAGTAAAATTTCTTATTTTATTTATTATTTTTGATATTACCTAAGACGGGATCATACATCCCTTTGATGACATGTCTTATCTACAACTTTTGTAGCTGAAAAGATGAATAAATTGTCTATTGTCTATGGCCAAAGTATGTGCTTTTTCTCTCTTTAACATCTCTAATTATTTCTTTTTCTTTTCTCATTCCCACCACATCTCGAATGACTCTATTCTCTGTTGTGTTGTTTCTGTAATTCTTGCTTCTTCTATACCATATAACATGACCGAGAATACGTAGCATCGTAGCAATTTTGTTCTTGTTAGTGTTCCGTACGGAACACTTATAATATCTCTTCGGTGTCTGTCTGTCTGTCTGCCTGTCCGTCTGCCTGTCTGTCTGTCATACCCGATTTTCTCCGAAACTATTTGTCATAGAAAGTTGAAATTTGGTAATAATATAGGAATTGATGGCCTCATCAAAGCCGTGTAGTTTTGAAAGTCAAATTTTGTCTTAAGGGGTTAGTTTTGGGGGGTGAAATCGGAAGCGAAAAAAAATTTTTTTAGTAGGTCATCGAGTGTGGTGTCAAATGAAAGCTTATGAAAACACAAGTAATATATATACATATATATATATATATATATATATATATATATATATATATATATATATATATATATATATATATATATATATATATAATGTAATACTTGCGCACACTTTTCTTTGTATTATTTTTAAAAAATCGCTGTCCCTTGTCTCGAAAAGTACTAATCAAAAAATTTTGAAAAAAGTCAGGAATATTCTCCAGGGGGTGTAGATTGAACGAAAATTATCACGAGTGCATTACCTTTAATAATTTATCTGGTATATTAAAAAAACAAAAATTTCAAGGTCATCAATTTTCAGTAAAGATTGGAAACAAACTTTGTTGAAAACTCATTTGGGGGTGTGTTTTGTGAAGTCACTGATCATTTGATCCCACCGTAACAACATTTTTTATTTTAAAAGCAATCAACGTACGGAACACTAATTGTGTAAGTTCAACTTACACTGACCGGTTGTTTTTAAGTGTAGTTTGCAGTTACAGAGTATGCTGCGCATTTCGTTAAAGGAGCTTCTTTCCAATTCTTGAGCATATTTTAATAAAGTGGTCCCAATCTTCACTAATTATGCTGACTAAGTAAGTTGTTTTTGTTACTCTTTGGAGTATTTGTTTGTGTATTTTAATGTTTATGTTTGTATTTGGATTTTTACTGACCACCATTGTTTTTGTTTTGCTCGTATTCAGTTTCATGCCACATTCCTCACATATATTAACAATTTCGTCCCGTCTTTAGAGGCCCTCTTCACTGACCGTCAGAATGATGGTATCATCAGCGTAACGGAGGTTATTTATACACACACCATTTATTGTCCTATCTATTTTATCAGAAAGTGCTTTATTGAAGATTTTCTCCGAATAGACATTGAATAACAGGGGAGACAAGAAACATCTCTGGCGTACGCCAATCTGTATTTTTATTTCTTTTGACATGTGATTATCAACTTTTATTTTGGCAGTCTAGTTCCAGTATAAACATGATATTATTTATAGATCTTTGCCAACAATGTTACAAGCTTGTAGTACTTCCATCATGTTTTCATGATTTACCATATCAAATGCTTTTTGGAAATATATGAAGCATAGATAAACATCAGAGTTAACATCCCTACATCTTTCAATCAGAACGTGGATAGAGAATAACGTGTCCCTTGTTCCGAGTCTATTCCTAAAGCCAAACTGCGTTTTTCTAGTACATTTATCTAGTTTTTTTGTATATTCTTTGTGGATTATTTTAAGGAAGGGTTTCAAAATGTGGTTCATTTTTAGAATTGGTATGAAAATTGATGTTAGCTAATCATGAGGTATATTATCTGTATTGTATAGGTTGTTGAAAAGGTCCTGTATAATGCCTATATGTTCTCCAAGAAATATTCTTGTGATTTCACCTACTGCTTTTTTTGTTGTTTTGCTGCCGTTAGTATTTCGTCCTTAGTGATGGGAGGGCCCATTGCATTAAGTTCGTTTATATATTGTTCTCTAATCACATCATCATACATTTCGCCTATATATTCTTCCCAACTATCTATTCTTTCTTGCATATTCAACAATAGTTTACTTTCTCTGTCTTCTATTACTTATGGATGTCTTTGTATCCTTAGTCTGGCAGCTTCTTTAATTTTCTTATTTGTTTTTTATAGGTCAAGCACAGGTGCTGCAGGCACGTTCCTAAAGCGCTGCAGGAGCGGCACGTGTGCGGAAAAAGCGATTCACGCTGCTCTTGAATCGCTGTAAATTGTACTCGGTGGGAAATACAGTCCTGGGCAAATTATTCCAAAGGGATGATGTTCTCCATATAAAAGATAACATGCACCGCTCTGGGAGGTATTAAGCGGGCCACATCCTTCGAACACTTTCCATGAAAATACTTGTAGAATAGGCTCAAGTCACCAACTGTTCTTCGATGTTCCAGCGAATCAAGGCCGCCGGTCAGTTCCGGGTCCAGCTTTTCTCTGAATAGAATGCAACAAATGCAATGTATGTTTTCGAGCGGAACCCCAAACATGGGAGCAGTATTCCATAGTTGGTCGAATTTCAGCTTTGTAAAGAATTAACAGTTGTTATGAAGTGTAAAGCTTTCTGGTTCGAAATAATATTCCCAACTTTTGAGAAGCTCTCCTTGCTATGCCTGCAACATTTTCATGCCGGGACATATTTGCTTCCAAATTAACGCCCAACAAATTGAGCCGCCGGTCAGTTCCGGGTCTCCAATCAGACGAACAGTTCTTCTCTGAATAGAATCCAATAAATGCAGTGTATGTTTGGGAGCGGAGCGGAGTAAATTAAAAATGTCATATTTTTCTTTTAGTGTTGCTATTTCTGTGCATTGTTCATTTAACAATGTATCTTTAGCCTCCTTTATTTCTCTTTAGATTAGGTTGTGCGTTTTTTTTGTATTTTATGTCTTCTTACCTCCTTCATATCCAATATTTCTTCCTTCATCCATGGTTGTTTCTTTTTGGTTGTTTCTTGTTTTAGATACTTTTTTTTCAATTGCTAAAATGTTCATGTGGAACCTTTCTCCATGCTCGTCGCTAACGGCTCCCAAATTTACAGAAAAAAACTCCTAGTGAGAACGTAAAGAATATATACCTATTAAGGCTATATTACTTCCCAAAGCCTTATAAACAGTTAAGAGCTTTTCGTCTAAGCTTTTGCAATTTTCTGATCGGTGATTTCCCAAAAAACTTGAGGTCATATTTTTGTTTGTTGTCCAAGCAGACTGTTCCAAACAGTTTAGTCTTTCATTAAATATTTTGTCTGTCATTAATTCCCTTATTTGAGGAGCTACACATATGCCCTTTTTGATCTTTTCGTCATTGATTTTCGGAAATTTTTCTTTTAAATATAAAAATCGAGCATCATCCCAATCCATTGTGTTCACAAAATTTTTCATAAGTCCAAGTTTGATGTGTAAAAGTGGTACGAGTACATCGTTAGGTTTCACTCAGGAGTATTTTTGACATTCCTCTGCGCTGCAAGCAGGGAATCTCTCACGCCAGGCAAACTTGGGTTATGGAGATCCGGCAACAACTTTAAATAACTGGCCAAGTGCAAGTCGGACTTGCGCAATTAATGTTCCGTACGTTGATTGCCTTTAAAATGAATATTTTTGTTACGGAGTTACAAAATTATCAGTGATTTCACAAAACAAGCGCTAAATGAGTTTTCGACAAAGTTTGTTTCCGATTTTTGTTGAAAACTGATTACCTTGAAATTTCTGTTTTTTTTTCTTTGTATACCAAAAAAATTATTAAAGGTAATGCACTCGTGATAATTTTAGTTCAATTTGCACCCTGTGGGGATTATTACAAAAGCAGTACTTTTTGAGATAAGGGAGGAGGACAGCGATGTTTGTCAATTTTTTAAAAATAATAGAAAGAAAAGTATACGCGAGTATTACATTATATTGTAACATTCATTTTTTCCTAGATTTTAAGACCATATAATGTTACTGATTTTTCTCTTAATAATGTACTTCTTTTCATTTTTGTATCGAGCGGTATATTAATCAGAAATTCCTAGCCGCTCGTTATATAGTGTGCTGTGCGGGTTTGCGACCGAATCTATCGATACGCCGGGATTGGTCAAATGTTTGTATCCGGAGTTTTGGTTCCGGCGTCGCCATATTACAGACAGAGTGCCCACGGCTTATTTAAGGGTCCGGAGGACGCGAATCTTGGCTTAGAACACCGAGCCGCCGCCAGGCTTAGTACCATCAAGCCGCCGAGAGGCTTAGTACCATCAAGCCGCAGCCAGGCTAATTTCCACCGAGCCGCAGTAGAGGCTTACGACAATATCTACGAGAGCCAAGTTAAGCACGAGTTTTTTTTATCATAAAGCCGTAGTGGGCGTTGTGTGTTTTCTAAATGGAGTAGCTAAAGTAGGCTCTTCTCAAAAGTGTGAAATCGGTTTTGTGTTGCATTGAGGGCCTAGAAGCCCATTGGAAGACCGTAAGTTACCAGAACATACATCAATAAATATATTCCCCGCAAATAAGTGTATTAACAGCAATTTGAACTGAAAAATCGCGAAGTGAAAATCACGACTCTTCGATTTCGGGTGTAGTCAAGATTTATAAGTAAAATCTCTGATTTAGGGACTCTAATTTATAAAAACTACTTTTAGGCTAGAATTTTTTTTTGTATTCCTTAAAACTGCAAAGGTTGGAACTTTTATTTTAAATCATGAATAAATTTTCTTTTTTTGTTGATTAAAGCTAGTGTCTCACTGAATACCTATTTTTCTTTTCAGGATAAGAAAAGTTGTACTAGAATAATTCTTTTTAGTAATAACCGTAAAACACTTCAGTATTTTTTCATTTTTTTAACTGAAGTTAGATCCTTTCTATTTTAAAATGAATGGTGCCCAAAAATTTGTACAACTGAAGCTTTTTAAAAATAGAAAATAATTCCAAAAAGACGTATAACAATTATCTCTTACCCATATTTCTCTACCAAGGAAAACTGAGCTAGTGTTTGTTTAATTTCTTTAGTTCTTTTAAAATCATTATTCACTCAATTCATTCTCAGAAATTAAAAAGAGGTTGCAAGAAAATTGCGCCCAAGCGTGGGAAAAACAATTTTCACAGGGTACAAAATGACGCCTCAAAAAACCGGGCGAGTGAAAAGGTTACAATATATATTTTTAAACTAAGGTTTTCACAAACTTTTATTTGACACCCCACTCGATGACCTGATAAACTTGTTTTTTTCACTTCCGATTTCACCCCCAAAACTAACCCTTTAAGTCAAAATTTGACTTTCAAAACTACACAGCACTGTGTCATCAATTCCTGTATTAGTGCCAAATTTCAACTATTTATGTGAAATAGTTTCGGAGAAAATCGGGTGAGACAGACAAACAGACCAGCGGACGGACAGACACTGAAGTGATCTTATAAGTGTTCCGTATCGAACACTAAAAATCAGATGGTTTCAGTTGAAGTTGTCAAATTTTCTAAAAATTACGCAGAAGCATAAATTCTGAAGTTTGACACATCAAGGTAGACCAAACCGTTAAAGAAACTAATTTGAACCAAAATTTTCCTCTGATGATGAGTTGAAAACCACCAAAGCGTCGTTTTTTGAGGCGCAAACAAAAGATTTTTCTCTTGGATGGAATAAAGCAACTTGAGAAGCGCCGAACTAAATATACTAAGGTAGTGGCAGTTATATAAAACAATATTTTTAAAGCTTTACAAGTTCTTCTTCAAAACTAGATAGATCATAGAAACATTTCCGTAGGATTGAACTAGACGTTAAATTTATTATGATCTAGGTGCCCTAAAACATAACGGAATGCAAAAATCTTACAGAATAATTTTTCATGAATACAATACCGCCTTCCTCACCCAGGAAAGTAATTACTTTTTCACTTAAAATTTCTTTCGTAATTATTCAAAAACGAGAAAACGACTAAAACGAGCCAAAAAAAATTGAATTGTCGATAGTCCACTTTTCGCAATTAAAGTTTTAATGAGGCTGCCTTGTACTTTTCTTAAAGGCGAAAATTCTCTTAAAACTTTTTAATAGAAACTTCGTTTCGCGCGCTTTTTCAATGAGATGAATTTTAATTTTGTATTTAATTCGTTGTGCTTATTTTCCCTCCGGGAAAAATGAACGATAATACAGGGCTTAAATAAATGAGCATTTTAAATAACAAAAAATTGGATATTTTAATTAGCTAGTACTTTCGACTCAAATACACGCTATAACTGACTTAACTCATCCCTTCCCCTTATATCCATTGAATGCCGGTAAGTGCTTCTTTTTGACTTACTCGAATAAATTTAGCACAATTGACTTCCAGTATAAATTAGATAATGAAGATATTACACGTTGTAACACCTTCAAGGACCTTGGAATTATTTTTGATCCTAAACTTTCAATTGCCCATCATATTAATTGGATCTGCACTACTGCGATGGGGACGTTGGGATTCATAATACGTAATTCGAGTGGTTTTCATAATAGTAAAACATTAAAAACTTTATATTCCAGCTATGTGCTTTCATGGCTTGAATATGGTGCAATTGTTTGGAATCCAATACACGCTAAATATATTAAATAGGTAGAGAATGTTCAAAGAAAGTTTGCCAAATTTCTTATATTAAAATATGATGGCGTGTACCCTGTTAGGGGTGTCGATGAGGTCATTATAACTGAACGTTTTCAGCTACCTTTATTGACGAATCGAACAAATTACCATCTGGTCTGTTTTCTTATAAAATTATGTAAATCTCTTATTGACTCTCCTGACTTACTATTTCAAGTATACTTTCACGTTCCCAATAGATTGGTCAGAACCTCTCCTGTTTTCTATTTACGTACTGAATCAACTAATTTTTCTCATCAAAACACCATTGTTTCAAGCTATGAGCGTTTTCAACAGTACTTTTCACGACATTGACATGAACAACCTCTCATTTGTGCAATTTGCCAAATGCTTAAAAAATAAATTGTTGCATGTATAGGTATTTATTCCAAGCGTATCATTTTAATTTTAATTTTCCAGTTTTATTTAATTTCTATGTGATTTTTATGTTATCTGTCTCTTTTGTTCTATACTAATACTTTACTTTTCTTTTTTATCTCTATCTCCTTTATAATATGTTATTTATGCTAAATTGTCTTGTAAATGGTATTTATGTTAGACAATAAAGATTATTATTATTATTATTATATATTTGATTCTAAAAAATACACCTAAAATAAAGTCTCAATCTCAGTCAAAATACTTTCCTAAGCAAAGCATAAAAATACATTTTGTGTCACTGTGGTTATGGCTGTCGTATGTCCTTATGGCTCCCGTGTTTCCTCAGAGAGCGCTCTTTACGAGTGGCAGTCGACGGATTTCTGTCTAATGCCTTCAGTGCCAACACGGGTGTGCTCTAAGGTTCCATATTACTCTTTCTCATTTCTGTTACTGATCTGCTAGAAAGGACCGGGAATTAAATCCGCAGCTTTGCAGATGACAGTATGTTTATTTCTTCATTCACTTTGAACGTTCGAACATCGGCTATTCATGCAAATACCCGTAGACAGTAAAAAGTCATTCAACTTAAAAAAGACCTGGAAGAAGTTCTATTTTAGTGTGACGGTAACCAAGTAGCATTTAACGCTACAAAAACCCAGGCGGCAGTTTTTCTTAAAAAGTTAACGTTGCTGAACCCGACATAGTTATATCGGGGTACTCTATTTCTCTAGCATGGTCATTCAATTTGTTGGGCGTTAATTTGTGTGCTAATATGTCTTGGTATGAACATATTGTAAGCATAGCAAAGAGAGCTTCTCAAAAGCAGGGAATATTATTTCGAATTAGAAAGCTTCAATCTCCACAACAACTGCTTATTCTGTACAAATCTTAAATTCGACCAACGATGGAATGCTGCTTGCATATTTAGGGCTCTGCTGTATTTAAAAGAGAGCTGTTCGTCTGATTGGAGATCCAGAACAACATTGATTCCTTGGAACGTCGACGAACAGTTGACGACTTGAGTCTGTTTCATAAGTATTTTCATGTAAAGGGTTCGATGGATGTATCCCGCTTAATTCGTACCAAAGCGGTGCATGCCAGGAATACACTTCGCGCGAGGGGCATATAAAATAATATGTTTGAAGCTACCCCAACTAATTGATCCCCATACTGCTTGCACCACTTGTATGTTTGGCCGTAAATAATTACTCTGTAAATTTGTTCATTATCTTAATGAAAAACTAGCTCTCACCCATTTTCTTCAAGGCGATATTGCTTAAAATCCGTAGGTACTGTCTAACTCTAAGCTTCATGAAAATACGTCATGATACTATTATTTTTTTAAAAATTGAACAACTAATGAATTTTCACAATGTTTTACAAACCTTAAGCCGGACAACTCGAAAATCTCCAGCTTTTCCAGCTCTTCTAGACATTCATAAGATCACAATAGATTCACCAACATCCAAAATAGTCAGACGTCCTTCAAAGTGCTTAAACCCTTTACGGGAAGCACAGATTCGTTTATAAACACCCTTAATATTTTATTTATCCTAGCTTGGAAGAGTTCCCCTCAAGTTGGTGCTCAGTAGAAAAAGACGCGTCGTGATCTCTCTTGTGGGCATTGTCACAGCATTGTAGATTAAGAAGGCATCTTCGATTGCTGGAGGTGGAAGCCCGACATGTTTGAGTTGCCTGAAGAACGAGCAGGTGACGCTTCACTTTTTTCGCGCATGCAAGGCACTGGGAAGAATTAAAAATAAAATCTTCGGAGTGATAGTGCTCCGAAGGGAGGACTTCGGTACCCTAGCATAGGTTTTATAGTTAGGTCCGGGAGGTTTCGTGGCGATCGTAATGATTAGATTTTCTTGAGGGAAGATTTTTCGTGTTTCGCAGAAATGATCCTTCTGATCTGTTAGCTAGGCGTTGAGCCTCCCCACAACAACTACGACTGCTATTACGAAAACGCTACTTACCTCTATAACACGTAGGCTGAAAAGTTTTTGGTCTGACACATAGATGTCGCCTTTTTCAAAAAATCCATATAATTTTTAGAAAGTACCAACCTTTAAACGATACGTGTCAAAATTTCATGACATTTCAACGATTATTTTATAAGTTACAGTGGTTTTAGTGGCGCTACTTTTGATATTTTCAAAACAATGGAAAAAATCAAATTTTTTTGATGGGAAAAAATAACGTTCAAGCAAAGCAATGGCTTGATAAGGGTACTCTGCCCCTGGAAAATTACTCATCGTTTACTGGTATACTGAATTTAAGCGCGGTCGTACAGACACAAATGATGCTGAACGCTCTGGACGCCCAAATGGGGTGGTTACACCGGAAATTGCGTGAGATAGCTGACATCCTAAAGATATCAAAAGAACTTGTTGGTCATATTTTGCATGAACATTAGGGCATGAGAAAGCTCTGTTCGAAATGGGTATCGCATTTGCTCACAGTGGACCAAAAACAACAACGTGTTGATGATTCTGAGCGCTGTTTGGACCTGTTTAAGAGCAATAAGAAGAATTTTTCCATGCGATATGTGCCAATGGATGAAACATGGATCCACCACTACATACCGAAATCAAATCGGGTAAACACCATCAATAGCGAATATTATATAAAGTCATTGCTGCGTCTGAAGGCAGAAATCGCAAAGAAACGGCCCCAAATGAACAAGAAAAAAGTGCTCTTTCATCAAGACAATGAATCGTGCCACAAATCGATGGTTACGACGGCAAAATTGCATGAATTGTAGTTCGAATTGCTTCCTCATTCACCGTGTTCTCCAGATTTAGCATCCAGCGACTATTATCTATTCGCAGACCCCAAAAAAATGCTCGCGGGAAAGAGATTTGGCTCCAGTGAAGAAGTTATCGCCGAAACTGAGGCCTATTTTGAAGGCAAAGACAAATCCTTCTACAAGAAAGGTATAGAAATATTAGAAAAGCGTTGAGCTAATTGTATCGCTCTTGAAGAAGACTATGTTGATGAATAAAGTCGAATTTTGCAAAAAAAAAATGTTTTAAGTAATTAGACCAAAAACTTTTCAGCCTACATGTTAGTAGAAATTCGGATTATGGTGTGCATTAGAAGTGAAAAATGATTGATGCACTGTTTGAAGCTCATTCTATCAATAGTTTTCACTCCAATTAATACACGAATCAATGTTCACTCCCAGGAAATTGATGCCCTGTTGTGAATCGATAACACTTCAAAATAAAATCGAAACAGGTAGTTCTCTTGTTTAAATCTCTAAGTATATTGTTTTTAAATAGTTAATCGTAAGTTTGTTGGCCTTTCGCCAGGCAGACAGCATAATGAATGGAATCCCAGATATTTTTTATCACATAGGTAGCTTACAACTGTCATATGTCATTCGTCGGTTTTCTAGAACACTTTCCATTAAGAGATGTGACCAGAAAGTTCATTAACACAGAGGAGAAAAATAAAAGGCTCTAAAGAAAGTGGATTCCCTAAATTTAGATGAGGATCTTCGGCAAACAATTTGTTCATAATAACACAAACTTTTGGATCAGATAAAAGTGATTTTATACTAATATTCAAGTTCCCTGTTGGATGTAAAACCATAGCTTTCTTGGCGACAAAATCTTCATCAACCACAAGAGATGCACAAGGAAGATTAAGACAAAAAAACACAACTTTTTCTTATTTTTGACCTTGGAGGCTACATACGGCACCATGCTTGTACACAGTGAATCAACGATAGAGTAAAGTTCATTATCTCATTTGTTTCGGGAATGACAAAAAATGTTAAATACACTAGATTCAGGGAATGTTAAGGTGCACGGTTTAAAATTATTTTTGAGTATACAGGGTACTTCAAAAAAGTGTGGCCGATATAACATATGTTTTTTTTCTAATTTATTTTTAAATTCTGCTTAAAATTTTATAACTTTTTTAGTAATAATGTTATATACCTAAACCTAGTACTTTTTTCTAATATTTCAATTTTTTTAAAAAAAATACTAGTTTTCAGTTTTATAAAAAAATTGCCAGTAGCGTCATTGTTTTTGAAGGTGGAATACTCATAATTGGTACGAGCGTTCTATAGAGATGAAAAAAAATGTGTATGTAAAGAATTTTGATTTTTGATTTGATTTGATTTTTGATTTGAGGGCGCGTCAACTACAGGGTTATTTGGCGCCCATGAAGGTATGATGGAGGAAAGGATTAGATTATTGAAATGTTAATATTTATTATTTTATGTTTATATAGTTATGTTTAGTTCCTTTAAAAAATTGGTAATGTTGATATAGTTTACTTTGAATGATTTTAGAGTTAATTTGAGAGAATTAGGGAGGTTATATTTTGTTCTGATGGGAAGGAAGTGTGGAGATTCAAATAGGTGTTTAACGGAGAGAGGGTTATTGCAATTGGGACAGGTGGGAGCTCTTTCGCTTTTCAACAGGGGAGAATGTGTATGAAACAAGTGGCCTATGGCAAGTCTTCTTAGAGTGACATTAGCTTTTCTGTTCATATTTGCGAGATGAAGAGGGGGGTGGGTATATGGCTTTATATTCCATAATTTGTTGTTAGAGTCCTCAAGGTCCCATTGGAGTTGAAATAGATTTTGGAATAATGTGTTTAAGAATCTTTTGTAATCCTGTTGGTGGTTTTCGCCAGCGGAGAGGCAACCCGTTAGAGCCGCTTGTTTAGCTATTTTGTCAGCTAAGTCATTCCCTGTAATTCCTTTGTGACTAGGAAGCCACATAAGCGAGGAGGACTTCTTTCTGAGGTGGGCGATATAGGATAAGTCCAGGATTTGGCGGATAAACGCGAATTTTAAATTTCTGGACTCTATGGATTGAAGGGCACTGAGCGAATCCGATACTATAAGAAAGTGATGTGAAGATGGTATGGTCAAGATGTATCTAAAAGCTTCCTTTATGGCGAGAAGTTCAGCTGTAAAGATTGTGGAATGGTTTGGGAGTTTAAAAGATTTAGAAACTTGGGTTTTAGAGTCATAGAAGGCAGCTCCCACACCATTTGCGTTTTTGGAGCCATCAGTGTAGGTGATCCAGCAGTTTTGGTGTTTATTCTGAAGAAGATGGTTGAAGCTTTTGTTGAATAATATGGATGAAGAGGAAGATTTATTGTATGCTTAAAGGGATAGGTCAATTTGAGGGGGGGGTGGGAGAGCACCACGGTGGGAATTGATTAAAAAGTGGATATGCTAGTTTAGGAATTGTGAGGTTATGAAGCAAAATGAGTTTGTTAATATTGTGAGGGATTGAGTTGGGAATAAGATGCGATGTTTGATGATGTACGAAAAGATAGGTTTAGGGAGCCTTTCGTATGCGGGCGGAATAGAGAGGATGCGTAGAAGTTTAGTAACGATTTTTGTATGTTATAGCGTAAAATGTATTAAAAACATGTTAAAAACCAGGGTAAAAATTGAAAAATTCCAAATAAATCGACAACTATTAGAAATAGGTATTTGACAAGCTTAATAAAAGTTGGAGGGTTTTGTAAAATCTATTAGAAAAAATAATAATATACAGAGTGTGTCATGTAAAAAAATTTAGATTTTTCAATTTAAAATAGTCAAAATGTATAAATTTATTTTGAACACCCTGTAGCATCTAACTCAAATTTCTTTACATGTATCTTTTTTTCATCTCTATAAAACGCTCGTACCAATAAGTATTCTACCTTCAGAAACAATGGCGCTACTGTCAATTTTGCAAAACTGATAACGAAATATTAGAAAAACTACTAGGTTTAGATTTTAGGTTTATTAATAAAAAAGTTTACGCAAAATTTAAAAATAAATTAGAAAATAGGATGTTCCATTTAACAAAAACAATGTTATATCGGCCACACTTTTTTGGAGTACCCTGTATACTCAAAAATAATTTTAAATTGTGCACCTTAACATTCCCTAAAACTATTGTATTTAACATTTTTTCGTCATTCCCGAAACAAATAAGATAATGAACTTTACTCTATCGTTGACTCACCCTGTACAAATCGGTTACTCCATAATTCGAAAATATTCATTATTTCTCGAAAAGACTGTCATAATGTTAGTTTACGTTAGTCTGATAGTTTGCGTCTCTTGATTTAATTTCCAGATTTATTAGAAATTAGAAAATGTATACTATTTTTGAACGAGCTAAAATATCGAAACAAGAACTGCAAAAATTCTCCAAGAAAAGAAAGAGATGTAAATTATCCACCCACATTTATACTACTCCCTGTTCGCTCTAAGAATTATTATTTTTATCTCTTTCTTATTCCGAAAGACTAATGGCCATTCATTTACTATTATAATGTAGGCCTAATAGCGCGCAAGAGAGGACTTTAAATAGGGGAGATTGGGGGAGAGAGTACAAATAACAGCTAATAACCCCGTTGTCGATAGAATGCTGTATCATTTTGCCATTTAAGTGTTTTCATTAAAAGTTTAGAATAACATCTTTAATCAGTGTACCGAGTGTTCTTCTCGGTATGTAGTCAGAAAGTTCGGATTTTTACTGAGAAAATGAAACGCAGGCAAATTGTATTTATTCAAATCATTTATTTAAATTCATATACTATTTCTCAGCCTCAATAGAGCATTTGGTCAATTAATTCGCTGAACGAACGGTTAGTATCAGTTTTTTAGGATACTGTTGATGGTCGTGTTGACTGATGATATAATCTCAATGCTCTCAAATTATCATGCACGAGTCTACGTTAAATAACACCTTTAATTCATAGTTGGCACCTGCCAAATGATTTCCACTATCTTCTACTTCTTCAGAACTCTCATCTTCATCTTAAAGTTTTAAGAAATAACGTTGCCTCCTAAAGTGGTTTGTGATGATCGACTCTATTGTTGTTACTATCACCTATTCTGCTTTAGAACCAATCGGCAGCAGTTCTGTAAATAAAATTGACACAAATTAAAAGTAAAAATAAAATCAGGGAAATGAGAAATAAAGAAAAACTTCACTAACTGATCAAAGTAGAAAACATAGGTATTTAATAAAAAATACGGGAGTAGGTCGATCAATAAAACAACCTGCGCCTGTATAATGTTACCAAAATCTCTATATCTGCTTATTACGGAGGATCCTCTTCATATATGTAGTGATGCTGGTCATAGTATTTTCTTCTAATTCGTTAACCATTATGAGGAACTTCATCCACTTCACCACGTCTTTCACCTGATAGATTGACATCTGGCATTCTTCAGTTAGTTATAGTCTACAACAATAATTGAGGTGACAAAATATATAATCATATACACTTAAAATTTCGTCTTTTATATAAGAATAAGTAGTTTGTTGTTAGTGTTAGTTTAAAATTAATAATAACAATTGGTATAAGATGAAACTAACTTATTATTCGTATCTCGAAAATAAGGGAACCAAACCAATACATTTCGACCTACGGCCAACGGTGAGACTGGTAAAAATACATGTGTATGTTGCGGAATGAAACTATTTTTTGCATGATTTTTTTGTTGGTTTTGATGCTAATTCATTTTTGAAAATATGTTTTGATTGTTTTTATTAATTTTTCTTTTTCTTATAATTACTGGTTTTCAGTAGTTGATAACTAATTAGGTAGTATATAGAAATTAAACTTAGGTCTTTAATATCTTTTCTGTCGTTCGCTGCGTTTTTCCCTTTTCTTATTTTTATCATTTCCTTAATTACCAATTTATGGTAGTTGTGGTCTTTTTTAAGATTCTAGTTTCTTTGTAATTAAATGTGTGATTTGTTTATTAACTGTAGTTCTGGCATTTTTTTGTGTATTTGTGGCCGTTCAATCTACTTCTTAGTAGTTGGCTAGTCATACTTATGTATACTTCTCAGTATATATCACCACTACACCAAACACTTTATTTTTGCACTCGACGCGCGTTTCGCTAACCATGTTAGCTTCATCAGGAGCGATGATTGACTAAAGCTAAACTACCAAATCTACTCTATTTATACTTAGCCTAACCCTTGAATTACTCAAGCGGAACTAATGACATAGGCAAGGCTATCAGTTCCGGTCAAGTAACCAGTAGAGGGGACTATAAGGAATAGGCCCTCTGTCTTTGTTTAAACTACTTTTACATCTTATGATTTCCATACTTTCGTATGCGTTCAACAATCTCCTATCAGATACATTTTTTATTAATCTTAGATTATCTAATGTTACAGTATGATCAGCTTCAAGAGCATGTTCGGCAATGCTAGACTTTTCTGTTCTGTTGTATTTTAAGTGTGCTAAATGTTCTTTAAATCGTGTTTTAATTGACCTTTTAGTTTGCCCAACATACTTTTTGTCACAATCATTACAACTAATTTCATAAATTCCACTTTTCTCACAATTAGGAATCTTATCTTTGGGATTTCCTAAGATATTCCTCAGATTGTCTGATGACTTATAGACTAAGGTGAGGCCTACCTTATTAAATACCTTATTGAGTCCCTTGCTATATTTCGGATTATATGGTATGGAGACATACTTGGTGTTATTTTCTTCGCGTGTAAAAAAGGTGGAATTCTGAATATTAAACCTAAACTTATGCCTATTTATTAGCTTATTTACTAAGTCATCGTCATAACCATTAACTCTAGTTATATTTCTAATACGATTCCTTTCTTTATAAAAGTTTACTCTATTCAGAGGGAAAGTGACCAAACGATGAACTAAAAAATGTAATGAGGCTAATTTATGTTGTTTGCAATGAAATGAATCATTAGGAATATATCTATCTGTTACTGTGTCCTTCCTATAGATATCAAATTCTAATCTATTATTATTTTTAATAATTAAAATATCTTACGAAGTTGAGAACAAAGGACAATTGCCTTTTCTAGATGCTAACATGGTTAGCGAAACGCGCGTCGAGTGCAAAAATAAAGTGTTTGGTGTAGTGGTGATATATACTGAGAAGTATCATTGTGCCAAAGATTCCACATTCCCAACTTAATACTTATGTATGTTATGTCATATTTGTTTAGGGTGTATGAGATGTTTGCCATAAATTTTGTAACAAGTTGAATTCCCTGTTCACGAAACTGAGAAGTAAAACTCTTATAACAAAAAACTCTAACGTAATATACTTTATCCCTGAAATATAGTGAAAATAGTTCAAAAAAAATACATAGGTATGAATAGCCAACTACTAAAAAAATAGATTGAACAGCCATACATAAAAAAAAATGCCACAAATGCAAAATAAACTAGCATAAAAACCAAACAAAAAAAAAAACCATACAAAAAAGAGTTTTGTTTCGCAACCTACACATGTATTTTCACCAGTCTCACCGTTAACTTCAGACCGAAATGGTCTGGTTGGTTTATTTTCGAAATACGAAAAATATATTTTAATTAGTGAGATTGATTTTAGACCAGTTGTTAATTTAAAACTAATTTTTTCTTATATACGAGTAAAAGATAAAATTCAAAGTGTATATGTCTATATATTTTGTGACCTAAATTATTGTTGTAGCTGTAAAGTTAAAATGTGATTGAATTTCTTAATTTTATTTCCATAAATGAAAACTACACCAAAGAAAATTTTTGAAAATGCCTTAAACTAAAGGCGAAACGTCAAATAAAAAAACTTTTATAAAAAATTCAAATGTGTTATTAAACGAAGTTATACCCAAGACTAAAACAAAAGATTTATGTATACAAGGTTCTATATATATATATATATATATATATATATATATATATATATATATATATATATATACATATATATATATATATATATATATATATATATATATATATATATATATATATATATATGTATATATATATATATATATATATATATATATATATATATATACATATATATATATATATATATATATATATATATGTATATATATATATATATATATATATATATATATACGAGGCTGGTTTGAAAAGTCCGTGCAAAGTCCGAGAGATGGCACCACCGGCGCGTATCGAGATCATGTTTAGTTAGTAGCATCTCTTGAATGAACGCACACCAAGTTTCAGCCATATTGGTCTATTTCTTGGTGTTTGGCATTCGTGTGAATCAAGGAAGTCGAGTGATTTTCAAGAAATGGACGAAAAAGAATTTCGTGTGGTGATTAAACATTACTTTATGAAAGACAAAACGCCTCAGGAGACTAAAGAGAAGCTTGATAAACATTATGGTGACTCTGCACCTTCGATTAGAATAGTTTATAAGTGGTTTCAAAATTTTCGAACTGGCCATATGGGCACAAGTGACGCTGAACGTTCTGGACGGCCTGTGGAGGTTACGACTCCAGAAATCATTGATCAAATCCATGATATGGTGATGGATGACAGAAGAGTTAAGGTCCGTGTGATTGCTAGTGCTGTGGGCATCTCGACTGAACGGGTACATAATATTTTGCATAAACATTTGGACATGAGAAAGCTATCCGCAAGATGGGTGCCGCGATTGCTCACGCTTAACCAAAAACGGAATCGTGTGAAGTGTTGCAAGGATGGTTTGCAGCTGTTCCAGAAGAATCCGGAGGACTTTAAGCGTCGTTTCGTTACTGTGGATGAAACATGGATACATTACTATACTCCTGAGACCAAACAACAATCTAAACAATGGGTTACCAAGGGGGAATCTGCACCAAAAAAGGCGAAGACCGTTCCTTCGGCCGGAAAGGTTATGGCGACTGTCTTTTGGGATTCGCAAGGGATAATCCTCATCGACTATCTGGAAAAGGGTACAACTATTACAGGTGAATATTATTCATCGTTATTGGACCGTTTGAAAACCGAGCCGCAAGAAAAACGCCCGCGATTGACCCACAAGAAAGTCCTTTTCCATCACGACAACGCACCAGCACACACCTCAGCAATTGTGGTCGCAAAATTAATGGAAATAGGATTCCAACTCGTTTCACATCCCCCCTATTCTCCACACTTGGCTCCCTCGGACTACTATTTGTTCCCCAATTTGAAGAAATGGCTGGGGGGACAAAGATTTTATTCAAACGAGGAGGTGATTGCAGACACTAATGGATATTTTGCAAACTTGGACAAATCCTATTATTCGGAAGGGATCAACAAACTAGAACATCGTTAGACGAAGTGTATAAGCCTAAAAGGAGACTATGTCGAAAAATAAAAAAGGTTTACCCCAAACACATAAGTAGTTTTTATTTTTGCACGGACTTTTCAAACCAGCCTCGTATATATATATATATATATATATATATATATATATATATATATATATATATATATATATATATACATATATATATATACATATATATATATATATATATATATATATATATATATATATATATATATATATATATATAATATTCTTTGCTACATGATATTGTTCCATATTTAATAGTTTAGGCAGTGTATTGCAAGAGAACGAGCGTGCGGCAAACTTTTTTTTCCGACTTGATTCACTATTATCGTCACTGCTTATTCCTTATGTTACCTAACGTAATAAAATATATCCCATAACCTGGCCAGGGAACCTATCTATGTTTAAAGAAAAAACACGTAAATCGGATAAGTGGTTCTCGAGTGATAAGCGCACTCACGGACAAACAGACAGACAGACAGAGAGACGTTGCATTTTATACATGTTATAGAAGATTTTAGATAACCTGGCCAGAACATAAATGTATGATTTAAAAAAAAAACATGAAAATCGGATAAGTGGTTCTCAAGTCATAAGCGCACTAAAGGACAGACAGACAAACAGAGACATTGCATTTTATATATATTATATTCTTTGCTACATGGTATTGTTCCATATTTAATGGTTTAGGCAGTGTATTGCAAGAGAATGCGCTAGCGACAAACTTTTTCCCGACTTGATTCACTACTATCGTCACTGCTTATTTCTTATATTACCTAACGTAATAAAATGTATCCTATAACCTGGTCAAAGAACACTCGATTGATAAGCGCACTAACGGACAGACAGATAGATAGGCAGAGAGACGTTGCATTTTATATATACTATAGGTGACGCGCCGAAAAAAAAAAACCCGAGTGCATGTGACGTCACAATGTTTATTTTCTCCAACATCACACACAGCTGATACGAGTATTTTAGTTTTCAATCAATTTATTCTTGTTATTATCATCAGTGTAGTGATAAATTTATTGAAAATGTCTAATCTAAAAAGTTATCGTGTCTGTTTCGTATCATTTTGTACGAATTCTACAAAAACCACTCCCAAAAAAATGTTTTTAAATGTGCGACAAGATGATAAACGTTTCAAGCAGCACGACGTATTAATCCTAAAACAACATCAAATTGTTTCTGTTGTGAAGGTCACTTCAATGTAAGTATTTTAATATAATGACACCCTACAACTAATTTCTTATTTACATTTTTAACAAATATAACAAAATATAGCATACTTCAATAATTTTGACAATAAATACAGAGGCTGTTGACAGTACCTACGTGAAAACACTTTAACATAATGATGTCACAAATATGGTAGCCAATCGTGGCGTTTTCGTAGTCACGTAGTTATTTTTTTTTTTAATTTTTTAAATTTTAATTTATTTATAATTAATTGTAAAAAAATTTTTAGCATCGATTACACAGGCCAATAAAAAAATATTTGTAAAAACTTTTTAAACCAATACATCTAAGTGTTATGCATTTTTGGATGCTAAAACCGCATCTGGTATCAGTTTTTTTTGTATCACCCACAGTTCTCTCACAGTAAGACATCTCAAAATAGAGAAAAAAAAAATAAAAACTTAAACCGTACTTTTATTTGATTACGCTACAATTTTGACCTCTATAACGGTAAATAGATGTTTCAGATTCCAATAAATGTTTTTCTTTCAGCCTAGAACCAAGCAATTCTACTTTTTCCTTAGTCAAACCCAAATCTCTCACTAAATCATTTAACTCAGCTTGTGTAAACAACTGCGGTTTTAAATTTCATCATCATCCTGTCGAGTTTCATTAAATTCGGGATTGGACTGTAAAACGTCATCAATAGACTGAGGTGGCTCAAGGACAGGAAGTCCCGGTCCATGTCCTACCGGACGATTAGCTGAAATAAAGTTAGGATAGACAATTACTTTCTTATTTTTGGAGTTATATCCAGAAACATCAACGCTGCAAAAATAACAATCATTTGAATGATTTTCTTGCTCTCTCCATACCATGGACACTGCAAATCTAAACGCTTTCTTTTCTTTCTTATACCATTTCCTAAGATCCTCGACCCAAACATAACATACTTTGTGACGAGCCCACCATTTTTCTTGATTACCGATTTCTGTACCAAAATATCCAAAGTATACTTTTTTTTACAAAGTCAGTAATGTTTCTTTGATGTTTTTAGTGTTCCGTACGGAACACTTATAAGATCACTTCGGTGTCTGTCCGTCTGTCTGTCCGTCTGTCCGTCTGTCCGTCTGTCACACCCGATTTTCTCCGAAACTATTTGTCCTAGAAAGTTGAAATTTGGTAGTAATATAGGAATTGATGGCCTCATCAGAGCCGTGTAGTTTTGAAAGTTAAATTTTGACTTAAGGGGTTAGTTTTGGGGGGTGAAATCGGAAGTGAAAAAAAAAAAATTTTACTAGGTAATCGAGTGTGGTGTCAAATGAAAGCTTGTGAAAACACGAGTAAAATATATATATATAATGTAATACTTGCGCATACTTTTCTTCGTATTACTTTTAAAAAATCGTGAAAAATCGCTGTCCCCTACCTTATCTCGAAAAGTACTGATCAAAAAATTTTGAAAAAATCCTGGAATATTCTCCACGGCGTATAGATTGAACGAAAATTATCATTACCTTTAATAATTTATCTGGTATAGAAAAAAAACAAAATTTCAAGGTCACAAGTTTTCAGTAAAGATTGGAAATAAACTTTGTTGAAAACTTATTTGGGGTGTGTTTTGTGAAATCACTGATCATTTTATATCACCGTAACATTTATTTTGACTTAAGGAATTCGTTTTGAGGGGTGAAATCGGAAGTGAAAAAAACATTTTTTTACTAGATGATCAAGTATGGTGTCAAATGAAAGCTTGTGAAAACACGAGTAAAAATATATATATATATATATATATATATATATATATATATATATATATATATATATATATATAATGTAATACTTGCGCACACTTTTCTTCGTATTACATTTAAAAAATCTTGAAAAATCGCTGTCCCCTACCTTATCTCGAAAAGTACTGATCAAAAAATTTTGAAAAATCCTGGAATATTCTCCACGGGGTATAGATTGAACGAAAATTATCATTACCTTTAATAATTTATCTGGTATAGAAAAGAAACCAAAATTTCAAGGTCACCAGTTTTCAGTAAAGATTGGAAATAAACTTTGTTGAAAACTTATTTGGGGTGTGTTTTGTGAAGTCACTGATCATTTTATATTACCGTAACATAAATTTTGACATAAGGGATTCGTTTTGAGGGGTGAAATCGGAAGTGAAAAAAAAATTTTTTTACTAGGTCATCGAGTGTGGTGTCAAATGAAAGCTTGTGAAAACACTAGTAAAAAAATATATATAATGTAATACTTGCGCGCACTTTTCTGCGTATTACTTTTAAAAAATCGTGAAAAATCGCTGTCCCCTATCTTATCTCGAAAAGTACTGACCAAAAAATTTTGAAAAAATCCTGGAATATTCTCCACGGGGTATAGATTGAACGAAAATTATCATTACCTTTAATAAGTTATCTGGTATAGAAAAAAAAAAACAAAATTTCAAGGTCACCAGTTTTCAGTAAAGATTGGAAACAAACTTTGTTGAAAACTCATTTGGGGTGTGTTTTGTGAAGTCACTGATCATTTTATACCACCCTAACAAAATTTTTTATTTTAAAAACCATCAACGTACGGAACACTAATTGTGCAAGTTCAACTTGCACTTAACCGGTTATTTAACTACAAACTCACCACATATATAATAAAAAATGTTGGGAGAGTTTTACAACCACGATTAGCCATACTTTAAGTGTGAATTAAAACATATGAGTTAAATACTGAAATGCGACATTATATTAACTGGAAGAAAACAAACAGCTGTGACATTTATCGAAACTGCCAACCTAATAACACTTGATTTTACTGCCAACCTTATAAAATTCTGATTTTATTGCCAACCTAATAATATTCCAATGATAAAAAATAAACTTTTCACATTTTGATTTTTAAAATGTGAAAAATTTGTGGGTGATTCGACTTTTTTATTATTATTTTCGAACTCAGCATACCAAAATACATAGGAATCAGGTCAAATTATTAAAAAAGTTTTTTTTATCGTTGGCTTGTGTTATCAATATTATTTATAATAAAATTTTAAAATAAAGTAAAAAAAAAATATATTGTTTATTCAAAAGCCCTATAGCAATACGCGGCAATACATCTTTATATTGAAGCAGTGAACGCATTATGCTAAAATCTATTATTTCTCAAAATTTCAAGCAAAACTACTTTTAACAGTTACTCGTAAGAGATACCTTAACGTAAAATATCGTACAAAAGCCAAAAAATATTAAAAAATTTTATTTTAAAAACGATTAATTTTTAATACTCGTAACTTAACAACTTCAAAATATGGAGTAAAATTCCTTTCTTCACTTTTCGAAGGCTTATCGGTTTTTATCCCAGATTAATTTAAACTCGCAAACTTTTCTTTTAATAGTTTTTCGACGTAGGAACTTTTACGAAACTTTCAGGAAAATTTTATTTCTTTTCCATTTTCCAATTCATAAAACTTTTTAAAAAAAGTAAAACGGTGAAAAAGTAATTTCTTTGAAAATCGTTAACTAGGAGAAATTAAAAATTATTTTCTTTATTACTTTAATTAAAGAATATTAATTAAAAGTTTACAAATTTTAATGGCCAGTCCAGCGACACTTTTCAACAGTGCATGGACTTATAAAATTCTTTAAGATATGGTTCATAGATTTTATTATTGAAACATTATACATAACGGGAATCCTTTTTTTACACGTAAGAGTATGAGGTAAATTTTACTTTTTTTTCAAGCCTGATAACAGTGTTGGATCTCTTCTTCCTCTTATGAGGCGCAAAATATTGTCGTGCAGGGGGCTTTTTGCAAATTAGGGCTTAGAATGAAGCAATTCAAAAAATCAGGTAAATATTTCCATCAATAGGGAATCTAAAAAGGCATTAGGCAAATAGCACCCTGGGCACACGTAAATTAAGCACTTTAAGATACATAATTTTAGTATACAGTTGGTATTAAAATAAAAATAAGAAAAAAAGCACCTTCTGTAAAGAACGCCTAGGTAATTTAGTAAAGTGGCCGTGTAAGTGATGTAGTAAAATTTTGACTAGGGGCCTTTGCGACTAACCAAAAAGACCTGGAATTGTTGGATATAGTCACAACCTTCCAAGTGAATTTCCTAATCTGTAGAACAATTTTCTCCATTTGTACTTATAACGATTTTTGATCGGAAACATTAAAACTAGAACTTAGGCGTAATTTTCATAGCAATTCACCGAAACTCATTTTCCATTTAAAATAAGAGTAATCCTTTTAAGAGTAACATGTTAATGTTTACTATAACTACAACTACATTTGTTTCGTTGTCTAGATAAGACACACTTTTTTTTTTATTTTAATGACATTTATTAGATCTAGAGTTTCCTATTTTCACACTGAGCAGAACTAATAAATAGGTACTTAACAGTGTTTTGAATAGCTGAAGCACTTTCTCACGCTCGCTCTGCCTGACGTAAGAGCAATCCGTTCACAAGGCAACCAAAGAATCCTGTTACTACACAGTATGTAGACGATAATGCATCCTATAAAACTTTGAAGACTTTTCGTACTTGAATTAAATTACTTCTTAAGGTGAAAAAGTCAAATTCAGTGCTAACTGTAGAACTAAGTGCAAAAAAGGAATCTACTGAGTAAGTCCCTTTACTAGTTTGTATACTCAAAAATATATATATATATATATATATATATATATATATATATATATATATATATATATATATACATATATATATGTACATATATACATATACATATATATATATATATATATATATATATATATATATATATATATATATATATATATATATATGTATATGTATATATGTACATATATATATGTATATATATATATATATATATATATATATATATATATATATATATATATATATATATATATACATATATATATATATATATATATATATATATATATATATATATATATATATATATAATATATATATATATATATATATATCACTTACTTAATCCTTATGCCTTTATACCCCTTTTTTAGGAGTGTAAGGCCCGTGAAGTTGAGTTATTCTATATTTGTCTTTTCCATATTTCCTTCTATATCATTCTATCCTGTTTAAATTGCCGATTGCCTCTTTTGCTTCTTATGTATTAGTTTCCTTTGTTTGTGTAAGTTCTGTATCTTGTTCCGGTATTATGTCTCTATGTTGATTTTTGTATGCTATGTCATTTTCATCTGATAGTTCTTTATAGTATTCCCTCCATCTTTCCATAATTTTGTCTTCTTCTTTTATGACGTTTCCTTCTAGTTTTTTGCATCCATTTCCTTTCCTATCTGTGTCAGTGATTCCTACATAGTGCATTTGTTATTCTTCTGTCAATTCATCCTCTTTTCTGTTTAAATCCCTATTATTTCGTGTTTTCAATCTAATAACTCGATAATTATTTGCCATTTCTTTCTTCCTATCTATTTTTTGATCATATTCTTATTTGTATTCCTTTCATTAGTCCTCTCTTCCGTATCCTTTATCTTTGCCAAGGTCGTCGTCAATCTACCTATCTCTCTCCTTTTTCTCAGTTTTTTTTGACTTGATGATCGTAGTGTTCTTTGTTTGTTCTTTCAGTTTTTCTTCTTCAATGTCCCATTTATATTCTCTTCCATCGATTATGATTTTTTGATATCCTATTTTCACCCTTTTTCCGTTCTTTCTCTCGTTCTCTGCTTCAATTTCTTTTGAATTTCCCATTCATCTTTTGTTAAATCGTTGTTTATGTAGACTCTCTCTCTTAAATTTCTCAGTCTGTTTTTATTTTCTTCTTTATCTCCCGTGTTTCCAAGTTCTATCTTGTATATGGTCGCTCCTATTTTTATCACATCTTTAATTTGTACATACTCCTCTCCATAAAATCCATACTTCTCATGTTTCCTCTAATTATCTTATTTTTCTCTTTGACTACTGCGTTCTTCTTCCTTAGTTCCTTCAATTGCTATCTCTTCTGATCTTGTTTTATTTCCTTTATATCTGACATTAGCTCTCTGATCATTTCTATCAAATTGTCTATCTTATCTACTCTTTCGTTTTTCTCTTTCTGTGGTGTCCTTATCAGCTTTTTACTCTTCTTGAATAATCCCATTGGCTCTTCTTTTTCTTCGACTCTTCCTCTTTTCGAGTCTCCTGATGTATAACCATCGCTATCCATTGTTCTTCCTGTTATAAAAACTTTACGTGTGCTTCTCGTATATTCCAATTTCAAACACGGGAGAAAAGGAAAAAAAGCTGTTTTTTATATATACATATATATATATATATATCTATATATATATATATATATATATATATATATATATATATATATATATATATTCACCTTCATGCCTGATAGGGATTCTTACACTTTTTCATATCCTGAGGATATCTGCGGCGATGTTGTAGTGCCCGTCAACGTTGTGCGTATATATATATATATATACATATATATATATATATATATATATATATATATATATATATATATATATATATATATATATATATATATATATATATCGGGTCTTCCATTAAGGACAACTTTTTTTTGAAATAAAACGCAACCCATTTGAGACATTTCGAAAATTTTACTATCGGCTTGAAGTACAATCAAAACATTTGTGTATGGAATTCGACTTCATTTATATGTCCACCACAGGCACGTTTGAACCCAATTTTCGATGACTCGGCCACACATTTCGACGGAAACGGCAGCTATCTCTCCTTCAATATTGGCTCTGAGCTCCTCTAACGACGCAGGCTTGTTAGCATAGACCAATGATTTAACGTACCCCATAAAAAGAAGTCTAGAGGTGTTAAATCACACGATCTAGGCGGCTATTCGACGGGACCATTTCTCGATATAATACGTTCACCGAATTTAGATTGCAGTAAGTCGATTGTTACACCCGCTGTGTGGCTTGTGGCGCCGTCTTGTTGAAACCACATATCATTAATGTCTAGCCCATGCAATTGATCAACGAATTAACGTTGCAACATGCCTCTGTAGCGATCTCCATTGACTGTAACGTAACGGTTATTTTCATCAACGAAAAAGAACGGCCCAATGACACCACCGGCATGAAAATCGCACCAAACAGTAATTTTTTGCGGATGAAGTGATGTTTCTTCAAGCACATGAGGGTTTTCACCTCACCAATAACGCATATTCTGTTTGTTGACGAAGCCGTTTATCCAAAAATGCGCTTCATCACTAAGGATGATTTTGCGATGAAATTGGTCATCTTCTTCCAACATTTCTAGAGCCCAATTCGAGAACGTACGTCGCTTCATATGATCGAGTGGCTTTAGTTCTTGAGTTAACTTTAACTTATAAGGGTGCAGGCCAAGAGCCTTTCGCAAAATTCGTCATAGTGTGGTCTGAGCGATGCCCAATTCTTGAGAACGCCGTGAAATCGACTGTTTTGGTTCGTTTGAGATGGACGCTTGAACGGCAGCAATATTCTGGCCACTTCGACCAACCCGTTGTCTCACTGGCACGGGAACATCCAGCAGCGAATATGTTAACTTAAATTTTTTCACTAGACTATGAATTGCTTGTCTACTGGGACGAGAATTACGACCAAAAATTGGCGTTAACGCTCTTAAAGTTGCAGTCACCGAGTCCAAATTTTGGTAGTAAATTTTAATTATTTGTAAACGTTGTTCGTTCGTGTACTTCACCATGATGAAAATGTTGACTTTACTGAATGTTTTGACGTTGACAGTTCGGTGATTGGCTTAAGGGTGCGTTCACAGTGAAATTTCAAAGTTGTCAAGTCCCAAATGGAAGACCCTTTATATATACATTTTTTAAGGTGAATTATTTAAAAATTTACTTCTCCTAACTTTTGGATCACCTTGTATAGAAAGCAATAACGCAGGGAAGGATAGTATTTCAGCGTAGCTATATTTTTATTTCCGAGCCAATCAAAGCCCTGTATTTAGATGCTCATTAAGAAACGTCGTCTCGTCGCTCCAAAAACAAATCTTAAAACGCTTATCTAAAGTGTACCCCGCGCTATTTTTGTAGCACCCCATAAAAGGGGAAAGATATCAACCCCGTCCGTAGCTTTAAAGAATGATAAGAATTAGAGATAAAGAAAAGAGTATTCCTGTTAGATTATACTTTTAATCAATGGTGGATTTATGAGGTTGGGATGCAAGTTGAGCTGATTTGCAACGTAGGGTAAGGAAATAACAACTGGCATTTTTGGCTTCTGATTAATATTTTATTACAAATAGTTTTTTTTTTTCCGAATTAGAGTGAAACATATTATTATTCATATGATTCTTAATAATAATATTAACAGTAAATAATTTTGGTTGCGTCAATCACAAATAAAATAATGTAATATATATAAAATGCTACGTCTCTATGTCTGTCTGTCTGTTCGTTATTGCCCTTATCACTCGAGAACCACTTTTTTTTTTTTTTTTTTTTTTTTTTTTTTTTTATGGGTCTAGCACACGTGCTACAGGGAAGTCCCTAAAGCGCTACAGGAGCGACACGTGTGCGGAGAAAGCGATTCACGTTGCTCTTGAATCGCTGTAGATTGTACTCGATGGGAAACACAGTCCTGGGTAAACCATTCCAAAGGCATGATGTTCTCCATATAAAAGACTGCTTGAAAAGCGTTGTACGAGGAGTAACAAGCTGAACCTCATACGGATGTGAAGCATTAGCGCGACGTGTACTTCTAATATGCACCGCTCTGGGAGGAATTAAACGGGCCACATCTTTTGAACACTTTCCATGAAAGTACTTGTAGAATAGGCTCAAGTCGCCAACCGTTCTTCGATGTTCCAGCGAATCAAGGCCGTCGGTCAGTTCCGGGTGTCCAATCAGACGAACAGCTCTTCTCTGGATAGAATCCAACAAATGCAGTGTATGTTTGGGAGCGGAGCCCCAAACATGGGAGCAGTATTCCATAGTTGGTCGAATTTGAGCTTTGTAAAGAATTAACAGTTGTTGTGGAGTGTAGAGCTTTCTGGTTCGAAACAATATTCCCAACTTTTGAGAAGCTCTTCTTGCTATGCCTGCAACATGTTCATGCCAGGACATATTTGCTTCCAAATTAACGCCTAACAGATTGAGTGTCGATGTTAGAGGGATGGAGTGCCCCGACATAACTATGTCGGGTTCTGCAACGTTAACTTTTTTAAAAAAAAACTGCCGCCTGGGTTTTTGTAGCGTTAAATTCCACTTGGTTACTGTCACCCCAAGATAGAATTTCTTCCAGGTCTTTGTTAAGTTGAATGACTTCCTGCTGTCTGCGGATATTCGTCTGAGTAGTCGATGTCCGAGCGTTCAAAGTGAATGAAGAGATAAGTGTACTGTCATCTGCAAAGCTGTAGATTGGATTCTCGGTCTTTTCCAGCAGATCGTCAATATAAATGAGGAAGAGAGTAGGAGACAGTATGGAACCTTGGGGCACACCGGCGTTGATAGTGAAGGTGTTAGAAAGAAATCCGTCAACCGCCACTCGTAAAGAACGCTCTCTGAGGAAACATGAGAGCCACAAACAGAACTTTTCAGACATACCATAAGAACGTAGCTTAGCCAACAGCCCATCGTGCCAAACACGGTCAAATGCCTTGGATATGTCAAGAGCAACCGCTCGAGATTCTCCAAAGTGTTCAATTGCGTTGTTCCAAACATGTGTTACATAAGTCAGAAGATCTCCTGTTGATCTATTTTTTACGAAAGCCATATTGGTGATCGCTAATTCGCCTTTTCCATGACTTTCGATATTATTGAGAGTAGTGCGATTGGTCGGTAGTTATTTGGCAAGGTCTTCTTGCCTTTTTTAGGTATCGGCTGAACTGTGGCACATTTCCAGCAGGAAGGAAATATTCCCTTTCTGTAGGATAGGTTGAAAAGTCTACAGAAAACTGGTGTTAGTTCCCTCGCACAGTTCTTGAGAACTATGGCAGGTATTCCGTCAGCGCCTGAAGCCTTTTTTTTGGTGTCTAGCTTCATCAAAATACGTTTTATGATACGCTGTCTGAAGACAATGTCGGGCATCCTTGACTGCACTATGGGAATAGTAGGTGGTGTTTTTCCTTGGAAATCGACAGTAGAATGTGAAGCAAAGAGTTCAGCCAACAAGTTCGCTTTCTCAACAGGTGTCGTTGCAATAGAATTATCTGGCCGTGTGAGTGGCGGTATGGTGGATTTGGTGAAATTTTGACTAACTGCCTTAGCGACCGACCAAAAAGACCTGGAATTGCCGGGACAAGCGAGAAGTTTGTTTCTAATCCGTTGATTGTGTACCTCCTTGGTTTCGTCGATAATTTCTTTGCATCTGTTCCTGGTACGAACAAAGATGTTACGATTTATGGTGTTAGGATCTTCACGCCACTGTCGGTATGCAAGATGTTTAGAAGCAACAGCTTCTTTGCATTTTAGGTCAAACCAAGGCTTGCCGTTGGAAGGGCATTTCTTCGAAAAAGGGATGTAAGCATCCATACCGGCCAAAATAACATCGGAAACCTCCCTGGCGCAGTCAGATGGGTCGTCGGATCGAAAACAAACGTCCAACCAAGGGAAAGTTCGAAAATATTCCATGAGATCTTCCCATTTAGCAGATTTGTAGTGCCAAATCTTGCGCGGTTTGGGCGCCTCTCTGTCACTGATTGGTAGAATACTCGATGTCGAAAGCAGTTTATGGTCGGAAGAACCTAACGGTGGATTTACGCTGACCGTGTAAATCTCCGGATTGGTGGTTAAAAACAGATCAAGAAGACTGGCGAACTCTCCGTCTCGATCAGGGATCCGTGTTGGTTCATCAATAAGCTGAGTCAAGCCACAACTGATTGAAAATGATTCGGCTTCACGACCTTGTTCGTCGGTAGTATTTGAATATTTAAGCCAGTTGATGTTGTGGACATTAAAGTCGCCCAGGATGGCAATTTCGGCATTTGGATAGTTAATTTGTAAATGTAAAAACACGTAAAACTTATCTGTTTTACGTGTTTTTTTTTTATAATTCATACATATGTTCTCTGGCCCGGTTACAGGATATATTTTAATACGTTAGGTAACATAAGGAATAAGCAGTAACGATAAAAGTGAATCAACGAAAAAGTTTGCTGCTAGCGCGCTCCCTTACAATACGCTACCTAAATCCTTAAATATGGAACAATATCATTTAGCAACGAATATAATATATAAAATGCAATGTCGCTCTGTCTGTCTGTCTGTCCGTTAGTGCTTTTATCATTCGAGAACCACTTACCCGATTTACGTGTTTTTTTTTAATTCATACATATGTCCTCTGATCAGGTTATAGGATATATTTTATTACGTTAGCTAACATAAGGAATAAGCAGTGACGATAAAAGTGAATCAAATCCACGCGAGCGAAGCCGCGGGCACGGCTAGTAGTTAAAATATAAGATATTAAAAATAAGAATAATAAATATATTTAAAAGAAAAAAAATCACAATAACACACTAGTCATCATAAATGGGTGATATCTTGATTAGTAATTGATCATTACCAGTTAATTTATAAAATAGTTAAAATTACAATTCGTGAGTTACTGTTCAAAGCTTTTCTAAGGCCAATAATAGATAACATACTCATGGGATGAAAACTCCCAAATCTTTTGAAGAAAAACTAATGTTTATGCCAAAAATCGATTTTATTCTACAACATCAAGCTCTATAAAATAAGCCTCAGTTTCTCATTCGACTTCTTCATTTAAGTCACATCCTCTTTGGAGCCATCTTTTTAAATTTGGAAAGAGGTAATTATCGCTGGGGACCAGATCTGGTGAATATGGTGGATGAGGAAGCAATTCATAGGTCACTTGGTATAATTTCACTATAAATTTTATGAAGTTGTGAGCTGCTGCATTATCTTGGCGAAACAACACTTTTAACTTCGCTAAATGCGGTCTTTTTGGTATTCCGTACGGAACACTTATAAGATGACTTCGGTGTCTCTCTGTCCGTCTGCCTGTCACACCCGATTTTCTCCGAAACTATTTGTTATAGAAAGTTGAAATTTGGTAATAATATAGGAATTGATGGCTTCATCAGAGCCATGTAGTTTTGAAAGTTATATTTTGACTTAAGGGGTTAGTTTTTGAGGGTGAAATCGGAAGTAAAAAAAAAAATTTTTTACTAGGTAATCGACTGTGGTGTCAAATGAAAGCTTGTGAAAACACGAGTAAAAAAATATATATATATATATATATATATATATATATAATGTAATACTTGCGCGCACTTTTCTTTGTATTATTCTTAAAAAATCACGAAAAATTGCTGTCCACCCGCCTTAACTCGAAAAGTACTTATCAAAAAATTTTGAAAAAATTCTGGAATATTCTCCACGGGGTGTAGATTGAACGAAAATTATCACGAGTGCATTACCTTTAATAATTTATCTGGTATATAAAAAAACAAAAATTTCAAGGTCATCAATTTTCAGTAAAGATTGGAGACAAATTTTGTTGGAAACTCATTTGGGGTGTGTTTTGTGAAGTCACTGATCATTTTATACCTCCGTTACAAAATTTTTTATTTTAAATGCAATCACCGTACGGAACACTAATTGCGCAAGTTCAACTTGCACTTGACCGGTTATTTTTAGTGTTCCGTACGGAACACTTATAAGATCACTTCGGTGTCTGTCCGTCTGTCTGTCCGTCTGTCACACCCGATTTTCTCCGAAACTGTTTGTCATAGAAAGTTGAAATCTGAAAATAATATAGGAATCGATGGCCTCATCAGAGCCATGTAGTTTTGAAAGTTAAATTTTGACTTAAGGGGTTAGTTTTGGGGGGTGAAATCGGAAGTAAAAAAGAAATTTTTTTTACTAGGTAATCGAGTGTGGTGTCAAATGAAAGCTTGTGAAAACACGAGTAAAAAATATATATATATAATGTAATACTTGCGCGCACTTTTCTTTGTATTATTTTTAAAAAATCGCGAAAAATCGCTGTCCACCCGCCTTATCTTGAAACGTACTTATCAAAAAATTTTGAAAAAATTCTGGAATATTCTCCACGGGGTGTAGATTGAACGAAAATTATCACGAGTGCATTACCTGTAATAATTTATCTGGTATATAAAAAAAACAAAAATTTCAAGGTCATCAATTTTCAGTAAAGATTGTGAATAAACTTTGTTGGAAACTCATTTGAGGTGTGTTTTGTGAAGTCACTGATCGTTTTATACTTCCGTTGCAACATTTTTTATTTTTAAAGCAATCAACGTACGGAACACTAATTGCGCAAGTTCAACTTGCACTTGACCGGTTATTTTGATGTTAAATCAGGATTAAGAACTTCAAAAAATACTGGAAATAATAGTTTTGTTCAATATTAATAAAAAAAATTTAATTTAGCTGTTGCAGATATTTATTTTAAACAGCATTTTGATACATAGCTCAGTTAAAGGTGGTGTATGCGGGTTTTTTTATTAAACATAAACAGTAACACCTAATATTTTTAAGTTTTCTTGATAAAACTAGTCTCAGAATATTTAAATATGTCCGAAATAATAGTTCTATTTCATAATTTTAATTATACGGTTTTATATTATTTATTAAAATATATTTTTTCCAATTTAATAGTTTTCTGGCAACTTTAAGTGTGTTTTTTGAAAAAACTTCACGGTGGATGTTCTTTTTTTATGATTTTTTTGGACTCAGCATAAAAAAATACTTGAGAAAACACTTGTCCCACTTAAAGGACAGATAATTTTTTTTTTGTATACTTGTGTAATTTATAGTTTTTTAGAAAAATAAATTTGTCCTATAATTACAACCATAACAACAAATTCTGCATTTTGAAATGTGCAGATCCAGTTTTTTAAACAAGTACAATTTATCAATATTATTCAATTGATTTTTGCGAAAATAAACAATCATCTAAAATGATAGCATATATTACAGCGTCGTCAGCAAACAATACGTTATTGCAACCAAGGATGAAATCATTTATCAATAAGATGAATACAAGGGATCCCTGGTTAGTGCCGTTGGCAATATTTGATGCTATCATCTGTTTATTTGATTTTAATTGTAATAATATACACAGTTAGGTGTAGCGAGCAAGCAGGAAGAAGAAAAAAAAATTTTTATTCATGGAAAAGCCTATATTCGCAAACTTATTAACAATATTATAAAGTCAAGTCTGTCGCGGGTCTTAATATTAATAAATATGTACCTAAACACTTAACGGCTACCTAAAATTTCGAATTTCTGAAATCACTATTTAACCTACCGGAAGAAAAACCGGTCTTTATGACAAAATTTAATTTCTTTTCCGTAATTACCTCATATTAATGGAAAAACAAAGCATCCCCGCCCTTTTATCTCTCCTCTCTTTAACGAGGACGTATTTTTCACTGAAGTTTTCCCAACTTTTAATTAGGAAAACTCGATTTGAAATACTTTAAAGGACCGAAAATAATGCCCTTCTCCCGTCCCGTCGAACGAGGCGAACAAAAAACATTCGCCCATTAATTAACATTTTTGGAAAATTCTTTAATTAACCAATTTATTTTCGGCGAACAAAAAGTGCCCTCCTGAACGCTTTGTTTAAACTTTTTAACGAGCGAGATATTTGTTAGTGGATGGAGACATTTATTTTACCTGTCAAAATGTATTATATATTTCTATTGTCTAAAATTTGAAAAATGACGTTTTGATGATTTTTATAAAATATTGCATATATATCTATATCTATATATATATATATATATATATATATATATATATATATATATATATATATATATATATATATATTGTTACGGTCCAAATTGGCCTTTAATTTTTATCGTCTACTAGCCGTGCTCGCAGCTCCGCTAGCGTGTACTTCATTCACTATTATCGTCACTGTTTATTCCTTATATTACTTAACGTAAAGAAACATATCCTATAATCTGGCTAGAGGACATATGTTATGTATAAATTAAAAAAAAAACACATAAATTGGATAAGTAGTTCTCGAGTAATAAGCGCACTAACGGACAGACAGCTGAGACGTTCCATTTAATATATTATATTCTTTGCTATATGATATTGTTCCATATTTAATGGTTTAGGCAGCGTATTGCAAGAGAACGCGCTAGCTGCAAACGTTTTCCCGACTTGGTTCGTACGTAATAAAATACATCCTATAACCTGGCCAGAGAACATATGTATGTTTAGAAAAAAAAACAAATAAATCGGATATGTGGTTTTCAAGTGATAAGCGCACTAACAGACTGGTAAACAAACAGGCAGAGAGATAGAAAAAGAGACGTTATATTTTATATATATTATAGAAGATTATAGATAACCTGGCCAAAGAATAAATATATGAATTAAAAAAAAAAACTAAATCAGATAAGTGGTTCTCGAGTGATAAGTGCACTAACGGACAGACAGATAGAGAGACGTTGCATTATATATATATATATTCGAGATATTCTTTGCTAGATGATACTGTTCCACATTTAATGGTTTAGGCAGTATACTGCAAGAGAACGCGCTAGCGGAAAACTTTTTTCCTACTTGATTCACTATAATCGCCACTGCTTATTATTTATGCTACCTAACGTAATAAAATATAGCCTATAACCTGACCAGAGAACACATGTATGTTTAAAAAAAAAGCACGTAGATCCGATAAGTGGTTCTCCAGTGATAAGCGAACTAACGGACGGACAGACAGACAGACAAATAGATAGAGAGACGTTGCATTTTTATATATATTATAGATGATGGAGATAAATTGGCATAAATTAAATTATTTATTAAATTATTTTAAATTAAAATTATAAATGGAAATACCTGATTGGTTCGTCTTTAACGATTTTTCAAATGGAATTTAACTCACTTTTCATTTAATTGTATTCGTTTACATTGATTTATAACAGGTTATGTTCTTTTGACTAAGTATTTTATAATTATTACCAGTAAAATGTAAAGAACTATTATATGATTTCCTTCGTGTTTTTTCCAGTAAGAATAAATAGGAAAACTTGAATTTCTTGGATAAAATTAACAGAAATATCCTATTTTAATGAATAACGGTTATTTGATATCTGAAGGAAAAGTCGGATGTCTACATTATTGGGTGCCTAAGAATTTCCACTCTCACCTTGTTAAAATGATTTGATTTTAAAGAACCGACAGTAGTAGATTCGTCTGGTCTCATTTCATCTTGAGACTCGAGATGAATAAGATATAAGTTATTTTTCTTACCTTGTATTTTTCGACACAAACTAGCAATCGAAATTAGGTAATTTTTTATTTATTATTTTTAAAAGTACACATGTTTTGTCTTCAGGAAGCGGAAATAAACTTCTGTAGTGTGGCAATTGTATTTAAAGGAAAACGACGTTAAGCGTTTCTCTCTCTCTCTCTCTCTCTCTCTCTCTCTCTCTCTCTCTGCCACGAGACCTTCGGAGAAGTTTTTTCAATAAAGTTTTAAAAAGGGGTAAGGACTAATTGATAAAAACCTGAAGTTACGGTATCATTGGTAGTTTTTTGGCTAAGGTACTCAGTCAGTCATTTAGGCGATATATTTTTTTTTCTCAAAGTTGCACGAGAACATTTTAAAAAAACTCGAGGGCTTATTTCTTTTTGTTTCTTTTGGTTTTTGTTTCTGGTTACGTTTTTGGTCTGAAGGTTTTTTGGATTTACTACCAGAAAATTTTGGGAAACTGACCTCGTGCTGGAGACATGTTAGAGCCATCAATTCCTAGCATCGTCTGTTGAGTAGGACATAGCCTTGGTGTTGTGTGTGTACCTGTATCACCCACTTAGGGATACACGGGAATAATGTCAGATAAGTTATACTGTAGAATTGCTATTTTTAGTATTCGCAAAGCTGCAAACCACAAGGGAAAATACCCTCAGCTTGAGTCATCAGATTACCCGTGGTTCGAAGACCTTGCAGACTTAGTTTTCATCACTGTTTTGATCACATATATTACCTTTTTAATTAGTATTAAGGACGTTATCTTTGTTAAAGCTATAGCTTTAATTAAGTTTTATAATTATAAGATTTAATATTCTTGGAAAATTATGTGGTTGAATTACCAACAATTACACCATTCAACAATCCATTTATCTAGTTTAGAATATGTATCATTCATTTCAATTTATATTAACATTATACGCTAAAGACACTCTTTGCAAGACGGGATTTAGGAACTAACTTGTTTTTTGATAGTAATAAATTTTGATTGATATTTAGTATAAGTCACGTTATTGCAGGAGGAGAGTTTGAGCCAAATTTTTACTTTATTAGAGATATTTGGTTTTGTATTATATTTAATTTTCTTCCTCCGAGAATAATATGACAGCTATCCAGAAATTTGATTAGAAACGTTTTAGCATTTTTCTCCAAGTTTTTTATCTCTGGTCATCTAACATGCCTACAAGGCCGGTTTCATTAGAAATAAAACTTCGGTGGTGCTTTCCGGTTTAGGAGGAAGTATAGTTCAAATTAACAGAGAAAACAAAAGACCGAACTTTAACCTGAGATCGAGCTAGTCATTTTACATCATAGGCACTTATCTAAGATAATCTACAGAACTTAACGGGGTGCCTGGGCATTAGTCTGTGTCGATTGTGCTTGAATTTTAGGCAATTTTCTAATGTGAAGTTTTGGGACTAGTCCTAACAGGTAGACCATGCGCAGTTAGGGGTTGATTCCTATTTTGACAGCAATTGGTTATAGCCAACCCCTGTAGCAGTCTCCTGTGAGGCCCACTAGCGGGGAATTTTAGGTAAACTAGCTAAACCGTGTTAGTAATTGAAAATGAATATTTGGATTTAGGACTTTTAGTTTTAGAACAGTTCGGTTTAGAACAGTATTAGTAAGTGATATATTTTGTGGCCATATATTTTTTTTAATATTAAAAATATAGCAAATACCACTCAACTGGATTATTTATATTCCAATTAAAAGTATAACAAATAACAATATTTGTGGCTATATATATATATATATATATATATATATATATATATATATATATATATATATACATATATATATATATATATATATATATATATATATATATATATATATATATATATATATATATATATATATATATATATATATATATATATATATATATATATATATAATCCTAATTTAACTAACTGAGAAACTACTGGGAAACGCCCTTATAAGGAGAAGAGATGAGCAATCAAAGATCTAAAGGCTCTAGTATCTGCTTTTTTATTTTTGTTATCGAGCTTTCGCTGCCTATTGGTAGCTTCTTCTGGATTCTAAAAAGGCAAACCAAGTACAGAAAATAAACCAAAACGTTCGTTTTTTAAAATGTGATTCAATGAATTGTAAGACTGTATGAGAAATTACTTACAACACAACTGCAAGAAACACCATGATGTTGAAATGGTACTCCATTTTAAAATTTTTTCTGACATCGAGTTTAGTAACCATTTAGTGATATTTGAATCCGAACCGGATATTGTTGGTAGTTTATGTCGTCATCAGGTCGACAAAAAACCATAAAAGCATTAAATTTAGGGATGTGGTAAAAAATTTTTTTTTAGGTGGATGCTACTATTAGATAAATTATTTATTTTTAATGATATTTATTTTTCAGTTTTAATTTAATCACAAAGAGACTTAAATTTGATGAATATTACTATTGGACGCATTATTTATTATTAATTATATTAATTATATTAATTATTTAATTTTGTAACAAAGGGATTTATAGCCTAATTTAAAATATTTGAAAGAGAATATTAATACTGGACGTTATTTATTATTTGTCATATTTAATTTTTTAATTATTTAATTTTAACAAGAAGACACAGAAAAGCAATTAGTAATAAACAGCAGAAATAACAGAAAGAGAAAAGAAAAGTCAACTTTACTGGAAACTAATTTTTTCCAGACTGACTCTACTGTTTCGTTTTTGGATACTAGGGTTGTGCGCTCTGAAAATAATACAGTCAAACTTGACTGGTATAGGAAAAAATCAAGTTCGGGTAGATATATCCCATTCCATTCTTATCACCCTATGAAACAGAAACTGAACATCATCAGAAGATTAAAAAACAGAATAGATAAGATTTGACACCCCTCATTTAAAGAAAAAAATGTAAAATTGTTGGAAAACATTTTGTTGGACAATTACTATCGTAAAGCTCTAATCAAAAAGAATTTTTAAAGACCCCCCCCCTTCAAATCAATCCAACTGTCACCACTAATGTCGACATTAAAGTAGGAAAGTTACAATACATAGAAGGTCTTTCCCAGTCCTTGTCTTCTCTTTTTAAAAATACAAACATTAAGATTGCTAATTACAACATAAAAAAAATGAATTGTTTTTTATACCAATTTAAAAGATAAAACCGATACTTTACAAAGATCTAATATAATCTACAGCATTCCCTGTCAATGTGGTTTGGTCTACGTTGGACGAACTTCACAAAAGCTCTCTAAGAGATTAGCGTTACACAAAAGTGATAGTAAACACAAACCTAACACAACTAGCTTGAGCTTACACGTAAATTATACAGATCACAGAGTACAATATAACAACAGCTTCATTCTGGATGTTGAGACTAATTACTTCAAAAGAAGTTTCTTGGAAATGTGTTACATAAAAACTTGTAAAAATAATCTCAATCACAACATACAAAAACATAGAAGGATTAAAGTCCATGTATACCTATTTACTAACACAAAACCATACCAAACCAATGAAAAAGAACGATTTTTATGAAAAAATTAGTTTCTAGTAAAGTTGACTTTTCTTTTCTCTTTCTGTTATTTCTGCTGTTTATTACTAATTACTTTTCTGTGTCATTAAATAATTAAAAAATTAAATATGACAAATAATAAATAACGTCCAGTATTAATATTCTCTTTCAAATATTTTAAATTAGCCTATAAATCCTTGTGTTATAAAATTAAAGAAATAATATAATTAATAATAAATAACTCGTCCAATAGTAACATTCATCAAATTTAAGTCTCTTTGTGATTAAATTAAAACTGAAAAATAAGTATCATTAATAATAAATAATTTATCTAATAGTAGCATCCACCTAAAAAAATTTTACCACATCCCTAACTTTAATGCTTTTATGTTTTTTTGTCGACCTGATGACGACATAGACTACCAACAATATCCGGTTCGGACTCAAATATCACTAAATAGTTACTAAACTCGATGTCAGAAAAAGTTTTAAAATGGAGTACCATCATGGTGTTTCTTGCAGTTGTGTTTCTGTCTTAAAAAGTGTTTTTTAATGTTTATTGACAATTTTTTATTTTTAGTACTTGTGTAACTCTCTAAGTGTGCTTTTAACATGTTTTTGTAATCATACCTGCTACCTGGCCAACAAAAATGCAAATTTTATTGTCTTTACCAGAGATGAATTAACTGCTAAATTTTTGTAAGTAGTTTCTCATACTGTCTTACAATTCATTGAATCACATTTTAAAAAACGAACGTTTTGGTTTATTTTCTGTACCTGGTTTGCATTTTTAGAATCCAGAAGAAGCTACCATCAGGCAGCGAAAGCTCGATAACAAAAATAAAAAGCAGATACTAGAGCCTTTAGATCTTTGATTGCTCATCTCTTCTCCTTATAAGGGCGTTCCCCAGTAGTTAAACTTAGGATTGTTTGTTGTCAGTGCCCTGTTACTGTCCTTCCTCTTATATATATATATATATATATATATATATATATATATATATATATGTATATATATTTATATATATATTTATATATATATATATATATATATATATATATATATATATATATATATATATATATATATATATACACAAAGAAGCTGATGTTCTTCACGTCCCAGCTGCACGAAAAGAGTAATAACAAAAGGCATCAAGTCGGCAACCAACACTCTCCTGAACCATGCCGAGATCTTACACACCAGCCTACAGAAGGTAACATCTATCAATCACTACGCACAATTCCTAACTTCTCAGTTTACAATCCACCACCGACCAGTAAATATCGACAATGCCAAATGAGAGGCGAAATATTTAATAATAACGTAAAATCTTTCGTCATAAACCCAAAAAAATCCTAGTTTCTTTGGAATTTAAGTACGCTCTCAGTTCATGCTCGTGTGAAGAAACCCTATTAAGTGTTTCTTCTTGAAGTACCATATCCGATACTGACGTGACACTCTTGCCTTTACCTGTAGTTGTTGCCCTTTTAAGTGTTTAACAGACAAATGGAACCTACAGTTTAATGCCGGTTCCGAACGGCCAAAGTAAGAGTTTTTTACGAGGCATTATACTATGGGCGATTTGGCATTGCCTTCTCGAGAGAAGCGACTGTCACGTTGTAAAGTTTTTTTTTAATTCATTATTTTCCGAGCAGAGACTTGAACTTGGGTCTCCGGCATAGAGAGCACCACCTTATCCACTATGTTATGGCTGCTTCCGTACTTTAAACTAGCAAGACCTATTTAAAAATCTCATTTTATGTGATTGCCGCTTCAAAAGATTTTTGTATATTCTTCACTTAGTATATGAAAGAAATATCTAATAGTGCATAAAATTTAGATGGTTCAATCATTAAAATGAATATTTTTTTAATATTCTTACATATTTTTACAGAAAAAAAAACTAAATTCTTTGATGATCCCGTCCGAAAATTCGTGAAGATCCAACCCTTAAATTAACAATTTAAATTGTAAATATGTTTTCTTTTTAGTCTGTGCAACTCGAGGGAAGGTAATTAAAAATAAATACAGGGAGGGTTTGAAATAAAAGAGGTTTTGATAGACGTCTGAGGATTTTACGGACCTTAAGTCCTTAATTTCTCGAATATTCATAGCAAGATTCACTAAAGAGGAGCGAAAGCTTATGTGAAGATTTTATCATTATGATCTATTTTTTTTATGATCTTCGAAATAACATAGGTAGAAATTGATTGACTAGTTTGAATTTAGTAGACCCCGTGTAATTAAATTAAGGTAAATTAAGTACTTTTTAGGTAGGGATGAAAGGACTAATAATGCTTAGCTTGAAATGAGTGTCTTCTTCAGACTTTTTTAAAAAATTTTCACGATTTTATCTACTTTACTAACAATAATAGTCTGATTTAAAAACTGATATTTAGAAAAAGTTGCAGTAAAATTACCAAAAGAAAAACTTGCAAGCAAGTTTTTCTCATTCAGTAATAATTCTGCGCTAACGGGGATAAAAAGCATCGCCATAAAACTTTTACGACAAACGACGATCGTTCTTAAAAACAGAAGAAGCTCAGCGAAGAAACAAAAGAAAGTGACACTTGGACAAAAGGTAGTTAAGGTTGTGTTTTGTTCAGAGGAGAAACAAAAGAGTAACTGCGGACGGTCGACGGGCTCGCAAAGAAATAAATGAATGTGAACAGTGGCGGTCTGCGGCAAATCTGTGAAGGAAATTTTTAAAATTAAACAAATAATCATTATTAGGGGTTGATTAGAATTAAACCACCTTGATTTTAAGACTATCAGGTTTTAAAAAATTAACAAATAGCATTTCGTATAATAAAAATTATGTAAATTCCTATACTTCAAAGAATAACGATATCATACGATGTAAAGTTGTGTTCTGTTCATATTTTTTTTTTCTTGTTCATCTCTTCGTCTGTATAGGGATATAGCCTTTTTTATATTCTCTAGATATATGATGATGAAATCATATACTTTTTGACTATTAATTACACTCCAGTCCAGTTTTTGGGCGCCCCGACTTCTCGCTATTCACAAGCGTCTTACGATTTCTTTGAAACCGCTGAAACCCTTGGCCACTAGAACAGAAGATAAACATTCATTACTATACGCTTTTTGAAGCATTTAACGCGCCTCAATTACTTCTTTTCATGCCTTCTCCCAATGGAGGTTGGCGACCACTTCTCTAAATGTTTCTCTGTCACTCGCAACATGAAACAATTCCCCCACTTTCATTCCGGTCCATTCTCTGATGTTTCTCAGCCAAGACATTTTCTTTCTTCCACTCGCAAGATGAAACAATTCCCCCACATTCATTCCGGTCCATTCTCTGATGTTTCTCAGCCAAGACGTTTTCTTTCTTCCAACACCCTTTCTACCGTCAACTCTTCCCTGCATGATAGTTTGCAATAGCGTATATTTGTTATTTCTGAGTACATGACCTAAGTAACTTCATCATCAATCTTACTGCGCCAGATAAGTTTCTATTGCAGAACATAGTCCGGAATTTTAAAAATGATTTTCTTGCATCCTCTATTCTGGTTTTAATTTCATTGTCTTAGTCAATGTCAATAGGTGGCTAAATATTTGTACTTTTCTACACGTTCTATTTGTTTTCCTTAGAAGAATAATTGGATGGTTTCATGTTTACAAACGACCATAAATTTTGTTGTTTCCGTGTTCATTTCGATACTCTACGTTGTCAACCAATGCTTGCAGGTCCTTTAATGTTTCTGCTAAGATCACGGTGTCGTCGGCAAAGCGAATGGTGTTTATTACTTCACCCTCTATCCTGATTCCTTCACTTCGTTCCCATAATGCTTTCTTGAAGATGACTTGGGAATATAAGTTAAATAATACAGGTGACAGTACGCAGCCTTGCCTGACTCCTCGCTGAATTGGTATTTCATCTGTTACTATTTTATTTACTTGCACTACAGCAGTCTAATTCCAATAGAAGTGTTTTATTATTTCTGTGTCTTTCTAGCCAAGTTAGATGTTCTTTAATTCTTCTATCAGTTTGATGTCCGGTACTTTATCAAACACTCTTTAATAGTCTAGAAAGCATATGGTATATAGATTGTCTTCTTGTACTCCTTGTGCTTCTCTCGTTCCCATGCTACTTCTGAACCCAAATTGTGAACTATCGAGTTGTTCTTCACATTTCTTCTATTTTGTACAATTTTTAATAAGATTTTCAAAGAGTAACTCTTGAGACTTATCAATCTGAAGTCCTCGCATGACAAGGGATTATTTTTCTTAGGTAATGAAATAAAAGCTGATTGTAACCATTCATTAGTTAATCAATGCATATAAAAATTAGTTCTTTGAAACTGATTTTTCCATCATTCGTCAAAATACATTCTTAATACTATAACTACCTATGATAAGGTTCTACTCAGTATATATCACCACTACACCAAACTCTTTATTTTTGCGACGCGCGTTTCGCTAACCATGTTAGCTTCATCAGGAGCGACGATTGACTAAAGATAAACTACAAATCTACCCTATTTATATTTGGCTTAACCCTCGAATTACTCAAGCGGAACTAATGACATAGGCAAGGCCGTCAGTTCCGGTCAAGTAACCAGTAGAGGGGACTATAAGGAATAGGCCCCCTGTCTTTATTTAAACTACTTTTACATTTTATGATGTCCATACGTTGCGTTCAACAATCTCCTATCGGATATATTTTTTTATTATTCTTAGATTATCTAATGTTACAGTATGATCAGCTTCAAGGGCATGTTCGGTAATGCTAGACTTTTCTGTTCTACTGTATTTTAAGTGTGCTAAATGTTCTTTAAATCGTGTTTTAATTGACCTTTTAGTTTTCCCAACATAATTTTTTGTCATAATCATTACAACTAACTTCATAAATTCCACTTTTCTCACAATTAGGAATCTTATCTTTGGGATTTCCTAAGATATTCCTCAGATTGTCTGATGACTTATAGACTAAGGTGAGGCCTACCTTATTAAATACCTTATTGAGTCCCTTGCTATATTTCGGATTATATGGTATGGAGACATACTTGTTGTTATTTTCTTTGCGTTTAAAAAAGGTGGTATTCTGAATATTAAACCTAAACTTATTTCTATTTATTAGCTTATTTACTAAGTCATCGTTAAACCATTAACTCTAGTTATATTTCTAATACGATTCCTTTTTTTTTATTAAAGTTTACTCTATTCAGAGAGAAAGTGACCAAACGATGAACTAAAAAATGTAATGAGGCTAATTTATGTTGTTTGCAATGAAATGAATCATTAGGAATATATCTATCTGATACTGTGTCCTTCTATAGATATCAAATTATAATCTATTATATTATTTTTAATAATTAAAATATCTAGAAAAGGCAATTGTCCTTTGTTCTCAACTTCGTAAGTGAATTTAATGGAATCATTCCGGCTATTTAATTTAGAAACAAAATCATCAACAGTTGCTTTCTTTGTATCAAAAATCGCGAAAATATCATCCACATACCTATACGATACCCTTGGGAAATATTCGAATTCTTGACTAGCTTCGATTTCAAAGTTACTCATGAATAAATTGGCTATGAAAGGTGATAAGTAATTACCCATAGCTGTTCCTTCTTTCTGAACATAAAATTGATTGTTATATTGGAAATCATTTTGTTCCATACAAAGTTTAGATAATGTTAAATATTCACGAATAATTTCGTCTTCAAAGTCATTCATTCTAAGTAATTCTTCGAGAGATTGTAAAATTTGTGGAATTAGCACACTTGGGAACAAAGAACTAACATCGAAAGAAATTAAGACTTCACCTTCATTGAGAACTAGATTTTTTGTTTTATTAATGAATTCTAACGAATTCGAAATATAACTAGAGTTAATGGTTATGACGATGACTTATTAAATAAGCTAATAAATAGACATAAGTTTAGGTTTAATATTCAGAATTCCACCTTTTTTAAACGCGAAGAAAATAACACCAAGTATGTCTCCATACCATATAATCCGAAATATAGCACTCAATAAGGTATTTAATAAGGTAGGCCTCACCTTAGTCTATAAGTCATCAGACAATCTGAGGAATATCTTAGGAAGTCCCAAAGATAAGATTCCTAATTGTGAGAAAAGTGGAATTTATGAAATTAGTTGAAATGATTGTGACAAAAAGTATGTTGGGCAAACTAAAAGGTCAATTAAAATACGATTTAAAGAACATTTAGCACACTTAAAATATAGTAGAACAGAAAAGTCTAGCATTGCCAAACATGCCCTTGAAGCTGATCATACTGTAGGAAGATTGTTGAACGCATACGAAAGCATGGAAATCATAAAATGTAAAAGTAGTTTAAATAAAGACAGAGGGCCTATTCCTTATAGTCCCCTCTACTGGTTACTTGACCGGAACTGACGGCCTTGCCTATGTCATTAGTTCCGCTTGAGTAATTCAAGGGTTAAGCTAAGTATAAATAGGGTAGATTTGTAGTTTAGCTTTAGTCAATCATCGCTCCTGATAAAGCTAACATGGTTAGCGAGTCGCAAAAATAAATTGTTTGGTGTAGTGATGATATATACTGAGAAGTATCATTGTGCCAAAGATTCCACATTCCCAACTTAGTATCATAAGGTTGCTAACGTAATGCTAAAAATTTTAATGTAGATATTCATAATAAATCCAAAAAAGGGTAACCCTATTTAGGCCTATAAAAAACAAAGCTGAACATCAAAAGTCTACAGGAGACACCATTAATGTAACAGAAATCAAACTCCTTGCTGGTATGAACGAGATTTTAGGGAAGCATTTGATATTTACAAACATCTTAATATCATTGACAAAGATACGAATTATACGTGAATACCTATTATTAGTCTATTAGTCAAAGACACAATTCGGATTATATTTCTCTCAGATTCTCTAGAAGAGTAAAGCAGCATCGTGCAATTATAAGCAACACGTTGGAAAGTAAAAAAAAACAGGGTCTAATCCTAAAAGTAATCTCATGTATGGCTATTTAATTTTAAATGACTTTTTACCTACACCACTGTGTCTAAAAGACAAGACGAGCCGACTCCGTTAAAAAGATATCACAAAAACACTATTTACATTCGCCCGTCTTTTGTTTTCGAGATAAATAGGGCGTCCTTAAGTGCAGGAAGGGGCTGTAATTATTGATACGGATTTTATCATTGTCCCTTTCGCATAAGGTGCCTTTAAAGAAATAAATTTCAATTTTTTTTTACATTACCTAGAGCCGTATGATTTGTATTTCCCGTAACAGAAAATACTAACGTAACGTTGAATGACGAACAGAGAATATTTAAGTCTGTTAAATATATTTGGTAGACTTACATTCTCCAGGAAAACCTGTACAATTTTCACAAGCGGTATATTAAAAGGGAAAGAGAATTTTAGTCAGTTCATTCCAACCAAATGGATTGCTCCAAATAAAAGAATTCTTGAAGAACGAGGGGTACAAGGAGTTATAAGCTGAACCTCATAGTGATATTCTGTATTAACATCATGTACTTTCGTACCAAGCAACACTCTAAAAGAAATGTTTACACTCCCCTGAAAGTATCTGTAAAAGATACTTAAGCCATTTTTCGATATTACATTAGTAGAGACCGGATTATATGCATTTGCATATTTAGACCATTCTCTCCGATTATTGCATATTTTACCCAAAATCTAGTAATGATGCATATTTTTCCCTATATTTACAATATTTCTCGGTATTACTAGGCAATTGAATTGCTCAGGGTATTGTTAATGTAGCCGTCTGGAACCGATCTTATCGCCGGGACATTACCTGCAATAGTCTAAACATCGATTAGGTTATAGTGCCAAGGGAATACCCAAAATTACGACAGTATTTTATTCCTTTGTTTCTTCGTCGGGATATTAAGTGATAAGTAGTTAGTTTCTAAGAATATTTGTTTGAGCGTGGATCAAATAAACAATTTTCTCGAAGCAGAATTTTTATTTTATAACAAGATATCAGTATTAACATTATTTTATTCACTGAGGTAGCCGTTACTTGATGGAAATTCATTGTAAATTAATACCGAAGTAAAACGATAGACGTTTTTTAAATTCCACTATATTTATAAACCGTAACAATTGTTTCGACATACAATGTCTTCATCAGACGGATGATAACTTTAAACTAATTTTAAATTAGAACATATTAGCCCATATATACCTTTAGGAGTAGTAAATTACAAGATTAAATTATAAAAATAATAAACATTAATATTATTGTACAAAAGAAGTGGGTAATACCTGTCATTTGTGGGTTTTCACACAATTAAAATAAAGATAACAATAAATAAGTTGTGCCATACTTAAATGATGGATTAATAATGGGTTATTCCGGATAAAGGTTTAATAATGGGGAATTGTTTGTTTCTATTTGTTGATTTAAGAGGAGATTTGAATTTTTGTATTTGTTTATTTCTAAGCTTTCTAAGTAATTCAATTTCTTGGATTTTTTGTCATAATGAAGTATTTTGAAATTATCGTCAAAGACGTGATTTGTTGAAATTAAATGTTCTGCATAATGGGATATGATATTTTGTTTGGTATAGCTTCTTTTGTGTTCGTTGATTCTTTTTTGAAAAGATCTGCCTGTTTGGCCTATGTAAAATTTTGGACAAGAACCACAATTGAGTTTATAAATTCCCGATTTTGCTTTTTTTGTTACTTTTATTTTTATTATTTTTTATTATGTTAGAGAGTTTATTATTAGTTCTGAAAGCAATATTTAGACCTATTTTAGTTAATTCTTTAGAAATAAACTGTGTAATTTGTCCGGTGTAAGTGATAGTTTTATAACTTTCTTTATTCTTTTTTGGTTTAGGATATAACTTGTTGATTGCTAGTTGATATGTTTTTTTATTAATCATTCTGTCTAAAATATCTGGTTGGTATCCATTGTTAACCGCTATTTGTTTTATTATATTCATTTCTATAGCATAATTCTCTTCTGACATAGGTACATGTAAAAGTCGATGGATGAATGAATTAAAAGCTGCCATTTTGTGTGAATATGGATGATTTGAGTTATTATGTATTACTGTATCTGTATGTGATGGTTTATGGTAAATTGAAAAATTGTGTTTATTATTAATATTTTTAATTGTTAAATCTAAGAAGTTAATTGTTTTTTCTTGTTCAATTTCTATGGTAAATTTAATATTGGAATGGATAGTATTAATATGGTTAAGAAATTGTTGTAGTTGTCTATCTGTTCCAGAAAAACAAACTAATATATCGTCTACATACCTATGCCAGTATAGAAAATATTTACTAATTGGGTGTTTGAGAATTATGGATTCTAAATTATCCATGAAAATTTCGGCTAACAATGGACTTAACGGATTCCCCATTATTAAACCTTCCTTAGCCATATAAAATATGTCATTAAATTCAAAGTAATTTTGATCTAAACAAACTAATAGACAATCTAGGATTTCTTGTTTGATTATTATATTAATTCTATTTTTAGTGAGTAGACCTTCTACTAAACTTATTACTTCATTAGGTGGTATACTCGGAAATAAATTTTGGACGTCAAAAGATATAAGTTTAGCGTTTTACTTCGGTATTAATTTACAATGAATTTCCATCAAGTAACGGCTACCTCAGTGAATAATATAATTCAAGCTTCTACAAGCTTCTTAGCCACATGGTATTTTAAACTCCTGTTGAGAGCTAGAATTTGCACACAAAACATCTGGTTCTTAAACAGTTGCATTAGATTGAATGTATTTCCCAAATATATTTATTTGAAGACCAACAACAACACCAAATCTGCTAGCAAAGGTCAACAACATGGAATGAAGAAATGGTTAAGAGAAGACGTAAAAATTCAGTACAATAAAAGAGATATCTACAATATTTACTTAAAAACGATTTATAGCGAACTTACTCATAGACTCACAAACATAGAGTTTGATATTCACGATTCGCACACAAGACAAAAAATCGAACCAATTATCCACAATAAATTTATAAAACAGAAAAAAAAAACTTAATATATTGTTGAAATCTAGAAAAAATTTAACAAAAACTAGAAACACACAGTTCAGTGATCACCAGTTTTATAAACGTTTTATTAATCTCACGGAAACCACTTTTTCACCAGAAGAAACCAATCTCCTGGAAAAAGGATTTTCTTATAACTTAAAACCTAGAGATGACAATAGTAGTAGAGAATATCTAGGAGTAGAATGCGAACTTGCACTGGACAACCTAAACATCACTGATAAACATATTATAGCAAAACAAATTAAAACACAACCTCTAGAACAACGCAGAGACCAATCTTCCAGTGAATACAACACCGCAAGAAAAATAAGTCGAAAAATAGAAAGTGAAGACATCATTCTCACTAGAGCAGACAAAGGTAAATCGATAGTAGCGGTAACAAAAGAACAGTATATCTCAAAAACAATCAATTTTCTTAATATCAATAATTTCAACATTTTGAAATTTGACCCAACAGAACATTTTCAAAAACTTACCAAAAATATTATTAAAGACCTTTCACTTTTTAATGATTTCGAAAAAAGAAATTTAATACTAATGAATCCGCAGGCCCCTAAATTATATTCACTAATTAAACTCCATAAGAATAATTTCCCTATTAGACCGGTTGTATCTTTTGTTACTGCTCCTTCTGTTAAATTATCAAACAAACTAATAGACATCATACAAAAATATTGCAACTTTCAAGCACAAACACAGTATTCTTAATTCTTACGAACTTATCAATAAAATTCAACACTTACAGATTCCAAAAAAACGCTAAACTTATATCTTTTGACGTCCAAAATTTATTTCCGAGTATACCACCTAATGAAGTAATAAGTTTAGTAGAAGGTCTACTCACTAAAAATAGAATTAATATAATAATCAAACAAGAAATCCTAGATTGTCTATTAGTTTGTTTAGATCAAAATTACTTTGAATTTAATGACATATTTTATATGGCTAAGGAAGGTTTAATAATGGGGAATCCGTTAAGTCCATTGTTAGCCGAAATTTTCATGGATAATTTAGAATCCATAATTCTCAAACACCCAATTAGTAAATATTTTCTATACTGGCATAGGTATGTAGACGATATATTAGTTTGTTTTTCTGGAACAGATAGACAACTACAACAATTTCTTAACCATATTAATACTATCCATTCCAATATTAAATTTACCATAGAAATTGAACAAGAAAAAACAATTAACTTCTTAGATTTAACAATTAAAAATATTAATAATAAACACAATTTTTCAATTTACCATAAACCATCACATACAGATACAGTAATACATAATAACTCAAATCATCCATATTCACACAAAATGGCAGCTTTTAATTCATTCATCCATCGACTTTTACATGTACCTATGTCAGAAGAGAATTATGCTATAGAAATGAATATAATAAAACAAATAGCGGTTAACAATGGATACCAACCAGATTATTTTAGACAGAATGATTAATAAAAAAAACATATCAACTAGCAATCAACAAGTTATATCCTAAACCAAAAAAGAATAAAGAAAGTTATAAAACTATCACTTACACCGGACAAATTACACAGTTTATTTCTAAAGAATTAACTAAAATAGGTCTAAATATTGCTTTCAGAACTAATAATAAACTCTCTAACATAATAAAAAAATAATAAAAATAAAAGTAACAAAAAAGCAAAATCGGGAATTTATAAACTCAATTGTGGTTCTTGTCCAAAATTTTACATAGGCCAAACAGGCAGATCTTTTCAAAAAAGAATCAACGAACACAAAAGAAGCTATACCAAACAAAATATCATATCCCATTATGCAGAACATTTAATTTCAACAAATCACGTCTTTGACGATAATTTCAAAATACTTCATTATGACAAAAAATCCAAGAAATTAAATTACTTAGAAAGCTTAGAAATAAACAAATACAAAAATTCAAATCTCCTCTTAAATCAACAAATAGAAACAAACAATTCCCCATTATTAAACCTTTATCCGGAATAACCCATTATTAATCCATCATTTAAGTATGGGCACAACTTATTTATTGTTATCTTTATTTTAATTGTGTGAAAACCCACAAATGACAGGTATTACCCACTTCTTTTGTACAATAATATTAAGTGTTTATTATTTTTATAATTTAATCTTGTAATTTACTACTCCTAAAGGTATATATGGGCTAATATGTTCTAATTTAAAATTAGTTTAAAGTTATCATCCGTCTGATGAAGACATTGTATGTCGAAACAATTGTTACGGTTTATAAATATAGTGGAATTTAAAAACATCTATCGTTTTACTTCGGTATTAATTAACATTATTGTTGACGCGCTTGCATCAGTGTAGTATTTTTGCAATTTTTAACGTGTTGTGTTAAAGTTCAACGTGAACTATGCCACCCGCAAAAAAAAGTGTCTCTTCGTGGGTAGTTGATTATCCTGGAACACTTACATACGACGGAAATGTTTTATATTGTCGAGTTGGCGAGAAAAATGTTTCGTGCACAAAAAAGTTTCAAATTTACAGCATGTTAAGACAAGTCTTCATATCGCAGGATTGCAAAAAAAGGCCGACGACAACAACTTGTAACAGCAGCAAATAGCATTGATTCCACTTCTATAGGCAAACAAAAAAACCACTTTAGCATGGATTTATGTGAAGCATTGCTTGCAAGTAATATTCCTCTCCATAAACTTACAAATCCTACATTCAAAGATTTTCTGCGAAAATATTGCTTGAATCAAAAAATACCAGACGAATCAACACTGCGTAAAAATTACATACCAACAATTTACCAACATGTTCTAGAACAAATACGTAATGAACTTAAAGATGACATTATTTGGATTTCAGCTGATGAAACTACCGACAGTTGTGGTCTCTGTATTGCGAATTTAATTGTGGGTTCATTAAGATTAGTGGCCTGCAAAGAACTTGACAAGACAAATCATTCTACGATCGCCAGATTTGTGAATGAGGGTATTAAAAAAATATTTCCTGAATCTTCTGCAGATGAAAGAGTGTTTATATTTCTCTCAGCTGCTGCTCCCTATATGATCAAGGAAACCAAAGTCCTCCAAATTTAATTCATGTGACGTGCTTTGCTCACGTAGTCCATCGACTTGCTGAAAAAGTACGATCCACGTTTGGAAATATAAATAAACTGATTTTATCAGCAAAGAAAGTGTTTCTTAAGGCACCTGCTCGCAATAACGCCTATAAAGAAAAAACTGCCAAATGTGCCTTTACCTCCCGAACCAGTAGTAACTCTATGGGGAACTTGGATTGAAGCTGTACTATTTTACAATGTGTAGTAAATGACTTCGATAGTGCAGAGGCTATGACAGTTCGTCAATCCAAGGAAGCATTTAACGATTCTGATATTAAAAAAAAACATAGCTTTGATTAGCACTCACTTTTCCCACATACCTGCGGGTATTAAAAAGCTTGAAACTCGAGGTTTGGCGTTGACCGAATCAATTCAGTTAATGAATAAAATCCGTCAAATAAACTCCACATTACCAGATGTATTCCCGCGTAGAGTTAAAGAAAAGTTTGAAAACATTTTGTGCAATAACCCAGGCTTTGAACCTTTGTGTCAAACTGATAGTTTTATTAATGGGACGGGCGAACTTTTGCCAGAAACAATAAGTGCTAACATAGCACTCAAATTCAAATACTGCTCAGTTACCCCAGTGGATGTGGAACGGTCTTTTTCCACTTATAAAAATATTTTAAGTGATCGAAGACACAATCTTACTACCCAATATTTGGAACAATACCTTATTGTTTACGTGTATAAGAATACAAATGTTAAATAATTTTAAAAAAATGTTAAATAATTGTTAATTAAATTTAAACATCGTCGATAACTTGTTAATTTTATGCTGATTTTGAAATAAAAAGCTAAAAATTACTACTTTTATTATTATTTACCCTTTTCATGCATATTTTAAGCATTTTTTATGCATATTTGTATGCATATTTCAAGATTTTTATGTTGCATATAATCCGGTTTCTATACATTAGGATGTGTTTTATTCTTAAAGAGTAATGATCCCTGAAAATGTCTCATACAAACATTGGGTGAAACGTAGGAAACTTGAGACGGTCCAATCTCTTCACATAACATTTTGGCTACAAACTGAGTTATGAAGGCGAATCTTTGCTATTCGATTCAAGTATATATTGTAGATTTTTCGTATATACTTTTCATCAATTCCTGTCTCTTGTAAGATCTATATTAACAGATCATGGTATACGTTGTTAAAAGCTTTTTGTTATTCTATGCCGCATATAAACAAACCTTTTGTTTGATTGTAATATTTCCATGTTAACATTTAAATGCAGTAGAGAAAACATGTATTTTTAGACCCAGACCGGATCTCGAAAAATTTCTTGTCGTATTTTTTTATACATTCTTTTAAGAAATTATTTTGAGATAGGATCCTAAAGGAGGCTATATATATATATATATATATATATATATATATATATATATATATATATATATATATATATATGTTAAAATAGAAATTTTCGCGGATGGTGGAATGTATTACATTAAAATTCCGGGGTCAATCCGTTCGTCTAACAATCAATTGCACGACGTTTCGCCCAAATATTATTTAGCTTCGAGCGGCAGGAGCAGCAAAATCACAGTATCGAGTAGTAGCAGCAAGAGCACTTCAAAATGTCAACGGATTGATGTATATATATATATATATATATATATATATATATATATATATATATATATATATATATAGTAAAAAATATACTTTTGTATTATTTCTTGAGATCAGATTCGAAGGGAAAGAAGAGAAAAGGGTTAAAAAAAAGCCTTGCCACTGTTAATATAACGTCCTATTCAGGATGTTCCAAGGGTTACAACATAAAGAGAATTTATTAATTATCAAAAATCAAACTCTTTAATTAAGAAAATCAGTGAAGTACGATGAATTTATGCAGACTCTTCAAAAAGTGGCCGAGTGAAGGCACAGCACCCTCGCTCTCAAAGAAATTTAGCGATTGATCAAAAAAGAGGGTGGCAAGACTTATTAAACAAGGGATGCCGGTCAAAAAATGAAAAGGGTTTCCTTGAGCTGATTTAAAATGGATGATGTCCTTTACAAATCGATAAATATGGCTGACGGGACTGATTTTTATTTATGTATTTACTTTGCCAGACTTTGTATTGTGTGCTGTGGGATATTATACAGACGAATCGCATAATTTTGCAGAAATATACTGGAAATTATTATGTTTTTAAGGGTTAGTCATATACGAAAATTTGGTTTTACTAATTATCGTCAGTTTATTGTAGAAATGATGTAAATTTGTCTATAATAACATAAAATAAACGGCCAAGTGCAAGTCGGACTTGCATAATTAGTGTTCCGTACGTTGAATGCTTTTAAAATAGAAATTTTTGTTAGGCAGGTATAAAATGATCATTGACTTCACACAACACACCCCAAATGAGTTTTCAACAGTTTTTTTTTCGATCTTTACTGAAAACTGCTGACCTTGAAATTTTTGTTATTAGTGTTCCGTACGGAACACTTATAAGATCACTTCGGTGTCTGTCGGTCTGCTTGTCTGTCTGTCTGTCACACCCGATTTTCTCCGAAACTATTTGACATAGAAAGTTGAAATTTGGTAATAATATAGGAATTGATGGCCTCATCAGAGCCATGTAGTTTTGAGAGTTAAATTTTGACTTAAGGGGTTACTTTTGGGGGGTGAAATCGGAAGTAAAAAAAATAATTTATTACTAGGTCATCGGGTGTGATGTCAAATGAAAGCTTGTGAAAACACGAGTAAAAAATATATATATAATGTAATACTTGCGCGCACTTTTCTTTGTATTATTTTTAAAAAATGGCGAAAAAATCGCTGTCCCACCGCCTTATCTCGAAAAGTACTTATCAAAAAATTTTGAAAAAATTACTACACGGGGTGTAGATTGAACGAAAATTATCACGAGTGCATTACCTATAATAATTTATCTGGTATATAAAAAAAACAAAAATTTCAAGGTCATCAGATTTCAGTAAAGATTGGAAACAAACGTTGTTGAAAACCCATTTGGGGTGTGTTTTGTGAAGTCACTGATCATTTTATACCTCTGTAACAAATTTTTTTATTTTAAAAGCAATCAACGTACGGAACACTAATTGCGCAAGTTCAACTTGCACTTGACCGGTTATTTTTTTTTATATACCAGATAAATTATCAAAAGCAATGTACTTGTGATAATTTTCTTTCAACGTACACCCTGTGGAGAATATCTCAGAATTTTTCAAAATTTGTTGATACACTTGGCTCACAAGTGCAGTTAACAGAGTCTTAACTTGGGGCACACGGAACTATCGCTTTTATTCATTGAAAAGGCTAAGTAACAAATTTTATTCACACTCATTGTCAAAGGATTCTGATTCATCCATAATTTCGTCTCTTCGTTCGTTCTTCTGCCCTTTCAATATTCGACCTATGACTTATCCTTAATCATAATGACAGTATCATCAATGAAACATACACAGTTCCTCTACATATCAAGTTATTCACATAATTAGAAAAGAGTATGGGATCGAGCATTGTACCTTGCCCCAAACTCCACTTATTCCACCCTTCTAAATGTACCATTAACGCTTTGAGACCTACTTGCCAAGTATGATTTCAATAAATTGTATGCAATACTCCTTACTCCAATATTATAAAGTTTCTGAAGAAGTATTTTGAGATACTAAACTATCAAATGCCCGAGCTAGGTCAACGAAAATACCTACTGTGTGTATTCAACATCCTTCAAATTTTCATATATAGACTCATACACTAAGTAATAATCATATCTTCGAGGTAAGGGGGAGGGACAACGATTTTTCGCAATTTTTTAAAAATAATACAAAAAAAGTGTGCGCAAGTATCACATAATATATATTTTTGAACTCGTGTTTTTACCAACTTTCATTTGACACCCCACTCGATGACTTAGTAAATTTTTTTTTTTCACTTCCGATTTCACCCCCAAACCTACCCCCTTAAGTCAAAATTTAACTTTAAAAACTACCCAGCTCTAATGAGACCATCAATTCCGATATTAATGCCAAATTGGATGTGACAGACAGACGAACTGACACCGAGGTGATCTTATTAGTGTTCGGTGCGGAACACTAAAAATATGATGAAGTCCCAATCATAAGATCAGAAGCTATGTAATTTCCATGGTTTCTTTTAACACACATAATTGTAGTACACGTGTACCACATTCGTTTGGTTTACTTGTATTTAAACACCTACCGCCCGACATAAAAGAAGCAAGTCTAGACACATTTTTAGTGTTCCGTACAGAACACTTATAAGATCACTTCGGTGTCTGTCTGTCTGTTCGTCCGTCTGTCTATCACACCCGATTTTCTCTGAAACTATTTGACGCAGAAAGTTGAAATTTGGTACTAATATAGGAATTAAGCCATGTAGTTTTGAAAGTTAAATTTTGTCTTAAGGGGTTAGTTTTGAGGAGTGAAATCGGAAGTGAAAAAAAAAATTTTTTCCTAGGTCATCGAGTGTGGTGTCAAATGAAAGCTTGTGAAAACACGATTAAATATATATATATATATATATATATATATATATATATATATATATATATATATATATATAATGTGATACTTGCGCACACTTTTCTCAGTATTATTTTTAAATAATCGCGAAAAATCGCTGTCCCCCCACCTTATCTCGAAAAGTACTGATCAAAAAATTTAGAAAAAATTCTGGAATATTCTCCACGGGGTGTAGATTCAACGAAAATTATCACGAGTGCATTACCTTTAGTAATTTATCTGGTATATAAAAAAAACAAAAATTTCAAAGTCATCAGTTTCCATTAAAGATTGGAAACAAACTTTGTTGAAAACTCATTTGGGGTGTATTTTGTGAAGTCGCTGATCATTTTATACCACCGTAACAAAATTTTTTTATTTTAAAAGCAATCAACGTACGGAACACTAATTGTGCAAGTTCAACTTGCACTTGACCGGTTATTAAATGTGAACTTTAAAAGATTTTGATAGACAATGAGTTTTATTCAGTTTTTTTAAAATAAATAAAAATTCAGTAAAATAAATTAAATAAATAAATTAAATTCAGTAAAATAATTAAATAAATAAATAAATTAAATTCAGTAAAAAATAAATTAAATAAATAAATTAAATTAAGTAAAAATAAATTAAATAAATAAATTTAATACAGTAAAATAAATCAAATAAATAAATTAAATTCAGTAAAATAAATTAAATAAATAAATTTAATACAGTAAAATAAATTAAATAAATAAATTAAATTCAGTAAAATAAATTAAATAAATAAATTAAATTCAGTAAAATAAATCAAATAAATAAATTAAATTCATAAAATAAATTAAATAAATAAATTAAATTCAGTAAAATAAATTAAAAATAAATAAATTTAATACAGTAAAATAAATTAAATAAATAAATTAAATTCAGTAAAATAAATTAAATAAATAAATTAAATTCAGTAAAATAAATTAAATAAATAAATTAAATACAGTAAAATAAATTAAATAAATAAATTAAATTCAGTAAAATAAATTAAATAAATAAATTAAATTCAGTAAAATAAATTAAATAAATAAATTAAATACAGTAAAATAAATTAAAAATAAATTAATAAATAAATAAAATAAATAAATTAAATTCAGTAAAATAAATTAAATAAATAAATTAAATTCAGTAAAATAAATTAAATAAATAAATTAAATTCAGTAAAATAAAAAATAAATAAAAAAATAAAAATAAATTAAATAAATAAATAAATACAGTAAAATAAATAAATAAATAAATAAATTTAATACAGTAAAATAAATTAAATAAATAAAAATTTAATACAGTAAAATAAATTAAATAAATAAATAAATTAAATTCAGTAAAATAAATTAAATAAATAATTTTAATACAGTAAAATAAATTAAATAAATAAATTAAATTCAGTAAAACTGTCTGCGGATATTCGCCTGAGCAGCCGATGTCCGAGCGTTCAAGGTGAATGAAGAGACAAGCGTACTGTCATCTGCAAAGCTGTAGACTGGATTCCCGTTCTTTTCCAGCAGATAGTTAATGTAAATGAGAAAGAAAGTAGGAGACAGTATGGAGCCCCGGGGGCACGCCGGCGTTGATAGTGAAGGTGTTAGAAAGAAATCCGTCGACCGCCACTCGTAAAGAACGCTCTCTAAGGAAACATGAGAGCCACAAATAGAACCTTTCAGACATACCATAAGAGCGTAACTTAGCCAACAGTCCATCATGCCAAACACGGTCAAATGCCTTAAAATTAAAATAGTAGTTTAATTGTGTATATAGTGTCTTTTACTTCTAAGTAACAGTTTTAATATTTTAATATTTTTTAAGTACTGCACTGAACTACAAGTCTGAAGTGAACATGTAGAAATAAATTTATATTTTATTTTATATCAATTTCTTTGTGTTATTGCATAGCATAGCGCCACCACAATTATGTTTATTTTAATAGCGTGTATAGGACCTAGCGTTTCCGATTTCTATGCGAGTCACACACAGTTACAACAAAATCAAAATAGGTAGTGCCCAAAATCAATAACAAATAGGAATATTTAGTAGTGCCTTATCAGCTAGAGCCCATTCTCTACGACACAAGAGCGGCCGTTTAGCACTGGTAAGTTTTTGTAAAAGGAAGCTGATACAACTGCTCCAATATTTTGGGCTCTGCTCCCAAACATTAGATATATTTGTTGGATTTTATTCAGAGGAGAGAGCTCTTTCTATCTATTTTTTTCCATTAATATTCCACCATAAAGTGGATTGTGTTTCTACTCAGTATATATCGCCACTACACCAAACACTTTATTTTTGTACTCGACGCGCGTTTTGCTAACCATGTTAGCTTCATCAGGAACGATGATTGACTAAAGTTAAACTACAAATCTACCCTATTTATATTTAGCCTAACTCTTGAATTACTCTGGCGGAACTAATGGCATAGGCCAGGCCATCAGTTCCGGTCAAGTAACCAGTAGAGGGGACTATAAGGAATAGGCCCTCTGTCTTTATTTAAACTACTTTTACATTTTATAATTTCCATACTTTCGTATGCGTTCAACAATCTCCTATCAGATTATCTAATGTTACAATATGATCAGCTTCAAGGGCATGTTCGGCAATGATAGACTTTTCTGCTCTAATGTATTTTAAGTATGTTAAATGTTCTTTAAATCGTGTTTTAATTGACCTTTTAGTTTGCCCAACATACTTTTTGTCACAATCATTACAACTAATTTCATAAATTCCACTTTTCTCACAATTAGGAATCTTATCTTTGGGACTTCCTAAGATATTCCCCTGTTTATCTGATAAGTTATAGACTAAGGTGAGGCCTACCTTATTAAATACCTTATTAAGTCCCCTGCTATATTACGGATTATATGGTATGGAGACATACTTGGTGTTATTTTCTTCGCGTGTAAAAAAGGTGGAATTCTGAATATTTAACATGAACTTATGTCTATTTATTAGCTTGTTTACTAAGTCATCGTCATATTAGTGTGAAATAGATAAATTTAGTATTTATTTTAAAACTGCATGTTAGCATTAAAAGTCCTGGGTAAATCCTTTTACAAACCGGTTTTGCCCTTATAATATCACATAATTAAAATTTGCGGTTGGAAACTATTAACTAGCTATAATTAGAACAAATACAATGGAATATAATAAAGTTTAATAAAGTACAAAAGAAGACCGCTTTTTTTAAATAACTCTTCCAAAATTGACCCCTCCGATACGCTGTGGTCAATCTCTGCTAGCTTCACCTAAGGCCAAGTTTTAAAAGGTCCCCCGCGTTGTTAGGTTAATTAGAATGACAAAAAGACCAAAGGTGGCCCATTATCACTCTCTGGTGTGTGATACGAAAGGTTAAAAGACTGTAACGGATTTATATTTAACTACTGGTCGGTACTGGTATCTTCGCCCGTAATTTATTTCTATAATATACCAATAATCAGGTACAAAATAATTGTTCAATTAAAATTACACCATCTATAGATAATTTCATTTAATAGCTCTTGAAAAAAGAGTTAACATAGTTTACTTTCAGATGAATTAGAATATTTTTTACTTCCGTTGCTAAAGTAAAAAATTAAAATGTATTCACAAAAAAAACCACTCACAGTGATTCTTGAATTTCTTTACGTGCTCCATCGGTCTGTCGGTATATTAGCACGATAACTCTCGAACGTAATGAAATATTAATTTCAATTTGGTACACATTCAATATTGGAAGTAGGAATGGAACTCATTTTGAGCATTATTTTGGGCGTTCTTCGAGGTTTTTGGTTAGGGTAATGAACAAATTATAAGCATAACTTTTTATAATCAGACATATAAGAGGTTGTAACGGTGAGGGTGAATCTGAGGTAGGTTTACACTTGATAGTGCTACATTAATACGATTTTTGTCGTCTCGTATATATTGGTTGTCGACAAATTACACAGGCCAACGATGAAAAAAACTTTTTTAATACCTGATTCCTAAGTTTTTTGGTGTGCTGAGTCCGAAAATAATAATAAAAAAGTCGTATCACTCACCAATTTTTCAGATTTTATTATTCAAAATGTGAAAAGTTTATTTTTTTTTATCGTTCGAATGTTATTAGGTTGGCAATAAAATCAAATGTTATTAGGTTGGCAGTTCCGACAAATGTCACAGCTGTTTGTTTTCTTCCAGTTAATACAACTTCGCATTGCAGTGTTTAACCCATGTGCTTTTTTTCACACTCAAAGTCTGGCTAATCGTGGTTGTAAAAACTCTCCCAACACTTTTTGTTATATATGAGGTGAGTTTGTAGTTAAAAAACATCAAAGAAACATTACTGACTTTGTGGAAAAAGTATACTTTGCATATTTTAGTGTAGAAATCGGTAATCAAGAAAAATGTTGGGCTCCTCACAAAGTATGTTATGTTTGTGTCGAGAATCTTAGGAAATGGCATAAGAAAGAAAAGAAACCTTTTAGATTTGCAGTACCCATGGTATGGAGAGAGAAAGAAAATCATTCAAATGATTGTTATTTTGTGATGTTTCTCGATATAACTCCAAAAATAAGAAAGTAATTGTCTATCCTAACTTTACTTTAGCTAATCGGCCGGTAGGACATGGACCGGAACTTTCTGTCCCTGAGCCACCTCAGTCTATTGATGACGTTTTATAGTCCAGTCCCGAATTTAATGAAAGTCGACCGGATGATGATGAGTTTCAATGTTCTCTAGAAAATTTAAAACCACAGTTGTTTACACAAGCTGAGTTAAATGATTTAGTGAGAGATTTGGGTTTGACTACGAAAAAAGCAAAATTGCTTGGTTCTAGGCTGAAAGAAAAACATTTATTGGAACATCTATTTACCATTATAGAACAAGAGATCAAAATTGTAGCCTAATCAAATAAAAGTACGGTTTAAGTTTTTATTTGTTATGTATCAATGTTTCCCTATTTTGAAATTTAATCGATGTCATATTGTGAGAGAACTGTGGGTGATACAAAAAAACTGATACCAGATACGGTTTCAGCACCCAAAAATACATAACACTTAGATGTATCGGTTTAAAAAGTTTTTACAAATATTTTTTTTGTTGGCCTGTGTTATTAAATCTTTTAAGGTCAAAATTGAGAAAATTATTTTGGAAATTTTGAAGGAACTTTATTAAAACAAATACGTGGCATTTTGTTAGATAATCCTCGGCCATTTTTCCGGCAATACTATAATCCAGTTACAGTAGAACTTCTGTGGTTTCTGGGTAAAAAATTGTGACAAGTGGTTTTCACAGGCCTCTGCCTAACCAAAACAAATAATAATCTGACGGTACTATACGGTGGATCCCAGCCAAACTTTGAATTGTTGTGGCTGTTACTTGACGGAAATTCATAACGAACGTTATGAAAAACTGATTTTGTCAATTTCCACTTTATTTTGTTTTACATTAACTCTATGGCTCGTTTCGCTATAACTGTAACTTTGTCTGATACAAAATGATATCTAAATTAAATATTTTAGTTTTAATAAATATCCTAAGGTAAGTAGGCTATAAAAATTATTACTAGGTGAGTTACCATGGGTTAGATAGGTATCTTTTTGTTCATTTAAGATGATATCTGAATTTTTACTTCTATTCATTCTATTATTTTAAAACAGGTTTAATTTGACACCTTTGTTTTGTATGTAAAAAAAAAATAAATACATCGACCAGAGTTTAGTAAATCATTTTTGTATTAGTACCGATATGTAGATGACATTTTTGCTTGTTTCAACGGTACAGAGCGTCAACTTAACAATTTTTTTAATTATATAAACTCAATACATAAAAATATACAATTCACTATGGAACTGGACAAAAAAAATAATTTTCTTGATTTAACGATAACCAGATATTACAATAAACACAAATTTATTATTTTTCACAAACCTTCACATACATCTACTAAAATCAATATAAATTCAGTTCATTCTCTACAACAAAAATTAGCAGCTTACCACCATATGTCGCATAGACTTGTAAGTGTCCCCTTATCTTCAGATGATTTTAATAAATGATAAAATCTAATAAACTATAGACTATTAATAGCAAATAGAAAAGTACCGTGGTACAAGACAATAAAGCAAAAAGAAACAATAGATAAGGAAAACAGAAATACTAATGTGATAACAGAAAAAGCAGACAAAGAAATAAAATACAAAATACACTTACGGCAAGACGAAACGATAAGAGACCTATATAGACGACGATTAGATCAAAAATTAAATGAATTTAACTACGACAACCTCCAACAGATGTATGACCACATAAAAGAATGCATCAAACAGGCGTCCCTAGCAGCATTAGGTAAAGAAGACAACGAGAATGAGAAACATAAAATTAGAATCTGTGAAAAAACCAAAGAATCTATAAAGGAGAAAAAAAGACTATACGAAAAATGGTTGAATACAAAATCAGAAGAAGATCTACAGAAATATAAAGAGAAAAACGCAGAAACGAGGAGGATGATAAACAAAGAAAAAAACGAGAGATGGGAAAAATCGTGTGAACATGTAGAACAGTATATAGGAGGAACTAGAAGTACAGAGTCATGGAGAATAATTAAAGCATTAAGGACTAACAATAGAGAGAAGACGTATATAGAGGACATCCCAGAAAGCGAGTGGGACGAATATTATAAGAAGCTGCTAACAGAAGATAGACAAGAATTCCAAGAAGAGAACCCTGAAGAAGAACAGAATAAAGAAATAAAAGAGATAGAACTAAGCTATGAAGAAGTAAAGAAGACAATAAAAACACTCAAAAATAATAAATCTGCAGGCCTGGGGGTGTGGTAAATGAAATGCTTAAGTACGGGTCTAATAAATTACATCGAATGCTGAGAAACATGTTCCACAGAGCGATAAATGGAGAAAAAATACCAGAGGAATGGTCAAAAGCTTATATAGTATCCATATTTAAAAAGGGAGACCGCAGAAAATGCACAAACTATAGAGGCCTAAGCATAATAGCGAGTATGGGACCTTTGTATGGAAAAATTATTAAAAATATCATGGAGGAAAATATAAAAGGAAAAACTGGAGAAGACCAAGCAGGCTTTACGGCCGGAAAATCATGTACAGACCACATATACACTATAAAACAAACAATGGAAAAAAAACTGGCAAAGAATAGAGAGGTTCATCTAGCCTTCATAGACATAAGAAAAGCCTATGACTCAGTACCAAGACAAAGATTATGGAACGCAATGAAAGAAATAGGCATTGACAAAGAACTAATATACGCAGTAAAACCTCTCTACGAAAACAACACAGTGAAAATAAAAATAGGACATAAAATAGGGAAGAGACTCCAAACATCAAAAGGCCTATTACAAGGATGCTCCACATCCCCAACACTATTCAAAATATACCTCGAACAAACATTAAAAAAATGGAAACAAAAATGTAGTGGAATGAGAGTCCCAATACGAGAAGATTACTTATATACTCTAAGTTTCGCAGACGACCAAGTAATCATAGCGCAAGATGAGGAAGACCTCAGTTATATGGTAAGAAAACTGAAAGAAGAATACACTAACGCGGGATTAGCAATAAACTTTGATAAAACGGAATATCTAACAACAAAGGAGGGAAACGTGGAGAATCTAGAAGTAGATAACGAAACAATAATCAAAGGAACCGATAGATTTAAATATCTAGGAACCATCATTTGAAAAAACGCAACATCAGAAGAAGAGATTAAAGCTAGATTAGGACAAACGCGAACATGCATAAGACAATTAAATTCGATCCTGTGGGACAAGCACATTACAAAGAGAAACAAAACACGCATATACAAATCAATAATACAAAGCATAATGACATACGGGTCAGAAACATGGACGATCAACAAAACAAATAAATCTAAAATTAACGCGGTAGAGATGGAGTATTGGAGAAGATGTTGTAGAGTGACACGTATGGAGAGAATAACCAATGAAGAAATAAGAAGCAGAATGAACATCAAAGAGAACGCAATAAATACCATTGAAGAAAAACGATTAAAATGGTATGGACACATAAGACGAAGCGAAGATAATAGGTGGATAAAGAAAATAACAAAGTGGAGCCCTATAGGGAGAAGAAAAAGAGGAGGCCCAGACGATCATGGAGAGACGATGTGGACGAGGCTATGAAGGACAGGGGCCTAACAGATGGAGACTGGAAAGATAGAAACGGATGGAATCAAAGGCTGAGAGAAGGAAGACAGCGCCAGCTGTAGAAAATCCTTGTATATATATATATATATATATATATATATATATATATATATATATATATATATATATATATATAAATATATAATAAAACAAATTGCTGTTAAAAATGGATATTCTTCTGATAACATAGATTCAATACTGAACAAAAATGAAAAAATAAAGCTATTTTTTGAGTATGCTCAAAGGCACTGAAATAAATGTAATATCAATTTAGCTTTTAGAACAAACAACTCGTTTGGAAAATTTATTGAAAATGCAAAAGGAAAACAAAATAGAACAAAATAGAACTCGTTTGTTTTGTAAGAACCAATAAACTCGCAATTTTGAATAATTATGAGTTTTTTCATTGACATTTTAGAGCAGACCTATACTTACCTTGACTAAAAAAATGCATATTGTGCGGAAAACTAATATCTATGCCACGATGCAACCTACCTAGACGACAATCCTGCACCACACTTACTTGCAGCCTCTCAAAGTCGATCGATCGTAGTCTAACAATATTGAGGTAGATCGCCAGCAGTTCAAGTTTGAGCACCCCTGCCTTAGGGTATTTATTAACATGTAACAACATTTGAGATAGATTAGATACCATTTTGTATCAGACGAAGCTACAGTGATAACAAAACATCTCATACAGATTTTGTAAAATAAAATAAAGTGAAAATTGACAAAAATCAGTCTGTTCATTACATTCATCCCAGCTAAGTTCTCAATTTTTGCCTAGTCCTTAAAGATGTGTGTGGTGTGGCGCTGTCATGGTGGTATACGACAACCTGTCTGCTGACTAGTTGCGGCCGACTTTTTCAGTCGCTTGCTTCAATGTTATGAATTTCTGATAATAGAGTATATAGTTAATCGTGTGGCCAGGTTAACATGCAGCAGCTTATGAGGCACGATGTTCTTCCAGGTCCACCAAATACACAACATCACCTTTTTTGCTGTCAATGGGGCTTTGCCATCGTTTGTTGAGCTTCATATTTCTTCGACCAGGATCTTTATTGTCGTACGTAACCCATTTTTCATCGCCAGTGATCATTCGCTTCATAAATGGCTCGATTTCGTTACATTTCTGTAAAGATTCGCAGATGGAAATTCGACCTAGTTTTTATAGCGTCACATCATGTGGCACTCAAACATTGAGCTGTTTTTTGTAACTTTCTCTAAATGGTTTAAAACTATTTGGTGATGGATGTTTAGTTCCGTGTCAATGTTATGGCTACTTATATGCTGTCACTGATGGACCAGTGCGAGAAATATCTTTGACATCGCAATTTCCAGAACAAAAGAGACTGAACCATCTCTCGACTATTGGTTTTAATATATTATCTTGACCACAGCACAGTAAACGTATTGTTACACAGATGGAGGTTGAGGTTAGAAAGCTTGCCTCGTATATTACTTTTTAGGTATAGAAATCTCGGCATGTGAGATTCAAACGAACATTTGATGGACTTACTCGATCAAACTCGAAAATAAATCTCGGTCCCGTTGTAAAAAGTTTCACTCCTTAAGCCCTTCGGAAACGATTCGCAATTTGTTCTAATTCTTGCGAGAATTAATGGCATTTTAAAAGCAAAGTAAAGAAATTAATCGTACAAAAGAGAAGGATGGCCGGACGAGGGACGCGAGGAGCGGAAGAAGGACAGGAACGGACTGATTAAATACTTTTTAAAAAATCGGCAAAGTGATTTAAATAAATATTGTCTCGTAAAGTTTTGCACGGTCTTTGGACACTTCGTGATTAAAATACAACGAACATTGACAACCAGTTGTCAGCTAAATGGCATTCAAAATGTCTAAACGTAGAACAAAAACGACTGAGAGTCGCAACATCCAAGTTGATCTGTAGGTATAAAATGATCAATGACTTCACAAAAAACACCCCAAATGACTTTTTGACAAAGTTTTTTTCCAATACTTACTGAAAACTGATGACCTTGAAATTTTTGTTTTTTTACATACCAGATGATTATTAAAGGTGGGGATATTATTAAAGGGCACTTGTGATAGTTTTCGTTCAATCAATATTCCAGAATTTTTACAAAATTTTTTAATCAGTGCTTTTTGAGAAAAGGGGAGACAACGATTTTTCGCAATTTTTTAAAAATAATGCAAAGAAAAGGTTGCGCAAGTATTACATTATATATATTTTTAAACTTGTATTTTTACAAGCACCCCACTCGCTGTCCTGGTAAAAAAAAAATTTCACTTCTGATTTCACCCCCCAAAACTAACCGCTTAAGTCGAAATTTAACTTTCGAAACTACACGGCTGTGATTAGGCGATCAATTCCTATGTTAGTGCCAAATTTCAACTTAATATGCCAAATAGTTTCGGAGAAAATCGGGTGTGATCGATTGACAGACAGACGGATAGACAGACGGACAGACACCGAAGTGATCTTTTAAGTGTAATAAGAAGTTTCGCTTATAGAAATCATCGGAAAAAGTTTTTGCTTTCATTTTTTGGAACAAGCACGAGATACTTCTTATAAATTGTTTAAAATAAGACAACGCAGTGAGACACTATTTTTTCTTTATTATTAACTAATCTTAGCTAAAGGATAGTGGAGAAACGCCGAGGAAAAGTGATGCTGTTTCTGCAAGACAATACGCCTGTCTACAAATCAGTGTTAGTTTTGCAAAAAAAAAATAACCAATCACGCTTTAAACTCATTGATCATCCCCCATATTTTCTTGACTTAGATACCTCGGACTATTTTCTATTCCCAAGATGGAAAGAAAACCTTTAAATGGATACAAATTTCATTCAAATGAAGGAGTAAATAAAGTTGTCGAATACTTGTTTGTAAACCAAGACACAATTTCACCAAAATTGTTTACCATGGCCTTGGAGGATGTATTTAAAAGTCTTGTGTGGGAAGAGAGGGGAATTCAAATCGATGGCATATATTTACATCACTTGCGATTCGCATATGTTGTAGTACTGATAAGCGAAGAACTAGAAGAAGTCCAAATTATGATAGAACAACTTAATTAAGCTTCACAGAAAGTTGGACTTGAGATGAACATTAAGAGAACAAAACTTCTAAGCCCACAAAACACAAAAATTAAGATCGGCACTAAAGAGATCGAGAGAGTGGAAGAGTATATATACACTGGAGATATAAGATTAGATTGAACAAGGACAATCAAACAGCGGACTGCATTTCAAAAACTGGGATTCATTCTAAAAAACAGACATATCTCCATGACCTTAAAAAGAAAAACCAGTCAAGTGCAAGTTGAACTTGCACAATTAGTGTTCCGTACGTTGATTGCTTCTGAAATAAAAATTTTTGTTATGGAGGAATAAAATGATCAGTGACTTCACAAAACACACCCCAAATGAGTTTTCAACAAAGTTTGTTTCCAATCTTTATTGAAAACTGATGATCTTGAAATCTTTGTTTTTTTTTTATATATCAGATAAATTATTAAAGGTAATGCACTCGTGGCAATTTTCGTTCAATCTACAGTCCGTGGAGAATATTCTAGAATTGTTTCAAAATTTTTGAATCAGTACTTTTCAAGATAGAGGGGGGACATTGATTTTTTTAAAATAATACAAAGAAAAGTGTGCGCATGTAAGACATTAGATATATTTTTGAACTCGTGTTTTTACAAGCTTTCATTTGACACCCCACTCGATGACCAAGTAAAAATTATTTTTTTTACTTCCGATTTAACCCCCCAAAACTAACCCCTTAAGTCAAAATTTAAGTTTCATAACTACACGGCTCTGATGAGGCCGTCAGTTTCTATATTAGTACCAAATTTAAACTTTCTACGTCAAATAGTTTTTGGAGAAATTTAGGTTTGACAGACAGACGGGCAGACAGACAGACACCGAAGTGATCTTATAGATCTTGTTACGTACGGAACACTAAAAATGTAGTAGAGCTGCATACTTCCAGTAAGTAGTAAATAGTCTTTGTTGACTCCAACGTACTCAACGGGCAATGTAAAGACAGATGTTAGGTATTAGTTTACGAGAACACATTAAAAGCGAGGATATCACATGAACAACAAAAATTATAGATATCAGTGAAAGAGAGGCAAAATAAAACTGGCAATGGGCGGGGCATGTAGCTAGAACGAATGATGGTAGATAGACAACAAGACATTAATTAAATGGAGACCTTAGGAGAGCAGACGAAGTGTCGGAAGACAAATGAAAACAAATGGACTGATGATATCAGGTTGATAGCAAGCAGTAGATGGCTCCATCTTGCACAGGATACACACAATTGGAAGAACCTTGAAGAGAGCTATCTCCTGTAGTGGAGAAGCAATGTCTTGTAAATAAGAAAAAGAAAGACTAAACCAAGACAAAGAATTTTTTTGAAGGGTATACTGTTACTTTAAAACCATCGCAATAAATATATATGCTTGTTCTCCCATACCAAATGACAAATTATAGACCAATCACCCTTTTAAGTAACTTTTCAAAATTATGGGAAAAATGTCTGGTTGATTTTCTCGATTCACAAAATGTCCTCTTTAATGAACAATTTGGTTTTAGACGAAACAGAAGTATGGAGGATGCGATATTCTTTTGGTTTCATGGGATTATATGAAAAATACAACAAAATAAAAAATGCCTTACAGTCTATATTTGACACAGTTTCCCATTCCCTGATGCTAAGGAAATTGGAAAGCGTTGGGTAAGAGGCCATGTGCTAGAACTCTTTAAGTTCTATTTAGCAAATCGAACACAAAAAGTACGATGTAATGAGACCTTAAGTACTGCAATGAGTGTGAGTTCTGGAGTTCCTCAGGGGACAGTCTTGGGACCTACTCTATTTTTGATTTATATAAATGAATTAGGAACCATAATAAAGAATGGGTCAATTATTTGCTACGCCGATGATACTGCAGTGATATTTATGGACGATACTTGGGAGGGCGCATACTTGAAGGCAGAGCAGGGTCTTAATGTTATATATAACTGGATATGTGATAATAAAATTAGTCTAAATATATTAAAAACAAAATTTTTAACATTTTCTTTGACAGCTGCCGATCAATCAAAAAAAAAAAAAATTACATTAAAATTCACAACTCATCATGTAAATTACTAAGTAATAATTGCACCTGTCCGCATATTCAGAAAACTAATAAAATTAAATATTTAGGCCTATACATTGATCAACATCTTCATTGGAATGAACATGCTATCGAAACCTCAAAAAAAAAAAACTCAAAAAACTCTATTATAAATTTTATCAACTACGGAATATCTTATATGAAAAAACAATAAAAATAGTACACAACTCACTAGTCGAGTCAATTTTAAGTTATTGTGTAGTAGTTTGGGGAGGTCTTAATGATAGTACAGTGCAGGTTTTAACAGTATGCCAAAACAAAATTCTCAAAATCATTTTAAATAAAAACAATCAATATCCTACAGTTGACCTTTATTCTCAACTTGATGTCTTAAATTTTAGAGGACTATTTGTAAGTACAAGCCTTTTTTTCTATAAAAAAATTAAACACACCTTTGGAGAACTAGACCATTCCTACAACATCCGCTCTAAAATAAATTATAATTTACAGTCACACTTTTCCAACAAATCACACTTGCAAAAAAACATATTATTTTTACTTCCCAAGTTTTTAGGAATGCTACCTTTAAACCTTAGAGCAAAAATTGAAAAAAATGAATAAAATGGGCGGTTAAATTACGAAATAAAAAATTTTATCATTCACAACTATGACAGTTTTAAAAAGTTAATGAACCTCTAGAAAAGGGAAAAATTAAATGCATGTGCATATTGCATAGACAAATTAACATTATTTAATAAAACTCAACCTATTTTCTATTCTTATATGTAACTAGCCGCGCCCGCGGCTCCGCTCGCGTGGACTTGATTCACTACTATCGTCACTACTTATTCCTTATGTTACCCAACGTAATAAAATATCTCCCATTATTTCTCCTTATCTCCCATTATTTCTCCTTATCTCCCATTATTTCTCCTTATCTCCCATTATTTCTCCTTATCTCCCATTATCTCACCATAACTCCCATTATCTAGACTTATCTCTGCTTATCTCCCATTATCTCTCCTTATCTCCCATTATTTATACTTATCTCCCATTATCTCACCTTATCTCCCATTATCGAGGCTTATCTCGACTTATCTCCCATTATTTCTCCTTATCTCCCATTATCTCACCTTATCTCCCATTATCTAGGCTTATATCGAATTATATAGAACAGTTGTATAAATTTACAAAAACACGTAAATCGGATAAGTGGTTCTCGAGTGATAAGCGCACTAACGGACAGACAGACAGACAGAGAGAAGTTGCATTTTATATATATTGTATTCTTTGCTACATGATATGGTTCCATATTTAATGCTTTAGGGCGTGTATTGCAAGAGAACGCGCTAGCGGCAAACTTTTCTCCGACTTGATTCACTATTATCGTCACTGCTTATTCCTTATGTCACCTAATAAAATATATCCTATAACCTGGCCAGGGAACATAAGTATGTTTAAAAAAAAGCACGTAAATCCGGTAAGTGGTTCTCCAGTGATAAGCACACTAACGGACGGACAGACAGACAGACAGACGGACAGAGAGACATTGCATTTTATATATATAATAGATATTCTCTGCTACATAATATTGTTCCATATTTAATGGTTTGGACTGTGTATTGCAAGAGAACGCGCTAGCGGTAAACTTTGTCCGACTTCATTTACTATTATTGTCACTGCTCATTCCTTATGCTACCTATCGTAATAAAATATAGTCTATAACCTGGACGGAGAACATATGTATGTTTTAAAAAAAAAAAGTACGATAATCGGATAAGTGGTTCTCCAGTGATAAGCGCACTAACGGACAGACAGACAGACAGAGATACGTTGCATTTTATATATATTATAGATGTAATAAAATATATACCTAGAACCTGGTCAGAGAACATATGTATGAATTTAAAAAATCACGTAGATCGGATAAGTGGTTCTCGAGGGATAAGCGCATTAACGGACAGACAGACAGACAAACATTGCATTTTATATATATTATAGATATAGATTATTATTATTATTATATAACCTGGCCAAAGAATATATGTATGAATTTAAAAAAAAGACAAGTAAATCGGATAAGTGGTTCCCGCGTGATAAACGCACTAATGGACAGACAGACAGACACAGAGACATTGCATTTTATATATATTATAGATTATACATTACAGATATTCTTTGCTACATAATATTGTTCCATATTTAATAGTTTAGGCTGTGTATTGCAAAGGCACGCGCTAGCGGCAAACTTATTTCCGACATCATTCACTATTTTACGTCACTGCTCATTCCTTATGCTACCTATCGTAATAAAATATAACCTATAACCTGGCCAGAGAACATATGTATGTTTTAAAAAAAAAGTACGTAAATCGGATAAGTGGTTCTTCAGTGATAGGCGCACTAACGGACAGACAGACAGAAAGACGTTGCATTTTTATATATATTATAGATATTGTATTTTCTTTTTTTATATATATATATATATATATATATATATATATATATATATATATATATATATATATATATATATATATATATATATATATTATATATTCTAATTTTCGATTTTTCTTTTGCTTCACCAGGCTGCAACCCTGGTCCATCGGTTTTCGTGTTTGCTCCGTCTTTTGGTTTCCCCTCATGTGCTCCTTTTTAGATAATGGAAAACTTCTTATAATCGAATGTGTTCTTTTCACTTGTAAAATATGTATTAAACCGAATATTTAATTCTGGAACATAGGTTTACTACCATACAGGTCAAGGAATGAAAGACTGCGAATACAGGCCAATGAATGGTCAAGTGAAGTTTTTTATTCCGTAGTCGACAATAAGGATATGATGTGTAAACACCTGAATTATATTAACTTTATGTATTGTAATGTAATTTAAAAAAACTTATTGAAATAAATATTGTATTGTATTGTATTGTATTGTTCTTTCTGTGCTAGGCTAGAAATTTTTTATACACCCTCGTAATGTAAATTCATCGAAAAGTCAAACTTTGGTTTGTGGAGCATATATTGCAAGTTGAAACAAGTTTGCAATAAGCGACTTTGTTTAGTGATAAATATGATTCTGAGTGTGAGGAGATGCGACGTAAAATCTTACACGTTTACCCTGCATTTTCTCTTATTGCTAAAGAAGTAACATCTAACAGATGGACCGAAAAACATAACTTCGAAAATTTTTAAATCAATTAAACTGTGCAAAAGAAACTACTAAGTGGAAGGTCAGAAAGTCCATAGGACGAAAAAAAATAGAGGAGAAAGTTATAAAACGTAGCGAAGAAAATATAATAGTCGTTCCGAGATATTGCATCGAGAGAGATTAAAACCAGCAGATCAATAGTAGAGAGTTGAAAAAAAAAATAAAAACAATACTCCTAAACAAGAAAATATTACTGTAAAGTAATATGTTGAATACAACTTCAGTTCTCTACCAGTGTTATCAGATGGACGAATGAACATCACAGTGCTGCTAAAGAAGCTAGGGTAGCCAAAAGTAAAGTTCTCAAGATTGCATATGAAGACTGAAGAATTAACAAAGTTTCTGCATGATGGTTTTTCAAACATCTTACATCAAAATAGAAACGGACGAAGAAAGAAATGTCTTAAGAACCTTTGGCAGTTTTAGGGAACGACAAAAGTTATTTTTCGAGAATTACCACCAACTATGAGACTTGGAAACGTTCCACGAAGCAAGAGTGAAAATTTATAAACGTTCTTTATCCCCAAAGTAGTCCAAAACTCAGTAGTCTTCCGAAAAATGGATGAATCATTTTTTGAATATATGCAAAAAGAGCCTATCATTATTAGAGAGGTTTACGAAAGGACGATCCAAAATCTGAGGCAGGTTTTCAGAGAAAAATTTCCGAAGTTGTCTATTTATCGAGTTACAACTTGCAAGTGATAGACCTGATTTAGTACCCTGCTACTTCTTTTTGGTCAAACATCTGAAGTAAGAACTTATAGGCCGAAAATTGTCCTCACATATTGTGTTTAAAGCTGCTGTAACGTTGTGGTCTGGAAAGAAAATATATTTTTTTTGTGAATAGAATGAAACAACTCAAGAAACGCTGGACGAAGTGTGTTGGTATGAACTGTATTTCGGCAAAAATATATATTATGTTATGCTAGTGTTTCTTCATAGTTACGTACATAAACCTAAAAAAAAACATCCTCGTATTTTATTATTTTACATGTACATTTTGGTAGATTATATTCGAGACTGCATTTCATAAAAATTAGATAAAAAATTATGTACGGCCCTGAATCGTACTTTTTCTTGCCACGGGCCCGTTCCGAGTTAAAATAAGAAAAGCTTTTTAATATTCAGTCTCGATATTTCGAGAAAATCAATAAAAACAAGGATCCCATTAATTTTTTGCCCCGTTTTTTGCCCCTTCTTCCAAGTCTGGAGATGGAAACGGGGCTATTTTTTAAGGTCCTTGATTAAAATTTTAAGAGAAAGGAGTTAAATTAGTTTTTTATTGCGTTAAGTTTTATTTCGTGTTGGAAAATTTCAGTTTGGTTTTAACCTCTAGGCTGTTAAATATTATTTTTCTTTTTCCAATTAAGTAGAAAGGCAACGGCTGACGAACTAATAAGAGAAAATAACATAACGAAGCGATTAGGACAACAATGTTGTTATATAAATATGTATATATATATGTATATATATATATATATATATATATATATATATATATATATATATGTATATATACATATATATACATATATATATATATATATATATATATATACATATATATATATATATATATATATATATATATATATATATATATATATATATATATATATATATATACAGGATTACAGGGAAAGTCGTCCTAGATAATTAAGGACGTTATAGTTTAGGTCGTTTCTGACCGATTTGATTCTATGACATGATGTCCTAAACTTAACCGTTTTCGAGATATTGAAGTTTAAAGATTTTCTAAAAAAAAAACATTTTTTTTTGCTTTTATATCGATTTTTTTTTATTAGAGGTTCTCGAGTGCGATTTTTTGGTTATTTTTAGTTAGTCTGTATGTCAAGTATCAAAAATTATCAAAAAAATTTGAACTAGTTACTAACAGTTTCAAATGGCGGTTTGTTAATGTTTCTAAATTACGAATTTTTATCAAGTGCTTCCTACTTTAAATCAATAAAGAAAAAAAAAATGTATGGAAGTTATTCTGCAAATTATTTTAAAAACTTTTACGTCTTTTTAGCTATCTAAAACGGTATAATATCTACTGGATCTATTGAAAATTCTAAGAAAATGAGATTTCAATAGGCCCAAATGTAGAGTAACATAATAATAGAATTTAGATACTACCAATTACCGGTTTACTACCTGCACCTTCAAACAATAAAAAGGGTTGGGTAAGCATTTTTTCCGGTCGGGGTACTCTCTGTGCTAGTGACATTTTCTGTTCACTAAACATTATTGAATGATTTTTAGTCTGCTCATGCGATTCGTCCGTGGTAGATGTGCTATACCGTGCTTTTCAAAAATATCTGTGTTTCATCTTCTGACTGTGTGAATTGGCTCGTAACTGGATTTTGATCTCTGCTTGTGAATATGGCAACGTATACCAACGAGGAATATGCTGACATCCTAATGTGTTACGGATTTTGCGAAGGAGTGTCGTCGCGTGCACGTGATGAATACATACTGCGATATCCTACTCGTCGTGTACCTGATGTTAGCGTATTTGATGGAACTTATCGAAGACTACGAGAAACTGGTTCCGTACAAAGACGGCGGACTGACATGGGACGAGCACGTATCTTTGACGAAGACGAAGGAAACGAAATACGACGTCTCTTTGAGGTAGACCCAACCACATCTACAAATATTGTCGCACAACAGCTTGGTATTTCGCAGTGGAAGGTATGGTTTGTAATGCATACTGTTGGGCAACACCCTTACCACTATACGCCCGTGCAAGTCATTGAAGAAGGGGATCCGTTGCGACGATTAGAATTCTGCAGATTTATGCTCAATACCGATGTCGAAGATGCATCTTTTTTTAAGAAAATACTATGGACTGACGAGTCGAAATTCGACAAAGACGGTCTTACAAACTACCACAATGCCCACTATTGGGCTTCTAAAGAGGAAGGCAACACAAACAAAAAAAGAACGAAAGGATCACAAACAAGATTCAGCTTAAATTTCTGGATGGGTATAATTTCAAATTATTTGGTTGGGCCATTCTTCCTGCCAGATAATTTGAATGGCGAGGAATACGACAATTTTTTGCGGAACGATTTACCTAATTTGATGGAAGACCTACCTATTGGTTTGAGACAAAACATGTACTTTCAACACGATGGCTGCCCAGCTCACTACAGAGGAAATGTTCGTGCATGGCTCAATGACAATTATCCCAACAAATGGATTGGAAGAGGCGGACCCATACCTTGGCCGGCGAGAAGCCCAGACCTAACACCGATGGATTTTTATGTGTGGGGTCACATGAAAAGTCTCGTATACGACCAGATGACTCCTATCGAAAACGTGGATGTCCTAAGACAAAAAATAATTGATGCGGCTGACGAAATGAGGCGGCACCTCACAACCAGCGTTGTGAAAAGTAATTTAAGAAAAAGAATGAGAATTTGTTTTAGAAATAGGGGCGACCATATAAAACATGAATTATAATTAATAAAAAAAATATTAAATTGCAAGGTTTTTTGTTTTATTTGTGTATTTTTCGTATTTTCACCTAGAACTAAAAATTTACCTTTTGCTACCCGAGCCTGCTTTAGGTGTCATTCTGTGTACAGTTTTCCTATTAAACTTCTAGTATTATACCTTTTTTGATAGCTAAAAAAGACTAAAAGTTTTTAAAATAATTTGCAGAATAACTTCCATACATTTTTTTTTTTCCTTATTGATTTAAAGTAGGAAACACTTGGTAAAAATTCGTAATTTAGAAATATTAACAAGCCGCCATTTGAAACTGTTAGTAACTAGTTCAAATTTTTTTGATGATTTTTGATACTTGATATACAGTCTAACTAAAAATAACCAAAAAATCGCACTCGAGAACCTCTAATAAAAAAAAATTGATGTAGAAGCAAAAAAAACATGTTTTTTTTAGAAAATCTTTAAACTTCAATATCTCAAAAACGGTTAAGTTTAGGACATCATGTCATAGAATCAAATCGGTCAGAAACGACCTAAATTATAACGTCCTTAATTATCTAGGACGACTTTCCCTGTAACCCTGTATATATATATATATATATATATATATATATATATATATATATATATATATATATATATATATATATGTATATATATATATATACATATATATATATATATATATATATATATATATATATATATATATATATATATATATATATATATATATATATATATATTTATATATATTTATATATATTTATATATATATATATATATATATATATATATATATATATATATATATATATATATATATATATCGTTATCATAGTTGAAAATACTGAAGACCTTCAACAGATGCTGATAGAACTAGACATCGACTGTTCGAAAATAGGCCTCAACATGAACATGTCCAAGACCAAAGTCATGTGCAGCACGGATCCCTTGATCTAAATAAACAACGAAATACTTGAAAATGTGGAAAGTTATGTGTATCTGGGGCACACAATTGCATTAGGCAAAAAGAACCAAACAGTTGATATCGACAGACGAAGGAAACTCGCCTGGGGTGCAATTGGTAGACTCGGAGACACACTCAGGAATAAAAATATACCAATGAGTATACGGTCAAAAATCTTTGATCAATGTGTTCTGCCGATTTTGACATATGGGGCTCAGACGTTGACTCTAACGAAAAAATCTATGCACAAGCTTAGAGTTACACAAAGAGCAATGGAGAGGCAGATGCTGGGAATATCTGTGAGGGACCGAAAGAGAAATGACTGGATCCGAGCGGGACAAAATGCAGAGATGTAGCAGAGGCCGTGGTGGAACGGAAATAGAATTACGCGGGACATATAGCTCGTGATCAAGATGGAAGATGGCCACACACTATTTTAAAATGGAGGCCATATCTCGGAAGAAGATCCAGGGGACGACCACTCACCCGATGGAGAGACGATATCAAGAGGTCAGCGGGATTAATGTGGTATAAAATTGCCCGATGCCGAGAGAGATGGCGATCAATGAGGGAAGCCTATGTTCAGGAATGGACTTCGAAGGCTTATGAGATGATATATATATATACATATATATATATATATATATATATATATATATATATATATATATATATATATATATATATATATATATATATATATATATATATATATATATATATATATATATATATATATGGGTCATTCTTTGTCAACGGGACCCCCCTCTGTCTGTTTTTGGTTTCAATATACAATGATTTTTTTCGACCCAAATTTTCATTGGAATGTCTACTTTTAAATGCTATATGTCCCCTCAGATAATTCTAAATGACGGCTCTAACATGGCGGCTAAAATAAAAAATTTTTTCAATATGTAGATTGTAAATTACTTAAATAATGAGATATTCAAGCGAAACTCATTACTAGGGAGTTTTCTGAGGTGCTAAACACGAATTTGAGGTTAGAACATTATTATTTTTTATTCCAAGATGGCGAATCCAAGATGGCGTACGAAAATGCTTAAATGTAAAAAATTGGCGCCAAATATATCAATTTTTCATACTCTGGAGCTTTGAAAAATGGTCTAGAAGTGCTGGAAAATTTTTATTCTATTTTTTATCGAAAAGTTCAGATAATTTGCAAAAAAATTGGTATACAGAATTTTTTTAAATTTTTGATCCAAAAGTACCAGAAAATTTTTATTGTGTTCGAATAAAATTTTAATTTGATCAGCTTCACGTGACCGTGTTTTTCACTCTGGCCGAGTAAAAATTACTCAAAGGGTTTTAGAGGGAATATACTCGACAAAAACTCGCATTCATCATTTATATGAAAATGATTATTATTTTTTAGATTAATTTTTTTGTATATATAAAATGCATCAAAAGTATCTCAAATACTAAAATACAAAAAAAAATTAAACTTCGTTAAATTGCTTAAAGTCTAAAAATTAAATGAGTCCATCATTTTTACCTTAATACTAAAGCTTTTTGAAATCAATATCTGTCCTTACCTTTGCATGGATATCTGAGTTTTAGAATTTACGATGGCCATCTTAGAATAAAAAATAATTATTTTCTGACTTCAAATTCGTGTTTTATCTATATATTGAAAAAATTGTTGTGTCATTTTTTTGTTTTAGTTCATAGTTTCGTTTCATTTTGAATTATTTAAAAGGACACGCGGGATTTAAAAGTAGACGAAAATTTTGCGCCGAAAACATCATTTTATATTGAAACCAAAAATGGACAGAGGGGGGTCCGGTTGACAGAGAATGGCCCATATATATATATATATATATATATATATATATATATATATATATATATATATATATATATAATTTAAAGCAATGAAAAAAATATATAAAATATTCATATTCCTCGACTCTAAAAACCCTGATATAGATTATATATATATATATATATATATATATATATATATATATATATATATATATATATATATATTTTTATTTTTTTTTTTATTGGTCTAGCACACGTGCTGCAGGGAAGTCCCTAAAGCGCTCCAGGAGCGGCACGAGTGCGGAAAAAAGCGATTCACGTTGTTCTTGAATCGCTGTAAATTGTACTCGGTCTGAAACACAGCGCTGGGCAAATTATTCCAAAGGGATGACGTTCTCCATATAAAAGATTGCTTGAAAAGCGTCGTACGCAGAGTAACAAGCTGAACCTCTATACGGATGCGAAGCACCAGCGCGACGTGTATTTCTAACATGGACCGCTTTGGGAGGAATTAAGCGGGCTACATCCTTCGAACACTTTCCATGAAAATACTTGTAGAACAGACTCAAGTCGCCAACCGTTCTTCGATGTTCCAGTGAATCAAGGCCGCCGGTCAATTCCGGGTCCCCAATCAGACGGACCGCTCTTCTCTGAACAGAATCCAACAAATGCAGTGTATGTTTGGGAGCGGAGCCCCAAACTGGGAGCAGTATTCCATAGTTGGTCGAATTTGGGCTTTGTAAAGAATTAACATTTGCTGTGGGGTGTAAAGCTTTCTGGTTCTAAATAATATTCCCAACTTTTGAGAAGCTCTCCTTGCTATGCCTGCAACATGTTCATGCCAAGACATATTTGCTCCCAAACTAACGCCCAACAAATTGAGCGACGATGCTAGGGGAATGGAGTGCCCCGACATAACTATGTCGGGTTCAGCAACGTTAACTTTTTTAGAAAAAACTGCCGCTTGGGTTTTTGTAGCGTTAAATTCCACTTGGTTACTGTCACCCCAAGATAGAATTTCTTCCAGGTCTTTGTTAAGTTGAACGACCTCTGCTGTCTGCGGATATTCGCCTGAGCAGCCGATGTCCGAGCGTTCAAGGTGAATGAAGAGACAAGCGTACTGTCATCTGCAAAGCTATAGATTGGATTCCCGGTCTTTTCCAGCAGATCGTTAATGTAAATGAGAAAAAGAGTAGGAGACAGTATGGAGCCCTGGGGCACACCGGCGTTGATAGTGAGGGTTGTTAGAAAGAAATCCGTCGACCGCCACTCGTAAAGAACGCTCTCTAAGGAAACATGAGAGCCACAAACAGAACCTTTCAGACATACCATAAGAGCGCAACTTAGCCAACAGTCCATCGTGCCAAACACGGTCGAATGCCTTGGATATGTCAAGAGCAACCGCTCGAAATTCTTCAAAGTGTTCAATTGCGTTGTTATATATATATATATTATATATATATATATATATATATATATATATATATATATATATATATATATAAAGGGTCTTTCATTTGGGACTTGACAACTTTGAAATTTCACTGTGAACGCACCCTTAAGCCAATCACCGAACTGTCAACGTCAAAACATTCAGTAAAGTCAACATTTTCATCATGGTGAAGTACACGAACGAACAACGTTTACAAATAATTAAAATTTACTACCAAAATTTGGAGTCGGTGACTGCAACTTAAAGAGCGTTAACGCCAATTTTTGGTCGTAATTCTCGTCCCAGTAGACAAGCAATTCATAGTCTAGTGAAAAAAATTTGAGTTAACATATTCGCTGCTGGATGTTTCCGTGCCAGTGAGACAACGGGTTGGTCGAAGTGGCCAGAATATTGCTGCCGTTCAAGCGTCCATCTCAAACGAACCAAAACAGTCGATTTCACGGCGTTCTTAAGAATTGGGCATCGCTCAGACCACACTAAGGCGAATTTTGCGAAAGGATCTTGGCCTGCACCCTTATAAGTTAAAGTTAACTCAAGAACTAAAGCCACTCGATCATATGAAGCGACGTACGTTCTCGAATTGGGCTCTAGAAAATGTTGGATCGCAAAATCATCTTTAGTGATGAAGCGCATTTTTGGATAAACGGCTTCGTCAACAAACAGAATATGCGTTATTGGTCAGGTGAAAACCCTCATGTGCTTGAAGAAACATCACTTCATCCACAAAAAATTACTGTTTGGTGCGGTTTTCATGCCGGTGGTGTCATTGGGCCGTTCTTTTTCGTTGATGAAAATAACCGTCACGTTACAGTCAATGGAGATCGCTACAGAGGCATGTTGCAACGTTATTTCTTTGATCAATTGCATGGGCTAGACATTAATGATACGTGGTTTTAACAAGACGGTGCCACAAGCCACACAGCGGGTGTAACAATCGACTTACTGCAATCTAAATTCGGTGAACGTGTTATATTGAGAAATGGTCCCGTCGAATGGCCGCCTAGATCGTGTGATTTAACACCTCGATCCATAGGAAATCCTTTCTCTTACTCCCATAATTTCTTATATGCTTGACTACGAATAAACATGATTAGAATTCGTTCATTGTTTCAACCAAAAACCCAAAAAAAGTCAAATAATGAAAACGAAAATATACAAAAATCCACCTATATCCCCTTCACCACATTTTCCTAAAGTGATGTCGCTGAAAAACTTCTATTCCTACTTCAAGTGTTATAAAAGTACTCAATTTGAGACTGATATTTTATTTTATTCGGGAGTTATGGAACCAGCAGGCGATAGATCGACAAACTAACAGACCAATTGGCCGACAGACAAATAGATTGCCGGAGCGACAAAGTGACAGACCGACGGAAATATGGAACAAAGTTTTCGTGCACCGGTCTCTTCTGTAGCTTTAAGCATTTCAACCACAATGCCATTCATCCTTGCGAACTTATTATTTTTGAGTTTTTTTTTTTAGACTGAGTTAAATTTTGGTTACTGGATCGTATAAGTCAAAGTCTTGGTACTTTTACTATTGAAATTTCATTTCTCTCTTCTCAGTTGACAGCATGCGAAAACTCTTAATTTCCCTTTATTTCCCAAGCACCATTCCCGATAAAAAGTCTTGAGCGCTTTTCTGCTTTTCTTTTATAAAGAAAAGAACGCGGCGCGTCCGCCCGTCTCGGACCAATAAGAAAAGCGGGGCTCGAAAACTGAATTAAAATGAAAAATTAAAACGGAGAATGGCCGTCTTTATTGCGAGAAATTTAAAACTGAATATATTAAGGGTGAAAAATTTACATTATTGCCAAGGGTTCTGTTTTGCTGATGCCTTATTCTTTATTCTTTGTTTCTTTTTATCTACCCTCTTTCGGTCCCTTCAATTTTCAACAGCCCTTCTAGCTATCAGTCCACCCCCGTTTTTATTTTTTTTTTCCTAAGAAATATCGAGTCCTTCATCAATTTTCGGTACAGCTGTAGGGTTAGTCCTCTCTGAACCATACTGAACCATGTAGAAATTTCCCTCATGGCCAATCAAGATTGTGTATTTGTTAATTCTATCAATAGAAAATCAACAAGATAAAGGTTACTCTATTGATCCTCTTTCTCCTTAGATAGCTTTAGTGTCATATATCTCAGATAATGTAAGTCCCATCGGGTCATACTTAGCATCAGTCGAAAACTGACATTTGACAGCAGCAAACTTGTAAAAATCATTGGAATTCGTTTATTCAGACTTAATTTAGGGCGTCTTGAAGATGAGTGAAATTGTTCCAAAATTTATTAGATATTGCAATTTTATTTCGAAAACGCACAAATGCTGTGCAGGCCTATTAAGAAATTTGTGCTGTTTATGGTCAAGACACGTTATTAAAACCAACAACCCAAAGATGGTTCAGTCGCTTTCGTTTGTTGTTGTCATCTCAAAACAGAGGGAAATGTACTAAAGGTAAATTATATTATTATTTTTACGTAATTAGCAAAATTATACCTCGATGAGAAAACATTTTCATATTAGATTATGAAACTGGAAGTTAAACTCTTCAATACTATTTTTTAAAGAAATTTCTAGATAATCTAGAACTAAAGTTATGAAAATTTTAAAAACTAAGAAAAAATGACTACGATAACCATGTTAGCTTCATCAGGAGCGATCATTGACTAAAGCTAAACTACAAATCTACAATATTTATACTTAGTCTAATACCTGAATTACTCAGGCGCAACTAATGACATAGCCGAGGCCATCGATTCCGGTCAAGTAACCAGTAGAGGGGACTATAAGGAATAGGCCCTCTGTCTTTATTTAAAGTACTTTTACATTCTATAATTTCCATACATTCGTATGCGTTCAACCATCTCCTATCAGATACATTTTCTTTCTCTTTAAATCGTGTTTTAATTGACTTTTTAGTTTACCCAACATACTTTTTTTCGCAATCATTAAAACTAATTTCATAAATTCCACTTTTTTCAAAATTAGCAATCTTATTTTTGGGATTTTCTAAGATATTCCTCAGATTGTCTGATGACTTATAGACTAAGGTGAGGCCTACCTTATTAAATACCTTAGTATAGATTTGTAGTTTAGCTTTAGTCAATCATCGCTCCTGATGAAGCTTGTAGAATTAACTTTTTTCGAAGATGAGGTCAATGAAGCCATAGCGAAATTGAGGATAGGTAAAGCAGCTGGAATCGACGACCGGAAATGCTGAGAGGCCTGGAGGAAGAGGGAAGAAGAGATTTTTCAGTTGTTAAATAAGATTGTACAAGAAAAGGGAGTATCCAAGGAATGGAACACTGGTATTATCTTGCCAATCTATAAAAAAGGAGACATAAAATAGTGCCATAACTATAGAGGTATAACATTAATGAGTCTACCAGCCAAAGTACTAGCTAGAATAATAGAAACAAGAATAAAAGACCAGCTAGAAAACTCTCTAGAAGAAACCCAATATGGTTTTAGAAAAGGCCCGAACCCATATTTATATTAAGGCAGAGTATAGAGAAGTGCATCAGTAAAAATAAAGAATTGCATATAGCTTTCATCGACTTAGAAAAGGCATTCGATAGAGTAAGACGAGATGATGTATGGGAAAGCCTACAAAAATGTGGAGTAGACAGAGAAATAACAGAAGTGCTAAAAAGTATATACGAGACAACAAAAAATAGGGTAAGAACAAATAATGAAGAGTCAAGAGATTTCGAGTGGCCTAAAACAAGGATATGTGCTGAGCCCTTTATTATTCACAATAGTGCTAAACGAGGCAGTGAAAAGAGCCAAGCAGAAAATGAGACCGATGATGCTGGGATACTGGGGAATGCAAAAATCGAAATATTTATATATATATATATATAATATATATATATATATATATATATATATATATATATATGTATATATATATATATATATATATATAAATATATATATATATATATATATATATTATATACTTTTTATATACTTTTTGCGGACGATATAGCGATAATAGCAGACACAGAAGGAAACTTACATCACAACCTAAACAATCTGAACGAGGAATTGAATAATATAAACATGAGAATACATATACAGCAGACGATAATAGGACAAGAGAATAAAAAACACGACACCAGAATAAATGGACTGAGTATAGAATAAGTTGAAGAGTTCAAATACCTAGGATCAATAATAGAAGAAAAGGGAAAACTGGAAAAAGAAATAAACGATAAAATAGCAAAAGTTGGAAGAATATACAATGGTTTAAAAAAAACATTCCTTAAGAAAAGAGAAATAACAACAGATATTAAAGATTAAGAGTAGTTAAAAAAATAGTAAACCCCACATTACTGTACGGTAGTGATACATGGACCCTCACAAACAAGGACAAGAGTAGAATAAACGCAACGGAGATGAGATTCCTGAGGAAAATAAATGGAAAATCACGAAGGGACAGGATCAGGAACGAAGTATTCAGTAACAAATTCAAAATAAAACCAGTAGTGACAAAAAATCAGGACAGACAAGTGGGATGGCTGAGACATATACACAGGATAACGGAAGAAAAACTAACAAAAAGAATATATGCGGCACGAGTCCAGGGAGCAAATAGAAGAGAAAAACCTAGGAAAACATGGCAGGAGGAGGCAAGGAAGACAGCCCAAGAGAGAAATATCCAGTGGAGTGAAATTAAGAACCTGACACGGAACAGAAAGGAGTGGAAGAGGCTGATCAACTCAACTCCACAGTCTTACACCTCACGGTAGAAAGACTGAAGAATAAGTAAGTAAGTAAGAAATCTTATCTTTGAGATTTCCAGATATTCCTCAGATTGTCTGATGACTTATAGATTAAGATGAGGCCTACCTTATTAAATACCTTAGGGTAGATTTGTAGTTTAGCTTTAGTCAATCATCGCTCCTGATGAAGGTAACATAGTTAGCGCAACGCTCGTCGAGTGCAAAAATAAAGTGTTCGGTGTAGTGGTGATATATACTGAGTGCAAAAAAATGAGATTTTTGACCCGGAATTTTAAAAAATCTTAAAATTACTATAATTTTGGTTCCAGAGCACCAACAGGCTTCTACCACGTCGCAAATTAATGATTTTCTCGTACACTATTATAGACAGTTGTAATAATATGCTTTAAATAAATTCAGTGAGCATTATTAATGTGGAACATTATGTTCATTTTGAAATTTTCCATTTTCAATTTTTAAATGTACTTTTCTCAAAACGGCTCGGCAAGAAAGTTTAAAATTGTTCATGCATGTACTAATCGATTACCGTCGGAAAATTTGGAGTGGTCGCCGAAGTCATCAACATCTGTTTAAGGCACACCGTGAAAGTAGCTTCACACACTGGTCGACCAGTGACAGAAAAAGTTGACAGGATTTTGACAAAAGTTGAGGAGGATCGGGATGTAAGTAGCCACGACATCGCCAAGAAACTAAATACCCATCACGAAATAGTTTTGAATGATTTGAAGAAAGCCGTCTACAAAAAGAAGCTCAATGTTTGGGTGCCACAGGATTTGACGCTAAAAAATTTACACTGTCGAATTTCGATCTGCGAATCTGTATACGCGCGATGAAAAGTAGATTACATACCACAATAATGTGTGAAAAAGATCGTCGTCAAAAAAGGAAGAAGTTTCAGAAATGATGGCAAAGCCCGGATTGATGTGACCCGATTAATTCCTCCCAAAACGGTGCATGTTAGAAGTACACGTCGCGCTAACACTTCACATTCGTATGAGGTTCAGCTTGTTACTCCTCATACAACGCTTTTCAAGCAGTCTTTTATGTGGAGAACATCATCCCTTTGGAATAATTTGCCCAGGACTATGGTTCCCACCGAGTGCAATTTACAGCGATTCAAAAACAACATAAATCGCTTTCTCCGCACACGTGTCGCTTCTGTAGCGCCTTAGGGACTTTCCTGCATCACGTGTGCTAGACCCATAAAAAAAAAAAATTGGCGCCAAAAAAGGTGATGCTGTGTATTTGGTGGAATTGGAAGGGAAATATACATCATGAGCTGCAGCTGCAGCCTGCTCAAAAGATTGATTCTGTACTCTACTGTCAGCAATTATCAAGATTTAAGCAAGCGATTGAAAAAAATTGGCCGGAACTAGTCAACAGAAAGGGTGTCGTTTTCCCTGATGACAACGCGAGATCACACCCTTCTTTGACGACTGGGAAAAATTGGGAGAGCTTGGCTGGGAGTTGTAATAATGCATTCTTTGTATAGCCCGGATCTTGCACTGTGAGCCTTTGCAGAACTCCCTGAATGACGTTAATTTTAAAATGTCGAGAATTTGCAAATGCAAAATGACCAACAAATAAAGATCCCATGAATGCTATATTCCATGCCTTTCCTCCTACGACTATAGTTTCTGAGCCTATACTCTTCATCAGGTAGGCTTTAGGCAACGGTATCGATCGTTAAGACCAGAGTACCGTGGAGAGTCAAGTTGGAATGACTCCCGCTGGCTTATAGCAATCATTGTACTTTATGTAGACGAGGTACTACTCGTTGGGCAAGATACAGACTCTTGCGCCATCTGTTGAGAGTTTCGAATATCGAAAACTGCTGAACTATATAAACCTAAGATTGTTAGGAAGGATAAATCAAATCGATATTCCGAAAGAAAATTTCGGAATATGGTTTGTTACTTGATTGATCACTACAACAGAATGTCGAGAATTTGCAAATGCAAATACATACAATATAAAGTACCATGATTGCTATAAGCCAGCGAGAGTCATTCCAACTTGACTCTCCACGGTACTCTGGTCTTAACGATCGATACCGTTGCCTAAAGCCTACCTGATGAAGAGTATAGGCTCAGAAACTATAGTCGTAGGAGGAAAGGCATGGAATAGGATCTTTTATTTGTTGGTCATTTTGCATTTGCAAATTCTCGACATTCTGTTGTAGCAACCAATCAAGTAATAAACCATATTCCGAAATTTTATTTCGGAATATCGATTTGATGTTAATTTTGTTTTAAAAGAGGCCTACGAAAACCACTTGGGTGTTGCCAGAAAAATAAACGAAGGTCATCGAGCAGAATATTTAGTTAAATAATATTCTTTAAAAATTGTCTTAATGTTGAATTTAAAAGGCTCATTAGTTTTTCGACAACCTAATTTCTATTACGTAAACTCATTAGGTAAATTATACGATTTTAGTATGTCATGAGGTTAAAAGAGCAAATGCAAATTGATAAATTTGTTTATCGCGTATTTTTTTTTCAAATACAAATTGTATTTAAATGTGGAATTTGCGTTTTTCACACTAAAGAGTAATAATTACTATTTGATATTTCAAAAATAGAAATAGCACCTAGTTGTAATACGTCAGTGTTACAATATTGGGACCTTCTATATGAACAAAAATTGCAGGGTCATTCGTAATCACGTGTCATTCTTTTCTACATCCTATTTTAGTTAAAATTGGAAACAGTGAAAAAATAATAACAGTTTAAGTACAAGCTGGACTTGCGCCATTAGTATTCTGTACGTTGATTGCTTCTAAAATAAAAAATTTTGTTACAGAGGTATAAAATGATTCACAAAACACACCCCAAAAAGTTTTTTTTTTCGATCTTTACTGAAAACTGATGACCTTGAAGTTTTTTTTTTTAATATATTGGATAAATTATTAAAGGTAATGCACTCCTGATACTGGACAGACAATTTCGGAGAAAATCGGGTTTGATAGACAGATAGACGGACACCGAATTGATCTTATAAGTGCTCCGTACGGAACACTAAAAAGGTTTAAAAAAAATTTGAAGATCATTTTTAATCACATGTCATTCTTTTCTTGATACTATTTTAGTTAAAATTGGAAATAGTAAAAAAAAACACAAATTTCAGATTCCTCGACACCAAGTATATTGAAAAGTATATTCAACGACCCAAGCAAAGTTGTGTGATACAAAATTCACAGAGCAAACGAGAGCATTCCATGTTCAACGGTATCCAGAACGGAATCAACTCTGGAAAATTTATTTTCTTTGGTTAAAAAATTATTTAAAACAAGAAAATACTAATTTTAATGAAAATTATTTAATAGTTGATGAAAAGATAGAAATAAATACATTAGTAGAGACCGGTTTATATGCAACATAAAAATCTTGAAATATGCATGAAAAGGGTCAAAATATGCAATATTAAATAATAATAAAAGTTGTAATTTTTATTTTTTTATTTCAAAATCAGCATAAAATTAACAAGTTATCGACGATGTTTAAATTTAATTAACAATTATTTAACATTTTTTAAAATTATTTAACATTTGTATTCTTGTACACGTAAACAATAACGTATTGTTCCAAATGTTGGGTAGTAAGATTGTGTCTTCGATCGCTTAAAATATTTTTATAAGTGGAAAAAGACCGTTCCACATCCAACTGAGGTAACTGGGCAGTATTTGAATTTGGGTGCTATGTTAGCACTTATTGTTTCAAGTTCACCCGTCCCATTAATAAAACTATCAATTTGACATAACGGTTCAAAGCCTGGGTTATTGCACAAAATGTTTTCAAACTTTTCTTTAACTCTACGCGGGAATACATCTGGCAATGTGGAGTTTATTTGACGGATTTTATTCATAAACTGAATTGATTCGGTCAACGCCAAACCTCGAGTTTCAAGCTTTTTAATACCCGCAGGTATGTGGGAAAAGTGAGTGCTAATCAAAGCTATGTTTTTTTTTAGTCGTTAAATGCTTCCTTGGATTGACGAACTGCCATAGCCTCTGCACTATCGAAGTCATTTACTACACCTTTGATGGCCTGTTCATGTAAAATAGTACAGCTCAATCCATGTTCCCCATCGAGTTACCACTGGTTCGGGAGGTAAAGGCACATTTGGCAGTTTTTCTTTATAGGCGTTATTGCGAGCAGGTGAATTAAGAAATACTTTCTTTGCTGATGAAATCAGTTTATATACACTTCCAAACGTGGATCGTACTTCTTCAACGAGTCGACGGACTCCGTGAGCAAAGCACGTCACTTGAATTAAATTTGGATAAAATCATCTGCAGAAGATTCAGGAAATTTTTTAATACCCTCATTCACAAATCTGGCGATCGTAGAATGATTTGTCTTGTCAAGTTCTTTGCAGGCCACCAAATAGGAAGAAGAAGGCTCTAATCTTAATGCACCCACAATTAAATTTGCAATATAGCGACCACAACTGTCGGTAGTTTCATCAGCTGAAATCCAAATAATGTTTATCCTTAATTTCATTACGTATTTCTTCCAGAACATGTTGGTAAATTGTTGGTATGTAATTTTTACGCAGTGTTAATTCGTCTGGTATTTTTTGATTCAAGCAATATTTTCGCAGAAAATCTTTGAATGTAGGATTTGTAAGTTTGTGGAGAGGAATATTACTTGCAAGCAATGCTTCACATAAATCCATGCCTAAGTGGTTTTTAGTTTGCCTATAGAAGTGGAATCCCTGCTACTTGCTGCTGTTATAAGTTGTTGTCGTGGGCCTTTTTTTTGCAATCCTGCGATATGAAGACTTGTCTTGACAGGCTGGTCAATTTGAAACTTTTTTGTGCACGAAACATTTTTCTCGCAAACTCGACAATATAAAACATTTCCGTCGTATGTAAATGTTCCAGGATAATCAACTACCCACGAAGAGACACTTTTTTTGCGGGTGGCTTGGTACACGTTAAACTTTAACACAACACGTTAAAAATTGCAAAAAGACTACACTGATGCAAGCGCGTCAACAATAATGTTAAAACTGATATCTTGTTTTAAAATAAAAATTCGTCTTCGAGAAAATTGTTTATTTGATCCACGCTCAAACAAATATTCTTAGAAACTAACTACTTATCACTTAATATCCCAACCAAGAAACAAAGGAATAAAATACCATCGTTCCGTACGGAACACTTATAACACTAAAAAGGTTTAAAAAAATTTGAAGATCATTCTTAATCACGTGTCACTCTTTTCTTGATACTATTTTAATTAAAATTGGAAATAGTAAAAGAAAATACAAATTTCAGATTCCTCGACACCAAGTATATTGAAAAGTATATTCAACGACCCAAACAAAGATGTGTGATATAAAATTCACAGAGCAAACGAGAGCATTCCATGTTTAACGGTATCCAGAACGGAATCAACTCTGGGAAATTTATTTTCTTCGGTTAAAAAATTATTTAAAACAAGAAAATATTAATTTTTAATGAAAATTATTTAATAGTGGATGAAAAGATAGAAATAAATTCATTAGCTTGTGTCGAAGTCAACCAATCAGTTTCTACACGATAAATTGTTGGTGATTTGAAAATACACCCCCTCAAAAATATGAGAAAGATTTTACATAAACATGGCTTCAGATCAAATCCACCAATACTGGCACAAGACGTAGGCTGAAAAGTTTTTGGTCTAGCTACTTAAAACACATTTTTTTTTTGAAAAATTCGACTTTACTTATCAATATAGTCTCCTTCAAGAGCAATACAATCCGTTCAACGCTTTTCTAACATTTCTATACCTTTTTTATAGGATTTATCTTTGCTTTCAAAATAGGCTTCTTCATTGATGCCCAATATTTTTCGCCAAATAGTCGCTGAGAGCCAAGTCTAGAGAATAGGCTGGATGAGGAAATAATTCGAACTTCAATTCATGTAATTTTGTCATCGTAACCACTGACTTCTGACACAGTGCATTGTCTTGATGAAAGAGCACTTTTTCTTGTTAATTCGGGGGCGTTTCTTTGCGATTTCTGCCTTCAAACGCACCAATAATTTTAGATAATATTCGCTATTGATGATTTTTCCCTTCTCAGCATCGCAATATGCAGAGGCCCAAACCTTCCCAGCCGACTGTTGTGTCTTTGGTCGTTTCGGGTGGCTGTCACCGGCTGCTGTCCACTCAGCTGACTGCCGATTTGATTCTGGTGTGTAGTAATGGATCCATGTTTCATCCATTGTCACATATCGTATGAAAAAAATTCGTTTTATTGCACTTAAACACGTCCAAACAGCGCTCAGCATCATCAACACGTTGTTGTTTTTGGTCCCCTGTGACCAAATGCGATACTGTTTTCGAGCAGAGGTTTCTCATGCCCAAATGTTCAAACAAAATATGACCAACACGTTCTTTTGATATCTTTAGGATGTCAGCTATCTCACGCAATTTCACTTTACGGCCCTCCAAAACAAATTTGTGGATTTTTTTGATGTCTTCCGGTATAACCACCTCATTTGGGGGTCCAGAGCGTTCAGCATCATTTGTATCTCTACGACCACGTTTAAATTCAGCATACCAGTAAATGATGAGTGATTTTCCAGGATCAGTGTCCCCATAATACTAATCAAGCCATTGCTTTGCTTGAACGGTATTTTTTTCCATCAAAAAACAATGTTTAATCAACACACGAAATTCGATTTTTTCCATTGTTTTGAAAATATCAACCGTAGAGTCACTAAAACCACTATAACTTGTAAACCAATCATCGAAATGTCATGAAATTTTGACACGTATCGTTTGAAGGTTTGTACTTTCTAATAATCAAGGATTTTTTGAAAAGGGCGACATCTATCTGTCAGACCAAAAAATGTTTAGCCTATATGTTATGTTGATTTTTTATGCTTTTTACGGCAATTTAACGAGTTTTTTTTTTTCATTTTTTCCGCAAAAATTTGCATATTGAGCTGTAAAAAAAGGTTCTTAAAAAAGGCGTGTTTAGCCGTGAATAATTGTTTCTGGAGCTAAGGAACGATTTGAACCACTAACATACCAACAATTTACTGACATTCTCATACCTATATATTTATATATATATATATATATATATATATATATATATATATATATATATATATATATATATATATATACACTCCTGGACAAAATTAACGCAACAATATATGAAATCATACAAATCTCTATAATGAATTAATTTTAATAATTTTTTATGGACATTGGTTACACTAAAAGTTAGAAAAAACTTTTTCGGATACTTTAAAAGTGAATTAGCTACCAAATTTCTCTATAAGATTCGAATTAAAATTATTCTTAAGACCTAATAACAAAATCGTTGAAATTATGTAATAATGAAAAAAATAAACTGGGACACTAGTAGCAAAATTAAGGGTGTAACTGGGACACTAGTAGCGTGTGTTGCCTCCTCTACGTCGGATGACAGCGTTTATGCGCCTAGGCATGCTTCTAATTAAATTTTGGATAAAATCTTGAGGAATTTGCTCCCATTCTGTGATAACTGCATCTTCAAGTTCCCTCAGATTTCTAGGTGCAGGTATATGACGTTTCACATTTTTCTTAAGGTGACCCCATACATGTTCTATCGGATTCAGATCCGGGCTTTTTTGGTGACCATTGCATAATCGGTATATCAACTTGATTAAGATAATCGAGTACCTCCCTAGCCACGTGAAGTCGAACGTTGTCTTACATAAACAGGAAATTGGGCCCCACAAAATGACCGAAAGGCATCACATGTTCTATTACAATATTCACAAGATAGTAGTCAGCATTCATGAATTTCGTACGGACAGGAACTAACTCTGTGTGAGCATCAAAGCAGATGCCACCCCAGAACATAACAGAGCCACCGCCGAATGGAATCCTTGCAGAGATATTGCAAGTAGCAAACCTCTCTCCTGGTCTTCGCCATACTCGCTCACGACCATCTGGATGTTTTAGACTAACCGTAGTTTTATCTGTGAAGAAAACTTGTTTCCAATCAACCACAGACCGGTTTTCGCGATTTCGAGCAAAAACGTAACCAGGCGACTCTGTTCTCTCTAGTAAGCAAGGGCGCAGTGCCTGGCCTCCTACTGTTTAATCCAGCTTCATTTAACCGTCTTCTAACTGTTTTAGAAGAAATTGTAACATTGCGAACAGCTTCGAGTTCGTTTCTTATTATAGAACTAGTGACAGTCCTGTTTCTTAAAGCATATTGTCTTATAAAACGTTCATCTAGGTCGCTAGTGCATCGTTTTCGCCCTTGCCCTAACCTTGTAGAATAAGTTCCTACTTCATGCAAGGGTCTTACCATACGAGTTATTGTGGAAGTGGAAGTTTGCCTAACAAATTGGCAACATAACTCTGACAATATCCCTCGTCCAATAAAACTGAGGCTCGCACTACCTCGTGTTCAGTTAAATTCCTTGTTCGATTCATTTTTCTAATTCTTCAGGGTCAAAAATAAAACAGTCTACCCACAAAAACGTATTACTTTGAAAAAGGGAACAATTTATAAGCTTACTTTTAAAGAAAATGTATCGCATTATTACAGAAAAAATTCTTTAAAACTGTAAATCTAAACGAATTGTTTTGATATCTGTTATGAACAATGAAACAAAATATGCATAGCCTACTATTAAAATACTCGATAAACTTTAAAACTGACATAAGAAAAGGATAAATTAATTTTCAGATTGTTGCGTTAATTTTGTCCAGGAGTTTATATATATATATATATATATATATATATATATATATATATATATATATATATATATATATATATATATATATATATGTATATATATATATATATATATATATATATATATATATATATATATATATATATATATATATATATATATATATATATATATATATATATATATATATATATACATAAAATCAGGCAATTCTAAAATTATTTTTTGTTAAAAACAGCACAGCGTATTCCTAAAGAATTAGTGAATGGGCTTTTAAAAGATTCACTTTGATGCCGGAATATTTATATTTCTCTTTTAGGAAACGGACTCGAATGCTTTAATTTAATGTTAAAGAAAAGTCCGAGTTGTTCTCGGAGGCTTTTTAGCATTTTTTGAAATGGAAAGCAGTTTCTTTTTGTTGTTTTTAATTAAATTTTATACAAAGAAACTACTGCAATGCATTAGAAATAATCATTTTATGTTTATTTATTCGATTTGAGATTAAACAAATCAATGAGGTCCTCATCCACGTATCCACATAATCAAATGCTTGCAATTTCATGTGAGCTATTAAAGAAGTAAAAATAAATGTGTGTGCAAAAAAACAACGTACGCTATATTGGAATCAAGCTCCAGCAGTATCTTAACCTTTAGTGCTAGGTGGTAAAATTTAGATAAAGTTAAACCAAAAGTTATCAATTTCAACAATCTAATTATACTTTCAATAAAAGTTTCCGCATGCGTAATGACTGCTCTTGATAAATCATCAATCAATCAATCAGTCAAATTTTATCGTCTCTATTCCAACTAGGAACTCGATACATATAAAACTTAAACAACAATAACAACTAAGACAGACATATCAAACAAAAAATTCCAAGGAATTATTATGTATTTAAAAGGAAAGAGGTGCCAAGAAAAGTGGAAATTTATCCAAATAATCTCACATATGACTTATACAAAAGAGAAAATGAATTTTTTTCCTATTATTGTTACATACAGTACATCTTTTACTTACGTGACATCTCTGAGAAACTAAACGAGGCAGATTTTCAGATTACTGTGTTATATTATTTCACGTTACCTACTGTATTTTCTTCAGAGAGCGTATCATAAAACGCTGAGGAATACCTCATAGTACTCAAAAAATGGGCGAAAGAACTAATACCAGTTTTCTGCAGATTTTTTAAATCTATTCTACAGAAAGAGGATATCTGCTTCTTGCTGGAAATGCGCTAAATTCAACCGATACCAAAAAAAGTCAAGAATACCTTGCCAAACAACTATCGAGTAGTTACAATGCTTTCCCGAATATCTAAAGTTACGAAATATGCTATTCATCAGCATTTTCTAAAATATCTTGAAAGATTCAATGTTATGAGCGAACAACAATATGGCTTTCGTAAGCAAAGATCAACAGAAGTTTTTCTAACTTAGGTAACAAATGTTTGAAACAACGCAACTGAACACTTTGGAGAATCTTGAACGGTTGTATTCGACTGTATTGAGCATGCTCGATTGTTAATTGATATGCTCTTCTGTTATGTATGTTCATGGCTCGCGTGTTCCCTTAGAGAGCGTTCTTTACAAGTGGCGGTCGACTGATTTCTTTCTAACAACTTCATACTGTCTTCTACACTCTTTCCCATTTATATTAAACGATCTGCTAGAAAGAACCAGGTATCTAATCTGCAGCTTTACAAATGAGAGTACGCTTATTCCTTCATGCACTTTGAATGCCCGAAAATCAACTACCCATGCAAATATCCGCAGACAGCAGAAAGTCGTTGAACTTAACAAAGACCTGAAAGAAATTCTTCTTGAGGGGCGGCAATCAAGTAGAGTTTAGCGGTACACAAACCCAGGCGGCAGTTTTTTCTAAAAACGCTAACGTTGCTGAACCCGACATAGTTATATCGGGGCACTCTATTCCTCAAGCATCATTACTCAATTTACTGGACGTTAAGTTGAGAGCAAATATGTCTTGGCGTAGCAATGAGAGCTTCTCAAAAACTAGGAGTATTATTTTGAACTACAAAGCTTTACACTCCACAATGACCGTTAATTCTGTAGAAAGCTTAAATTCTACCAACAATGGAATACTGCTATCATGTTTGGTGCTCTGCTCCCCAACATATAACTGCGTTTGTCGGATTCTCTTCAATGTTCGCCTGATTGGAGACCCCCCTGACCAACAACCTTGCTTCCTTGGAACATCGAAGAACGATTGGTGACTTGAGTATATTCTACAAATATTTTCAACGGTTAATTCCTCTCTCCTCCCCCCTAAGTGGTGCATATGCTAGGAATACACGTCAGATTAATACTTCACATCCGTATAAAGTTCAACTTGTCATTTCTCATGCAACCCTTTTCAAGCAGTCTTTTATATGAAGAAGCTCACTCAATTTAGAGCGATTCAAGACCAACGTAATGTGCATTGCCCATAAAAAAAAAATATATATTTTGCTATTTTACCCCTAATCAAAAAATGATTTATCAATACATGTTCGTAATTATATCTTTTACTATTAATTCTTAGTTTTCATCGAGATATTGAAGTAGGAAAAGCACTTAAATATTCTTACTTTTTTTTTTTTCACAGAACAATGGCCAATTCCGCGACCTAAAATGGCCGCGTCGGCAATCAGCTCTTTCCGATGTAAATTCGTTCCCTTTTTACTCTTAAATATTCTTACTTTTTTTTTTTTCCACCCCACGCGCCACCCACTCAATTCCCCCATTACGAAATACCCTCTTTTATTCTTTTTCACCCTACTTTTACACTTCTAAAAAGGGTCTCAAATAATTTCGTTCAGAATAAGACGGCGTTACGGGCGAACGTACGAGCTGGAGCGAGATGAAAAATATGTCCGTCGATTGTGACGGTGGGTGCATCGTAAAGAGAAAATTTTAAGGTTTGAAGTCCCAAATTTTATTGATTTGTAGTTTTTGTTCGAAATGTATAAAAATGGCTGAAAATGTATTATTTTATTTATTTCATTTCGGTATTTTGTTTAAGAAAGCTTCTCTCTCTCTCCCTATCTAGTGGAAAACGATATCATTTCGCGATGCTCCAAATGAATATTACTCGGTTTTTGGAAGAAGAAAAATCGTAAAAACTGCAAGGCACAACTAACTAGCACATAGTTTTGTCAAAATATTTAGAACTGTCGTGTTCGTGTCAAAATGCAACTTGCATTGATATTGTATTCTATAACACAAACGCAATTAATACAAGAACTTGCAGATTTAGCCCAGTGGCCAGGGGTTTTGAGCTCTCATTAACTGTTAACAGGCTACATTTTGGCATACAGGTAGTTTTTTTGGATGTAGAATACGATAAAAAAAAGTTTGCTAAAGTCTGATGTACGCTAAGCCGACAAAATCCAAAACAAAATTTAATATTCGGTTTTTGGGTAATATCTTGAAAAACAAAAAAGATATCCAAAAACTAATAGCACCGCGTGAAAGAGCGAGAAATTCTACAAAGAAAAGTACACAGATTTTTTTCCAGATTTTCTTTATTAACGTGAGAATTTATTAAAAATTCGGATAGGTGAATCGAAAACGCGTATCGCGCCAAACAGGTTAATTTGTTATTACTTGTTTTCAAAGTGCAAAAAAAAAAGATAGCTTTTTGAAGAGGAGACTTTCATCTTTCCGATGATACTAATAGTTTTTTTATTTTTGTTGCTTCATAATTTGTAAAACTAAAAACGAAATTTTTGTTTGCATGATTTTCACAGGCATACAGTAAATTAAAAATATTTAATAAAATATAGTATTGAAAAAAAAATCCTTAGGCATATATCAATATTATACCTTAAGTTTCAATATAAGATTAATTGAAAATACTCATATTGTTTGTGTTATTTAAAAATTCAGTTTTAAAATATGAAAATTTGCCTGCTATAGTGCAACAATGGTTAAAAAAAGTCGGACAATTTTTACGTTTTTTTACTTTCTCTTTTTTTGTAATTTTGCTTTCAAAAAAGTGTTCATGATAAACGTATATTTTGTTTATTATTAGTCATACAAAAAATATTCAAACCTCTTTAATTGATCTTATACAACAAAATAATCGGCCAAGTGCAAGCCGGACTTGCGCGATTAGTGTTCCGTACGTTGATTGCTTCTATAATATATATAAAATGCAACGTACCTCTGTCTGTCTGTCTGTCTGTCTGTCTGTCTGTCTGTCAGTCCGTTAGTGACCTTATCACTGGAGAACCACTTATCCGATTTACGTACTTTTTTTTTAAAACATACATATGTTCTCTGGCCAGGTTATAGGCTATATTTTATTACGATAGGTAGCATAAGGAATGAGCAGTGACGTAAAATAGTGAGTAAAGTCGGAAAAAAGTTTGCCGCTAGCGCGTTCCTTTGCAATACACAGCCTAAAACGTTAATTATGGAACAATATTATGTAGCAGAGAATATCTATAATCTATAATCTACAATATATATAAAATGCAATATCTCTCTGTCTGTCTGTCTGTCTGTCCATTAGTGCGTTTATCACGAGAGAGCCACTTATCCGATTTACGTGTCTTTTTTTAAATTCATACATATATTCTTTGGCCAGGTTATATAATATAATAATAATAATCTATATAAAATGCAACGTTTCTCTGTCTGTCTGTCTGTCCGTTAGTGCGTTTATCCCTCGAGAACCACTTATCCGATTTACGTGATTTTTTAAATTCATACATATGTTCTCTGACCAGGTTATAGATATACATTTTATTACATCTATAATATATATAAAATGCAACGTATCTCTGTCTGTCTGTCTGTCTGTACTGTCTGTCTGTATGTCCGTTAGTGCGCTTATCATTGGAGAACCACTCATCCGATTTTCGTACTTTTTTTTTTAAAACATACATATGTACTCCGGCCAGGTTATAGGCTATATTTTATTACGATAGGTAGCATAAGGAATGAGCAGTGACGATAATAAAGAATGAAGTCGGAAAAAAAGTTTGCCACTAGCGCGTTCTCTTGCAATACACAATCTAAACCATTAAATATGGAACAATATTATGTAGCAGAGAATATCTATAATCTATAATATATATAAAATGCAATGTCTCTCTGTCTGTCTGTCTGTCCATTAGTGCGTTTATCATGCGAGAACCACTTATCCGATTTACGTGTCTTTTTTTAAATTCATACATGTATTCTTTGGCCAGGTTATATGCAAATGCAACGTCTCTCCTTCTGTCTGTCTGTCTGTTCGTCCGTTAGTGCGCTTATGACTGGAGAACCACTTATCCGAATTACGTGCTTTTTTTTTAAATATACATATGTTCTCTGGCCAGGTTATAGACTATATTTTATTACGTTCGGTAACATGAGGAATAAGCAGTGACGATAATAGTGAATCAAATCGGAAAAAAGTTTGCCGCTAGCGCGTTCTCTTGCAATACACTGCCTAAACCACTAAATATGGAACAATATCATGTAGCAAAGGATATCTATAATATATATAAAATGCAACGTCTCTCTGTCTGTTTGTCCGTTTGTGCGCTTATCACTGGAGAACCACTTATCCAATTTACGTGCTTTTTTTTTAAACATACGTATGTTCTCTCGCCAGGTTATAGGATATATTTTATTACGTTAGGCGACATAAGGAATAAGCAGTGACGATAATAGTGAATCAAGTCGGAGAAAAGTTTGCCGCTAACGCGTTCTCTTGCAATACACTGCCTAAAGCATTAAATATGGAACAATATCATGTAGCAAGGAATATAATATATATAAAATGCAACGTCTCTCTGTCTGTCTGTCCGTTAGTGCGCTTATCACTCGAGAACCACTTATCCGATTTACGTGTTTTTATAAATTTATACATATGTTCTATATAATTCAATATAAGCCTAGATAATGGGAGATAAGGTGAGATAATGGGAGATAAATCGAGATAAGCCCCGATAATGGGAGGTAAGGTGAGTTATGAGAGATAAGTATAAATAACAGGAGATAAAGAGAAATAATGGGAGATGAACAGAGATAAGCCTAGATAATGGAAATTATGTAGAGATAATGGGAGATAAGGAGAAATATTTTATTACGTTGGGTATCATAAGGAATAAGCAGTGAGGATAGTAGTGACTCAAGTCCACGCGAGCGGAGCCGCGGGCCCGGCTAGTTTAAAATAAAACTTGAAATTTTTGTTTATTTTTATACACCAGATAAATTATTAAAGGTAATGTATGTTACTCGTGATAAATTTCGTTCAATTTACACCCTGTGGATTCAAGATTTTTTTCAAAATTTTTTGGTCAGTACTTTTCGAAGACATCGTTTTTTTCGCAATTTTTTAAAAATAATACAAAGGAAAGTGTGCGCTAGTATTACATTATATATATATATATATATATATATATATATATATATATATATATATATATATGTTTGAATTCGTGTTTTTACAAGATTTCATTTGACACCGCACTCGACGACCTGGTAACAATTTTTTTTTTTTCATCTACGATTTCATCCCCAAAAGACCTCTTAAATCAAATTTAACTTTAAAAACTACACAGCTCTGATGAGGCCGTCAATCCTATATTTTTGCCCAATTTCAACTTTTTATGTCAAACAGTTGGAGAAAATCAGGTGTGACAGACAGACGGACAGACAGACAGACAGACAGACGGACGGATGTCGAAGTGATTTATAAATGTTCCGTACGGAAAATTTACCTATGGATAAAACAATTTAAAAACACTAACGGTAGTTATTTCTTACATGATTTATACTAATTTGTTCTATCATGAAGTGTTCCGTAAGTTTTGTTAATATATAGTATTATAAACTTACAATTTCTGAAGCAAAAAATAAACTCACTTTCATGCACCAATTCACTCAAATAATAACATCACAATTCACTCAAACAAATATAAAATACAAATGTATGAAGAAAACAAAAACATTTATTTTATCGTCGTAAAAAAATTTAATAACAAATTAAAATTTAGGAAACATCAAAAATCTTTTCATTTTAGTGGAAATATAAGAAAAATATTAATGTACTCTGACGAAGTACGCCACACCGTGTCCCAAATGAAAATACTAATGCTTCGTGTAAAAATTTTGAAGGGACAACTAACGTAGTATCCCTTACGGTCAGTTGCGAAAAGGAGCCCGAAGGGTTAAAAAAGGGTCAGCTGTCCTTTTTGTTCTGATGTATAGTTATCCTGGGAACTGGTCAAACCGGTTTTCCCAGGTTTGGCGCGTGTTGAAGGTAAGAAATTTGTTACTATTAAAATTGAGGTAGATTTATATGTAGGGTGTGCTCTTTTCGGTGTATTTATGGAATATCCCCGTTATTTGTGAATATAAAGATCTAAAGCTTTTAGCACATCCCTACTAACTTTCGGGATATTAAAAAAAATTAAGAAAAACATAGAACAACTTTTCAATGAACATATATCGGAAAAATAAAACAGGGATAATTCAAATTCAGTTTATTTGCCAATATCTACAAATTCATAAATTTGCTCGAAATACGACAAAAAGGATGGCACAGCGACTATAAATAGCCGATACCACAAGCCCTTCACTATTTGGGCATGTGTAGTGCCACCCTGTGACGAACATATACATTAAAAATAAATAAAAAACTAATTGTAAAAATTCTAAGAATAAATAATTCTAAAAATAGTAGAGCGCAAAGAGGGAGGAGTGATACCACCTCTAAAGGGATCTCAAATTATATACAAAGAAGTAGGTAAATATTACGTTTAAATAGAATTCTTTTGCTGGTTAATAAGTTGGTGTTTTACATAGGAAAGTTTTCTTCCTAGTGATAACAGCCCCACAAAAAAAAAAGTGGGGTATACTTTTGATGCGATATATCAGATCCGTAGTATTTTTGCCCGCTGATCACGAATCTGACATCAGAATATCGCCATCACATCTCAATTTTTTTCTAACCTCAAAAAATAGGTAAAAATTAGTAAAAATTAAGAAAAATATACTCCTAAAAAATTGATTCAAGCTTTTTCATGAATCCAAAGATGTATTAATATGTATTCGGACACGCTAAGCTAATATTAATCGGTTGGATTGAGCCATACAGTTCTGTTTTCTTTCTAACCTCAATAAATCAGACAGATATAGTGCTTCTCGAATGCAAAAACGAATTCAAATTAAAATTCAGCCGATCCTTACCAAATTTGGTACACGGGAATTTTTTGGGTCGCTGATCACGAATCTGAGGTTGGATTTGCAAAATTCAAGATGGCAGATGTTTTCGCGCCATTTTGAACGCCGAAAAAATTCATCGGTCGATTTTTATTCTTCTACCTGCATCCAGGGCACCTCCACGTGGTGACGGTGGGCAACAGTGTTACTCCACTAGCCGGCAGAGTCCCTGGATAACGGCTTAGATGCCGTCATGGCAGGTAGAAGAAAGAGAATTACGATGCAGGGACCCGGAAACCCAGTATCGGCGGTTGGTCAGGGTGGGAAAGCGGGCCCGCAGCCGTCGTCATCCAGCGACCGTAGCTCTTAGCTCTTCATGTGTGTACAAGAAAACGGTCTCACGATACAAGGACTTTTCATAAGTGCGATAAAAACAGTGATTCATTTTGTTATATTTGCTGTCAACACGTATTGAGTAAAATGGGGTCACCGATAACGGATAAGATTAAAACCTTATATAAGGATTGTTTTAACATTGAAATACAGCACCAGGATACAGATTGGGTTCCCCACATCATTTGCAGTTCTTGCAAAATAATGTTGTACATCAATAAGAAGGCGATTAAATATTCCAGACCAGCAATATGGAATAGACCATACAGTGAAATTGATTGCTACTTTTGTATGAATGTTGTATCTAGGCATAACCGAAAAAATAAAAGCACTATTACTTATAACGATGTTTCGACAGTAACAAGACCAACTAAACTAATTCCGCCTCCTGAACCACTTGATGCTGATGTTATCGAAACAAATGATTTCACCTTATCAGTTCATGCCGAAAACATTGAGATTGTCGAAAAAGATTCAAACACTGTTACTAATGAATGTTCTAGTGACAACCTATCATATACTAGTGACACAGATAAAGAATTTCTACCATACAACCGTAAACCAGAACCAATACTCGTATCACAGTCAGAACTTAGTGATCAAGTCAGAGATTTAGGCTTATCCAAAGATGGTTCAGAGCATCTTGCTTCCTTTTTAAAAAAAGACATTTACTTAAGCCAGAAGATACGATTTCTTATTGTAGAAACAGAGATGAAGAATTTCGAAAATATTTCACAATGGACGAGGAATTGTCACTTTCATATTGTACCGATATAAAATAACTCATACGATCCTGAAGAATGGAGACTGTTCATTGATTCTTCTAAACGGAGCATTAAGGCAGTTTTGCTGCATAATACCAACGTTTACGCTCCCATTCCGATTGCTCATTCCACAGTTATGGAAGAGCAATATGAAAAAATGAAGCAGCTTTTGATAAAAATAACTGGAAAATTTGTGGAGATCTGAAAATTGTAACAATATTGCTTGGCCAACAGTCAGAGTTTACACTTTATCCCTGTTATAAATGTCTGTGGAATAGCAGAGACAGGGAACGTCATTATAAGAAAAAAATTTGGCCAACAAGAGAATCGTTCACTCCTGGTGAAAATAATGTATTGTTTCCACCATTGGTAGATCCAGGAAAAGTTCTTATTCCCCCGCTTCACATTAAGCTTGGACTTATGAAGCAATTCACGAGAGCATTAGATACAAACGGCCCATGTTTTAAATATTTGCATAAAAAATTTCCGAAATTTTCTGAAGCTAAAATTAAGGCAGGCGTATTTGACGGGTCACAAATAAGAAAATTGTTTCAAGATTCATTATTTGTTACTAAAATGAATAAAGTTGAAAAAGCTGCTTGGCTTAGTTTTAAAGAAGTCGCAACAAACTTTTTGGGAAATAATAAAAGTCCTAAGTACAAAGAAATAATCGAGAAAATGGTAAAAAATTTTCAAACATTAGGTTGCTTAATGAATCTAAAACTACATTTCCTGGACTCCCACATCGATGATTTCCCAGATAATCTTGGTGACTACAGTGAGGAGCAAGGGGAACGTTTTCACCAAGATCTGAAAATCATAGAAAATCGGTATCAAGGACGATGGGATGACCATATGCTAGCGGACTATTGCTGGTCGCTAAAAAGAGAAACAAGTCCTCAAAAGCGTTTGGGCAGAAAGCCTTTGAATAGATCATTTGCGCAAAAAAGAACAAGATACAGCCAAAAAAAGGAAAGTTAGGCGCGGGTCTAACCTTCGCAATTCTAGGCCTTAAGGGTCTACTATTTGAGAGTATATGGTTTAAAAGTCCTGGTTTTGAGTTTATTGGGTCTCATTTTTAAAGTTACAGGGTTATTGAGGTCTATTTTTTGAAGTTACAGGGTGTGGGAGTCTAAGGTTTCAGGGTTTAGGGTTTAAGAGTATCAGGTTTGAGGATTCCCCAACTGTATACCAAATTTGGTAGGAATCGGTTGGTTTTCAAAAATTTTGTCCGCCATCTTGGATCCGCCATTTTGAATTTTGCAAATCCGATCTCAGATTCATGATCAGCAACCCAAAAAACCTTCGTGTACCAAATTTGGTAAGAATCGGTTGAATTTTAATTTGAATTCGTTTTTGCATTCGAGAAGCACTATATATGTCTGATTTATTGAGGTTAGAAAGAAAACAGAACTGTATGGCTTAATCCAACCGATGAATATTAGCTTAGCGTGTCCGAATACATATTAATACATCTTTGGATTCATGAAAAAGCTTGAATCAATTTTTTAGGAGTATATTTTTCTTAATTTTTACTAATTTTTACCTATTTTTTGAGGTTAGAAAAAAATTGAGATGTGATGGCGATATTCTGACGTCAGATTCGTGATCAGCGGGCAAAAATACTATGGATCTGATATATCGCATCAAAAGTATACCCCACTTTTTTTTTTGTGGGGCTGTGTAATTATTTAACCTCTTGTGACAAAGAATTCCACAAATGCACAGCAACAACAGGACTTTCGAAAGGCAGCCTTCCTGTGTTGAGGAACTCTAAAAGAATTAATGTTCGTCGTATTGTGCGGATGCAGAAAAACACTAAATTGTTCTCTCAGGTATTGGGGTTGTCCAAATTTAAAAATTCGATAGACAAAATTATACAAATGACACCTTCTACGATTTTCCATATTTTAAATGTAGCTGTTATTTAAATAGGGTGTGATTCGATTTCTGAATGGAATGTTAAAAGGAAAGCGCATACAACAGTTTTGTGTTTTTGGATTAATCTAACATACTGGGCTGACAAAGAGTCGCCATATACAACATCAGCATAATCAAATAAAGATAAGATCAAGCCGTTGCACAAATAATATTTGGTTTTTGATGGCAGAAGATTCCTTAGATTATACAGTTTTTTTAACCGAATATAAGCAGCCTTTAATTTAATATTAATATGTGATTGGAATGAAATAGATTTGTCAAAAATTACTCCTAATACTTTGGCCTTATGAACTAAAGGCAACAAAGTATTGTCAATAGAAGGTCTAAAGGGATCAAAAAGTATACCCTCTGTATTTTTATTACAGCATAAAACAAGACTTCTGTGCATTAAGCTTGCGGCTATGATCATTACAAAAATTATATATGTTATTTAGGTCCCTATTAAAATATACTAAAGAAGTGCGTAACTTATTTAAAGGAAATGGCATATATATTTGAGACTCATCGGCATACTGTTGCATTTTTGAATATTCTATAGCCTTATCAATATCTGCCACATAAAGAGAAAACAATAGTGGACCCAAGATGAGGCCCTGGGGCACTCCTTAAGTAAGCGGTATGTAATTAGCTTTAATGGATTTAAAATCTTTTCTAATTTCACACAGTGTGATCGATATTTTAGAAAATGTTCCATAAATATAACTGACTGGCCTGAGAAGCCAAAATAGTAAAGCTTTGCCAAGAGCAGATCTTGATTTAGGGTGTCAAACGGTTTACTAAAATCCAAAAGAGCTAAGCAGGTGGTTTCATTCTTATCTTCATTGAAACGAATATCGTTCAGTAAATTAACCAAACTGGTAGTAGTACTAAAATAAGGTCGGAATTCCAATTGACAATTGGGTATTATTTGTTTACTATTTACATATAAAAACATTTGCTGATATACATGTCGCTCCAGAATTTTTGATAAAGTTGGGAGTATACTAATTGGTTCCATGGGGTTTGTCACTTTGGCACATGGTTCAATAATAGCCTTTTTTGAAGATATTCGGAAAGTACCCTTCCAATATACAACAATTGATTATATTTATTAGCGGACGCGTGCAGTATTGAAGACAGAGTCTAAGATCTTTAACCGAAATACCATCCTCTCATATGGCATTAGTAGAGATTTTATTTATGATGGCTAACAGCTCTCCCTCGATAATTAGATTAAAACTAAATTTCATTTCATTTGTTACCTTTGGATGAGTATTAGATTTATAATAAATTATTTTATTTGCTGATACGTTATTCAATCCTCCAGTATACAAAGACAAATAATTATATAATAAGACAGGATCGCACAAATCATCAGGAATATGAGTCAACTTGTTAGGTGCTTCTGTCCAGAAGGCTTGACCATTTTTTCGAGAAAAGTGATTAAAGTATGAAATTTTTCAATCAACATGGATCAGAAAAATTACAGCTAAACAGGGATAATAAGATAGGACCAGAAATAACAAGAAGAGAAGTTATTTATGCTATACTACTACAGAAGGATGGGAAAGCAATTGGTCCAGATGAGATAAAGGGAGATATCCCCAAAATTTTTAGATAAAATTCCATTTATTAATTGACTGGTAAACTTATTTAACAAAATCTATGAAACTAGACCACTCCCTCTTGACTGGCTAAAGTCGACTTTCATCTCAATTTCTAAAAAGTCAAAATTAATGAAATGTGACGATATTCCTGATAATCATCCATACCAGATTATATATGTAGAATATATGAAGTAGAAATAGAAAACACAAAATTCCGATACCGAAAAGGCATGGGTTCACGGGAAGTTTTATTTTCATTAAATGTACTGGCCCAGCGTTGTAAAGATATGAATGTAGATGTATATGCATGGTTTATAGATTACAATAAAGCCTTCCACTGTGTAATGCACGAGAAATTAATAAAATTCTAGAAACAACAAATATAGACAAAAGAGATCTAAATATTATTAAAAATTTGTAGTGGAAGCAATCGGTGGAAGTTAAAATTGGGCTGGCCATCTATGAATCCATTGAGGGAATTAATGGGACTACACTGAACAACATACTGTTCTATTAGCAAATAATATCAAAGATCTCCAGCAACTGATCAATCGAGTCGTAACAGCCAGCGATAGATTTGGATTAACTATAAATATAAGAAAAACCAAGTGGATGATAATAACAAAGAAAAATCTACCACCAGAATCCCTTGAAATCAGGGACAACACCATAGAACCGGTCTCCACATTTAAATATTTGGGAACCAATATAAATGAACAGTGAGACCCAAGAAGCAAATATATTCCCGAAATGAACAGGCCCGAGTAACATACATGAAATAATAAGGAGCGAAGGAACGAATTGCTACGTCTAATTATTGAAGGTAAAATAAAGGGCAAACGATCGATCGGAAGACGACAGAATTCTTGGCTGAAGGACATGAGAAGCTGGTTTGGATGTGCTTCGAGTGATATTTTTCGAGCAGTAGTTTCTAAAGTTCATTTAGCTATGAATCGCCAACCCTCGTGAGAAGACGGCGTCGTAAGAAGACTAACTTTCTATTATAACAAACCATATCACTAACCGATTTTTGATTATATGTCATTTCCTAAATTACAAGACATACATGTCCCACTGCGTGTATTATTTTGCCAATATTCTTATGCATATTTCGCTTGTATCCTCCATAAAACGACATCCGTTTGGCAGTAGAAAACAAATCACTTTTCAATGTTCTCAAGATGACCAAAAGACGCACATAAATATATTCTAATTAACAATTTCAAGCTGCTTTTTATCGTATATAAATTATTTCAAACGAAGATTTCTTTTTAACAATCGCTAACAAAATAACTATTCCCGAAAGTCCCGAAGGAAGAATAAAACTAACCCTTCCTTTATCCCTAAGTCGGTCAGTCACGAAAAAAGGGTTGAAAAAAGGGTCAGCTGTCTTTTATTCTTATTAAGTATTATTACGAGAACTGGTCAGGCAAGTATGGAAATTTGTAGACCCTCGATTGAAAGAATGACCGATTAAAAAAAAAGATCCGCATGTACATTGTTACCGTGCCCAGCTGGTCCAATTTTTATTTTTGGTTGTAAATGATTATATATATTTGTAATTATTCAATTCTTTTTCAAACATAAAGTATTTTATTAAAAATTCTCCAGCTCTCTTTAGCTAGCCTTTACTATTAAGAGACTTTTCGTGGCTAATTTTAAAATTTATGTTTCTGTCTCATTTTCACGAAATCTGGCAAAATCAATTCGACGGAGTCTTCCTGATTTTTTAAAGTAGTTGCCGGCAAGGTAAATCTCAGTATCCCAGGTTTGTCGGACGTGAAAGGATGTTTTCTGCGTCTCTTAGGGGGTTATATACACCTAGGCGATGCAAAAAGTATGTATATTTAAAAAAAATATATTTTAAAGATTATTAAGTGAATAATACAAAAGAATGGCGATTATATATTTTTATTGTACTTTAAATTATTATGTAGGCTGAAAAGTTTTTGCTCTAACACATAGATGTCACCCTTTTCAAAAAATCCGTATGATTTTAGGAAGAAGCAACCTTAACCCCACTTGGTGCCAGCTCTCCAAGACAAGGAGAGCATAACTTCTGGCAGTGCAGAACAAGGCCCTGAGGATGATCACGGGAGCCTCATGGTTCATGAGGAACCGGCAAATCCACGGAGACCTCGGTGTGCCTCCCTTAAAAGCACACATGAGGAAAGTCGAGCTGAAGTTTTTGGAGAAGGCGTCCCAGTACCCCAGCCCATGCATCAGGGACGCTATCCAACTCCCGCCACATGCCCGCCGCCAGTTTCCTAGACCGTCTGACCCTCTCTCGGATGAAAATGATGACCCCCCCTCGCCCGCCGTCACAGTAGGTCCTAGTTTAAGTTAACACTAAGTCCTAAATTAGGTTAGCGTAAGTCTTAGGCTAAGGCAGTTTAACTCTGAGAATTAAGAAAATCATGTATCAACAATATATTTCCTAGGTTAAGTTAGTATAGGACCACTAGTATAAGAGCTTAGATTAAGGTAGTATAAGCAAACATTCACATTTCAATTTCAATAAAGACAATAGCAACCTTCAAACGAAAATTTCATGATATTTCGATGATTAGTTTACAAGTTACAGTGGCTTTAGTGACACTACTTCGATATTTTCAAAACAATGGAAAAAATCGAATTCCGTGTGTTGATTAAACATTGTTTTTTTGATGGGAAAAAATACCGTTCAGGCAGACACAAAAGATGCTGAACGCTCTGGACGCACAAATGAGGTGGTTACACTGGAAAACAAAAAAAATTGCGTGAGATAGCTGACACCCTAAAGATATCAAAAGAACTTGTTGCTCATATTTGGCATGAACATTTGGGTGAGAAAGCTCTATTCGAAATGGGTACCGCGTTAGCTCACAGTGGACCAAAAACAACAACGTGTTGATGATTCTGAGCGCGGTTTGGACCTGTTTAAACGCAATAAAAAGCATTTTTCATGCGATATGTGAAAATGAATAAAACTTGGATCCACCACTACACACCGGAATCAAATCGGCAGTCAGCTGAGTAGACAGCAGCCAGTGAAAACCTCCCGAAGCGACCAAAGGTACAACACTCGGCTGAGAAGGTTTTGGCCTCTGTATTTTGGGATGCGCATGGAATAATTTTCATCGACTATGCTGAGAAGGGAAAAACCATCAATAGCTAATATTATATAAAGTTATTGGTGCGTTTGAAGGCAGACCTCCCACTCCACCTCCGGTCCTTTAAGAGTACCCCGGAGGTGCCCCCGCGAAAAGGTACATTGTTCGAAAAACGATTAAACTTATTCCCTTCGAGGACTATTTATTTAATCGAGAGATGCCCACCCTTATGTCAAACTCCCCATTTCGAGCTCTTCATTTATTTTGTTCTAAATTCATTTTAAATTTTCCAATCTTTAGTTATTTAAGTTTAAACAAGCAGTGCGCAGCTCTTGCTTAAATACAGTCTGATTTATTTACAAAATAGATTTATCTTAAAACTATGGGTTCAACATAAATGTTAATATTCTTTTAATTTCGTTTCAGGCCATCAACGACGCTCGTCCTCCTGGCAGTCTTCCATGAAGTCCTCCAGTAGTTCCAGCTTATTTATATTGCATAAATTCGATATTATTCTGCTCGGTTCCCATTCGATGTCAAGCAGTCTTTCTTCTGCTGTTTCATTGTTGTGGTTGGCGTTCGCATTTGTTCCTTCGACTTCTACCTCCATCTCTCCAATGGGCATCAGCACTTTCATTAATTTTCTTCTCGGTTCCCTAACCTGAACTAACCTGAACTATGGAGACTTAAACGGGGAAGTAAAACAGTCTATGAAGGCATCACTAATAGCAGGTTGCTTCACGAATATAGTATGGAAAAATAAATAGCTCACAGTGGAAAGCAAAATAAGAATATACAAGCACAACAGTGAGACCGATCCTCACATATGCTGTAGAAACAAGAGCTGACGCATGTAAAACAGCACAAATGATGAGGATAACAGAAATGAAGGTGATTAGGGATATACATGGAAAAACTATCCACGACAAAATCCGCATCAAAAATATACAAGAACTACGTAAGATCCAAGAAATATCCAAATAGACCAGAACTAGAAGAAAACGATAGAATAAACACGTAGATCGGATGAACGACGACAGACTGATAAAGAGGGACAAACTCAATAAACCTTGCGGTAGAAGAAGGAGCAGACCTTCGAAAAGGTGGAAGGAATGCTGGACGTCCACATCGAAAGAGACATAATGGGAATAAAACAGGCACTATGCGTACTTATATGACAAACCATATAAGAAAGAAGAAGAAGAAGAAGAAGGAAATATTCTACAAGGCTATAATTTTTATACTCTCATGGCCTGCAAGCGATAAATTTCCATAAATATGAAAATCCTTAACTGGAATATTTATTTAAAATTAATTATTATGTAAATAAATATTTATATTTGTTTACGAAATTTTCTTCTGCAGGCAGATAACCTAATTTTTTTTTAACGATCCAAAGTCAAGGACAAATGGAAAGCACGCCTCCCGAGCGAATCATAGGCAACGGTGCCAAATTGTTTAGGCGTTGTTTACGTAATGGACGTGTTTTTTTTCTCATTTTTATTTTAATATCAACTATATGCTAAAATTATATAGCTTAAAGTGATTAATTTACGTGTGGTCAGGGTGCGATTTGCCCAATTTCCTTTTCAATTTCGTACTAGCGGAAATATTTCCCTGATTTTTTTGAATTGTTGCATTTTAAACTATAATCCGCAAGTAGCCCTCTGTACGGAAAGATTCTATGGTTCATAAAAGGAAAAGTGGATGGAAAACTCTTATTAAGCGCGAGACGAAAGTAAAATGGGAATTTTTTCTTTCCCTCTCATACACTCACCTGACAAACACGTGTCAGAGAAGGATTCCTGTTATATATGACAATAGTGACTGTTTCAATATTGAAATCTCTAAACCATACTCTTAAGTGTAATATCAACAGTTTGACGTTAACACAGGTAAATGTCAAAATAAACACAATTTGATGGAAACCCCGACTATACACTAGAAAGTAAACACCACAGTCTGTACATTCAACCAGATCCAGCCAACGAAACTAGAAAAAAGAACGAAATTAAGTTCACTTCTCCACTTCTCCACATTAATTTGAAACTTGCAATAAGGAAGTGCTTCTTTTAAGAGTGACAAAATCTTTCTTTGTGGAAGTCCTTCACGTTTACGTTGCGTGCTTTTAATAACGATTGCAAAATCTTATATTATAATTATTATTATTATTAATCTTCAATTTCTTTCACACTTTTTTGACTACCCCATATATTCCCTCTATCTAAAGCTTTTAATAACGGTCAAACCTTATAAAAAACGGCTTTCCCACAGTGGTCACACCAGTATGCAAATGAAGGGTCACTAAAATTTAAAAAATTCGACCTCTTTAACAATTGAATAAAGTCTGGTCAACCGGTTTTTGGGGCATTTTTATTTTTAAGGGTCATCCCTTGCGTCCTGGAGATAAAAGGAAGTAAAGGGTTTCGTTAGAGAATGCAGGGATGCAGGTATAAATGATTAAAAAATGTTTGTTTGGTTACGTAAAGAGATATTGTTCGAAGGTATTAGAATTTGAGACGATGTTTTTTTGCGTGTTAATTGAGATGGTTTCTGGAGGTTTTAAAAGTGATTAGGTAAGGATGCTATTAAAAGAAGTACACTGCGTGGTCAAATAGTAAGAGGTTATCGTATAAACGGGCCAACTGAAATTTTAAACGATGTATGTTGAATTGATATTTATATGAAAATGTTTTTTTTTTCTAGCGAAGGGCAAAGTTTTACTACTCGTGCGAGTTTAGTATTCGTAAACCTAGAAATTTCAGTACTGATTGGCTCTATATTATATTTATATATATATATATATATATATATATATATATATATATATATATATATATATATATATATATATATATATATATATATATATATATATATATATATATATATATATATATATATATATATATATATATATATATATATATATATATATATATATATATATATATATATATAAAAAATACAATCTTAATTGGGGAGCTCGGCAAATTTGGGCGTGATAGGAGATCACACAATTTTCATTAAGCCGCCAATATTCTGTCCTGGATTGGGACCTTCTTCAGGGCAGAAATGAGAAGTGCAAAGATTTCGTTAGCCTGAATGGCCGTAGGTTGTACATAGAAAAGTTGTTACATATAAAAGTTGGTTAATCCATAAAATATACAAAATACACATTAAAACACTGTAGACAAAATTCTAAAAAAACAAATTTAACACATGGATGTAATTGGGAACCTTGGATGTTGAAAACATCATTAATTATTTCACTTGTGACCACCACATATGGCCACCGCCATTTAGGAACAAAATCATTATGCTGATTTTGTTCCTAAATAGCGGTGGCCATATGTGGTGGTCACAAGTGAAATAATTAATGATGTTTTCAACATCCAAGGTTCCCAATTACATCCATGTGTTAAATTTGTTTTTTAGAATTTTGTCTACAGTGTTTTAATGTGTATTTTGTATATTTTATGGATTAACCAACTTTTATATGTAACAACTTTTTTATGTACAACCTACGGCCATTCAGGCTAACGAAATCTTTGCACTTCTCATTTCTGCCCTGAAGAAGGTCCCAATCCAGGACCGAAATATTGGCGGCTTAATGAAAATTGTGTGATCTCCTATCACGCCCAAATTTGCCGAGCTCCCCAATTAAGATTGTATTTTTAATAATTTTGGTAGATACGGCAACATTTTGCTTTCTTTCTTTATATATATATATATATATATATATATATATATATATATATATATATATATATATATATATATATATATATATATATATATATATATATATATATATATATATATATATATATATATATATATATATATATATATATATATATATATATATATATATATATATATATATATATATATATATATATATATATATATATATATATATATATATATACAGGGTGCACATGTGTATGGAATAATGATTCCACAGCATTTATTAATCAGTATTTCAAAAAAATATTTCAATAAAAGTTATAGGATATTATACAGCGCATATGCTGACGTTGACAATAAAATGTTTTGAACTGTCAGTTCGAAGAAATTATGACATCTTGATTTTTTTAGTGTTCCGTACGGAACACTTACAAGATGACTTCGGTGTCTGTCTGACAGACAGATGGTCTGTCCATCTGTCACACCAGATTTTCTCCGAAACTATTTGTCATAGAAAAATGAAATTTGGTAATAATATAGGAATTGATGACCTCATCAGAGCCATGTAGTTTTGAATGTTAAATTTTGACTTAAGGAGTTAGTTTTGGGGGGTGAAATCGGAAGTGAAAAAAAAATTTTTTTAGTAGCTATTCGAGAATGATGTCAAATGAAAGCTTGTGAAAACACGAGTAAAAAATATGTATATAATGTAATACTTGCGCACACTTTTCTTTGTATTATTTTTAAAAAATCGCGAAAAATCGCTGTCAACCGCCTTATCCGAGTAAGTACTTATCAAAAAATTTTGAAAAAATTCTGGAATATTTTCCACGGGGTGTAGATTGAACGAAAATTATCACATGCGTGCATTACCTTTAATAATTTGTCTGGTATATAAAAAAAAAAAACAAAAATTTGAAGGTCATCAATTTTCAGTAAAGATTGGAAAAAAAATTTGTTGAAAACTTATTTGGGGTGTGTTTTGTGAAGTCACTGATCATTTTATACCTCCACTACAAAATTTTTTATTTTAAAAGCAATCAACGTACGGAACAGTAATTGCGCAAGTTCAACTTGCACTTGACCGGTTTTTTTAAATGGAAAGCCTTGTAAATCTTTCTATTTTTGTGTCCTACCAAAAATTTTGGATATTACTTGTCTAACATACCATATGTCTAAATTAAACTGTTTTGGAATTATTGTCATTTAAAATAAAAAAAAAATAACCGGTCAAGTGCAAGTTGAAATTAGTGTTCCTTACGTTGATTGTTTTAAAATAAAAAATGTTGTAACGGAAGTATAAAATGATCAGTGACTTCACAAAACACACCCCAAATGAGTTTTTCAACAAAGTTTAATTCCCAATCTTTACTGAAAATTAATGACCTTGAAATTTCTGTTTTTTTTATATACCAGATAAATTATTACAGGTAATGTACTCGTGATAATTTTCGTTCATCTACACGCCGTGGAGAATATTCCAGAATTTTTTAAAAATTTTTTGATAAGTACTTTTCGAGATAAGGCGGGTGGACGGCGATTTTTCGCGATTTTTTAAAAAAAGTACAAAGAAAAGTGCGCGCAAGTATTACATTATATATATATTTTTTACTCGTGTTTTCACAAGCTTTTATTTGACACCACACTCGATTACCTAGTAAAATTTTTTTTTTTTTTCACTTCCGATTTCACCCCCCAAAACTAACCCCTTAAGTTAAAATTTAACTTTCAAAACTATATGGCTCTGATGAGGCCATCAATTCCTATATTAGTACCAAATTTCAACTTTCTATGACAAATAGTTTCGGAGAAAATCGGGTGTGACAGACGGTCAGACGTCTGACAGACAGACACCGAAGTCATCTTATAAGTGTTCCGTACGGAACACTAAAAAAATCAAGGATGTCATAATTTCTTCGAACTGACAGTTCAAAACATTTTATTGTCAACGTCAGCATATGCGCTGTATAATATCCTATAACTTTTATGAAATATTTTTTTGAAAACTGATTAATAAATGCTGTGGAATCATATTCCATACACATGTGCACCCTGTTTATATATATATATATATATATATATATATATATATATATATATATATATATATATATATATATATATATATATATATATATATATATATATATATATAGACAGACACCGAAATGATCTTATACGTGTTCCATACGGAACACTAAAAAGACTGAATAGTGTTTTGCAGAGAATCCGGGGTGATCTATCTACTTCATATTGAATTCTTTGTTATAAATCTTCTACAGTTTCAGGTCGACTTCGGTAAATTTTGGGTTTCAAATTACCCCATCAAAAAAAAAAAAAAACGAGTGGCGTAAGGTCAGGATTCCTTGCAGGCCATTCTACAGCACCTCTTCTACCTATCCATCGATTAGGAAAAATCGCATTCAAATATCTACGAACATTGATTTCATAGTAAGGAGGTACTCCGTCCTAATGATACCACAGATTCCTGTTAGGGGCATCAAGATTATTTTCATCGAGAAAAAGACCTGCAAAAGTTGGAATAACTTGCTCTTGGAGTAACTGTAAATACCGCTGTCCTCTAAGATTTCCATCGATAAAAAAGGGACCAATGATATGACGTCCACAAATCCCTGCCCACCCCTTTATCTTTTGTGGTCTTTGAGAATGACTGTCGATTATCCAGTGGGGATTCTCAGTAGGCCAGTACCGGCAGTTATGCCAGTTAACTCTTCCGTTAAGACAAAATGGGGCCTCGTCAGAAAAAACAATATTATGAATTAGGTTAGGATCATTATTGATTCATTCCATCATGACCTCGCAAAATTCCACGCGTCTATCGTAGTCATCTTCAGCTAATTCTTGCAATACAATGGGTTTGTATGGTTGCAATTTTTCCGCATTCAGTATATGACTTAAGGTACCTTTACTTATGTTGTGGTCTAGGCAAAGCTGACGTGTTGCTGTATGGAGATTTTCTGTAATTTCCAATAAAACATCTAACTTTTCCTTACCTTAAGATTTACTTGGAGAAAAGATCAACTTTTTATAAATACAACATTAGGACTAAAGGAAATAAGGCTACATTTTCTTCCTTGCAAAAAAGTTTATTTTACGATGGTGTTCGTCTTTTTAATGCTCTGCCCGACAATGTTAAGAACGCATGTAGTTTAAGAATATTTAATACAAGCTTGTTTAGTTACTTACAGTCAAATTACAAAATGTAACATTGTTTATATGTTAAAATGTACTAGCCAAGTGCTAAATAAAGTATTTATTTATTTATTTTTTGCATGGCTTGTTTTAACTTTTGGAGGTCCAAATATAGAACGTTCCTTAACATGACCTGATTGTCTAAATCGTTTTAATGTTTTGCTAACTACAGATTGGGTAATAGGTTCTAGATTCGGATGTTTTACGTTAAAAAGATCACACACCTTCTGTTGTGTTCTCCTACGGTCTCCGTAACTAACCATTATTAACAAAGTGATTCTTTCAGTTTCTGTTAAATGTACCATTATGATTGCTCAAATTACAATTTCACAAAATGCAACAATAAACGTTTTCGTCAATAAATCATTTTTTAATGCGTTAAGTCGTTACCTAATAGTAAATGTTTGACACAAGCCAGCTTAAAAAAAAAATAATTTCAAAATAGTTCAATTTAGACATATAGTATATTAGACAAATAATATATAAAATTTTTAGTAGAACTCAAAATTAAAATAATATACAGGGCTTTTCATTTAAAAAAATTTAAGATGGCGTAATTTCTTCGAAATGACAGTTCAAAACATTTCATTGTCAACGTCAACATGTGCGTAGTAAAACACCCTATTTTTAGGCGACAGAAAATAACGTTTGAAGTTTGAATGCTGAGTGGCAAAACATGACCACTCTAAATGGCGGGTCCAATATGGCGGCTACAAGTAAGGTATGCGTCGAAAAAAGTTATTAAAACTATAAAAACAGTTATAAAGTATTCGCAAAAGAGTTCGGATTGCTATTTATAAATTTTACATATCCAGCTTTGGGCGTGTGCATCACTGTTGAGAAATTCAAAATTCTAAAATGCGATATCTTTATTTATTTATTCTATTTCAATTGTTTGTTCTTCACTCTCTCTCTTTTTAGTGTTCCGTACGGAACACTTATAAGATCACTTCGGTGTCTGTCTGTCTGTCACACCTGATTTTCTCCGAAACTCTTTGACATAGAAAGTTGAGATTTGGTACTAATATAGGAATTGATGGCCTCGTCAGAGCCGTGTAGTTTTGAAAGTTAAATTTTGACTTAAGGGGTTAGTTTTGAGGGGTGAAATCGGAAGTGAAAAAAAAATTTTTTACTAGGACATCGAATGTGGTGTCAAATATATATATATATATATATATATATATATATATATATATATATATATATATATATATATATATATATATATATATATATATATATATATATATATATATATATATATATATATATATATATATATATGTATATATATATATATATATATATATATATATATATATATATATATATATATATATATATATATATATATATATATATATATATATATATATATATATATAATACTTGAGCACACTTTCCTTTGTATTATTTTTAAAAAATGGCGAAAAATCGCTATTCCCCTACCTTATCTCGAAAAGCACTGATCAAAAAATTTTGAAAAAACTCTGGAATGTTCTCCACGAGGTATAGATTGAACGAAAATTATCACGAGTGCATTACCTCTAATAATTTATCTGGTATATAAAAAAAATAAAAATTTCAAGGTCAGTTTTCAGTAAAGATTGGAAACAAACTTTGTTGAAAACTCATTTGGAGTGTGTTTTGTGAAGTCACTGATCATTTTATACCACCGTAACAAAATTTTTTATTTTAAAAGCAATTAACATACGAAACACTAATTGTGCACGTTCAACTTGTACTTGACGGTTTTTTCTCTCTTCCTTGGTTATTCCTCCATCGAAATGAATCTAATGAACGAGAACTTGATCTAAGCGTCAGACAATGCCGTTGAACTCTGACACCGGGCTGAATTACCCTATATTGTTAATTCCAGAAGAAATCAATCGTGAGGAATATATATTAAATTCTAGGCTTTAGCTACATATGGTATATAGCGCGGATGCAGTTTTGATCAGTTTATCTAGAAATTTATGAAATTATTGCATACATCGCAGCATATTTGTTTCTGAAGCAAGTCTGTTCGCTTGCTTCGCAAGCTGAAGTCAAATATCCATGTATGAAACATAAGTTCCATGTCTTTAACAGTGTCTACTATTTTTTGTAAACACCTGTATACCCGAAAAAGTATACACAATTTGAATTGTCGATTTTGCTTTTGATATAGAGGTATTTCTTCCTGCTAAACATTAGCATTTCCAAAAATGTTCAGAACTCACAACTCTATAGCCATGCTGTAATCAACACAATATTTTTATGTTGTTAATAAAGTGTAAAGGTTTGTAACTTGTGTCTGTTTCTTAACTAAAAAATGCAAGTTACAGTTCCCTATAAAATGAATTTTCTTAAACATAGGTTCGAACCCTTACTACCTCTAAAAATCGATTGCCTATAGTTCGCTTACTGGCCACCAAAATATTGGCGCGATATACCGGGTCATCAAAAGATCAGAAAATTTCATTAGGTACGCTATTCTCCACTATATCTTTTTGGCGACACCTTACAGAAACATCTGCCAAGGCAAATCAATAGAAAATATTCAGGGTATGTATTCTCGAAATGATTTGTACATTAAATCTGAGGGGGCAGGTTATGAATCCCCGTCATATGTATATATATATATATATATATATATATATATATATATATATATATATATATATATATATATATATATATGTATATATCATCATCATCAGCTTATACTGTCCACTGCTGGACGACAGCAGTGGACAGTGGAAAGGTGGCAAAACTTCCTCAAGTTTTGCCACCTTTTTCTGCTCTGGGCCACTTGTACCCAATTTCCAGCCACTATCTTCAAATCATTAGCCCACCGACTTGGTGGTCTACCTCTACTCCGATAGGCTTCAGACCTTGGTCGCCACTATATAATTTTTTTTGTCCATCGTCCATCCTTAAACCTAACAGCATGTCCAGTCCAGTTCCATTTAAGATATAGGATGAATTTGACTGACACATTATCAGAAAAAGAACGGGTTTTTTTTTTATGGGTCTAGCACATGTGCTGCAGGGAAGTCCCTAAAGCGCTCCAGGAGCGGCACGAGTGCGGAAAAAGCGTTGTTCTTGAATCGCTGTAAATTGTACTCGGTGGGAAACACAGCGCTGGGCAAATTATTCCAAAGGGATGACGTTCTCCATATAAAAGATTGCTTGAAAAGCGTTGTACGCGGAGTAACAAGCTGAACCTCATACGGATGCGAAGCACCAGTGCGACGTGTATTTCTAACATGCACCGCTTTGGGAGGAATTAAGCGGGCTACATCCTTCGAACACTTTCCATGAAAATACTTGTAGAACAGACTCAAGTCGCCAACCGTTCTTCGATGTTCCAGCGAATCAAGGCCGCCGGTCAATTCCGGGTCCCTAATCAGACGGACCGCTCTTCTCTGAACAGAATCCAACAAATGCAGTGTATGTTTGGGAGCGGAGCCCCAAACGTGGGAGCAGTATTCCATAGTTGGTCGAATTTGGGCTTTGTAAAGAATTAAGAGTTGCTGTGGGGTGTAAAGCTTTCTGGTTCTAAATAATATTCCCAACTTTTGAGAAGCTCTCCTTGCTATGCCTGCAACATGTTCATGCCAAGACATATTTGCTCCCAAACTAACGCCCAACAAATTGAGCGACGATGCTAGGGGAATGGAGTGCCCCGACATAACTATGTCGGGTTCAGCAACGTTAACTTTTTTAGAAAAAAACTGCCGCTTGGGTTTTTGTAGCGTTAAATTCCACTTGGTTACTGACACCCCAAGATAGAATTTCTTCCAGATCTTTGTTAAGTTGAACGACCTCCTGCTGTCTGCGGATATTCGCCTGAGCAGCCGATGTCCGAGCGTTCAAGGTGAATGAAGAGACAAGCGTACTGTCATCTGCAAAGCTATAGATTGGATTCCCGGTCTTTTCCAGCAGATAGTTAATGTAAATGAGAAAGAGAGTAGAAGACAGTATGGAGCCCTGGGGCACACCGGGGGTACAACCCCCGTTCTTTTCCTGATAATGTGATTTGGGATATGATCTCTAATAGTAACGCTTAACGTTGACCTCTCTATTTTTCTTTGCATGACACATATTTTGTTGATATTTTTCTTCGTCAATGTGAGAGTATCGGCTCCATACGTAAGAACGAGTAGTACTCATCTGTCAAAAACTTTTTTTTTTAAACACATCCATAGATTAGATTTAAATATATAGCCCAGTTTGCCATATGCCTTCCAGGAAAGTCCTATTCTCCGCTGAATTTTATGTGTTTGGTTGACTCGTCCAATGCTGACTTCATGTCCTAGGTATTTATTTTGGTGTGTTTACTCGATCTACACGTTATTCAATTTTATAGTGTCGTTTAATTCAAAATTTGTCATAAACTAAGTCTTGGATAGATTGATTTTTAAACCAACCCTTTTGTGCTTCTTGCATATGGTATGTTATTAAGACAATGTCGTTAGAGAAACAAAGGTGATTTCACTTTTCACCGTCAATGTTCAGCCCCATTTTTTCCCATTTTATTGATTGTAGCATATTTTCTAGAAGTGTTACGAAGAGCTCGGGAGAGAGCATATCACCCTGGCGCACTCCTCTTTCGATTTATATATATATATATATATATATATATATATATATATATATATATATATATATATATATATATATAATGCAAAATCTCTCTCTCTGTCTGTTTGTATTAGTGAGCTTATCACTCGAGAACCACTTATCCGATTTACGTGTTTTTTTTTTAAAGATACATATATTCTCTGGCCAGGTTATAGGATACATTTTATTACGTTACGGAAAAAGTTTGCCGCTATCGCGTTCTCTTGCAATACACCGCCTAAATCATTAAATATGGAACAATATCATGTAGCAAAGAATATAATATATATAAAATGAAACGTCTCTCTGTCTGTCGGTCAGTCCGTTAGTGCGCTTATGACTTGAGAACCACTTATCCGATTTACATGTTTTTTTTTTAATTCGTACATTTGTTCTCTGGCCAGGTTATCTATAATCTTCTAAAATATATATAAAATGCAATTCTCTCTGTCTGTCTGTCTATTTGTCCGTTTATTACATTAAGTAATATACGGAATAAGCAGTGTCGATAATAGTGAATCAAGTCGGAAAATAGTTTGCCGCTAGCTCGTTCTCTTGCAATACCATGTCTAAATCATTAAATATGGAACAGTATCATGTAGCAAAGAATATATATATTTTTTTAGATTTATACATATGTTCTCTGGCCAGGGTAGAGGATATATTTTATTACGTAAGGTAATATAACAAATAAGCAGTGGCGATAATAGTGAATAAAGTCGGAAAATAGTTTGCCGCTAGCGCACTCTCGTGCAATACGCTGCCTAAACCGTTAAATATTGCACAATATTATGTAACAAAAAATACAATATACATAAAATACGTCTCTCTGTCTGTCTATCTGTCCGTTAGTGCGCTTATCACTCGAGAACCACTTATCCGATTTACGTGTTTTTTTTTTTTTAAATTATACATATGTTCTCTAGCTTGGTTACATAATAATAATTCTATATAATATATATAAAACGCAACTCTCTCATGTCTGCCCGTTAGTGTGCTTATAATTCGAGAACCACTTATCTGATTTACATGTTTTTTTCTCAATTCTTAACTTTTTATCAACAAAAATCTATATAAAACGCAACGTCTCTCTGATTGTCTGCCCGTTAGTGCGCTTAGCACTCAAGAACCACTTATCCGATTTACGTGTTGTTTTATAAAATACATATGTTCTCTGGCCAGATTATAGGATATATTTTATTACGTTAGGTAACCTAAGGAATAAGTAGTGACGATAATAGTGAGTCAAGTCCACCCGAGTGGAACCGCGGGCACAGCTTATATATATATATATATATATATATATATATATATATATATATATATATATATATATATATATATATATGTATGTATATATACATATATAAAGGGTGTTTTTTTATAGAGGTATAAAACTTTAAGTTGTCAACACTTTTTTAACTGGCGGCCATTTTGTCAGCTGTCAAGTGATTTATGTTTAGTTTGGTTTGGCATTTCAACATGAATAGACTGACGCCTGAACAACGCTTCCAAATTGTGCAAATTTATTTTGAAAATCATGGTTCTGTTCGAAATACGTATCGCGCACTACGTCCATTTTACGGTCAACATAATCGTCCATCAGAGCAATTAATTCGATTAACTATGGAACGTTTTCGCACCACGTTTACTCTATATGATAATACGCATCCACAGAGACGTCGTACAGTGCGCACAGAAGAAGTCATTGCTGCTGTAGAGCTTAGCTTAGAGGAAGACCCGAATCAGTCTATCCGCCATCGTGCACAGGAATTGGATATGTGTCCATCCACTTTATGGAAGATTTTGCGGAAAGATCTTGGTTTGCGTGCTTACAAAATCCTACTCGTGCAACAATTGAAGCCACACGATCACCTAGCAAGGCGTAGATTCGGAAAATGGGCCCAAAACAAGATTGCCGTTTATCCCGATTTTCATAAGCGAATTTTGTTTAGCGATGAAGCTCACTTTTGTTTAAATGGATACGTCAATAAACAAAACTGCTGTATTTGGAGTGATGATAATCCTCAAGTGTATGTTGAGACACCGTTACATCCAGAAAAACTGACTGTTTGGTGTGCTTTATGGGCTGGTGGAATCATTGGTCCGTACTTCTTTAAAAACTATGCTGGTCAGAACGTTACAGTCAATGGTGACCGCTATAGAGCCATGATTACTGACTTTTTCGTTCATTAATTGAACAACCATGATGTGCAGGAGCTGTGGTTTCAACAAGACGGTGCAACATGTCACACAGCTCGTGCCACAATTGATTTATTGAAGGAAACGTTTGGTAACCGCATAGTTTCACGTTTCGGACCCGTGAATTGGCCTCCAAGATCGTGCGATTTAACGCCGCTAGACTATTTTCTGTAGGGATATGTGAAGTCGCTAGTCTACGCCGATAAGCCCGAAACGATTGACCACTTGGAGGACAACATTCGCCGCGTTATTGCCGATATACGGCCACAAATATTGGAAAAAGTCATCGAAAATTGGACCTCCAGATTAGACTACGTCCGAGCCAGCCGTGGCGGTCATATGCCAGAAGTCATATTTAAATTATAATGCCAGAAGATTATCTTTCGAATAAAGTAAATTTCATGTCAATTTAAAAAATTCATCTTTGTTTTATTCCATTTCAAAGTTCTATACCTCTATAAAAAACACTCTATATATATATATATATATATATATATATATATATATATATATATATATATATATATATATATATGTATGTATGTATGTATGTATATATATATATATATATATATATATATATATATATATATATATATATATATATATATATATACTAAACCATATGTATGTCTCCGAAATTTTTTTTCTTGGATATTGTTGGTATATATTTTGGTTTTTATTCTTGAGTTTGCAGTCCATACATAAAAAAATACTCTTAAGTAGATATAATTTATTTATGTTTCGGCAATACGTTGCCGTTGTCAGAAAAAGATGTATATTTTTAAAAACCGATAGTTCATACACTGGCCACCAAAATATTACTAATAGTTCCACCATTCCCCACTATATCTCTGTGGCGACACCTTACGCAAATATATGCTCAAGACGATTAATGGAAAACATTCAGGGTATGTATTCGCGAAAAATTCTAAAAATGTTGGGACTCCATGGTGGAGATATTCGTATAGTAGCAAATTTATATGGGACCCAAGGTGCTGCGGTTCCTCTTGAAGATACCGTCTCAGAAAAGATACAGATTTTTAAAATCAGACAGGGTTGCATCCTTGCACCTTTGCTCTTTATTTCCATGCGGAAAAAATATTTGATAAGTCACTGTAAGAAACAGATATTGGTGTAGTAATTAATGGAGTCAAAATTAACAGCTTGAAATACGCTGATGATACAGTTTTATTAGTTAATAGTGTAGAAAATTTGCAAGATTTAACTAATATGGTTGAATCCAAATGCGCAGAGTATGGACTGAAATTAAATATTAACAGACAAAATAGAGGTCGGCAAAAAATATTCTTCAGATCAACATAAAAAAAACACTTACAATAGGCGATGCTATTGTGGATAGGGTCAAGACTTTTAAATACCGGAGTTCCACACTTACTGGAAGTTCGGACAACATGCAGGAAATCAAATGCAGAACGAAAAAGTCACTTGGGGCCAAATCTAGGGAGAATGGAGACGGCACTTGTGCCATTGTAACGGCGATTTGTGAGCAGGCGCATTGTTTTGGTTAAGAAGCACTATTTTGCGAGTTAATCTTGGTCGTATGTGCCTTCCTGGTTTCCTCGATGACTTTGTTGTATCTATTTCCTACACTAACCAAGAAGCGAATTAGCACTATATTATTTTGGTGATATATTTTCATAAAACAATAGTGCATATATGGTTACTTGAAACCTGAACACACTTGTGTGCAAATTCAACTTTCATTTTTCTTCTTCTTACGACGCCGTCTCCTCACGATTGGTTGGCGATCCATATAGCTAAAAGGACTTTAGAAACTGCTGCTCGAAAAATATCACTCGAAGCACATCCAAACCACCTTCTCATGTCCTTCAGCCAAGAATTCTGTCGTCTTCCGATCGATCGTTTGTCCTTTATTTTGTTGATGGTGCGAAGAAGACGTCTATAAATGTACATTTCGAAGATTCCAGACCTTGTTCTGAGCGAGGGTCTAGGGTAGAGCACTCACATCCATACAATAGCACAGAGAATACATACGCTGCCACCATTCTCATTCGGAGTTCGAGACAGACTTGTGCGATGTAAAAATTTATTCATATTCATGTATCTTACCCGGGCCTGTTCAGTTCGAGAATATATTTCCTTCCTTGGGTTCCACTTGTCATTTATATTGGTTCCCAAATATTTAAATGTAGAGACCTGTTCTACGGTGTTGTCCCTGATTGCGAGGAATTTTAATGGTAGTTTTTTCTTTGTTATTACCATCTACTTGGTTTTTCTTTTATTCACAGTTATCCAAATCTTTCGCTGGCTGTTAGGACTCGATTGATCATTTTCTGGAGATCTTCGATATTATTTGCTAATATCAGCATACCATATGTTATTCAGTGTACTCCCATTAACTGTTCTTCCTTCAACGGATTCATAGATGACCTCGATAAACACAGCATCAGAATGAAGATTGAAGAAAAATATCAGGAGAACGCATCCCTGTCTTAAATCTTAAGTTATTTTTATGCTTCCGGACTTTTTCCTTTTAAGACTCTCTTTATCCTTGCTTCTTAATACTAATAAACATATTGTATATAGCAACATCATTATTTTTTAGCATAGCATTTCTGATAATTAAATATACGTTGATTAAATAGCAATAATAATTACAAAATAATTTGATTTTTATAGATATTTACGCAACCTTGTTCGTTGGCACGGATATTGGTAAAGTGGACTGACGTAATAACCTGGGAAATACTTGCTGATAGCCAGTGGGTGTCGTTTATTTTTTATTTAATGTCAATTATATTTGTTAAAATATATTTTATTAAGTTTAACAAAGAGGTGTTTTTTATTAAACATTTATTTATTAATAGGCGAAATCCAATCTCGTTTAAAATTATACCGTATATTATTTAAAATTAGCACTTGTATATGGAGAATCTGAATCGCTGTAAATCGGTCTTGTAACGCCTTAGGGATCTCCCTGCATCACGTGTGCTATGCCCATAAAATCCATAAAAAGACCATAGTGGTGTAACTAGGATTTAAAAATAACCAGTCAAGTGCAAGTTGTACTTGTGCAATTAGTGTTCCGTACATTGATTGCTTTTAAAATAAAAAATTTTGTAACGGAGGTATAAAATAATCAGTGACTTCATAAAACACACCCCAAATGAGTTTGTTTCCAATCTTTACTGAAAATTGATGACCTTAAAATTTTTGTTTTTTTTTTTTATATACCAGATAAATTATTAAAGTAATGCACTCGTGATAATTTTTGTTCAATCTACACCCCGTGGAGAATATTCCAGAATTTTTTCAAAATTTTTTGATAAGTACTTTTCGAGATAAGGCGGGTGGACAGCGATTTTTCGCGATTTTTTAAAAATAATACAAAGAAAAGTGCGCGCAAGTATTACATTATATATATATTTTTTACTCGTGTTTTCACAAGCTTTCATTTGACACCACACTCGATTACCTAGTAAAAAAAAATTTTTTTTCACTTCCGATTTCACACCCCAAAACTAACTCCTTAAGTCAAAATTTAACATTCAAAACTACATGGCTCTGATGACGCAATTAATTCCTATATTATTACCAAATTTTAACTTTCTATGACAAATAGTTTCGGAGAAAATCGGGGTGTGACAGACAGACGAACAGACAGACAGCGAAGTCATCTTATAAGTATTCCGTAAAACACTAAAAAGAATAGAAAAGCTTCCGTTTTGGGCTTGTGTGCCTTAATTTTCTATTATTTCAGTAAAATTATTGTTTCTACAGAGTTTGATAACTCTGGTGGTTATTAGAAATAGTTTCTCGAAATTCAAGCAAATAACGCTCTAAGAAACTTATCAATTTATTTTTAATTTATTTACTTCCAAATTAATTTTTTGATTTTTGTTTCCTTCTTGTATGTTCACGCATTTTTTTTTTAAATTTTTAATTTAAATCTGTTTTTTTACTGCAAAGAAGGATGGTGGGTGTGACAATTAAAGTCATGTACAAAGTCGCCGGACAGTATTGGTGCACCCCTGTGATCTAATTACTTTCTTCTTTGTAATAATTTTCATATTTCTAAACCTAAACGAATATTTAAGGTTGAGTTCACCATTTGGTCAAAAAAAAGGTGAAATTTGCAGCTTCAACATCAGATACAGTAGCAAAGTTAGGGCGCGTATCCACAAAAAGAGATCACAACAACCATAAATCATTTAGGTCTGCTAGACTAATGCGGCGTCCTATAATACCGTCTATATCGATTGAAATATTGAAGATGGACTATGATCTTGCCATCTTCTTCAGAGCTTATTCCGAAGAAGTCAGTTCTTGGAATAAGCTTTGAAGAAGCCGTCAGATGAGCGTCAGCGTCATTTTGAATCGATACAGAAGGAATCGAAAAGAAGTTTGTCAATTAACACTACCAAAAACTAAAACAAGAAGTACTGACAGAATTCTATAATCTAGAATCAGAATATATAGATGGTAAATTGTTAAAAGAATAGAAAATATATAAATTTTTCGAATTTGTGCTGCTATGGCACGCGTCATCCTAAATGGTTTTCTGTTGTGACACGTACAACTTAGGTTTTCGAGAATGAGAGTAAATTGTTTTGGAATGATTCAAAAATTTTATAGTCAGAGTGCTCCAAATCCTTAGCTGTGCTACACCTACTTAAATTATGGTATTGAATTCTATATTGAAACTCTATTGACGCTACCCTAATAGTATATGTTAGAACTTTGCATTTTTGAGCATTTAGATGTAGTTTGTTGTCACAACACCAAGAATGTAGGAAATTCAACTGGGTTTGTAGATAGGAACACTCCTCAGTTTTTTTCTATTGGTATAAACATTTTTAAATCATCAGCATAAATTAGTCTGTTACATTTTAAATCCTCACAAAGGTCATTTATAAACATAATGAAGAGCAAGGGTCCCAAATTTGCACCTTGTGGTATGCCGGAGGTAGCCACAAATCTTTCTGATTTGAATCCATTGTAGGCTACAAACAGAGTTCGATTAAACAAGTAAGAACTTATAAGAGCCGTCGCACCATCAGTGAAACCAAAGAAAGACAACTTATTGATGAGAACATGATGGTCGGTCCTAACAAAGGCCTTCGAGAAATCTGTATAAATAACATCAACTTGCCTACCATCATCTAATATTTCCGAAATGAACTGTGTCATAACAGTTAAATTTGTTACGGTAGATCTCTTACTAACAAATCCGTGCTGATAAGGAGAAATTTGATTTTTAATTTGGCTATAGATACGTGCATACAAGACTGACTCAAAGACCCTTGAGAAGTTACACACCCCTGTAATTTTCAACATTTCCCCTGTCTCCATTCTTAAAAATAGGACATAATCTACCTTCTTTCCATCGTTTCGGATAAACACCCTGTTTAATTGATAAATTAAAAATATACTTTAAAGGTCGCACAGTCCCTAATGAGAAACGAGGGAATATTATCAGGGCCAGAGGTCATCTTATTTTTTAATTTTTTCGTGGCCATCAATATGTCATCCCCAGTAATAGACGAGAATTCCATAATTGTCAACGACGTACTAAGCGAATGACAAGTCGCTGCTGGTTCCGACAGTGCGAAGATACTCCTGAAAAAATCTGCAAACGCGTTAACAATGCCCGACAGAGACTTCAGAATGTCATTTCTATACATCATCACACTGGGAATCCTAGAAGAATTACTTTTGGAATGGACATAACTCCAGAAGCTTTGGGGATCCAGTGCCAGAGAAGCCTGTGCATCCTCCATGTATTTAACATATGACGCTTTAATTTGCTGCTTAGAAATTGATCTTAACCGTCCAAATTCTAGATAATCATTGTGATTACTATATCTCTTGAATTTTTTTGCATGCTTTGCTTTCTTTTTTATATTTTTAATAATATCAGCAGAAAACCATGGAGGATACTGATGAGCAAAATTTTTATATGCCGGAACATGTTCATCAAACAAATGAAAAACATTATCATACAATTGCTAAAGTGCAAGACCAACATCACAACAACCCTCAAGAGACGTACAGTCAATTGCTGATAGGGCTCTGTATAATTCAGGAAAATTTGCTTTTCTAAAGTTATAAATCTTAGCCGGGGAATTAGTAGAGAATTTTTTTCGTCTCTTATTTATTTTTGGAATGGAGAACATAATGACACTCTGATCCAGAGATAATCAAATTAAGTAGTCTATTATTCGAGTTAGTTATGCTGTTCCATTGCTTGCACTGATTAATTTCAAGAAAGTTGTTGATAACCAAAGTCTTGCAATCAGAAACGTTGCCGTCAACAAAATATGGAGCATTAAAATCACCCATTATGAATACATTGTCTCGACTCAAATAATCAATCTGTTCAGTAAATTCGAAAAAATGATCATATACATCAATACTTAATCTATCAGGTATATATAATACTACTACATACAAAATTTTATCATTAATACCACATTTTACTATCAACAAATCAATATCCGAAAATTGTAAATCAATTAAAGTCACATCCATAGACTCTGAATTTGTATAATTCTTAACGGCCAGTAAAACACCACCACCACGTTCTTTACCTGTTATATCAAATTTTCTATCCTTTCTGTAAACTGTATATTCACTAGGAAACAATTCCGAGCTATGAACATCTTCGTGAAGCCAGGTTTCACTTAAAGCCAACAAATCAAACTCACAATCACAAACTGAGGAATAAAAGTCAACAATTTTTGAATTTAGACCTCTTACATTCTGATAATAACATACGAGATTTATTTCATCACCTGCTGAAACACTCACGACATTTAGTTTTTTAATTCACAAACAACAGGCTTTCCTTTAACATATAATATGATATGCACAATGTGCATCACGCCCCAAGGTTCTCCTATAAATAATGCCAAACTATAAAATTTAAACATTTACCAGTTAAACAACTATATTTTTGCAGCTCACGTTCTAGTTCGTTGTTTAGTTGAACCCCATAGTTGATATATAGGTGCTGGTTTTCAAAGTTTTCCTTTCATCAACTTGTATTGTGTATTAATTAAATAGCGTAGAGAATGTAACCCTTTGTGGACATTTCGTCCTGTAATTTACCGACTTGAAACAAGATGACTGATCTTAATATACTACGAGTATTGATAATACAGGACCACAAAAAAGAGTTTTGTAGTTGAAAAGTGAAATACCATACCATATGTTTTTGGTATGTTAAAAACTAATCCAAGAATTTTGACTTAACCTCAAAAAACAGCTCGAAAATACTTTTACTAATAAATTGAAAATGTAAACGAGCAAACCACCATATCTATTTTAGTGTGCTGAGATGGAATCCAAGGTTAGAATTCACCCGTCACGTCAGCATTTTGACGTAACCTCAAAAAACACCTCAAAAATAGTTAGAAATGAGTTTGTAAGTATATTAAAAAAAAAAAACCGGTCAAGTGCAAGTTGAACTTGCACAATTAGTGTTCCGTACGTGTTATGGTGGTACAAAATGATCAGTGATTTCACAAAGCATACCCCAAATGAGTTTTCAACAAAGTTTGTTTCCAATCTTTACTGAAAATTGATGGCCTTGAAGTTTACATACATACATACATATACCCGAAATTAAACTGGGTTATAAATACAAACGGAGCGCGTAAAATTAGGAATGCAAGTAAAATTTGCATATCGTGCATATAATATTTTTTTAAATAAGTATATAAAATATGAGTGTACATTTTGTCGTTTATGAACATGGAATTGAATATGAATATTGAATTGAATATCAATATTTTTTTAATTTATAAATACATAAAGAATAAATCAGGAATTTTAAAAATATTTATTCTCTGGCTTTAGGAACAGTTTTAAATTAAAATAAGAATATATTTTATTAATATAATACAGAAAATTACAAAAGTATCTGTACACTCTCATTCCTTAAAAACAATGAAAATAAATAAATTAGTATTACAACAAAAATAAACTTTATAGCAACGGGAACTTTTAAGCTATTTTTCATTTCTTAACACTCAACAAGAACTGATTATAGAGAAAAAATCAGTTTATTTACATGATTTGATTTGAGTTTGTTACGCCCTTCAGTAATAATCTGGCCAGCCACTGACTAGTGTAGATATATTGGCAACTACGCCTTCCCTAGGTGAGGGGATCGGTACTTTGTACCGGATAATGGGTACTATTTTAAGAAATACCGGGTACCCTAAATACTCGAAAGGAACGGGTATTTTTTTTAAAAAATACCCGGTATTTTTTAAAAAATACCGGGTATATCAGATAAATTATTAAAGGTAATGCACCCCCTGGAGAATATTCCAGAATTTTTTCAAAATTTTTTGATAAGTACTTTTCGAGATAAGGGGGGGGACAGCGATTTTTTTCGCGATTTTTTAAAAATAATTCAAAGAAAAGTGCTCGCAAGTATTACATTATATATATATATTTTACTCGTGTTTTCACAACCTTTCATTTGACACCACACTTGATGACCTGGTAAAAAAAAATTTTTTTTCACTTCCGATTTTTATCCCCCAAAACTAACCCCTTAAGTCAAAATTTGACTTTCAAAACTACACGGCTTTGATGAGGCCATCAATTCCTATATTATCACCAAATTTCAACTTTCTATGACAAATAGTTTCAGAGAAAATCGGGTGTGACAGACAGACAGACAGACAGACACCGAAGTGATCTTATAAGTGTTCCGTACGGAACACTAATTAAATGAACATACCACCATATCTATACATATTTTGGGATGCTTAAACCGATTATGCCAAAAGAATTGATCTTGAAATAACCTAAAAATATCCAGTCTTTTCATTCCCAGGTTGCTGGATTAAGGTGGGCCTCCTCGTTTCCCGCCCACTGGGTGCTTTATTAAAATGATTCTTCTCGTACATCAACCTCATGATGCTGGATAACAGTGAGTCCCCTCGCCTCTCACCCCAATGGAATAACTTTACAACCAGAATTCTAAACCTAACATAACCTAAAGTAAGGGCTGTGCTCCAGAACATGGCCTAATGCAAGAAACTTACTCCAAGAACTTTATACCGGGAACTCTAAACCTAACACAGCCTAATGCAAGAAACTTACACCAAGAACGCTAAACTTAACATAGCTTAATGCAAGAAATTTATACCAAAATCTTTACAAGAAGAACTCTAAACCTAACATAGCCTAATGCAAGAAATTTACACCAAGAATTTTATATCAAGAACTCTAAATCTAACATAACTTAATAGAAGAAACTTACATGAAGAACGTAAAACTATAACCATAACATAACCTAATGCAAAAAAAAACGAGCATATCACCATATCTATACGTATTTTGAGCCGCTGAAAGCAAATATACAGAATTGACCTATTTCGTCAGGATCTTGAAATATACTCAATTACTCCACTTCTTTCATTCACAGGATACTGGATTATGGTGAGTTCCATCCCTTTTCACCCTCGGAGTACTTTATTAAAATGAGTCCCATCGCCTTTTACCCACGATGTGCCTTATTAACTCGAGGTGCTTTATTTAAGTGGGTCTCCTCGCCTCTCACCATCGGGGAATCACTTTAAGAAAGAATCCAGTGGGCAAGAAGCGAGGGAACTCACCTTAATCTAGCAATCTGTGAGTGAAAAGACTGGACCTTTTGAGGTTATTTCAAGATCTTGACTTAATAGGTCAATTCGGTTTAAGCACCCCAAAATACGTATAGATATGGTGGTCTGTTCATTTAATTTTTTAATTTAATTACTGTCGTAATTCTGACCATTTTCGAGGTAACTTCAAAATGGTGACGTGATGGGTGAATTCTGACCTTGGATTCAATTTCAACACCCCAAAATACGTATATGGTGGTTTCCTCGTTTGCATTTTTAATTTATTTGTAAAAGTATTTCTGGTCATTTTCGAGGGGGTTTTTGAGGTTATGGCAAAATCCTTGGGTAATAAGTCAGTCGGATTCATTTTCAGCACATCTTTCAACTACGAAACTTTTTTTGTAGTCCTGTGTAATTAGTTAGCCAGACCAATTCATATTCTCAAAAACAAATGTGCTTGCTGGGGATATTAGTTTTATATTTAGTGAATACATATAGAAAGTAGATATATTCTTCCATAGAATAATCGGAAACGTTGTCCGTAACTTTGTACAATTTTAGTAAAAATAGTGCTTAGTAATTAAGAAGTTTTTAAATTTGTAATTGTCTATTGTTTGCATGTTCGTCCTAATTTTCAAATAAAAAAACATTATTGTTTAATATTTAAAAAAATAAATGAATTCTAAAATTTTTTAAAAAAAAACAACAAATAAGCAATGCAAATTGCTTGATGAGGTCAGACTGGGTATTATCATATTCATTCGTTAGTTTTTACATATAGCTAGAGTTTTTTATATTAGTGCACTAAAAAAGGGTCAAAATAATGATGAAATAGGCAATATTATGATTTAATCCTCTCTGGGATATCACTAGGCGTATTGTCCTGAGTTTTGGACCTCGAAAAACTTGTGCTCTTTTCTTTATAAATAATTGAAGTTTTGCACCCCCTGGAGAATATTCCAGAATTTTTTCAAAATTTTTTGATAAGTAGTTTTCGAGATAAGGGGGGGGAACAGCGATTTTTCACGATTATTTAAAAATAATACAAAGAAAAGTGCTCGCAAGTATTACATTATATATATATATATATATATATATATATATATATATTTTACTCGTGTTTTCACAACCTTTCATTTGACACCACACTTGATGACCTGGTAAAAAAATTTTTTTTCACTTCCGATTTTATCCCCCAAAACTAACCCCTTAAGTCAAAATTTAACTTTCAAAACTACATGGCTCTGATGCGGCCATGAATTTCTATATTATTACCAAATTTCAACTTTCTATGACAAATAGTTTCGGAGAAAATCGGGTGTGACAGACAGATAGACAGACAGACAGGCAGACAGACACCGAAGTGTTCTTATAAGTGTTCCGTATGGAACACTAAATACACAGTTAAAATGATTCCAAAAAAAATTTTTTTAATGGCATGGGAAAACGTCGAGATCTAAATTTAAAAAAAAAAAGATCCATTTTGGAACAAATGGCATAAAATGGCGGGCAATTCAAATTTTAAATAACAAATTCGCTTGTGCCCACTGGGTTCAATATTTTTGTAGCAAAACCTCAGGATATTTTTTGTTATAATAAAAGGAATATTTTCAAGCCGATCGGTTTACTAAGTTCTGTTCAATAAAATGAAAAAAAAAACAGTTTTTTGCCCATTTTTTCAATTTTGTAGGTTATGTACGCACTTGAGCGACTTAAGGTAGTTCGCTAGTGACAATCGGAGCCAAAAGTATAGTCCGATAATAAATACAAAAAGTTTAAAATACTCAATGGCAGCGTATGTTATTTTTTGTCGATCTAAAAAGTTCTTATGATAAATTGGGTTCTACAGGAACAGTGCAGTTATTATCTAGTCGAAAAGATAATGTACATGTAACCGAGGATACATGAGGAATAAATAAAATAATTAACTAGTTTACAAACAGTTTATAGTACTTTATTATTTATCACCAATACCATTAATTATTTATTAAATTTTTCGGAGAAGACTTATAAAACCGTTTTTTTTTTTTTTTTAACATATATTTAATATTGTTATCAATTGTGTTCGTAATATTGCTGTATCCAGACTGTACAATTTCAAATGCTTTTTTTACTGCACTATATATTCTGTCAAAAGTTTAGTGACAGGGCATTGAGAATATTATTTTCAGTCACGGTAACTAAGGCTTTCTCATGACTTGTGCCAGACAAGAAAATAGAAATCTAACTAATTAGAAGGGTGGTTTTTTGAAGTTACGTACCTACCCATGAGAATAACCTCAAGCAATTTTTTTTACGGTATTTTTTCCTATCAAAAAACATTGTTTAATTAACATACGAAATTCGATTTTTCCAATGTTTTGAAAATCTCAAAAGTAGCTTCAGTAAAACCACCGTAACTTGTAAACTAATCGTCGAAATGTTATGGAATTTTGACAAGTATCGTTTGAAGGTTGGTACTTTCTAAAAAAGGCTTTTTAATAACTTTCGATATTATTGAAAGCAGTGCAACCGCTCGGTAGTTATTTGGCAAGGAATCTGCTTTTATTGGGTATGGACTGAACTGTAGCGCAAGCGCAACGATATTTGTAGCAAACGAGAATTTGGAGGAATTATTGTCTGTTTTGATGGGTATTATTAATCTCACCAAATTCTCTTTAGTATGAATATCTTTCCCCTGCTCTTTTGTTTACAGTCTTGTAAAATAGTGCTTTTTCTTAATTACAAATACTACTCAGTATATATCACCACTACACCAAACACTTTATTTTTGCGCTCGACGCGCGTTTCGCTAACCATGTTAGCTTCATTAGGAGCGATGATTAACTAAAGCTAAACTACAAATCTACCCTGAATGAAATGAATCATTAGGAATATATCTATCTGTTACTGTGTCCTTCCTATATATATCAAATTCTAATCTATTATTATTTTTAATAATTAAAATATCTAGAAAAGGCAATTGTCCTTTGTTCTAAACTTCGTAAGTGAATTTAATGGAATCATACCGGCTAGTTAATTTAGAAACAAAATCATTAATATTTGCTTTCTTTGTATTAAAAATCGCGAAAATATCATCCATATACCTATACCATACCTTTGGGAAATATTCGAATTCTTGACTGGCTTCGATTTCAAACTTACTCATGAATAAATTGGCGATGAAAGGTGATAAGCAATTACCCATAGCTGTTCCTTCTTTCTGAACATAAAATTAATTGTGTATTAAATAGACATAAGTTTAGGTTTAATATTTAGAATTTCACCTTTTTTACACGCGAAGAAAATAACACCAAGTATGTCTCCATACCATATAATCCGAAATATAGCAAGGGACTCAATAAGGTGTTTAATAAGGTAGGCCTCACCTTAGTCTATAAGTCATCAGACAATCTGAGGAATATTTTAGGAAATCCCAAAGATAAGATTCCTAATTGTGAGAAAAGTGGAATTTATGAAATTAGTTGTAATGATTGTGACAAAAAGTATGTTGGGCAAACTAAAAGGTCAATTAAAACACGATTTAAAGAACATATAGCACACTTAAAATACAATAGAACAGAAAAGTCTAGCATTCCGAACATGCCCTTGAAGCTGATCATACTGTGACATTAGATAATCTAAGATTAATAAGAAATGTATCTGATAGGAGATTGTTGAACGCATACGAAAGTATGGAAATCATAAAATGTAAAAGTAGTTTAAATAAAGACAGAGGGCCTATTAATTATAGTCCCCCTCTACTGGCTACTTGACCGGAACTGATGGCCTTCCGCTTGAGTAATTCAAGGGTTAAGCCAAGTATAAATAGGGTAGATTTGTAGTTTAGCTTTAGTCAATCATCGCTCCTGATGAAGCTAACATGGTTAGCGAAACGCGCGTCGAATACAAAAATAAAGTGTTTGGTGTAGTGGTGATATATACTGAGTAGTATCATTGTGCCAAAGATTCCACATTCCCAACTTAGTTAATTACAAATGCCCTTACTCCCATAAATCTAAATTAGAGATTCTAAAGTTGAGGATTTCTATAAAACTAGAAAAGAGCATATAAGTTGTTCCGTTTTAAAAAATATAAAGTTTGTGTCCTATCTCGAAAATGCGATGTGCGTATATTTTATCTACGTAAAAATATCCGCTAAAATTCCTGTTCCTTGCCTAAGTTTAAAAATCAGCGAATTAGAGAGGTGGTCAACCTATTAATTAATAATCCTGTCCAGTATTATGAAAAAGGTAATATTTTATTACAAATAAACTAATGAAAATAGAAATAAATTTATAAAAAAACAGCAATAAAAAAAATAGCTAATTATGAAAATTACTTTTTTTACTTGGGGCTGCAGTTGATCGCTGTGAAGTCCGTTAAATGTCACTTATTAATATTTATTAGAAACAATGTTAAGTTATTCCTGATTTATTTTTAAAGGTAAATTAATTTATTTATAGTGCAGTAAAAGAAGCATTTGAAATTGCACAGTCTAGATTCAGCAATATTATGATTTTATTCTCTCTGGGGTATTACCAGGAGTTTTGGACTTCGAAAAACTTGTGATGATATTTCGAAAAACTCTATAGTCCATCAGAAACCAATTCATTAACACAGGAACTACAGCATGAAGATGAAAATGTTGCCCAACCAAATAGGACCATTTCCTTGAATCAAATACAGCACATGGCAGCGAAACTAAAAAACAAAAAAGCCCCGGGCATGGACGAAATTAAGAACGAAATGATCAAATATGGAGGTGATAAATTAGTAGAAGAATTACAGATTTTCTTTAACAAAATACTCACAGCCAAGGTTATACCATCCGAATAGAAAGAAAGCATCTTGATACCAATTTTCAAAAAAGGAGAAAGGACAGATCCAAAAAACTATCGAGGTATCAGCTTAATGAGTACGGTACTAAAATTGTTCACTAAAATTTTAGCAGAAGAAATAATGTTAACTGGAATCCGTGAAGAACAGCAAGGGTTCAGAAAGAACAGGTCTACTATAGACGCCATATTTATAATCCGCCAAATTACCGAAAAAGCCATAGAGTTTAATAAGATAGCCTTTATGTGTTTCATTGATCTTACCCAGGTATTCGATAGGGTACGGTTAACTGATGTCATAGCCCGACTACATCATATCATATATATCGGGTTTTAAAACGTTCTACGACGTCTTCCGATTCCTAGTCTCCACTCGTCTCTGTCTTGCCACAGGTCCTCTCCCAGTTGTCTTGCTCTCACTTCGCGGTCTATCCCTTCTCTCCAGCTTTTCCTCGGTCTTCCTCTCTTACGCCTTAAAATGGGTGTCCAATTAAGAATTTGCTTCGGTAATCTGTTGTTGTTCATTCTTTGGACGTGTCCATACCATTTTCCCCCTACTACAAAAAGGGGAAATTCACCCGAATATAATAAAAACTATCGAAGAGTTGAACATCAACAACCACACATATGGAAGAGTGGCAAATAAATTAAGCAATAAAATACCTATGACAACCGGAATCAGACAAAGAGATAGCCTAAGCCCAATCTTATTTAACATCATAATGGATGAAATAATAAACGAAGTAAAGAAAACTGGGAGAGGATATCGATTGGGAGACAAAGAAATAAAAATAATATGCTACGCCGATGATGCAGTAATCAAATCAGAAGACGATGATAACTTACAGAGACTCCTACATAAGTTCGAACAAATAGCAAAAGTGTTTAATATGCAAATATCTGTAAAGAAAACAAAATCCCTTACAATATCTAAAGAACCGAAAAAATGCAAATTCGCGATTTATGATCAGAGTGTAGAACAAGTGATGTCCTTCAAATATCTGGGGCAAACATAACAAGTACCAGGAACCTTAAGGAGGAAGTAAAAACTCAAACAACAAAGGCATCATTAATATCAGGATATTTAAGAGATATAATTTGGAGAAACAAATATATGAGCACCAGGAGCAAAGTAAGAATATATAAAACGTGCGTAAGACCGATCATGACGTACGCGATAGAAACCAGAGCGGAGAAAGCAATAACAAAACGACTCCTAAGAACAACAGAAATGCGAACACTTAGATCGATAACAGGACACACCTTATTTGACAGGAAGAGATGTGAAGAAATAAGGGAAATGTGCGAAATACAGGATGTGGTGAGATGGGCAAGGAATAAGAGAAGAGAATGGAGAGACCATGTGGACAGAATGCCAAATGATCGGTTGGCTAAGGTTACAAAAGAGAAGGGACCAAACACACTTCGACCGCTTGGAAGACCACCAATAAGATGGTATGAGAGCTGGTCTTCGTCATCGCAATTGTTTCTGGGAAACCTTTGAAGTGAACACAGGACATGGTCCTAACGTAGGAAGAAGAAGAAGAAGAAGAAAAACTTGTGCTCTTTTGTTTATAAACAACTGAGGTTTTCAAAACGCGTTTTTTGAACTTAAAATGTGAATAACGCCGGTTATATAAATCGAATTGAGACAAGAAAGAAACCAAACTCTTACTTATTTACTTTACTTCCTCTTCTGAGTAGGTCACAGACCTGTTCTACTTTGTTATTAAGCCTCTTGTGATTCGGATGTCCAGCTGTCTCTCCATCTCTTTGGTGGTTGTCCTTTTGGTCTTGTTTCATGTGGTTTTTTGTTCATACATATTTTTATCATTCTCGCATCTTCCATCTTTTGTACATGTTCACGTCACTCTCTTCTCCTCTTTCTTCCCCATCTGACTATATCTGACTCACTCTGTCTAATAAACTTTTTCCTGTTATTGCTCTCAGTATTTTCGTTTCATTTGTTCTTAGTAGCTGTTTGGTTTTGTTTGTGTCTGCCCGTGTTTCTATGCTATAAGCCAGTATGGATCTAATGCAAGTTCTATATATTCTTGTTTTTGCTTCTACACTTAGATCTTGTTTTTCCAAACTACATTTCTAAGAGCCCCTGATATTGCTGCTGCTTTATTTGTTTGTTGTCTCACTTTTTCTGTTATATCTCCGTAGTTAGTAATTAGTACTCCAAGATATGGGAATTTCATTACTTGCTGTATTAATTTCCCATTTATTTTTAGTTTACACTTTACTGGTTCTTTAGCTGTAGTGAGGCTTTTTGTTTTGTCGGTATTAACTTCCATGTTGTATCTTTCTACTACTTGTTTGAATTTATAGAGCAGTCTTTGTAGGATGTGTTCCGATTGTGATGTTAGAACAATATCATCTTCATATCCCAGTATCTTTATTTGTTTATCTCCTAGTTCGTATTCATCGTTGACTCGTTTTACTTCCTCAATGAGTTTGTCAATTATTACGCTGAATAGTAACGGGCTTAAGCTGTCTCCCTGTCTTATTCCTACTTTTATATTTATTTCCTTTGTTAATTCGTTATTACTTCTTATTTTTGTTGTGTTACCGTGATTGAATTTTTAGATTATTTGTGGTATTGGGTACAGAATTAGGTACTTTATTAATTCTAATATATCTTTCAACTGTCCCCTTAAGTCGATGAAACAAGAAAATGCTGGTTTCTGGTATTCTATAACTTTTTCTCTTTTTTGCCTTATTGTAAAAATAGCGTCTGTGGTTGATCTGTTTTGGCGGAACCCTTGTTACTCTTCGCTTATGTGAATTTAGTTTTCTATTTCACTTTTCAGAATATTTGTGAACCCATTCATAACACTACCAGTGTTATTCCTTATTAGTTGGTTTGGTCTTTTATGCTGCCTTTTTTAAATATTTGTATCGTGATGCTTTTTGTCTAAGCCTTCGGTATTTCTACTTCCTGTAATATCTTATTTAAGAATGTTATCATTTCCGATATGTAGCTTTCTCCGGCATATTTAATTAGTTCATTTGATATCCCATCTTCTCTTGCTGCTTTTCCATTTTTAAGTTTCTTAATTGCCATCGTTACTTCTTCTCTTCCTATTTTGTAGTTTTCGTCTGTTTATTGTCTGTTGTTTATGATTCCTGCTATGTTCTCTTCTTCGTCGGACTGGTTTTCATATAGTTGTTTAGAGTATTGTTGCCAATCGTTTTCGTGTTTCAATATTTGCGATTGTCAAGTATTCATTAATATTGGCTTTTCTTCTTCGTAACATTTTCCATACCTTTTTTTGTCCTGTGTATAAATCTTTTTCCATTTCTTTTGTAAAATTTATCCAATATTCCTGCTTTATTTTCTTAATTTTTACATTTACTTCATTTCGTATTTCTATGTAGTGCTGTCAATTTTCGTTTTTTTTTTTTGTGATATATATAGTATATGCGCTCTTCTTTCTTTTGTGTAGGATCTTTGACTTCTTGGCTGAACCTAGAGCTTCTTCACTCGCTTGTCGAGTGTTGTTTCTTAATTTATTTCAGCTTTCTTCTACTGTGTCTGTTTCTAGAATTGCGTTGTTCTTAATCTGTTCAGTTATCCTTTTCGTATATAGCCATCTTGTTGTGTCGTCTTGTAGTGCTTCTATGTTCATCTTTTCTACGTATAATGATTATTTTCTTTTAGATGATTTTATGTTTATTCTTGTTTTACACAGTATCATATTGTGGTCAGATCCTACGTTAGCTGATATGAGCGCTCTTACATCCATGATTTGTTCTGGTTTGATTGCCCTGTTTGTTATGATATAGTCGATCATTGATTTTCTGTAACTTGGAGGTGTACATGTGTTGTGGTTTATGAGGATAGAATGTAATGTTTATCCTTAATTGATTATGTGCGCAAAATTCTATCAATTCTTCTCCACTTTCATTCGTTTCTCGTTCATTGAATCGTTGTTTTATACCTCCTATTATGTCGTTTCCAATTCTTCCGTTGAGATCTCCCATTATTATTGTTTTGTTGTTATTCAATTATCTATTTCTTTTTGTAGATTTTTATAGAATTCTACTCGTTCTTCTTTTCCTTTATTTGTATCAGGTGCGTATATTGATATTAATGCATCTTTTCGTTTCCTGTCTTGATCGTTACTATTAAAATTCCATTAGAGATATATTTGACGTCAAACTCAACTCGTGGTAATGAAATTTCCAACAAAGCCAGTTAGTTAAGTCGCTCAAGTGCGTATATACCCTACGAAATTGAAAAAAACTCTTTTTTTTTTTCATTTTATTGTACAGGTCGACTAAGTGAACCGATCGGCTTGAAACTTTAAAAAAATATGCCTTTTGTTATAACAAAAATACCCTGAATTTTGGTATAAAAATATTGAACCCAGTGGACACAATTGAATTTGATATTTAAAATTTAAATTGCCAGCCATTTTATGCCATTTGGTCCAAAATGAATACTTTTTTTTCGAAATGTAGGCCTTTCCGATGTCGTTAAAAATTTTTTTGGAGTCATTTTAACCGTTTTTTTTTTTTTCATATATATTTGTTTATTAATCAAATAAGAACAAAGGCGTTTTTTTCGGTCATTTTGAAAAAAAAATTGAGAAATTTTTATCACATCTGATAAAGAATCGCGAGGCCTTTATTAAGAAAAAATTTCATTTTTATTGATAATTTTTTTGTCAAAAACTAAGTTTTGGAAAAAAAATATCCAAATGGTATAAGATGGCGGGAAATTCAAAATTTAAATAACGAATTCAATTGTGCCCACTGGGTTCAATATTTTTGTATCAAAATTTCAGAGTACTTTTGCTATAACAAAAGGCATATTTTCTGAAAATGTCAAGCCGATCGTTTCACTTAGTCGACCTGTACAATAAAATGAAAAAAACAACATTTTTTTGCCGGTTTTGTCAATTTTGTAAGTTATGTACAGGGTGAGTCAACGATAGAGTAAAGTTTATTATCTCATTTGTTTTCGGGAATGACAAAAAAATGTACAATAGTTTTAGGGAATTTTAAGGTCCACAGTTTAAAATTATTTTTGAGTATACAGAGTACTTCAAAAGAGTGTGGCCGATATAACTTATGTTTTTTTTAAATGGAACATCCTATTTTCTAATTTATTTTTAAATTCTGAGTAAAATTTTATAACTTTTTTATTAATAATGTTATATACCTAAACCTAATAGTTTTTCTAATATTTCAATTTTTTTAAAAAATAATAGTTTTCAGTTTTGTAAAAAATTGCCTGTAGCCCCATTGTTTCTGAAGGTGGAATACTCATAATTGGTACGAGCGTTCTATAGAGATGAAAAAAAATACATGTAAAGAAATTTGAGTTAGATGCTACAGGGGTGTTCAAAATAAACTTATATATTTCGACTATTTTATTGAAAGATCTCAAATTTTTAAATGGCACACCCTGTATATTATTATTTTTTCTGACAAATTTTACAAAACCCTCCATCTTTTATTCAGTATGTCATATACCTATTTCTAATAGTTTTCGATTTTTTTTGAATTTTTCAATTTTTACCCTTGTTTTTAATACATTTACGCTATTGTGAAAACATAAACAAATAGTTTTAATATAGTTTAACTTATCTAATGATTAATTATTGTGACGTAATAAATGTTCAAAAATATGCACCTCTACTTGAATACACATGTTTAGTCGTTTTACTATATTTTCCTTCACTTTTCTTGGCATAAAGGCGTTATTGTCCTTCACGTATCCCGTATCCTAATTTCCATATCTAATGGTGTTGTAGGGGGATTCACATAAACACGATTTTTAATGTAGCCCCACAAAAAGAAGTCTAAAGGTGTTAGGTCACATGATCGAGAGGGCCACTGAATGAATGCATCTCTACCGATCCATTTGTGTAAATGAATCCATCCTTATCAATATATTTTGTTGGAATGAATTCATCCCTACCGATCTATTTTCCCGGACTCAAAATGGATTAACTGTTGAATAATAATGGAAGTTATGGCTGTTAACTGCTCCATTACTGCGAAAAGTAGGTTCAACAGAAAACATTATTTTGGATAAAAAATTTGGATCGGCCTCTATTGCTCCATTCAACGTGGTACAAAAGTTTACTCGTCGTTCAAAATCACGGTCTTGAAGTTCTTGGTGTAGTTCTATATGAAAGGGATGATACTTGTATTTTCTCGTGGTGCGATTAGCCGTAGATTGGGATGTGTCAGATAAGTCAGCTAGTTGACGGCTGCTGACCTGGGGATTATCTTCAACATGAAGTAAAATCTCCAATTCTTTTTTCTCATTGTTAGCGTTCTGGTTTACTACTTTCCGTTTCGTATACTCAACGCTACCACTACCATCAAACCGTTCCATTAAGCACTGAAAAGATTTTCTAGATGGTATACATCTATTAGGGTACTTCGCTCCGTAAAACCTTACCGCCAAAAGACAATTATTTCTCGCCTCGCCCAATATATGGACCATATCAATTAATTCATTTTTAAGAAAATCCATAACTGTTACCTTTATACGTCACTTACTACAACAAATTAAACTATTTTTACTTGCTTAATATACATGTCAAAATTTGACAATGCCTACATTTTTGTTTTGTCTTGGCAACTATGATGTTATAGCGTAAGTGTATTAAAAACTAGGGTAAAAATTGAAAAATTCAAAATAAATCGAAAACTATTAGAAATAGGTATATGATATATCTAATAAACGTTGGAGGGTTTTGTAAAATCTATCAGAAAAAATAATAATATTCAGGGCGTGACGTTTAAAAAATTTGAGTTTTTTCAATTTAAAATAGTCGAAATGTATAACTTTATTTTGAACACCCTGTAGCATCTAACTCAAATTTCTTTACATATATCTTTTTTTTCATCTCTATAGAACGCTCGTACCAATTATGAGTATTTCACCTTCAGAAACACACGCTACTGGCAATTTTTTCCTAAACTGAAAACTAATATCTTTTTAAAAAGATTGAAATATTAGAAAAACTACCACGTTTAGATATATAATATTATTAATAAAAAAGTTATAAAATTTTACGCAGAATTTAAAAATAAATTAGAAAATGGGATATTCCATTTAAAAAAAAAAACACATGTTATATCGGTCACATTTTTTTGAAGTACCCTGTACACTCAGAAATAATTTTAAACTGGGCATCTTAACATTCCCTAAAACTATTGTATTTAACATTTTTTTTTTTCATTCCCAAAACAAATGAGATAATGAACTTTACTCGACGATAGTTGACTCACCCTGTACACACTTGAGCGACTTAAAACTAAAGACGATTTGTTGGAAATTTCGTTACGAAGAGTTTGGTTTTTTTTTGTCTCGGTCCGACTTATAAAACCAGAGTTATTTACATTTTTTGTGAACGCGTTTTGAAAACTTCATTTGTTTATAAACAAAAGAGCACAAATTTTTTAAGGTCCAAAACTGAGGACAATACTTCTGGTGACACCCTAGAGAAAGTATATTGCTATATATAAACTATGCCTAACTCATCGTTATTTTGACCTTTTTTTACTGCACTATTATCCACTCAGTAATCAACAAATTATCATAGGTGACAGACAAATTTGTACTTATGCTTGCTTTTTGTAAGTTGAAACCTTTGCCATTGTCATTAGTATACTGAACGAATTATCGTAATCGATAACGAACTCGTAACTAACAAAGGCTAAAAAAGGGTAAGTTTTTCTTTCACGTTCTTTTTCTAATATTCACTAACCGGGCTTAAATTATAGCAGAATAATGCAAAAAATATAATATATTTCTTTCTCTTTATATTTATATATATATATATATATATATATATATATATATATATATATATATATATATAAATCGGAAGAGAAATTATCGGGTGTCGGTCCGTATGAGGATATGAAAGTCAATTATTTCTTACAACTCAATATTTCGTCAATTTATTGTCGACATCATCAGGAGTTAACTACAAAACAAATCTTTACTTGTTGCGTGTACACATCCTACAATAACTTTATATATATATGTATATATATATATATATATATATATATATATATATATATATATATGTATATATATATATATATATATATATATATATATATGTATAGTCTTTTGAAAAAAATTTTAAAACATTATAACAACATACAACATTCAAGAAAAACACATTTAAAAGTTTCATAAAATATAGAAAATCGTACCATCAACAAAATATATATATATATATATATATATATATATATATATATATATATATATATATATATATATATATATGTATATATATATATATATATATATATATATATATATATATATATATATATATGTATATATATGTATATATAAATACATGATCTGAAAATCCTTATTACATTATAAAAATACTTACGAAAATAAGGGTTAATCCATTGTAAAATGAACACAACATATATACTGTACTGCAACTCACGAACCACAGCTGTTTGCCGTATAAAATTTTTATCTAGTTAGTGTGTTGATCGTTTTAGTGTTCCGTACGGAACACTTATAAAATCACTTCGGTGTCTGTCTGTCTGTCTGTCACACCCAATTTTCTCCGAAACTATTTGACATAGGAAGTTGAAATTTGGTAATAATATAGGAATTGATGGCCTCATCAGAGCCATGTAGTTTTAAGAGTTAAATTTTGACTTAAGGGGTTAGTTTTGGGGGGTGAAATCGGAAGTGAAAAAAAAAATTTTTTTACTAGGTCATCGAGTGTGGTGCCAAATGAAAGCTTGTGAAAACACGAGTAAAAAATGTATATATAATGTAATACTTGCGCGCACTTTTCTTTGTATTATTTTTAAAAAATCGCGAAAAATCGCTGTCCCGCGCCTTATCTCGAAAAGTACTTATCAAAAAATTTTGAAAAAATTCCGAAATATTCTCCACGTGGTGTAGATTGAACGAAAATTATCACGAGTGCATTATCTTTAATAATTTTTCTGGTATTTAAAAAAAACAAAAAATTTCAATGTCATCAGATTTCAGTAAAGATTGGAAACAAACTTTGTTGAAAACTCATGTGTTTTGTGAAGTCACTAATTATTTTATACATCTGTAACAAAATTTTTTATTTTAAAAGCAATCAACGTACGGAATACTAATTGCGCAAGTTCAACTTGCACTTGACCGGTTATTTTTTATGGGTCCAGGACACGTGCTACAAGGAAGTCCCTAATGCGCTCCAGGAGCGGCATGTGTGCGGAAAAAGCATTTCACGTTGTTCTTGAATCGTACTTGTAATTGACGTAAATTATACTCGGTAGGAAACACAGCCCTGGTCTAATTATTCCAAAGGGATGATGTTCTCCATATAAAAGACTGCTTGAAAAGCGTTGTACGCGGAATAACAAGCTGAACCTCATACGGATGTGAAGTATTAGCGTGACGTGTATTTCCGACATGCACCGCTCTGGGAGGAATTAAGCGGGCTACATCCTTCGAGCACTTTCCATGAAAATACTTGTAGAACCAACCGTTCTTCGATGTTCCAGCGAATCAAGACCGCCGGTCAGGTCTGGGTCTCCAATCAGACGAACAGCTCTTCTCTGAAAAGAATCCAACAAATGCAGTGTGTGTTTGGGAGCGGAGCCCTAAACATGGGACCCATATTCCATAGTTGGTCAAATTTGAGCTTTGTAAAGAATTAACAGTTGTTGTGGAGTGTAAAGCTTTTGGGTTCGAAATAATATTCCCAACCTTTGAGAAGCTCTCCTTGCTATGCCTGCAACATGTTCATGCCAGGACATATTTGCTCCCAAATTAACGCCCAACAAATTGAGTGACGATGCTAACTTTTTTAGAAAAAACTGCCGTCTGGGTTTTTGTGGCGTTAAATTCCACTTGGTTACTGTCAGCCCAAGATAGAATTTCTTCCAGGTCTTTGTTAAGTTGAACAACCTCCTGCTGTCTGTGTTCAAAGTGGGTTAAGAGATAAGCCTACTGTCATCTGCAAAGCTGTAGATTGGATTCCCGGTCTTTTCCAGCAGATCGTTATTGTAAATGAGAAAGAGAGTAGGGGACAGTATAGAGCCTTGGCGCACACCGGCGTTGATAGTGAAGGTGTTAGAAAGAAATCCGTCGACTGCCACTCGTAAAAAATGCTCTCTGAGGAAACATGAGAGCCACAAACAGAACTTTTCAGACATAACATAAGAGCGTAGCTTAGCCAACAGTCCATCATGCCAAACACGGTCGAATACCTTGGATATGTCAAGAGCAACCGCTCGAGATTCTCCAATGCCTTCAGTCAAAGTCAGAAGATCTCCTGTTGATCTATGTTTACGAAAGCCATATTGGTGATCCCTAATAATGTTGAATTCTTCAAGATGTTTTAGAAGATGCTGATTGAAACCTTTTTCATGACTTTCGATATTATTGAAAGCAGTGCGACTGGTTGGTTGTTATTTGGCCAGGTCTTCTGGCGTTTTTAGGTATCGGCTGAACTGTGACACATTTCCAGCAGGGATTTTTGGGGTCTGTTTGTCAGATCGATTAGTAATACTTGACGACACCTTTTTTATATTTTTCTGGTGTGTATGAATTATAATTTAAATATCTTCTTGACCACATAGGTTTGGTATACCAATTTGTTTTTATGTTACCTTTATCATCATATGTAATATTTATGTCTAAAAAGTTTAACGATTTATTGTTTTCTTTTTCGTATGTAAACCTAAGTCTTTCATGGAAGGAGTTAAATTTGTTTAGAATGTATTGAAGTTTATTTTTTGGGATACAAAAATACAGTCATCTACAATCCTTTTGAAAAAATAAGGTTTGTAGTGGAGAGTTTTTATGATGCTTTCCTCTACATATTTCATCGCAAGATTTGCTAAGATAGCTGAAATTGGTGATCCCATAGCTACACCATAAATTTGCGAGTAGGATTGGTTATTATATTGGAAAAAAGTAGAATTTAAACAAAGTTTTGTTGCCTCAATAGATTCCTTTTCAGGGATATTAGTGAAGTTATTTATTATTAGAGACCGGATTATATGCATTTGCATATTTTCATATGCATTTGCATATTTAGACCATTCTCACCGATTATTGCATATTTTACCCAAAATCTAGTAATGATGCATATTTGCCCTATATTTACAATTTCTCGGTATTACTAGGCAATTGAATTGCTCAGGGTATTGTTAATGTCGCCGTCTGGAACCGATCTTATCGCCGGAATATTACCTACAATACTCTAAACATCGATTAGGTTATAGTGCGATGGGAATACCCAAAATTACGACGGTATTTTATTCCTTTGTTTCTTGGTCGGAATATTAAGTGATAAGTAGTTAGTTTCTAAGAATATTTGTTTGAGCGTGGATCAAATAAACAATTTTCTCGAAGACGAGTCTTTATTTTAAAACAAGATATCAGTTTTAACATTATTGTTGACGCGCTTGCATCAGTGTAGTCTTTTTGCAATTTTTAACGTGTTGTGTTAAAGTTTAACGTGTACCATGCCACCTGCAAAAAAAAAAGTGTCTCTTCGTGGGTAGCTGATTATCCTGGAACATTTACATGCGACGGAAATGTTTTATATTGTCGAGTTTGCGAGAAAAATGTTTCGTGCACAAAAAAGTTTCAAATTGACCAGCATGTCAAGACAAGTCTTCATATCGCAGGATTGCAAAAAAAGGCCCACAACAACAACTTCTAACACAGCAAGTAGCAGTGATTCCACTTCTATAGGCAAACAAAAAAACCACTTTAGCATGGATTTATGTGAAGCATTGCTTGCAAGTAATATTCCTCTCCACAAACTTACAAATTCTACATTCAAAGATTTTCTGCGAAAATATTGCTTGAATCAAAAAATACCAGACGAATCAACACTGCGTAAAATTTACATACCAACAATTTACCAACATGTTCTGGAAGAAATACGTAATGAACTTAAGGATGACATTATTTGGATTTTAGCTGATGAAACTACCGACAGTTGTGGTCGCTATATTGCGAATTTAATTGTGGGTGCATTAAGATTAGAGCCTTCTTCTTCCTATTTGGTGGCTTGCAAAGAACTTGACAAGACAAATCATTCTACGATTGCCAGATTTGTGAATGAGGGTATTAAAAAAATATTTCCTGAATCTTCTACAGTTGAAAGAGTGTTTATATTTCTCTCAGATGCTGCTCCCTATATGATCAAGGCAGTCAAAGTCCTAAAAGTATTTTATCCCAATTTAATTCATGTGACGTGCTTTGCTCACGGAGTCCATCGACTCGCTGAAGAAGTATGATCCACGTTTGGAAATGTAAATAAACTGATTTCATCAGCAAAGAAAGTGTTTCTTAAGGCACCTGCTCGCAATAACACCTATAAAGAAAAAACTGCCAAATATGCCTTTACCTTCCGAACCAGTGGTAACTCGATGGGGAACATGGATTGAAGCTGTACTATTTTACAATGAACATTTCCAGGCCATCAAACGTGTAGTAAATGACTTCGATAGTGCAGAGGCTATGGCAGTTCGTCAATCCAAGGAAGCATTTAACGATTCTGTTATTAAAAAAACATAGCTTTGATTAGCACTCACTTTTCCCACATACCTGCGGGTATTAGAAAGCTTGAAACTCGAGGTTTGGCGTTGACCGAATCAATTCAGTTAATGAATAAAATCCGTCAAATAAACTCCACATTGCCAGATGTATTCCCGTGAGTTAAAGAAATGTTTGAAAACATTTTGTGCAATAACCCACGTTTTGAACATTTATGTCAAATTGATAGTTTTTATTAATGGGACGGTTGAACTTTTGCCAGAAACAATAAGTACTAACATAGCACCCAAATTCAAATACTGCCCAATTACCTCAGTGGATGCGGAACGGTCTTTTGCCACTTATAAAAATATTTTAAGCGATCGAAGACACAATCTTACTACCCAACATTTGAAACAATACCTTATTGTTTACGTGTACAAGAATACAAATGTTAAATAATTTTAAAAAATGTTAAATAATTGTTAATTAAATTTAAACATGGTCGATAACTTGTTAATTTTATGCTGATTTTGAAATAAAAAACTAAAAATTACTACTTTTATTATTATTTAATTTTGCATATTTTGACCTTTTTCATGCATATTTTAAGTATATTTCATGCATATTTGCATGCATATTTCAAGATTTTTATGTTGTAATCCGGTCTCTATTTATTATATTCCATATATCCTTTATACTTTTTATGGCAAGTTCTGTTGGTACATTTTTGTATAGAGAGCCGACGTCAAAGGAAACGAGTTTGTGTTTTTTTAAATTTTTTTTTGTGGGTCTTATGGAAAGCCCATGAATCTTTAATATGATATTCAGCTAATAAAACCTAATTACTAAAAAATAAACTTGGATTTACCCATTTATCTGCATAAATAATAAATTTAGTAAAACGAAAATTGTAGAAGTGGTAAAACGTAAATTAATTTATTGTCAACAGATCCATGCAGACATAAGGTAGGATAATATAACTAAACATTAATTTTTTTATATCTTTATATGTATATTCTTGTATAAAACCACATTAATAATAAACATCTATTTTACATCTTATACACTAATATTAAATAAAAAAGTTTTGTAGTTTTGATGATGGATTAAATACAGTAAACAGAAACGTAAACCAAAACTAAACTTATTTTATTACATTGACCGTAAGACCAAGAACAAAAAATTGCCTTAAATTTATTTATTAACGGTTAGAAAAAAAGAATATATATATATATATATATATATATATATATATATATATATATATATACATATATATATATATATATATATATATATATATATATATATATAGGTGCACAAAAATGAAATGAGGATTTTTTTCTAAAAAAACATCTTAAATTCGGAAGAATGATAAAAAGTGCTTTATTCAAAGTATGCTCCATCGCTTGTTATACTTTTTTCTCATTTTTCGGGCAATTTGAGAATACCACGCCAGTAAAAATCTTTCCCTTTTGCTGCGAACCATTCATCGAGCTATTTTTTCACATCTTCGTACAAGCCAAACCGCTGCTCAGCAAGTGCATGATCCATCGATGCAAACAAGTGGTAATCGGAATGTACCAAGTCTGGTGAGTAAGCCGCATGGGGTTAGAACTTCCCAGCTGAGTGCTTCCAACGTGTCGCGAACTGGTTTGGCCGTACGTGATGGAGCGTTGTCATGAAGAAAAATGACTTTGTGTTGCCTCTTTCGGTATTCTGGCCTTTTTTCAAGCAGCGAACGGTTCAAACTGGTCAATTGTTGTTGGGAACATTCAGTATCAACCATTTCCTCAGGTTTTAACAGCTCATAATAGACCACGCCCCTCCGGTCCCACCATACACAGAGCATCGTCTTTTTGCCAAAGCGATTCGGTCTTGCGGTCGATGTGGATGGTGCGCCTGGGTCTACTCATAATTTGTTGCGCTTGGGATTCTCAAAATAAATCCACTTTTCATCCTCTAACTATACGATGCAAAAAAAAACGACTTCCTTTTGTACCGAGCGAGCAAAATGTCACACGTGCTTTTGCGCTTTTCCATTTGCCTGTCGTTCAACTCATGTAGTACCCATTTACCGGTCTTCTGAATATTTCCCATCTCTCGTAGCCTATTGGAAACAGCTTGCTGACTAACGCCCAATTGCTCGGCGAGTTGTTTTTATGTTTGCGAATCATCTTCCTCCAATAATGCTTGCAATTTCATATCTTCGTATTTTTTTCGCGGTTTTCCATGTTCCTTGTCTGCAACATCGAAGTCACCACTTTTGAAACGCCGAAACCATCGTTCACACGTATCTTGCGATGGAGCATGTTCACCATAAGTTTCTCGAAGTAATCGGTATGATTCAACAACAGTTTTCTTCAAATGAACACAAAAAAATTATTGCTGTCAGCGAATACTCTTTGTTCGGTATAAATTTCGACATATTGAACACAACAATACAACACTATGCTCACACTTTTCCAATTTATCAGTCGTGCGCGTCTGACACTTGTTGATGACACAACAAAATGGCGCAGTGTCAAATCTTTATAGCACAAACTGCATTGGTGCACCATCTGTTGTCTGAAATCCGCATTTCATACTTGTACAGCTGGTATAATATATATATATATATATATATATATATATATATATATATATATATATATATATATATATATAGAAATAAATAAATAAACATTTATTTCCTTTTCGACTGATGCAGATGCACAATATAGCACAAAGACATAGTATAGGATACATGAAAAACAATTAAAAATACATGTGGCATTTAAACGTAAAAAAATAGTGTTCATTACATTATTCACATCTGGGTACCAACAATGTTAACCTATATAAAGAACTCATTCAATGAGTAATGCGACAGTTTTTTGTTCTTGGGCTTGCGGTTAATTTTTAATGAAACAAGTTTACTTTTGGTTAACGTTTCGGTTTATTTTATTTAAACCATCTTCAGAACTTATATCTAGTTGGATCTTTTGGTTTAATGATTTACATGTTAACAGTTTCACAGTTTTCGTAATACGGTAGTAACGTGTCGGTTTATTTTATTTAAACCATCTTCAGAACTTATATCTAGTTGGATCTTTTGGTTTAAATGATTTACGTGTTAACAGTTTCACAGTTTTCGTAATACAGTATTACAGTATTACGACAACTGTGAAACTGTTAACATGTAAATCATTTAAACCAAAAGAACCAACTAGATATAAGTTCTGAAGATGGTTTAAATAAAATAAACCGACACGTTAACAGTATTACAGTATTACGGAAACTGTGAAACTGTTAACATGTAAATCATTTAAACCAAAAGATCCAACTAGATATAAGTTCTGAAGATGGTTTAAATAAAATAAATCGACACGTTAACCAAAAGTAAACTTGTCTCATTAAAAATTGACCGCAAGACCAAGAACAAAAAACTGTCCTACATTTATTCATTAACGGTCAGGAAAAAAGAAAAAACATAGATATACATATATATATATATATATATATATATATATATATATATATATATATATATACATACATACATACATACATACATACATATATATATATATATATATATATATATATATATATATATATATATATATATATAGCATAAATGTTTTTTTTTTCTAATTATTACAGAATATAATAAAAAATCATGAGGGATGAATCGACTTTACCAACAGTGTTACGAACCAAACTACCACCAAATTTAGAAAAAATAAGACATGGCGAATATTCAAAAGAAGACTATGACTACCCAATACATTTGTATCTTAAAGAAAACGACCTCAGAGTAGATGAAACCGGAAGTGACGTCGTCAATTTTTTGAGGGGAAAATCGATTTTAATTACAGGTGGTACGGGATTTTTAGGTAAGTGGAAACAAAGTTACTCAGTTCTACTTTTATGCACATTTTAAACGTCTTCACGTAAGGGGTTAGACCATTATTTTACCTAGTTATCGTACTCACCAACCATTCCTTGGCTATTATTTCTGATAAAGTAAATTTCTTCACCAACCTGCGCAGCATTTTTCCCTCTATCGTAATAAAATTGCTAAATATGAAGATTACTGTAACTTCGAATTGAATTAATAAATATGACAACTTGCTTCCCATTTATTATTTTTTTATTTTTCTCTTTATGAGAAAGCCTTAAAGCGCTACAGAAGCGATACGTGTGCCGAAAAAGTGATTTCCGTTAGTCTTGAATCGCTGTAAATTGTACTCTGTGGGAAAACACAGTCCCAGACAAATTATTTCAAAAGGATGAGGTTATCCATATAAAAGACTATTTGAAATGAGTTGTACGAGGAGTAACAAGCTGAACCGCATACGGATGTGAAATATTAGCACGCCGTGTATTTCTAACATGCACCGCTCTGTGAGGAATTAAGCGGGATACAACCATTGAACACTTTCCATGGAAATACTTGTAGAATAGACTGAAGTCGCCAACCGTTCTTCGACGTTCCAACGAATCAAAACCGCCGGCCAGTTCCGGGTCTACAATCAGGCGAACAGCTCTTCTCTGAATAGAATCCGACAAATGCAGTGTATGTTTGGGAGCAGTATTCCATAGCTGGTCGAATTTGAGCTTTGTACAGAATTAACAGTTGTCGTGGAGTGTAAAGCTTTCTGGTTCGAACTAATATTCCCAGTTTTCGAGAAGTTGTCAGTGCTATACTTGCAACATGTTCATGCCAAAACCTATTTGCTCCCAAATTAACGCCCAACAAATTGACTGACGATACTAGACGAATAGAGTGCTCCGACATAACTATGTCGAATCCAGCAACGCTAACTTTTTTATAAAAAATTGCCGATTGAGTTTTTGTAGCGTTAAATTCCACTTGGTTACTGTCACACCAAGTTAGAATTTCTTCCAGGTGTTTGTTAAGTTGAACGGCTGGTCTTTTGCAGCAGATCATTTATGTAAATCAGAAAGAGAGTAGTAGACAGTATGGAGCCCTGGGGCATATCGGCGTTGATAGTGAAGTTGTTAGAAAGAAATCCGTCGACTACCACTGGTAAAGAATGCTCTCTGAGGAAACATGAGAGTCACAAACAGAAATTTTCAGACAAACCAGGAGAATGTAGCTTAGCCAACAATGCATCGTGCAAATACGGTCGAATGCCTTTGATATATCAAGAGCAACCGCTCAAGATTCTCCAAAGTGTTCAATTGCGTTATTCCAAACATATGTTGCATAAGTCAGAAGATCTCCTGTTGATCTATGTTTACGAAAGCCATTTTGACGGTCGTTAATAATGTTGAATCCTTCAAGATATTTTAGAAGATGCTAATTGATAGCCTTTTTCATGACTTTCGATATTATTGAAAGCAGTGCGGGTGGTCGGTAGTTATTTGGCAAGGTCTTCTTGCCTTTTTTAGGTATCGGCTGAACTGTAGCATATTGCCAGCAGAAAGGGAATATTCCCTTTCTGTAGGATGGATTGAAAGGTTTAGTGTTAGTTCCCTCGCATAGTTTTTGAGTGTTACGGTAGGTATTCCGTCAGAGCCAGAAGCCTTTTTGGTGTCTACCTTCATTAAAATACGTTTTACAATACGCTGTCTGAAGACAATATTGGGCATCCTTGACTACACTATGGGGATAGTAAGTAGTGTTTTTCCTTGAAAATCGACAGTAGAATGTGAATCAAAGAGTTCAGCCAATAAGTTCCCTTTCTCAACAGGTGTTGTTGCAATAGAATTATCTGGCCGTGCAAGTGGTGGTATGGTGGTTTTGGCTAACTGCCTTAACGCCTGACCAAAATGACCTGGAATTGCTGGGATAAGCGAGAAGTTTATTTCTAATTCATTGATTGCATGCCTCTTTGGTTTCGTCGATAATTTCTTTGCATCCGAGCACGAACAAAGATGTTAGGAATTATGGCGTTAGGATTTTCGCTCCATTATCGGTAAACAAGATGTCAAGAAGCAACAGCTTCTTTGCATTTTCGGTCAAATCAAGGCTTGCCGTTGGAAGGGCATTTCTTCGAAAAAGGGAAGTAAGCTTCCATACCAGCCAAAATAACATCGAAAACTTTCTTAGCGCAGTCAGATAGGTCGTTGGATCGAAAACAGACGTCTAACCAAGGGAATTTTCGGAAATATTCCATAAGTTCTTCTCATTTAGCAGATTTGTAGTGCCAAATATTACACCAAGTCTTATTCTTTGAAATATCATCTTTCTAATGCGTTGGGAATGTGGAATCTTTGGCATAGTGATACTACTCAGTATATATCACCACTACATCAAACACTTTATTTTTGCACTCGAGGCGCCTTTCACAAACCATATTAGCTTCATCAGGAGCGATGATTGATTCAAACACTTTATTTTTGCACTCCACGCGCGTTTCTCTGTGACAGTCAATCCATCGCTCCTGATGAAGCTAACATGGTTAGCGAAACGCGCATCGAGCCCAAAAATAAAGTGTTTGGTGTAGTGGTGATATATACTGAATAGTTTCTAATGCGCATCATATTGACCAGATACAAATCTGTATTAATAGAGATAGGTAACTTTAAAGCGATCTAGCCAAAATAAGTCCCGATACTTTTTTGATAATCTATTGTTATATTATCATTAACGGTTAAATATTTAGTTACATATTGTCATTTATAACCACCTATTAAAATAAATATATTTAGCTACATCTTTATGGCTTACAAAGCGATTTGTACTACAAAATAGCTGGTCGCCATCCAGTTGCGGCGTTGCCAAGAACGCAAAATAAAGTAATTTTTGCATATCGACAGAACACAAGGGTCAGTCGGAGTTGCAATTCAGTCCAGCTAGATCACTTTCACTGAAATTTCAGATCAGTAATAGAGGTGGCGGGAGATAATTGTATCATGATTTACGTAGTCTAATTATATATTTATCTCATTTTTTCTGTTAAAGCTAGGGCTGTACAAGTATTCTTTACATTCGCTGTGTATGAAACAGATTTAGTGTTTATACAACTTTATTTACGAAGGAAATACCACTTTTTTTAGGAAAACTTCTAGTCGAAAAACTACTTAGATGTTGCAAAGACATAGATACAATTTACTTAATTGTAAGAACTAAAAAAGGAAAGGATATTGAAACAAGACTCCAAGAATTTCTTGATAATTGGGTAAGTTCCAAAATGCTTTATACAGCGTATTAACAAAATAAAGGTTTTAATGTAATTACACTTTGTGCTCTGTCTATCAATTGATGAGTTCCTTTTTAGGGTTCCGTATAAAACACTTATAAGATCACTTCGGTGTCTGTCAGTCACACCCGATTTTCTCTAGGACTATTTGACGTAGAAAGTTGAATTTTGGCACTAATATAGGAACTGATGGCCCCATTAGAGCAGTGTAGTTTTGAAAGATAAATTTTGACTTTAAGGGGTAGTTTTGGGGTATGAAATCGGAAGTGGAAAAGAAAATTTTTACCAGGTCATCGAGTGAGGTGTCAAATAAAAGCTTGTGAAAACACTAGTTTAAAAATATGTATAATGTAACACATGCACAATTTTATTGTATAATTTTTAAAAAATTTGCCTAAAATTGCTGTCTCCCCCTTATCTTAAAAAACAACTGATCAAAAAATTTTGAAAAATTTTGTAGTTTTCTCCACAGGGGTGTAGATTGAACGAAAATTATCACAAGTGCACATTACCTTTAATAATTTTCCACAAAGATCGGAAACAAACTTTGCTGAAAATTCATTTGATCATTTGAGGTATAAAACATAATTTTTTATTTTAAAATCAATGCACGAAACAATAATTACGCAAGTCCGACTTGCACTTGACCGGTTATTTAATTATAATTTCCATTTATTGAGAAAGTTTAGAGCATCATCTCTTCTGTCCCACTTTTTCGTCTAGCTAGAAGAAAAAAAAATGAGACATTTAAACAGAAGAGATGATGCTGCAAAACGACAATTAAAAAAGAAAACCATCGACTGACAGACAGAGCACTAATCACTGGACAGGAAGCCCTTGAAACGACGGTTTGAGGAGCGGAACCGGCTGCGACCCATCAGAGCTACTACACCCGGGAGTAACGTAAATTCTCAATAAGATATTTTACACAGGCGAGTCAGCATGAAAAATGTCAAATGAGACCTTGGCGGAACGTTTTACGTTTTAGCGATACTTCGCCTTCATTAGAATAAAGATAATAAGTCCTTAAGTTATTAATAAAGTAACAAATTATAAATATTTTTTCTTATCTTTTACAAATCTTTAGGAAAACACCAATTTTTTCAAAATTTTTTGATCAGTACTTTTCGAGATAAAGAGGGAGACAGTTATTTATGGCAACTTCCTAAAAATAATACAAAGAAAAGTGTGCGCAAGTATTACATTTATATATATTTTTGAACTCGTATTTTTACCTTCATTTGACACACCAGTCGATGACCTGTTAACAAACTTCTTTTTTCACTTCCGATTTCACTCCCCAAAAGTAACCCCGTAAGTCAAAATTTAACTTTCGAAACTACACTGCTCTGATAAGGTCCTCAATTCCTATATTAGTGCCAAATTTCAACTTTCTATGTCAAATAGTTTCGGAGAAAATCCGGTGTAACAGATGGACAGATAGACACTGAAGTGATCTTATAAATGTTCCGTACGGAACACTTATAAGATTGGAAAGACTAGTCGATATCTAAAAAATATAATAAATGGTCACAAATACGATAGTAAAAATAAAACCTCCTCGAAACTTCATAACCAAGAAAAATAATATTCCCTTAAGTTTGAAAATGTCCAAACTTTAAAATCTGAAAATAGTACAAAAAAAAGAAAATTTCGAAGAAAGAAACAAATTCAAAGAAACAAAAACGGAATGAATAAAAAAACAGATACTAAGCAATTTATTAGAATATATTGCAACATCTTATAGTAAAGATTTATATTTTTTTAATCAAAACTATAAAACAATAATATATATATATATATATATATATATATATATATATATATATATATATATATAACATATATATATATATATATATATATATATATATATATATATATATGTATATATATATATATATATATATATATATATATATATATATATATATATATATTTATATATATTATATATATATATATATATATATATATATATATATATATATGTTATATATATATACATATATATATATATATATATATATATATATATATATATATATATATATATATATATTATATATACATATATGTATATATATATAATATATATATATATATATATATATATATATATATATATATATATATATATAATATATATATATATATATGCAGTCGACACTCCATATAGTGAAAGACCAAAATGTTGACCGAAAATTCACTATAGAAAGTTTTTCCCTATATAAAGAAAAAATCCGTATATATTGCTATGTATGTATTTTATATTGGTAATCATTTACTTGTATTTTATAAGGTACAAGCAACAAAAAAAAATTGCAAAATTGAATTATTAGAAAAGATTTTATTAAACATTTGGAAGTTTAAATAGTACATAGCATGCTCAGGGCTACATACATACATAAAGTCCGTACGTTATATCTTTACCCGTGCGTCATAGTTTTCAGGCCATATAACAGACGACTATTATATTATTTGTCTCTTTTCAACAATAAATCGTAGGTATTGGTAAAAAGAGACAAAAAATATAATAGTCGTCTAGGATATTGCCTGAAAACTATGTCGCACGTGTAAAGATATAACGTACGGACTTTATGTATGTATGTACTACATACGAAATAAAAAGAATAATACAAAATCTGTTAATACTAACCTAACATACTACGTACATACGTACTAGGAAAAATAATCAGTTATTTTCTTCTTACATTACTCTTGAAAAATAATTGTTGCTCGACAAAATTCTTGCATTTATTCAAATGCATAAAGATTTGATCAGGTACACTTTCCTGGCCCCTGAGAGTAGTTCGCACAATGTCAAATGCATTTCTTATTTCATTTTCACTAAATTTAGCAGGACATTCCCCGGTTTCAGTTTCTTCTTCATGAACTTCTATACTTTTTATATCATCAATTATGTCTTGGTCAGTTGGGAGATCTGTCGTGCCAACAGCATTGTCGATTTCTAAGAAATCTTCAAGTAAAAAATCTGCGTCGACGGTAGCAGTTTTTTTGTAGAATACCCCATTGCCTTTTTATGGTAGCTAGATCCATTTCGTCTTCTTCTTCCCATTCGTCAATTTTTTCAGTAAAACCTGCTTTAGAAGAGCAGTTTTTGATAGTTTTCTGAGAAACATTTTCACTCCATACTTTAGCGACTTCGGTTATACACTCTTTAAGGGTAATCAATTTTTGGACTGGAAGGTTGTTATGAATCCCATTAACAAATTTGTGAACAATTCTGTTTCGGTAATGATGTTTTATGTTTTTTATAATACCCTGGTCCATAGGTTGCAATTTGGAGGTCACGTTTGGTGGAAAAAAGACCAATTCAATATTCCTCAATTTTTTACTTACAGTAACTGGATGTGCAGGACGATTGTCTATAAACATCACAATCTTTCGCTTTTGGCTTTTCATTTTCGTGTCCAGTTCTTTGATACATCTTTCGAAAATCTCAGAAGTCATCCATGCCTTTTTATTATTGGCGTAATCTAACTCCAGAGATTTAACTCCTTTTAAACAACGGGGATTTTTGCTTTTACCTATGAGCAGTAATTTCAGTTTTTCTGAGCCATCCATGTTTGCTCCAACCATAAGTGTCACCCTTTCTTTACTTGTTTTAACACCAAAACATTTATCACTTTTAAAAGCAAAAGTTTTATTTGGCAAACATTTAAAAGACAAACCGGTTTCATCACAATTGAAAACGTTTTTTTGGCTCGTACTTTTTCAATGCACTTTTTAAAACAGTTTCAGTCCAAATGTCACAGTCCTACTGACTAACGCTTGCACTCTCGCCAGACACCGTCTTGAAAACAATTGGACTGCGAGTCTTCCAGGCACTCAACCACCCTTCACTAGCTTGAAAATTAACGCAGTTAAATTCTTTAGCAAATTGTAGAGCCTTTTGCTTTATTAAATTTCCCGATATTGGTACGTTTTGATACGTACCGGCCACTTGAAACCATAGAAAACTGCTTCATTTACATCCTCGTAAGTACTCACCCGTACTCGTTTTCGACTGCTTAGAACACTAGGTTTCTTAATGATACTGTCGCGACTTTTTATTATCAGAGAGACGCAACTTGGAGAAACACCAAATTTTGCAACAACATCAATTTTTTTGCAGCCTTTATCAACTTCCTCCAAAACTTTAATTTTCTCAGCTAAACTTAAACACACTCGCTTGGATATCTTACTTGATTCTTAAACCAAAAGAAACTGAACCTGAATTTGCGAATTACTAGGCCTCGACTATAAAATGGGTTTTTCCCCGGGTTTCTATAAAATGGGTTATTCCCCGGGTTTCTCACAGAAATCTATCTGATTTATTGCCAACCATTAGGCGTTATAAACGCGTTAAGAACCTTTTCAAAAGAATGCGTCATAAAAATGGAATTCGTGCTAATGTTAGATAAAAATGGGAAACCCGAAATGGCCAAGATCTCAATAAATGCATAAAAATTTATACATAAAATTCCGGTAAAAAAATTTTATTATATAGAGTGTTACTATTTTACAGATTCACTATATGCAGGGCTTTTTACATGAAATTTCATTAAAATATTCTAGGTCTTGAAAAATTGCACTATAAAGAGTTTTTCACTATATAGAGTTTCACTGTAAACAGTGTCGACTGTACATATATATATATATATATATATATATATATATATATATATATATATATATATATATATATATATATATATATATATATATATATATATATATATATATATATATACATATATATATATATATATATATATATATATATAATATATATATATATATATATATGTATATATATATATATATATATATATATATATATATATATATATATATATATATATATATATATTTAACCTTTTGAATCTCTAAAACTTTGAAAATAAATACCTCATATAAATTAAAAAAAAAACAAAACTAATAACCTTCGCTTATCTTTTCCTAAAAATCCACAGGCACATAGTACACGATCTCCTTCAGCTGTTTGTTTGAGAAAAATGTCATCTTCTCTTCTAAACTGATGTTTCACTAAAATTTGATTGAAGGTAATAAAAAATAATTATAATTTGTTACTATATTAACTAATTAACAACTCATTTTACCTTAAATATACATCTTTATCCTATATAATCAAGCGCAACGTATTGCCAATAACCAAGAATTATATATATATATATATATATATATATATATATATATATATATATATATATATATATATGTATATATATATATATATATATATATATATATATATATATATATATATATATATATATATATATGTATATATATATATATATATATATATATATATATATATATATATATATATATATATATATATATGTAATCACAGGTGAATACAGTGACTCGTTGAGCAAAAAAAAATTTGATTTTTGGTTAAAAAATTAGTGAAAATCGATGAACGATGAAAAGGTGCACCAATCGCTAACTACTAGTTCTCGATATTCGGAGCAAATACGACAGAGCATTAATCTTACAAAAAATTTCACATATTCAAGCACTTTTTCGATTCTTTCTTTTCTAAACGTTTAAGTTGGTCGACCTGAGTGATCAGCATCGTTCACATCCTTTTTGCCTCCTTTGAATCATCAATGCCACTCAAAAACTTGTGTTTTTGATGGGCAATTGTCTCCATGAATGATTTGGAGCACTCGGAGTGCTTCGATAGCAGTTACACCATTTTTTAACGCAGAATTTAATATTGATCCTTTAATCTTTGCACATTCTCAACTGGAGCACACAAACCTACTGTCACTGAATGCATCGTATCTCGGCTTGTCTTGAATGAAATGTCATGAAATCTTGAAAGAATGTTAAAGAAGGTTGGCACTTATAAATCAGTAAACTATCAACAGATTATGTCACCAGGCTATATATATATATATATATATATATATATATATATATATATATATATATATATATACAGGGTGCCCTATATGTATCGAATAATGATTCCACAGCATTTATTAATCAGTCTATTAAAAAATGTTTAAATTCAAGTTATAGTGTGTTATACGGAGCACATACTAACGTTAACAATAAAATGTTTTGAACTGTCAGTTCGAAAATAATACGCTGTCTTATTTTTTTTTTAAACTGAATATATTATTTTATTTTTGAGTCCTACTAAAAATTCTAGATATTATTTGTCTAATATATTATATGTCTAAATTGAACTGTTTTAGAATTATTGATATTTGAATTTAATGATATCAAATTTTAAAAAAAATTAAGCTGGCTTGTGTCAAACATTTAATGTGTGGTAACGACTTAACGCTTATTACTGCATTTTCTGAAACTGCAATTTGAAAGTAATATCATAATGGTACATTTAACAGAAACTGAAAGAATCATTTTGATAATGAAGGTTTTTTACGGAGACCATAGGAGAACACATCAGGAGGTGCATGATCTTTTTAACGCAGAATATCCGAATCGAGAACCTATTACCCAATCCGCCCCCCCCCCCCCCCCAAGTTAGCAAAACATTAAAACGTTTTAGACAATCATGTCATGTTAAGGATCGTTCTAAATCTGGACCTCCAAAAGTTAAAATAAGCGACGATAAAAAGTTAGATGTTTTATTAGAAATTACAGAAAATTCCCATACAGCCATTCGTCAGCTTTGCCAAGACCACAACGTAAATAAAGGTAAATTAAGTCGTATACTGAATGAAGAAAAATTGCATCCCTACAAACCCATTCTATTGCAAGAATTATCTAAAGATGACTACGATAGACGCGTTGAATTTTGCGAGGTAATGATGGAACGAATCAACAATGATCCTAACCTAATTCATAATATTGTTTTTTTTCTGACGAGGCCACATTTTGTCTTAACAGAAGAGTTAACAGGCATAACTGCAGGTACTGGTTTACTGAGAATCCCCACTGGATAATCGACAGTCATTCTCAAAGACCACAAAAGATAAACGTGTGGGCAGCGATTTGTGGACGTTATATCAATGGTCCCTTTTTTTATCTATGGAAATCTTACAGGACAGCGGTATTTACAGTTATTTCAAGAGCAAGTTATTCCAACTTGTGTAGGTCTTTTTCCCGATGAAAATAATTTGCATACCCCTAATAGGAATTTGTGATACCAACAGGTCAGAGCACCTCCTCACTATGAAATGGCCTGCATGGATTTTTTTTATGGGATCATTTGAAAACCAAAGTTTACCGAAGTCGACCTGAAACTGTGGAAGATTTACAACAAAGAATCCAATACGAGCGATTCAAGAACAACGCGAATGGTTTTTTGCGCCCACCTGCCGCTCCTGGAGTGCCTTACGGACTTCCCTGTAGCACGTGTGTTAGACTCATAAAAAAAAATGAAGTGGCACCGATCACCCCGGATTCTCTGCAGAACTTTGTTCAAGCTGTTTATGACAGATTGGGTCATTGCCTCGCTGCTAACGGTAGACATTTTGAGTAATTATTACATTAAAAATAAACCTAGAGTATTTATTAATAGTTTTTTGTCTTTTTTTTATTTTAAATTCCAAATAACAATAATTCCAAAACAGTTCAATTTAGACATACGATATGCTACACAAATAATATCTAGAACTTTTAGTAGGACTCAAAAATAAAATAATATACAGGGCTTTCCATTAAAAAAAAATCAAGATGGCATAATTTCTTCGAACTGACAGTTCAAAACATTGCAGCATATGCGCCGTATAACATCCTATAACTTTTATTTAAACATTTTTTTGATACACTGATTAATAAATGCTGTGGAATCATTATTCTATACATAAGAGGCACCCTGTATATATATAGAGAATTCACAATATTGTGATGGCAGCGGTCAAAAGATTTTTGGCCAAATAAAACTCTTAGTTAATAGTCTAGCTTTCGGAATATATTTCTTCCTTCATCAGGACACTCTGCAAGCAAAATGGACAGTAAATTTGAGCTAATTAATGAAGCAGATGGCAAAAAAAACTGATTGGTATCACTGAACAGAGAATTATAGTATTAAAACTTACTTAACATGAGCTATCTTCTAGGATAAGCATTGTTCAATCAAAAACAACTTGTAAAAAACAATTTTATACTAAAAAACTAAAAGACTACATATTAAAACTTGTTAAAAGATTACATTATCTTAATCCTTACTGGTGCAACATGTGGTTTCAGGAAAAAGTGAGAGGTTAGAAAATTTCCGGCATTCTTTGACATTTGGCAGACAGTTCGCATCTGCGTATTCTACCAAAAAGGGGGCTCAACCCTCAACTTTACGGGGGGAGCAATCATAATTATAAAAATTTTAAAAAAATTTAAAAATTTTTTTATTTTATTTTATTTTTTATTTTTATTAAAAAATTTTTCAAGAGGAACTTGTTTGATAATTATTTATTTTGAAAGACTAGTGGTCAACAAGGGGGGAATCTGGAGAGGTAGATAGCTGTAGTAAGTAAGAGTACACGACGCTAAGGTCGTCCACATCAGTTTTGATGTTCATATTACTAGGTGAGTTGTGGATGGCCACCATCTCCAAAAACCTTCTCTTGTAGTAGTTGGTCTCTGAGTACAGTATTTCAGCTTCCCCGAAATTAATCCTGTGGTCGCACTGTGTAAAGTGATGTGCCAGGGCACAAGATTGAGTGTTCCTTCTACAGTCGCTCTTGTGGGATGTGGGATATATATATATATATATATATATATATATATATATATATATATATATATATATATATATATGTATATGTATATGTGTATATATATATATATATATATATATATATATATATATATATATATACATATATATACATATATATATATACATACATATATATATATATATATATATATATATATATATATATATATATATATATATATATATATATATATACATATATATATACACTAGCAGTGCTAGCGGCTCCGCTCGCGTGGACTTGATTCACTACTGTCGTCACTGCTCATTCCTTATGTTATCTAACGTAATAAAATATCTGCCATTATTTTCCCTTATCTCCCATTATTTCTTCTTATTTCGCATTATCTCTACATAATTTCCATTATCTAGGCTTATCTCTACTCATCTCCCATTATTTCTCCTCATGTCCCATTATTTCCCCTTATCTACCATTATCTCACCTTATCTCCCATTATCTAGGCTTATCTCGACTTATCTCGCAATATTTCTCCTTATCTCCCATTATTTCTCCTTAACTCCCATTATCTCACCATAACCCTCACTATCTAAACTTATCTCTGCTTATCTCCCATTATTTCTCCTTATCTCCTTTTATTTATACTTATTTCCCATAATCTCACTTATCTCCCACTATCTAGGCTTACATCGAATTATATAGATCATATGTATAAATTTATATAAACACGTAAATCGGATAAGTGGTTCTCGAGTGATAAGCGCCCTAACGGACAGACAGAGAGACGTTGCATTTTATATATTATATTCTTTGCTACATGATATTGTTCCATATTTAATGCTTTAGGCAGTGTGTTGCAAGAGAACGCGCTAGCGGCCAACTTTTCTCCGACTTGATTAACTATTACGTGACTGCTTATTCCTTATGATACCTAACGTAATAAAATATATCCTATAACCTGGCCAGAGAACATATGTATATTTAAAAAAAAGCACGTAAATCGGATAAATGGTTCTCCAGTGATAAGCGCACTAACGGACAGACAGACAGAGAAACGTTGCATATTATACATATTATAGATATTCTTTGTTACATCATATTGTTCCATATTTAATGGTTTAGCAGGTTTAAAAAAAAAGCTCGTAAATCGGATAAGTGGTTCTCCAGTGATAAGCGCACAAACGGAAAAACAGACAACATTTTATATGTATTATAGATATCGTTTGCTACATGATATTGTTCCATATTTAGTGGTTTAGGCAGTGTATTGCAAGAGAACGCGCTAGCGACAAACTTTTTTCCGATTTAATCCACGATTATCGTCATTGCTTATTCCTCTTGTTACCTAACGTTATAAAATATAGCCTATAACCTGGCCAGAGAACATATGTATGTTTTTTAAAAAAAAGCACGTAAATCGGATAAGTGGTTCGCCAGTATTAAGCGCACTAACGGACAGACAGACAGACAGAGAGACGTTGTATTTTATATATATTATAGATATAGATTTATATTATTATATAACCTGGCCAAAGAAAATATGTATGAATTTAAAAAAAGACACGTAAATCGGATAAGTGGTTCTCGCATGATAAATGCACTAATGCACAGACAGATAGACAGAGAGATATAGCATTTTATATATTATAGATTATAGATATTCTCTGCTGCATAATATTATTCCATATTTAATGGTTTTAGCTGTGTATTGCAAGAGAACGCGCTGGCAACAAACTTTTTCCGACTTCATTCACTATTATCGTTACTGCTCATTCCTTATGCTACCTATTGTATAACCGGGCCAGAGAGCATATGTATGTTTTTTAAAAAAAAAGTACGTAAATCGGATAAGTGGTTCTCCAGTGTTAAGCGCACTAACGGACAGACAGACAGAGATAGGTTGCATTTTATATATATTATAGATGTAATAAAATATATATCTATAACCTGGTCAGAGAACATATGTATGAATTTAAAAAATCATGTAAATGGGATAAGTGGTTCTCGAGGGATAAGCGCACTAACGGATAGACAGACAGACAGACAGACAGAAAGACGTTGCATTTTATATATATTATAGATATAGATTATTATTATTATTATATAACCTGCCCAAAGAATATATGTATGAATTTAAAAAAGGACACGTAAATCGGATAAGTGATTCTCGCGTGATAAACGCACTAATGGACAGACAGACAGACAGACAGTGAGACATTGCATTTTATATATATTATAGATTATAGATTATAAACATTCTCTGCTACATAATATTGTTCCATATTTAATGGTTTAGGCTGTGTAGTGCAAGGGAACGCAGTAGAGCAAACTTTTTTGCGACTTCATTCACTATTATCGTCACTGCTCATTCCTTATGCTACCTATCGTAATAAAATATAGCCTATAACCTGGCCAGAGAACATATGTATGTTTAAAAAAAAAAATTACGTAAATCGGATAAGTGGTTCTCCAGTGATAAGCGCACTAACGGACATCACACAAACAGACAGAATATACATATATATATATATATATATATATATATATATATATATATATATATATATATATATATATATATTTATATATATATATATATATATATATATATATATATATATATATATATATATATATATAAGTTAATAATTGAGAGACAAAACATAATACGTCAGCACAAAAAATTAAGCAAAATTTTGGAATCGGTGCTGATTAATATAAATCTTCATGTTCAAAATAAATGACTATTCGCAAACGGATTAGGAAAGTAATTAACAGAAAATATGTTCTTTCGCTAATTTTCGCTAATTTTCGGTTATAAGCAGGTAGGCGTTTAACTTTTTAAGATTAGAGGAAAATAATATTCTGTACTTTGTATCATGGTTTTTTGAAAGTCTGAGTTTTATTCTGCATTAAATCTAATTGAAATTATTATTATTGTAGGTTTTCGTAAAATTGTCACATATCTACCCAAATTTTAGAGACAAAATTGTCGGCATAAGTGGAGATTTTGTGGAAGATGGATTAGGCCTATCGGAACAATCAAGAAATATTTTAACAGAAAAGGTAATAATAAATAACTAACACGTGCTCGCAGCTGCGCCAGCATGGACTATACAACTGGTATTATTTATCTATTAATTTTAGATTAATATAATATACCATGTTGCTGCTACTATCCGGTTCGATGAAAAACTGAAGACTGCTGTCAAAATAAACATAAAAGGAACACAAGAAATTATAAAATTGGCCAAGGAGTGCAAGAATATTAACGTTTTGGCACACGTCAGCACTGCATTTTCAAATTGCATTCATAAAGAAATAAAAGAGGACTTTTATGAACCTTACATGAATGGTCAAGATCTTATTGATATTACCGATAGATTGCCAAGTGAAGTTGTAGATAGAATAACACCAGGGTTAGTAGTTAATTTTTTTCCTTTCAAATTCTTCAATTTTTTTGTTGGTTTCAGTAAACGTAGATTATCTCAGGGACGTCTCATTTATGCTGCCACCATTTCAGATGATTGATGAACAATTTTTCTTCTCAGAAATAACACAAGAGTCTCAGGAACATTCCCACCGGTTTTGGTTAACGTAGGTTATATCAGGGACATTTCGTTTATGCGTCTGCCAAATAATTGATAAAAAACTTTTCATTTCAGAAACATGGACATCAATTGTGGGATTGTGTTATGACAACAGGGTTACCTAATGAACATATAAAATTATTTTCAGTCATTAAACATGTGACGTTCAAATCGGTTATTTCTGCTTTAAAAAAGGTTGTAGTAGTTTTAAAATAAGTACCGAATTTGACTTCCTCCATTAAAGGAAAAGTATCGGTTTTATAACGTCTTCGGTCTTCCGATGCCTAATTTCCACTCCTCCCGGTTTCCCCATCCCTCCTCCTCCAGATCTCTCTCTAGTACTTCCTTGTTGATTCTTGCTCTCCAGCTTTGGCGTGGTCTTCCCCGCTTTCTTTTTCCATGAGGGTTCCAATTTAAAATCTTTTTAGGTAGTCGGTCTTGTGACATTCTCTGTACATGTCCGTACCATACCAACTGTTGGGTTCTGATTTCGTCCACTATATCGTGCTTTGTTTCTAAAGCTCGTCTTATTGTGTCATTTGGTATGCGGTCTTTTCTGGATTTCCTGGCTGCTCATCTCCAGAAATCCATTTCTGTAGCTTTTAGTATTTTTTCTGTTCTTTCCTTCAGTGTCCACACCTGGGAGCTGTAAGTTATTATACTTTTCACTATTGAGTTGTAAATTCTCTTCTTATTTTCAATGGTTATGTTTTTGTCCCACAGTATACTATTAAGCATTGTAATCGCTTTTTTTCCTTGGATATTCCTCTCGAATATTGCTTCTTCCAGTGTTCCGTCCCTAGATATTCTCGTTCTCAAATACCTATAACTGGCACAGTGTTTAATGGTGTGTCCTGTGGCCAGTTTCAAGTCCTGCTGTTGTCCTCCGACGCACATGTACTCGGTCTTTTTAATATTGACTTCTAGGCTCCATTTTTCATATTCCTCCATAAGTTTTCGTGTCATGTATTCCATATCATCGATGTCCTGGTCGTCTGCGAATGATAGCGTGTACAATGTAGTATCGTCATCCAGTGGTAATACAATACTGCTGCATTTCCTTTTCCAGTTCTTCAGTGCACTGTCCAAATAGATTTTAAATAGCGTTGGGGATATACAGCAGCCCTGTTTGTGACCTGGAACCCTGTTGTTATACCATATTTGGTTTTCACACTACTTCTTGCGTCTTGGTATAAGGATTTTACTGCTTTAATTATTTCGGTGCTTACATTACTCTGTTGTAGCGTTTCCCACAATCTCATTAGGGGCACGCTGTCGTAGGCCTTTTTTAAATCAACAAACAAGGTATGGACTTCCTGATCAAATGCGGTTTTCTTTTATAGGATTTGTGTCAGTGAGAAGAGATGGTCTATTGTGGATCTTCCTGCTCTAGAGCCTGCCTGTTCTTCAGCTTCTACGTCCGCGTATTCCGTTTCTATTCTATTTTAAAGTATTTTTCCGTATATTCTGCTAATAAATCCTGTAACCGTTATTCCTCTATAGTTATCGCAATTATTTTTGTCTCCTTTCTTATAAATTGTTGATATGTATGATATTTTCCATTCCTCAGGTACTTCTGATGTGTTAATGCATCTTTGGAATAAGTTCCTCAAAGCGCTAAATAGCTTTTCAGTTCCGTATTTTACTGTCTCTCCCGGGATGTTTCCTGGTTCTGGAGCTCTACCATTTTTTAGCGTTTTACATACTTGTTTAACTTCTGATGTTGTTATCCTTATTGGGGATCCTTGTATAACTATATTTGGGTTTCCATGTTGGATACTTTTGAACTCTGGTCTATCTTCTGTTAGCATATTTGTAAAATATTGGTTCCATTTTTCTGGTGTTATTGGTGAGAAGATTTCTCTTTTCCGTTCTGTTCTCATATTTTTAAGAAGTCTCCAGCTTTCTGTGCTTTTTCTTCCTCCTATGTAACTGTTGAGTCTTGAGCATGTCTTTTCCCATTGGTTGTTCTTTTTATCACTAATCATTTTGCGTACTCTAGCTTGGAATTCTTTGTATTTTACTTTGTCGTTTGTGCTCTTTGAACTTAAGTATTTGTGATAGCTTTTCCGTTTTTCTTCAATTTCGTATTTAATTTCTTCATCCCACCAATATGGTTTTTGCTGTTTTTCCCTTTTCTCTTGGTACCCTAATGCTTCCAGTGCGGCTGCGTGTAGGCATTCCTTTATATATTTATATTCTTCTTCTATATTAACAAATCCCGTCCGTTGTATCTTTTGGTCCAGTCTACTCTTGTATAGATTTCTGATACTTTCATTTTGTAAGCTGTCTGTATTATATCTTATTGTTGTTTCACTTGTTGTGTGCTGTGTACTTGTATCTTCCAGTTTGCTTTCCCGTGGGGGGGATAGTAAATTTCTATAACATGAATAAAATCAGACGAGATATCGACACCGACCACTTTCATCTTTTTTTCTTGAAATGATATCGCTCAAGAACTATAGGTTTTATCCCTATTTTAAATATTATATCATTCCGTTCGAGTATTATAATGCCATCAAACCGACAGTCGGGTAGAGAGACTGATGGAAATGAAAATACAGTGAAGTCTGTTTATAACGAACTCCAATAATTCACTAAAAATGGTTCGCTATATCCAAAGTTCGTTACAAACAGTAAACAAGATCTAATATCATTTTTCACTACTTTTTTATTTAGATTAGGCGCTAATGCTTAGAAAAACGAAATAGTAATTACTAAAATAAAAGAAAACATTCAAAGGAAAATAAAAGAAGTCATACTAAAGTTACTATTATGTATGTTGGAACATATACGAGTATAAACGAAAACATTAAAATACGTAGTTTATACAATAAAATCAGTCATTTTCGTTTGTATGTAATGTAATGTAATGTAATGTAATAAAGGTGGGGTCTGGCCCAAGACGGCCCTTTGCACTGCGACCATCGTTGATCTATTGTGCCTCCCCTTGTCTTTCACGGGTTTAATACGTCAAGAAACCGGACCAGCTCCTTCAATGGGAGTGTTAGCAAGTCCCGTTCACCCAGCGTATAGGCATGTAGAAGCCTGTATCTCCTGTGTCCAAGTGCCACACAGTTAGTGATCAAGTGTTCCATTGACTCCTCTTCTTCACCGCAGAATCTGCAAGTGCTGGTATTTGAAATGCCAATTCTGTATAGGTGCTTATTACAGGCATAGTGACCTCTTAGCATCGAAGCTCAGAAACTTTTTGGAATGTTCGAGGCCTTTAATGTCGTTCCAGTGTTTCCCCACGATGGATGTTGTCCATTTCTTCATCTCCCCTTTAAGGAGACTCTTGTTGAAGCCAAAGGATGGAGTGGGTCCAGTGAAAGTCCCCTCAGCCCCCCTTTTGGCGTAGATGTCTGACATCTCATTTCCTCTGTGCCCTTCATGTCCTGGCACCCAGACCAGAGTAATCTGATTCCGAATCGCCAGGTTGTTGAGCATGTTGTGACACTCCAGTACCGCCCTGGACGTAAATGTACAACTGCCTAGGGCCCTGAGGACTGGCTGTCTGAGAGTATTTTAATCCTTACTCCCATGTGTCCCCCCCTTTCGCATAGGATTCCTACAGTTTCCGATATTGCGTATAGTTCCGCTTGGAAAATTGTGGTGTCCTTGCTCAAGGTTATTGATCTGAGTGCTCTAGGCCCCACTATTCCTGCTCCCACCCCTTGGAGCGTTTTGGATCCATCCGTGTACCACTTTTGTGAGCCATCCTGTAACCACCTTGGGTTTGCGCACCACTCTTCCCTTGTCGGAAAGATAACCCTGTACTTCCTGTCGAAGCTGTGAACAGAATCCATGTGATCGCTCGCCTGAGACATGTAAAATATGTCCCCGATCCCTTTCAGGATTGTAAGATATCCAATAAGGTTATCTGCCTTAAGTTTCTCCCTCCTGTGAATGGAGATTGCCTGCATAGCTGCCTCCTCTTGCACAGCCACGTTAAGCGGTGTTAGGTTCAGAAGAGCTTCCATACCCGTCGTTGGGGTGGATTTCATAGCCCCTGTGACACATAGGCATGCAAGTCTTTGCACTCTACATAGCCTCGATATAGTTGTTGTCTGTTTGGTCTTATCCCACCATACTAGAGCGCCGTATAGTATTGTAGGCCTGACCATTTGGGTATATATCCAGTAGGTCATTTTAGGGCTCAGACCGCAGGACCTACCAAGTAGTTGTGTTGTAGTCCAAAGGCTTTTTGTATCCTTTTTTATCAGTGACTCAAGGTGCGGCTGCGTTTGTATAATTTTACTTGAAAAAAAATTGTGGTTATATAATTGTTAAGGTCACAAGAACTACTCCATATATGTTCAGGAACTTCACGAGATTTCAAATAATTGCGAGTTTCAGTCATTTTCTTAGTCATTTCTGAAATGGATGGAACATAAACATTTTCCCCTTCTCCAAGCTCGTCTTTGTCGTCATTATCGCTTAAAATCTTTTCAGAAGTCACTGATGTCACAATTTCATCATTAGGTAATATTTCTCTCGTCATTAACTCATTATCAGCACATACATATTCTTCAAAATTAAAATGATTAAACATCTTTTTAATCTCGATTTCCACTGTACTTTGTGGAATGTCAGTATCGTAAATAAATTCTAGACAATCAATAGGATCTTCTCGATATTTTTCAATCCACTGAGTCAATGATAGCTCATCTGAGTCATATTTACATGCGTTCCTTAAAAATCCGCCATGCTTAAAATAGTTTGCAGTGGTTTCTCTACTGACTCTTTGCCAAGCCATATGGATAAAGTTTATAGCGTCCAAAAGAGTTACAGAAAAAAATGTTACCTTTATCGATCGTCTCTAACAATTTCGTAAGTAAAATCTTTCTATAATGACATTTTAAAGAATGTATAACACCTTGATCCATAGTTTGCACTTGTGTTTGGAGGCATAAAAATCAATTTTATTTGCTGTAGATCAACCTCAGGGTACGCTGGACAGTTGTCAATCAAAAGTAATATTTTTTCTGTTTCTGAATTTGAATTCTTTGTCCCATTCGATCACTTCGTTTTTAAAAATATCTGATGGCATCCAGGCTTTACTGTTTGATTTGTACTTTACTGATAAACGTTTGTTTTCAAAACACCTTGGATTGGCGGACTTTCCCATCACCAACAATTTTCGTTCCTCTGTTCCAGACATGTTTGCAGTAATCCTTACTTTTGACAATTTTCCACCGGCACAATTCTCTCCGAGAAATTTTAATGTCTTATCAGGGGTCATCTTGTAAAACAAACCCGTTTCATACGCATTAAAAATATCCACATATTCATAACTTTCTCGAATTTCCGGCCATACATTAGCCAACCACTGATCAACATCAGTCATATCCACTCCTACAGTTTCTGCAGGAGTGGATATATACCCCCACTAATATTATGTTGATTTTTAAATCGTTCAATCCAACGTGTAGAACAGTTAAACTCGGTGTTCTCTATTTTCCTTCCTAATTCTTGTAAAGTATAGCCGGTAATAGAAACATGTTCATGTCGTTTTTGACTAAACCAGAGGTTCCCAAACTTTTTTTTCTCGTAGACCACTTTCAAAATTTTACTGGTTTCGGTGGACCCCCTGCTGCTACATTTCTACCACATTCCCAAAACTCGTCAAAAAATGAGAAGATTAGATCTAACGATGGAAATTTGCGTCGGGGCTGAGTTCCAACCCTAAATTCGGAGTGGTAAAAATAAAAAAGAAAAATAATATAGTTTCCTATGTTCTATTTATTAAAATAATATGATTACAGACTTAATAGAATTAAAATTAAACATTTATAACGTACCGTAACTTCAACAATGCAAATCAACAATTAAAATAATTTTAATGGGAGGGATGTACTTGATGGATTGACAACAAATTATCAATATTTGGCTTCAGTTTTGTAAGGAATAACCGCAAATCTCCCGTTTTGTGATGTTCATTCTGCTCCTTTTTTTGTTAATAGGTTTCTAACGACACTAAAACTTTTTTTCGACAAGGTATGACGAGAGAAACGCTATCAAAAGTTTTCTCGCAATTTCCCACAGCTCAGGATATTTTTCGGGTATTTCTGCCTGCAGCCAAAATGTTTAATAGCCTTTTTTTAAATTTCACCTTCAGCTCCTCATTGGTGCTAAGCTCGAGTAGCTCCTCTTGTAATACCACATTCGCCACTTCCGTTTCATCAAATGGATTTATGATCCATGGTGGTATTTCCATCATCAGAATATCTTCAAATCTATTATTGAAGTCATCATGCAGGGCATTTAAATGTTGAACGTAGGTCCGAATATCCTCATGAAGACATTCTGCCTGTGACAAGTTTGGAAACTGGGAGAATTCGCGCCGACTAATATTTTGCTTCATAAATTTCAATTTTCCAAGAAAACCCCGAAATTACACCCTTTGTTTTTATTAAATTTAGGCTGTCCCCTTGTAACTGCAAGCTAATGTCATTAAATTTTTGAACAAATCTGTCAAATACGCGATGTCTGCTTTTAATTTGATCAGGTTTTCTTTTAAATCTGGATCTTTACTTTCCAGCAAGTCTAAAAACTGATTCAAAAAGTGAGTAAAATCTTGTTAGACATGCACCTTTCGACAACCAGTGTACTTCAGTATGTAAGAGCAATCGTTGGCAGTTTTCATCATTTTCGTCGCACAATTGTGCAAATAAACGGGTATTCAACGCATTGCTTCTTATTTTGTTAACTGCTTTAATCACAAATTGAAGCGATTGGTGCAATCTATCACTCAAATTTTTCGCTACCAGGTGTTGTCAGTGGATGACACAGTGAATTGCAGTTACTCCTGGTATAATTCTTTTAAGATGGCTTATAAACCCACGATATCGCCCGAAGATGGCAGGAGCTCCATCCGCTGCCACCGAAATAATGTTTGTAAATGGAATTGATTTTTCCTTAAAAAAAATCACTCAGGACATTAAATATTGATTCGCCTTTAGTGTCCGTCTCCAAAGTTTTCGCGAATAGCAGCTCTTCATGGATTTCTTCGTCCATGACAAATCGAACATGCTTCATTACCAGGTAAAGTTGACTCGTCCAGTTGAATAGAAAAATGAGTTGTTTGCAGGTAATTACACAAGAAGCTTTCAATATCAGAGCTCATTTCATCAATACGTGTTTGTACAGTGTTGTTACTCAAAGGAATTCTTTTGAGTAAGTCAAATGGAGGTTTGTGCAGAACAGTTTTTAAAACCTGTTCAACAGCGGGTAAAATTAACTGTGCTCCGATGGTGTGCGGTTTTCCAGATTTCGATATAAGCAATGAGATATTGTAAGATACCCACAAGCCATCATCGTTACTTTGAGACGTTGAAGCGATATACTTTGCACGGTGGGTCTCTTTTCATATTTCTCCTTCAATGTTTGAAAATATTTTAAATCTTTACCTATTTTATCAGGATGACACCTTCTTAGATGATCTTCGAGCTTCGATGGTTTCATAGAGTCATTGCTCAAAACTTTGTTGCATAAAAGGCATATGGGCAATCGCTTGTCTTCCTTTGATGGAAGAAAACCAAATTTGAAATAATCAACACTGTACTGTCGACATTTCTTCTTAGATTCAGCCATGTTTCGTATCAGTTACCTACCTGTAAAGAAAAAAATGTTTGTTTTAGTAATCATAAGGCGACTTTTTAACAGAATAAAATAGGATTAATTAATTACTACAATGAAAAAACCAAAATGACGGCGGCAAAACTGATTTTAATTATTAAAAGCAATAAACTGCTAAGACCCATATAGAGGTTTTCACAAAACGGCTGAACCTATTTTAATGTAATGTAAAATATTTTTTGATTAAATATATTTTGATACATTTCTGTAAATTCGAGAGAAAATACTTTTAAAGAATATTTTGACATCAAAACTCCACGATTTTAATGATTTATTTATTACTTTGATGTACGTTACGAGTGGTACATAAAGACACGTACAATTTATGAAAATATTTTTAGTCATTTAGCATTAGCTACTACGAGGGCACTGAAATATGTACAAATATGCAGGTCAATCATATATCTCTCCTTTAGTGGATCACCACAGTCGGGTAAATAAATAATTTTATAATAAAAAGTACTAAAAGTTCAATCTTTCTCGGCTTTCTGTTCTTTTATAGAAGTATCGAATAATGGCCCTGTTCAGTGTTTAATTTTTATTACGTACCTACTACACGCAAACATAACAAATATAATATTATTACAATATAAAATAAAAGTATGAATAACAAATAGGCAGGTGCTTACTTTTTCCGGCACTGACAAACACTGACATCGATTCACTCACACTTCTCTTTTCAAAATTCCGGAAACAAATGAGTAACGTTTGTCCTTGGCATTCGTATTTATATTGGTGAAGAATCAAACAAGTTCATGTAAGATTGTAAGCACAGCACAAGTTTTATTTCATCCCTTTGCACGTCTGAACGGGTTGCGTTGCGGGCAGGCTGGCGGGCGGGCTAGCGGCGCTTTGCAAGTCTCGATGCGCGTTGTACTGAATATCGAATATGTTTTTACAAGTAACAGTCGCTGACCTTCTTAAAATACACTACTAAAAAAAAAATTAAGGGAGGTTTTAAAACAAGGAAATTAATGCTAAATAAACAGGCTATCTGATCCATATGCCGGCCTAACTGAAAAATTTTTTTTCAAGCTCGTGAACCAAAAAAAAAGCAAAATATTTGCAATATTATTTTTTCGCGCTATCTGTTAGGATTGCATGAGAACCGTAGCTCCTAAAAAAGTTTAGCCAAAAAATCTGAAAATTAGAATCTTAATGCTTCAAAATCCTTTTTTTTTAAAGTCTCGATACGACCATTTTTCATCGAAATATAGCGTGTCAAAAATCATCGAAAAATTTGGAATTTTTTTTTGCTCCCTCAATTTTTTTGAGTAGTATTATCTGCCTACATTGATAGGTAAAGCCAAGCCAACATTTTTGTTCTTTACTATCGAAACCAGATAAATTTTCGTGGTCCCCCACTTACAACTTGTGAACCCCCATTTTTTTTTCACGCCAACGTAGACCCCCGTCGAGTCTCTCGTGGACCCTGGGGTCCACCTGAACCACTTTGGGAATCACTGGACTAAACCATTTAAGGAGTCCTTTATCGACTTGGTCATGTGTAGATTTTCTTACTTTTTTACAACTAAAGTGTCTTTTATCATAGATTGATAAGATTTCTTGAATCTTCTTCATATGTATATCACCACTACACCAAACACTTTATTTTGGCACTCGACGCGCGTTTCGCTAACCATGTTAGCTTCATCAGGAGCGATGATTGACTGATTATTGACTAGTCAATCATCGCTCCTGATGAAGCTAACATGGTTAGCGAAACGCGCGTCGAGTGCAAAAATAAAGTGTTTGGTGTAGTGGTGATATATACTGAGTAGTATTATTGTGCCAAAAATTCCACATTCCCAACTTACTTCTTCATATGGTAGAAACCATAAATTTAGTTAAATTCAACTGTTTGCAAACATCACTTTCTTTAACTCCATTTTCTATTTTCCTTACAATATCGTGTTTGTCGTTTAAAGTAAACGTTTTACGTTTTTGTGTACTCATTTTAAAATAAAAACTTAAAAATTCACTTTGCTATATTGATCAAATATGCATTAGAACCGCATAACACAAGTAAATTGAAAATAATACTGCTCGAACTAACGAAGCGGCGGAAACAAGTAGAATAGGGGTTCCAGGCGAGTTTCGGTGAATTCCCTAGATCAAGTCCCACGACATCGAGCACAGGCAGTGGCAAGTTCGTTATAAACGAACACAAAACATCCAAAATTGGTTTGCTTTATCCGGAAGTTCGTTATAACCGGGTTCGTTATAACCGATAAAAATTTGCGTTGGTCTTATGGAAGTTTTTCCGTGCATTATAAAATAGTTCATTTTTAACCGGAAATTCGCTATAAACGGGTTCGTTATAAGCAGACTTCACTGTATATATTTTTCGCGATCTACACTTATACTAAAACGTAAAGAAAAGCAAACATGGTTTAATTCTTTCCTTTGAGCATAGAGCGTAAAAACATCAATAACTTACTGTGCCGAAGGTAAATAAACTTCAGCTTGACAATTTCACTGTTTGCATTTTCATATTTTTTTCTATAATCATCTTAACATTTTTTAGGTTACTGTGTAACCATATTATCTCAATCCTTCCAACATATTTTTTCTATTAAAATTGGGAATAATGACAAAGCAAGAAAACTGCTTTTTTGAATTTATGATGTACGTGTAACCACCCTTCTAACTCTCTATGTAATTTCCTTCACCTTATATAAGGCATGTTTTTTAAGTAAGTACCGTTTTGGAATTAAAAAAAGACGTGCAAAGATATCGCTATAATTTTATTTTTACATGAAAGCCTGTACCTTAATCTACTTTTCTACATAATTTCCGTGAATATTGAGGCACTTGTCATAACGTGGCACCAGTTTTTGAATACCCTCCTCATAAAATTCTGCCGCCTGACTTGTTAACCACTGTATCACAAATGTTTTGAATATTGAGGAAAGCAGTCGCACAATGATGAAATTGTAAAGCGTCTGTTTTCTCTCACCTTTTCGTCCACTTTCTGCACCAAATCTTCATTAACGACCGAAGGACGCCCACTCCGTTCTTCATCATGCACATTTGTGCGGCCATCTTTAAATGCTCTCACCCATTTCCTTACCATTCCATCACTCATAATGTTTTGTCCGTAAACTTCACAGATCTCACGATGAATATCGATCGGTTTTACGCCTTTAGCACTAAGAAATCGTATAACAGCCCGTACTTCACAATCGGCGGGACTCACGATTGTCGGAGGCATCTTAAACACTCAGTAAACAACGTATACAATGAAGAATCAGACTGTAATGGCGTCAGTGCGTAGACATGAGATGTAGGTTACCAGCGCGCATGCGCGGAACGCCGACCGTATCGCTGCGGCGGCGGAATCGCAAAACGGTACTTACTTAAAAAACATGCCTCGTATCTTTAAGTTTTAATGATTAGCTCAAATTTTTAAAAATATCCTGGTAAGTTATTTGTAGAAATGCCTTCTCCTCCTCCTCCTCCTCCTCCTCCTAACACCCAGAGGGCATAATCTTCCCAACACACATAGTGCCTTCTCATCCCAGTACATGCAATGCCTCCTCCTCCCAACAATACAATCATAGATATTTATATAATGTTTACATACTATAATTTACTTCATCCATCTGAACCACCATTATGAAAAGTAGGAAAGAAGTCGCCTGAAATTTCTTTATCTTCCAAGAGCACTTAATCCTCATATGCCTTGTTAAATGTAATGTCAATTTAAGCGCCGATCACCTCGAAATGTTCATATGACTACGGAAAATTGCTATGTAAATTTTATTAAAGGGTCCAAGAAAGTTTCCTTGTAAATCGTCCTCGAAGACTCGTGATAATTCCATAAAATTCCACATAACCTTACAAAGAAAAACAACTTCTTGCAACACTCGTTTTTTACATGCCTTTTTTTCTTATCGTTATCTCAAGCATGCGTAGTATTAACGCAAAGGAATGGCAAGGTTAGGTTAGTATTCTTCTTTTATAAACTTAGGGGATTTGATTTCGTTCATTTCATGGTGAAGCATACCGATTATTAGTATAAGATGAGTGAACACAAGTTTCTATATTAAAGCTGTGTATAGTAGGTGTCTATCGCTTCCTTCCAGGTAATACGACTGTGCAATACATAAAATTTGATTTGAAATTAGCACTACACACACTGTAATGCCACTGTGATAAAGATTGCAAAATCCCCGCATAATCTGAACAATAATTAGCTGTTGTAAGTGTTATTTACAATAAAAGATGGTGGGGCGCACACTTCAAATAACGATAACACCTGAGTCCTTATGGTTAATTTCTTCCCTTTACTACTGCGCAAGCTCCAAATGGAGGGCGTATGCTTCAAATAAAGATTAGGACAGTGGCCTACGAAATTAATCATTGCAAAATCTCTAGAATTTACCGTTATCATGTTTCTTGACAAGATGGTGAACGATATTCTGGAAAATTGCTATTTTCAACTGCAATTAATCCAGGCAATTACTAATAAAATCATAGACTAAAGAATTAATTCTTATGATAAAACGCTTTGCCTTTAAAACTGTAAAAATTGTTTTCCCGTAGAGTTTTAAAAGAATGTCTAAATAAATATTAGTCCGATTAACATAAAAATTGGCGATATTTCAACGCAAGCTAGCACGTGGTTCCAAAAAAAAACGTAGCTACACGAATAAAGAAAATATACAAAACCACCTGCAGTAATATTAGCTACATGTCCCCTTAATTGTCTAAGAGTGTGGCCGATATAACATATTTTTTTTAATAGAACATCCTATTTTCTAATTTATTTTTAAATTCTGCGTAAAATTTTATAACTTTTTTATTAATAATGTTATATACCTAAACCTAGTAATTTTTCTAATATTTCAATTTCGGTAAAAAAAAATACTAGTTTTCCGTTTGGTAAAAAATTGCCATTAGCGCCATTGTTTCTGAAGGTGGCATACTCATAATTATTACGAGCCTTCTATAGAGATGAAAATAAAGATATATGTAAAAAAATTTGAGTTAGATGCTACAGGGTGCTCAAAATAAAAATTTATACATTTCGACTATATTAAATTGAAAAATCTAATTTTTTTTAAATGGCACTCCCTGTATATTATTATTTTTTCTGATAGATTTTACAAAACCCTCCAACTTTTATTAATTCATCAATTAATTTATTATACCTATTTCTAATAGCTTTCAATTTATTTTGAATTTTTCAAATTTTTACCCTTGTTTTTAATACACTTACGCTATAACATCATAGTTGCCAAGAGAAAGCAAAAATGTAGGCATTGTCAAATTTTGACATGTCTTTTAACTAAGTAAAAATAGTTTAATTTGTTGTAGTAAGTGACGTATAAAGGTAATAGTTATGGATTTTTCTAAAAAATGAATTAATTGATATGGTTTATATACGCGGGACCTGAAATTGACACTTCGTCAAGAAACAGCAAAATTAGGAAAATCGGGTATGAACGTGTCCCATGAGATCATTCGGTAACATCTTCGTACTAATGATGTCAAATTCCTAAGCACGTTGAACAAATCTGTGCCTGGCAAAAATCACGTCACGAAGCACCTCGCTTAGGTCCCCGATAAAATACTACAGTAGCTCTCACAATCTCCGGACACCAACCCTAATGAAAACCTTTTTATGCAGTCAAAATAGACATATAACTTTGCAAAAATTCGCATAGAGCTGAAAATTGGTATAGGTCTTAAATACACTATTACAAATAAAGTTTCAAAATTTTATTCAAGGTAAAAAATTTCGGTTTTTCACGTTTTTCTCGTAAACGGTAAATGTTATCGTAAAAAATATATTAGACAAAAGTTGTAGACCATGTAATTCTCTATAAAAATTGTTCTTATACTTTTTTTGCTACGAATCACCATTCCTGAAATATCGCGATTCCAAAAGTTGGAGAAGTCGTATTTTACATAATATGTACACATTTCCTCCGCACCAGCTATGAGGTAGTGTACTTGGCGCATTTTTTTTAACGTGGTTTCCCCAGTAGGTATACTCCATGATCTATTGTGATTAAGTTTTTTTAGACAGTATCCTATTAATTGAAAAATGGTAATATTGGTAATGATTTAAAGTGGAACGGATTATTGTTGATTTCGGGAAAATTTTAGTCCAATTGATAATCTTCAATAATCTTCAAATAAACAAAAAAACAGATAAATGTTAAACTTTCTTGTTTCTCAGTTATAATAATTTTTTTTACCATACTTTAACTTTAATCTTGTCTTAATTGTTCTATTATCTACAGCTGGATTTTTGCAAATATTTTTTAATTCCTCCAATGAAAACTGACAATCATCACTATTTTCCATTATGCAAATATTTCTTCCATCGCCAAAGTAATAGAATCATCGTCAGGACGACAGATTTTACCCCCCGTAGTGGGTCTCAATAAGGAATTATAACAATCATTATGGTACTTAGCCTCAGCAGCAACTAAATCATATTCATACTCAATGCGTGCAACAGCAGCTTTTGCTACGTCATCAGAAGGAGTCCGAGCTACCTTCAGAATAAAACTTTAAATGAAGGTGTAGCAACATGATAAATTGTACGCCGAACATTCTGCGCTTTTTTACAGCCTCTTCATTTACTTCACCGCCGCAAAATAAGTAATAATTTTTAAAATAAAAACCGACTCACTTATTCGTACTCTAGTCCGAGGTGGACTAATCGTAGATGTACTCGCTTATTCCATCTCGTGCTATCTTTTAGCTGCAGCACCCTTCCGGGTGTAGATTTTACGACACTGCATATGGATTGTCACAGATTGCTTGTCTTTCAGGTATTCAAGAAACCTACCATTTCTTTCAACACTTGAATCAATCACAGTCTTCATTCCACGGTCAACAACAACAATTTCATTTTCAAAGGTTTACTACAAATAAAGCAAAAGTGCGACATTTTTTGAAAATTATTCAACGGCACAAATTGAAATCCAAAAAGGTTATCAATAAGCACGTCTGTTCACTACAAAGAAACGTAATACTAAAAGTAGTTGTTTCATTTGCGTCCTTCAAAAAAGGGCAGGTATACGACCGTCGCCACTCGAACAATGGAGTAGCTGACAGATGTTGCTCAAGGTTATACGGGCGAACGGAATTAGGGACCGAGTGTATATTCATTCGGAATCATATCATTTGTACATATTTTAGTGTGTGAGTCACACAAACCAATATTTCCATATTTTTACTTATATTGAACGTCCAATAACGTATACGGGCAGCGTAAGAGTGCATATCTGGGGGCATGGCAGTGCCCCCGCCAAGTCGAGCAGAAAGCACAGCCGTACCATCCTTTTCTCGAAGCCGCTCACGGCATTTTCGACCTCCCTGTAACTTCGTTTTGAATAAAGCTAGAAGCCTGAATTTTTAGTGACCAAGAGAACATACTATACTAGCTATATTCCTAAATTACCTACTATTTATACCTTATAGTTTACGAATTATCGCCAGTCGAAGTTCTTTAATTTTGTCACTGACACACTCACCGACCATCAAAATTCTAGGGGAGTTCTAGCAGACACGCAAACTTCAAATTTTAAATTTAGTTAGTGTTTAGCCTATAAAGGAAGGAAAAACTGAAACATTCCGAAATTGCAATCCCGTTTTTCTAAATTGTACAGTCACTTAAGCCAAAAAAGCGGGTCAACCTCGGAATGAGAGATAATAAGCTGTAAACTTGTATAAACCTTTATTTTGGCATTCTAAAAGTTGTCTCAAAAGTCTCATAAAATCTCGTGTCCGCGTCTTAAGATATTCAAGGTCAAAGTTCATAAAAATCGGTTATTCACAAATATTTCGTTTCCTATGGTTTCAATGATATTTGCATTTATTATGAAATTGCAGAGCATAAAATTCTCTACAAATTTTGGTCTAAACGTTTTTTTATACGCTTAACCGTTTTTGAGATAGAGCGCGGAGAGCGCGCAGCGCTCAGCCATACATAGCATAATGTAAGGTCAACCGTGAGTCCCAGTAAATAATGCGTCGTATAAAAATAATTAATCACTAAAAAATCCATAATTGTGAATAATTTGTACTATTTATTAATTAATATATTATATATAATAATATTTTTCATTTATCAAATATATTCGTTTAATAATACTTACCTACTTCGTGTAATTAAAAAATTGTTAAGTGAAATACTTTAAGTATACGAGGCTGGTTTGAAAAGTCCGTGCAAAAGTAAAAACTACTTATGTGTTTTGGGGTAAACCATTTTTATTTTTCGACATAGTCTCCTTTTGGGCTTATACACTTCGTCCAACGATGTTCTAGTTCTATTTCCATTAATTTTGCGACCACAACTGCTGAGGTGTGTGCTGGTGCGTTGTCGTGATGGAAAAGGACTTTCTTGTAGGCCAATCGCGGGCGTTTTTCTTGCAGCTCGGTTTTCAAACGGTCCAATAACGATGAATAATATTCACCTGTAATAGTTTTACCCTTTTCCAGATAGTCGATGAGGATTATCCCTTGCGAATCCCAAAAGACAGTCGCCATAACCTTTCCGGCCGAAGGAACGGTCTTCGCCTTTTTTGGTGCAGATTCCCCCTTGGTAACCCTTTGTTTAAATTGTTGTTTGGTCTCAGAAGTATAGTAATGTATCCATGTTTCATCCACAGTGACGAAACGACGCTTAAAGTCCTCCGGATTCTTCTGGAACAGCTGCAAACCATCCTTGCAACACTTCACACGATTCCGTTTTTGGTCAAACGTGAGCAATCGCGGCACCCATCTTGCGGATAGCTTTCTCATGTCCAAATGTTTATGCAAAATATTATGTACCCGTTCAGTCGAGATGCCCACAGCACTAGCAATCTCATGCACCTTAACTCTTCTGTCATCCATCACCATATCATGGATTTGATCAATGATTTCTGGAGTCGTAACCTCCACAGGCCGTCCAGAACGTTCAGCGTCACTTGTGCCCATATGGCCAGTCCGAAAATTTTGAAACCACTTATAAACTGTTCTAATCGAAGGTGCAGAGTCACCATAATGTTTATCAAGCTTCTCTTTAGTCTCCTGAGGCGTTTTGCCTTTCATAAAGTAATGTTTAATCACCACACGAAATTCTTTTTCGTCCATTTCTTGAAAATCACTCGACTTCCTTGATTCACACGAATGCCAAACACAAATAAATAGACCAATATGGCTGAAACTTGGTGTGCGTTCATTTAAGAGATGCTACTAACTAAACATCACCTCGATACGCGCCGGTGGTGCCATCTCTCGGACTTTGCACGGACTTTTCAAACCAGCCTCGTATTTTAATTATAAAAAAGTATGAAGATGATGTTTCCATTACAGCAGGGCTAGAAGAGAATATAGTTATTAAAATAGGAGCAAAAGTCATGTTAAGACGAAATATTGACGTGAGTTTTGGCTTAGTCAACGGTTCTATCGGTATAGTACAAGGAGTAAAGGTTGATCCTGAAAATACAAATAAAATTTAAAAAAAAAACATATTACATTTAATAATGAACATCTTTACTAGCTTGGTCCAGTCAAAACTAAATTTGAAATTATTAATAGAGCTTATGTTCATCGCGAACAGTTTCCGATATGTATAGCCTATGCTATTACCCTACACAAAAGTCAGGGGCTAAGTCTAAACAGTGCACTGATGGCCATCGGTTCTTCAGTCTTCACATGCGGTCAAGCATACGTGGCACTTTCGACAGTGACAAGTCTGGGCGGATTACATCTAATTAATATCGACTTCGGTAGTATCAAAGCTTAGGAGTGCGCAATCGTTGAATATAATCGACTTAGAAGCACTTATCGTCCAGATTTGTCAAAAATTGTTACATCATAGCCTTTGAGAAAAACCAATAGACACAGGGAGTGGGCTTTAAGAAAATCCATAGCTGATGTACAAGAAATATTACCCGAGGAGAAAAAAAAAAGAGGACTACCTACAAAAAGAAATGAGATCCCATCAAAAACATAAAATGTAAAAAAATGCCAAGTCTCACAACGCAGTCCTTCCACCACAAAAAGTTGTGAGATCTCATGTAAAATAAAGTCAGTTATTTTAGTTAGTATCTATGGAAGCGCCTGTTCAACAACTTTGTCATAAATTATTATCTAATTAGTTACGTATCAACATTTATAGTGACCGTATCAATATTAGACATCTTTAGTTCTATAATAAATATAATGACTTGGCAATCGCACGGCAACATACTCACATAAGAATAATCTACTATTACGATTGCTAAGTAAGTCTAAACAGTGCACTTAAGAATAAAGTATTTTAAATAGTAGATTATGTTGCCGTGCGATTGCCATGTCATCTGTAATATATATAACGTCAACGTCTCTCTGTCTGTCTGTCTGTCCGTTAGTGCGCTTATCACTGGAGAACCACTTATCCGATTTACGTACTTTTTTTTAAAAAACGTACATATGTTCTCTGGCCAGGTTATAGGCTATATTTTATTACGATAGGTATCATAAGGAATAAGCAGTGACAATAATAGTGAATGAAGTCGGAAAAAAGTTTGCCGCTAGCGCGTTCCTTTGCAGTACACAGCGTAAATCATTAAATTTGGAACAATATTACGTAGCAGAGAATATCTATAATCTATAATATATATAAAATGCAATGTCTCTCTGTCTGTCTGTCTGTCTGTCCATTAGTGCGTTTATCAGGCGAGAACCACTTATCCGATTTACGTGTCTTTTTTTAAATTCATACATATATTCTTTGGCCAGGTTATATAGTAATAACTAGAATCTATATCTTTAATATATGTAAAATACAACATCTCTCTGTCTGCCTGTCTGTCAGTTAGTGAGCTTATCCCTCGAGAACCACTTATCCGATTTACGTGATTTTTTAAATTCATACATATGTTCTCTGACCAGGTTATATAATAATAACAATAATAATCTATATAATATATATAAAACGCAACGTCTGTCTGCCTGTCTGTCTGTTAGTGTGCTTATCATTCGAGAACCACTCATGCGATTTACGTGATTTTTTTTTAATTCTTAATTTAATATATGTGAAAAAAAATCTATAATATATATAAAACGTAACGTCTCTCTGTCTGTCTATCTGTCTATCCATTACTGCGCTTAGCACTCAAGAACCACTTATCCGATTAACTTTTTTTTTTTTTAAATAAAATACAAAGGGAATAAACAGAGACAAAATGCTAATATGTAGGAAAAAAGATGGAAGCTTAGCAGTAAGCTTCGCAGAAAGACTGAATAGATGGGGGGAATACTTTAAAGAAACACTAAATGGAGACGAAAATGAGTTGAATGAGAAATAGGAAGCAAAATTAACCGAAAGGCAGGAGGGGACAAATAAACCCTGCAAAGAAGAAATAAGAGAAATACTCAGAACCCAAAAAAATAAGGCCCCGGGTGGAAATTGTAGAACTGATAAAAGCTGGAGGAGCAGATCTGGAAAATGAAATATGCCGGTTGGTGCAAGAAATATAGGAAACAGAAAAAGATGCCAGTGAGCTGGAGAGAGTCGCTCATTTGTCCAATATACAAAAAAGGAGAAAAAACTATATGTGCTAATTATAGACCAATAGCCTTACTGGATGTCGTGTACAAGATAGTAGTGTTGACTATCAAAAACAGACTAGCAGAGAAAGCCGAGTCTATTCTGGGAGAATACCAGTGTGGATTCAGAACCAAATATTTTCGATTAAGCAAATCTAAGATAATGGCTTAGAACAAAATTAGGCACTACACTTAGTCTTTGTGGATTTCAGAGAAGCATATGACTCTGTAAATAGAGAAGGGCTCTACAAGATAATGGGAGAACTAAAAATTCCAAGTAAATTGATTCGCATAGTAAGAATGACCCTAAATGACACAAAAAATAGAGTGTTGGTTGAGGGCAAAGTATCAGACAAGTTTAAGGTGAAGAGAGGATTAAGACAGGGGGAACCAGTGTCGACATGTCTATTTAATTTGGTACTAGAGAAGATAATCCGGGAGTCAGAAATAAACACAAATGGAACGGTATACCAACAAATCTGCCAATGCTTGGCCTATGCGGATGATGTAGCAGTGATTGCAAGAGCAAAAGAGAACCTCAAAAAAGCCATAAGTAGGACAGAAGAAAGGGGAAGGATGAGAGGAGTAAAGATAGATGAGGAAAAAACAAAAATACATGGAAATTACAAAGAAGAAGGATAATAAAAACAACAAAAGTTTAGATATAATAAACAACTTAGGGCAAAGATATATGTTTGAAAAAGTAGACAAATTTAATTATCTGGGAGTAACAATAACAGAGAGTGGACAAGAAAGGACGGAGATACAAGAGAGAATAGCGAAAGTACCGAGATGTTTGGGGGCAATGAATCCAATATTGAAATCAAAGAATGTATCAAGAAAAGCAAAAGAAAGAATATATACGACAGTTGTCAGACCCACGGTGACATATGGTGGAAGGACTGCGTTACGAGACTTGGCATTTTTACATTTTGTGTTTTTGATTGGATTAGTATTTTCGATGTTTGAAATCGCGATATCTCAGGAATAGTGATTCGTAGGAAAAAAAATTGCATGATCTACAACTTTTGTCTGACGAACTTTTACGATAACACTTACCGTTTACGAGAAAAATGCGAAAAAACTGACATTTTTGACCTTCGACCTCGAATAAAATTTTTAGCAGACTTAGAATCGGTGGGCACTTTTGATAATTTATTTGCAATAGTGTATCTAAGAACTATACCAATTTTCAGCTCTATGCGAATTATTGCACAATTCCCACTTCTTTTCGTCTATTTTGACTAGATAATTTGGTCCCTTTTAAAGAGAAAGCTTAGAAGAAAGACTCTGAGAATTTGTCCCGCGAGTTCCAAAAAAACTACAGAATATGCAGAAACTATTTTCGACAGCATGCCCTGAAGATGCCTGGCGATTGAATTGCGCTGTTGCTAGCACACCAAAGAATAAATGTTCTCGAAACACATTTTTTTCAAGAATACGATTGGTCACTTTCTTACTTGACAGACTATATGTCAACACAAATCTTGTTCAAGCAAAATTATAAGTACAGTAATACCCCGCTTTACGCGAGGGATACGTTCCGAAAAAAATCGCGTTAACTGAAATTCGCGTATATCGAGGTTTATGATTAAACATAGTCAAAATTTAATACAAAAAAATACAAATCATTTTAATCAATCACTTTAATTCTAAGAACACTTTATGCAATACATACTCTTATTTTTTACGGAAAAATACATCTATTGTCTTTTGGGTAACGTTTTGTTTACGTTCTTGTAAAATACGTTCATAACACCCAACACTGTTTTTAATTGTTTGACACACGGTCATCATTATTGTCTATACTCTGCAATATGTCCAAACCTGAATAAATTTTTGAAAGTGCATTTTGTATTTCCCCTGAAGATAAAACTTTCTCTTCTACTTGTTCTTCCTCATCGTAGATAGGATTATTCTGTAACTCGATCAGATCTTCATTGCTAATAGGATCGTCGTGCGTTGCTACAAGTTCTACGAGATCTTCTACCGTGACACCTCAATCATTGCAGCAATGTCTTCAAGCACTTGTCTCTGCATCTGGACAATTCTTCTAGGTGCTTCCACTACATCTGGCCAAAGATTACGCCACACCCCATTCATACAACTCATTTTAACTTCCTTCCAAGCCTCTTCTATGTTGTGAATAGACTTCATAATGTTGTATGACTTCCACCACTCTCGCATAGACTGTCTTCCTTCCCCGTCAGTTTCATGAATTAGTTGGCTAAAAGTGCGGCGATGGTAATAAGCTTTGAAGTTTGCTATTGCTCCCTGGTCCATAGGTTGTAATATTGACGTAGTGTTTGGTGGAAGGAACTTTACGTACACTTTTAAGTCTCTGGGCGTATCAAGTGAGGTTGGATGTCCTGGGGCATTGTCTAAGAGTAATATAACTTTAGGTTCAAGCCCATTTCTGTCACAGTATGATTTGACTGATGGGCAAAAACTATTAGAATACCATTCTTGAAAAATTTCCCGTGTAACCCACGCCTTTCTGTTTGATCGCCACACAACTGGTAGACTTGTCTTGTCTGTGCCTCGCATTGCACGGGGTGTTTCTGAATGGTACACTAGTAAAGGTTTCAGTTTGAAATCACCAGTGGCATTACCACCCAGCAGAAGTGTTAGTCGATCTTTCGCAGCTTTGAAACCACTGGCTTGACGTTCTTCCTTAGAAATGAATGTTCGAGATGGCATTTTTTTCCAGTAAAGTGCGGTCTCATCAACATTGAAGATGAGACAAGCAGGAATTTTCTCTCGTCTAACGAAGTCTTGAAACTTGTCTGGAAACTCAGCTGCAGCTTGAATGTCCGCGCTGGCCGCCTCGCCTGTTATGTGGATATTGTGAAGATTAGAACGCTGCTTGAACCGATGGAACCAGCCTCTGCTGGCAGCAAAAGTCGGAGTGGCACTCCCTTCTCCTTCTTTTGTTTTCAGCATCTCATACAAAGATTTTGCTTTTGTGCATATGAGATCTTGACTTAGTGGTGTGTTCTTCTTATTCAAATCTTCGATCCAGACTGACAGTAATTTCTCCATTCTTTCTAAGATAGATGATCTCGAACGAGAAAGTTTTGTTGCACTTATAGGTGTTGAACCTTCGCTGGAGATTTTAATTTTTTCCCGATTTTTATAAATCGTTCTCACAGTCGATTCTGAGAGTCCAAAATCTCTCCCAACAATTGTTGCTTTGCCTCCATTTTCCATTCTTCTTAACACTTTCATCTTCAATTCCAAAGTGACGCTTTTACGCTCTTTTTTCTTTACAGGCGGCATTTTTAACGTAGGGTTAAATTATGTATGTATGTATCTCCAATAAATATTAAAACAAAACTGCCAGCCGACCGAACTAACATTACGGAACAAATGAACACACGAAACGAACGAGGAAATCCCCATAGAACAAAGTCGAAGGACAGGGAATTCCCAATTCTTCAAAGAGAATATTCAGAGAAAGCGGGGATCCCCCCGCGACCATAGAGAAGTTAATGACTACATGAGCGCGAAATTTGAAATTCGCGTTATAGTGAAACCGCGCGTAACGGGGTCGCGCTAAGCGGGGTATTACTGTACGTTTACATGCACGCAAATTCCCCCACAAGCCAAATAACAATTTAGAAATTTGAACGGTTTATGTCAGTCAACAACAATTTAATTGAGTCAATATTGCAGTGTTACTACGAAATCTGCATCTGTTATAGAAGTGTACACAATATCACTCGCAATGTGTCAAGCTGGAAACGACACCTTAAGTTTGTTCCTACCTTCGCTCAGAAGGAACAACGGATTAACGCGTCTTAAATTTTCACCGAATGGACCTTTAAGTACCCAGTCTCTGTCAATCCAGATTATATACATGTGTGTGTGTTTTTACAAGTTTTCATTTGACACCTCGCTAGATGACTTTTTTCACTTCCGATTTCACCCTCCAAAACTAACCCATTAAGTCAAAATTTAACTTTCAAAACTACACGGCTTTGATGAGGCCGTTAATTTCTGTATTAGTAAAGTCCGTCCATACATATAGTGTAGTGACTAACTGATTCCTATTAGTGCAAGCTGTAAAATTCAAATATGATTGAACACGTCCGTACTTTGCTTAGAATTTAATTATTTTTTTTTGAAAAGACATTAAACAATGTTTATATTATGTTTATTACAAATTATCTTATTATTATTGTTACAAATACAAATTATTACTTACTCATTAAAATTAATTACATTATTCACTTAAAATAATATCACTATCGCTATCATTATTGTTGGTTCTAATTATTAGTTTTCCTACATTATTTGCAATATGGATATATGATTTTTCAACTTGTATGACAGAGTTCGCCCAACTCTGTAGAGGTATATTAAAAACTTCGGTTTCCATAAATTTCAGTACACTGGAATTAACATTGGGGCAAATATTATTACGACGAATAGCAGATTTCAATTGATGCCAAATATGCAGGGGGGCTCAAACTTGAACTGCTGGCGATCTACCTCAATATTGTTAGACTACGATCAATCGACTCTGAGAGGCTGCAAGTAAGTGTGATGCAGGATTGTCGTCTAGGTAGGGTGTATCGTGGCATAGATATTAGTTTTTCGCACAACATGCATTTTTTAAGTCAAGGTAAGTGTAGGTTTGCTCTAAAATGTCAATGAAAAAACTCATAATTATTCAAAATTGCGAATTTTTTGGTTCTTACAAAACAAACGAGTTCTAGTGTCTAAACTTAACTAAAGAGCGACTTTGGATGTTGAAGCGTGGCACTGCATGTCCTCAGCATACTTTTCATAACATGGTACGTAATTACCGAGTGCTAATCGCAAGCATGATGACATATGTTCGTCAGTTAGTCGATTGCGATATTTTGACTTAATTATCTTCATTTCAGAAAATGCAGACTAGCACAAGTAAGTTGACCCAAACGTTGCCGTCAGTTGAAGGGCGATTTGCCTTAGATTCGGATATTTATCTTCAGATATAAAACATCAGAATTTCAGATGCTGTGGCTTTGAGATGTATATCTGATATAATCTGCACTAACTCATTTTCAACAGAACATGAGTCCATGTTAAACTGATTTGCTATTTCAGTAGCTAATTCCTCAATGTTTTTACACGAAAAAGGATAATTCGTAAATGATGCGATATTTGCCAATTTACTGAAATCATAAAAACGTATTTCGAATTGGCCCAAAATATTTGATAATTCTGCCTCATAAATATCATAATTCAACTGAGGAATCCTTGCTTTCAAAAACGGAAAATTTTTCAGATCCTTTCTTTTCAGATCTATCATAAGTTGCAATTTACTTTTGAATGCGCTTATTGCGCTAATCATCTCAATAATAGTTTTTACTTTACCTTGAAGCTGGGGCAATAATTCTTGAAACCTTTCTAGGAATTTTTCGCGACTCAACCACCTGACGTCCGTGTGAAGAACTAAATCAGTGTGTTCAGCTGATTCACTATCTTCCAACTGCAATTTAAAGAGCCGTCATTGCAAGCTACGTGAACAGATAGAATTCAATTTTTATTGCAATGCCCATAATCTCCTCCATGTTTAGAACTTTTGAACACAAAACTTGTTGATGTATAATGCAATGGAAGGAGAAAAATGAAGGGAAATCATCATTAGCTCGACACAATGCCACAAAACCGTATTCGTTTCCAGTCATTGCTGGTGCTCCATCGGTTGTAATGCACACTAGTTTATATATTGGAAGCTTGTATTTTGTTACAAAATTGAAGAAAACGTCATACATATCTTCGCCACGGGTCTTTCCTTTCAGAGGAATCATTGTCAAAAACTCTTCCTTAGCCGACATGTCATTGAATACCATTCCAATAAAAATACAAAGCTGGGCAGTGTCTGTCATATCGGTGGATTCGTCGAACTGTAAAGAAAAGTATGTACATTCCATAATATCATGTTTTAGTTTATCTGCCATGTCCTGACTCATGACTTCAACTCGCCTCGTGACAGTCGGACGACATAACTGAAGTTCTCTAATAGCAGACATAATCTCTGTTTTATTTTTAAAATCTCCAAATAAAGTCTCACCCGGTTCAATAAATGCTTCCTTCACAACCAATCCATCATCAAATGGTTTCTTGTGTTTCGCCAATATATGAGATATTTTAAATGACGCGATCGTTGCAGCTTTTGATTGTTTGGCTGGTCTTGTGAACATGGTTTGTTCTTTTTTCAAACAAGTTATCAAATCACTTACTTTTCGTTTTTTTAATTCACTCTGTGACGGAAAATCCTTTTCATAGTTTTTATGAACCGTTTTATGATGCCTCTCTAAGTTCCCAGGCTTAGGTATTGCAACTGACGCACGGCAAATGAGACAAATGCACTTATCCTTTACCATACAAAAGAAAAATTCTTCCTCCCAATCGTTATTAAAATGATAAGTTTTACTTTTCTTCGCCGCACTTATTTTGGACTATTTATTAATAAACTTTGTATCGATGTATCGCCTTCAAGTTACAACTCAGACTGACTCCTACTCCTGCAGGCGCAATATTTATATCGGCACGAACGAAGTCTCGAATGTTACCGTCAAACACGCCGCCCGAAGTTTCTAGAAAAAGCGGCGGGAATCAAAAACGCGGCTTTTCTTTGACAAGTACCGCGCGTTCCTTTGATAAAGCCGCCTTTTGCCGCTAGCAGGGGGTTATTACGATAAAAGAAAGTGATGAGGGGGTTATTCTGGCCTAATTGTGGATCGAATAAATTTTAGTAGTTTATTCATTACATTTTGTTTTAGTTACCTAAAACAAAATCTGTGAATAGTTCTATATCGGACTTTTTTTTCTTGAGATCGACTCAAAAAAGCACTCGCGATCGACTTGTCGATCGCGATCGACCGTTTGAGCACCCCTGCTCTACAGGATTAAATATACAATGGTATGGTGGAATCCTTAAAACTCCATATCCATTGCATAATTGTCACAGACATATTCCTTTTTTAACTGCCTACTATGATGGCTTGCATTGTCCATCACAATTACACTATTTGGAGGTATGTTCGAAATTAGCTTGTTTTTGAACCAATTTTCAAATAATTCGGCAGTGGTGACCTCATGGTAATCGAGAGAAGAATCCTTTATGTTCTTTGCAGACAGAGAGAGTGCATTCGGAATCCATATGTCTTTAGAACCAGCATGCAAATCGTATTCCTTTTACCTCTGTTTGATGGTGCTTTTGTTTCACAGTTATCACTTGAGTCAACCCAACCCCTTTCCGGAGTATCGTATGTGTCGAACCATGTTTCATCCAAGAAAATAATTGGCCTTTGCTCGTCTCTGTAAAACCTTATTTTTTCTAAATATTCCAGTCGCCATTCCTGAATTTTCTTGGACTCCATTAAAACTTGTCTTTTATTAAGTTTTTTAAATTTGAAACCCATGTGTTGAATACATTTCCTTAATGTTGTCCTACTACATTTAATCACGGTTTCATCTCTTTCAAGCCTTTTCATTAAATTATTCAATGTGGTCACACTTTGTTCCTCGTATATCTTGTACATTTTACGCCGTAGTATATTTTGATCACTTCCATTTATCTTTGAGAAAATGCTAGCATCACTTCTTTTCTTCCTCACTAAAATAGGGTTGTTTACAATTTTGCATACCGTTGATGTTGGAATGTTCGTTAATGTGGCCGTTTCTTCTAGCGCTGCTTGCTTGCTAACATTACCACGTTCCATTAGGGTTGAATAAATATTCTTTACAATTTCCTTGGCATCAATAGATCAGTGTTTTCTATTTTTGCACGGGGTAACCTGTTGAGATACATCGCACACCCTAGTAACAATAATTACAAAGCTTAAACTAAGTGGCGGCTGTATTTATATTACTAGACAATAAGTGCCAATATGGATTATGCAAGTTATTTTCGGGTAAATGCCATGTTTTATAACCACCATTAAAATCATATTAAAATTTCATTAATAACACTGGTCAACACAAGTCTTGTTTCCTTTATTTTTTTTTCTGTTATTAGGTATTTCTATGGCCCTGCCTATGAAAAAAATACTGGGAGATTGCTAACAGCTTTACCTTTTGAAATATACAGTTTTATTATTTTGCCAAAAAAATACAAAAAAAATAATACATTATGTTAACAAAATTTCTATTGAACAATAGCAAATGATCTTTTATAAAATTTCCTTGAATGAACGACTTTAGGTAGATCTCATTGCAAACTCCAGCAGTAGTCTGCCATCATATGTGAGTCCCACCGCCCCTGATAACGCTCTTCCATTGTCCGAAGATCCTGATGAAATCTTTCACCCTGCTCCTCACTAAAATCACCCAGATTTTGTGGAAATCGGTCTAAATGCGAGTGCAGCAAGTGGATTTTTATGCTCATGTTGCACCCTAGCTCTTGCAAGTTCGATAGCATGCACTCAACAAGCTCGACATGGTCGTCAGATTTCTCTTTACCTAGGAAGCTACTCATAACCAAAACAAATGAATTCCAAGCTTTAGATTCGACTTCAGTCATTGATTTGACAAAATTAGGATCTTTCACGAGTTGCCTAATCTGTGGTCCATCAAAAATACCAGCTTTCAATTTTTCTGAACTTAATCCTGGAAACTTGCGTGAAAGAAAATTAAAACATTCGCCACTTTTGTCAAGCGCCTTCACAAACTGTTTCATTATGCCAAGTTTAATATGAAGTGGTGGAAGTATGATGCGGTCTCGGCTAACTAAAGGCACGTTTATAACATTTTTTGTACCAACTTTTAGCTCTTCCCGCACTGGCCAAACTTTTTGTGACCAATGGTGTTGTTTGTCACGACTATCCCAGAGACACATGAAACAAGGGAACTTTGTGTATCCCCCTTGTTGACCTAAAAGAAAGTTAACCATTTTCAGATCAACACAAATGATCCATTTGTGGTCTTGATACTTAATTTTTTCCATAACCTTAGAAACATTTACGTATTCTTCTTTTAAAGTCGTCGAATGTGCAATAGGTATAGATCCGTACTTGTTACCGTTATGAAGCAAAACACACTTTAAACTTCTTTTGCTGCTGTCTATGAAAAGACGCCAATCACTAGGTTGGTACTGTTTTAATCCCATCTGCTGCAAAATACCACCAACATCGTTACAAAAAACTAAATCCTTCTCTTGAGAAAAATGCGGGTAACAGATTTTTTTCTCGGGTACGATAAAATGTAATGTTGGTTTCCGGAGTAAGCAAATTTTTTTTCTTTTAAACGAGATGCTAAAATTTCAGAAGCTTCTTTTGGTAAGTTCAGATCTCTTACTAAGTCATTTAGTTCTTTCTGATTAAATGGTTGAGGTTCTGAATGGCTACATTTGTAGTCTGAATCAGAGTCTTCACTTGATGTATTTCGTTCGGGTTCACAGAGATTTGGATCATCAGAAGATTTAGATGTTCTGGGTTGTACCTCTTATGATTTTAATTGAGGTCGTTGAGCAGAAGATAAGTTAGGATATGACCACTTACTTCGATTTCCAGGGTTAATTCCGTTTATTTTCACAACGCAGAAGTAGCAATCGTCATGATGGTTTCGAGGTTCTCGCCAAATCATGGGTGTTACGAACATTATTGCATCTCTTTTTCCACTGGACCGTAACCGTAGACATACCACACATTTCTGGCATACAATATGAGGAACCCATGGCTTGTCCTGATTACACAATTTTATTTTAAAGTATTGATGATACGCAGTTTTCACAAAGTCCAATATAGGTTTTCGTATTTTGCAAATATATCTTCACCACAAATATAGCAAAAACAATCGGGATTAAGCACACAACATCTTCTTGATGAAGCCATATCTAAAACAACAACAAAATATATTTTAGTGTCCAATAAAAAACGAAAATCTAAGTAAAAATAGTAAATGAGGGTAGTTAGCTATAACTCAAAAACAAAAGCTGTTAGAGAAAAATTGTTGTCATATTTAAAAAATACGCGTCAATTTGAGATAGAAACAAAAAAAAATCACAGGAAACAAGCAATTTTCTTTTTTTTGTTGACCAGTGTAATTATTTAAGATCCACCTTTGTTGTTTACAAGCAGGGAAAACGAACAGATATCATATGTTTAAGTACAGTTCATGATTTACCTGCTTCTGAAGTGCCCAAAGAAAACCATAAAATTTTATTTCATTGTATATTTATGGTTAATGGTTTTTACCCTTTAAGGATTAAGTTTAGTCACTTCACTATGTATGGACGGACTTTACCAAATTTCATCTTTCTGCGTCAAATAGTTTCGGAGAAAATTGGGTGTGACAGACGGACAGATAGACAGACAGCGAAGTGATCTTATAAGTGTTCCGTACGGAACACTAAAAAGAGAGCAATCCTGAATAGCATCTCGAAGGACAACTTTGAGAGGTTTGGCCAGCGACACCTCAAAAATGCACTCCCTTCGTGGATTCCCTTTCCAGACTACGTTACATTTTTAGTATTCCGTACGGAACACTTGTAAGTTCACTTCGGTGTCTGTCCGTCCGCCCGTCTGTCACACCCGATTTTCTTGCTTGCTTGTAAAATCTCGAGTTCAGAAATATATAATATGTTATACTTGCGCACATTTTTCTTTGTATTATTTATAAAAAAATCGCGAAAAATCGTTGTCCCCACCTTATCTCGAAAAGTACGGTTTAAAAAATTTTGAAAAAATTCTGGAATTTTCTCCACAGGGTGTAGATTAAACGAAAATTATCACGAGTGCATTACTTTTAATAATGTATCTGGTATATAAAAAAAAGAAAACAATTTCAAGGTCATCAGTTTTCAGTAAAGATCGGAAACAAACATTGATGACAACTCATTTGTGGTGTGTTTTTGTGAAATCTAACCCCTTTTTTTCAGGCTTTTAGGTAACTGTCCAAATACGTACGTTTTCACCAAGCAAATTGCCGAAGGATTAATACATAAAGAAGCTATCGGTATACCAGCGTGCATTCAGCGACCATCAATAGTTATAGCATCAGTAAAAGAACCAGTTCGCTCATGGATAGACAACATTTATGGTCCCGTTGGTCTTATTCAAGCTGTAGTAATTGGATTCCTTCATATAATGCTCGGGAACTTCGACGGAAAATGTGATATGGTTCCCGTCGATTATGTTGTAAATAATTGTATTGCCGCATCATATAAAACGGCTACAGACAGGTAAATATGGTAATACTTTTATTTAAAACATGGTAGAATATAAAAGTCTATCACTGTTTTTCAGAAAACACACTTAAAGTTGCCAGAAAACTATTCAATTGAAAAAAAAAAAACATTTTAATTAATAATGTAAAACTGTATAATCATTAAAATTATGTACTAAGTGGGGAATGTGGAATCTTTGGCACAATGACACTACTCAGTATATATCACCACTACACCAAACACTTTATTTGTTTTTATGTTAGCTTCATCAGGCGCTATGATTGACTAAAGCTAAACTTCACATCTACCCTATTTATACTTAGCCTAACCCTTGAATTACTCAGGCAGAACTAATGGCATAGGCAAGGCCATCAGTTCCGGTCAAGTAACCAGTAGAGGAGACTATAAGAAATAGGCCCTCGGTCTTTATTTAAACTACTTTTACATTTTATAATTTCCCTACTTTCGTGTGCGTTCAACAATCTCCTATCGGATACATTTTTAATTAATCTTAGATTATATTACAATATGATCAGCTTCAAGGGCCTGTTCCGCAATGCTAGATTTTTCTGCTCTACTGCATTTTAAGTGGGCTAAATGTTCTTTAAATCGTGTTTTAATTGACCTTTTAGTTTACCCAACAACAACTTTTTGTCACAATCATTACAATTAATTTCATAAATTCCACACACATTAGGAATCTTATCTTTGGGATTTCCTAAGATATTCCTTAGGTTGTCTGATGACTTATGGACTAAGGTGAGGCCTACCTTATTAAATACCTTATTAAGTCCCCTGCTATATTTCGGATTATATGGTATGGAGACATACTTGGTGTTATTTTCTTCGCGTGTAAGTAAGTGTATCAAAAGAACTTGAGAATTTACCATTAAATACTTTCGCAGTGAAAAATTCTTGAATTCATCAATAAAACAAAAAATCTAGTTCTTAATGAAGGTAAAATCTTAATTTCTTTTGACGTCAGTTCTTTGTTCCCAAGTGTGCCAATACCACGCACTTTACAATATCTCGAGGAATTACTTTGAGGACGAAATTATTCATGAATACTTAATATTATCTAAACTTTGTATGGAACAAAATTATTTTCAATATAACGGTCAATTTTATGTTCAGAAAGAAGGGACAGCTATGGGTAATTGCTTATCACCTTTCATGGCCAATTTATTTATGAGTAAGTTTGAAACCGAAGCCAGTCAAGAATTTGAATATTTCCCAAGGGTATGGTATAAATATGTGAATGATATTTTCGCGATTTTTGATACAAAGAAAGCAAATATTGATGATTTTGTTTCTAAATTAAATAGCCAGTATGATTCCATTAAATTCACTTGTGAAGTTGAGAACAAAGAACACCTGCCTTTTCTAGATATTTTAATTATTAAAAATAATAATAGATTAGAATTTGATATCTACAGGAAAGACAGACAGATATATTCCTAATGATTCATTTCATTGCAAAAAACCCAAATTAGCCTCATTACATTTTTTAGTTCATCGTTTGGTCACTTTTCCTCTGATTAGAGTAAACTTTAATAATGAAAGGAATCGTATTAGAATTATAACTAGAGTTAATGGTTATGACGATGACTTAGTAAACAAGCTAATAAATAGACATAAGTTTTGGTTAAATATTCAGAATTCCACCTTTTTTACACACGAAGAAAATAACACCAAGTATGTCTCCATACCATATAATCCGAAATATCGCAGGGGACTCAATACGGTATTTAATAAGGTAGGCCTCACCTTAGTCTATAAGTCATCAGACAATCTGAGGAATATGTTAGGAAATCCCAAAGATAAGATTCCTAATTGTGAGAAAAGTGGAATTTATGAAATTAGTTGTAATAATTGTGACAAAAAGTATGTTGGATAAATTAAAAGATCAATTAAAACAAGATTTAAAGAACATTTAGCACACTTAAAATACAGTAGAGCAGAAAAGTCTAGCATTGCCGAACATGCCCTTGAAGCGTAAGACAGTTTACTAAATAATTGTTTTATTCTTCTTTTAGTGTCATACTCTTAGGTAGCGTGTAGGTGTCCAAATGTTTAAAGAACATTTAGCACACTTAAAATAAAGTAGAGCAGAAAAGTCTAGCATTGCCGAACATGCCCTTGAAGCGTACTAAATAATTGTTTTATTCTTCTTCTTCTTTTAGTGTCATACTCTCAGGTAGCGTGTAGGTGTCCATATGTTTAATCTAAATAAGATGGAATGTTCCTTCTTCTGCTCTTCTAAAAAACGTGGGTGCATCTGAGATGCTGAGTCCCTTATATTACGGATCAGGGGTGTTATTTCCTACCGAGATCCCTCCTGCCCCCTATTTTTTCCATGAGTACGGTTTTCAGCAAGTTATATCGGGGCCAACGCATGATATGTCCTAAATTTGAGACCTTCCGATGCTTGATTACACTTATTAGCTGTCTTTGTGTATTCGCTCTTTGCTAGAGAATCTCATTGGGTATGTGATCCGTCCAAGATATTTTGAGCAATCTTCTTAGGATCCACATCTCCATTCTATTAAGCGATTTGATCTTAAGCGACCAGGTTTCTATTTCATGTAGTAGGATTGGCCAGCTGTAGCCCTTTACTACTCGTAGTCGAAGGTGTAAGAGAACTTCTTGATGGAGGAGGTGCGTATTGAATTTTGTGAAGGTTGTTCGAGCGATTGATATTCGAGCCTTAATTTCTTGTTGTTGCTTGTCTATAAACAGTTCTGCATTATCATGGTTTAGTCGGCTGATGATCATTAACTTGGTTTTATTTATGTTGAGGCCGTATTCCTTCCTAACTCAGTTGATAGTTTCCACCAGCAGCTGCAAGTCTTGAGTGTTTTCCGCTATGATTGCTGTATCTTCAGCATACTGTAAATTGTTGATAGGGGTGCCACTTATTTTTATTCCTTGAGGATCGTCTCCTTGGGCGATTTGGAATTTCATTTCTACGTATACGTTAAAAAGTTGAGTTAAGAGTATGCATCCTTGTCTCGCTCCTTACGTATCCGGACACTGTCGGTTTGCACCGAATTATAAATACGGGTCTAGCTGTTTGACTCTAATATAATTAGTGTTCCGTACGGAACACTTATAAAATCACTTCGGTGTCTGTCCGTCTGTCTGCCCGTCTGTCTGTCCGTCTGTCACACTCGATTTTCTCCGAAACTATTTGTCATAGAAAGTTGAAATTTGGTAGTAATATAGGAATTGATGGCCTCATTAGAGCCATGTATTTTTGAAAGTAAAATTTTGACTTAAGGGGTTAGTTTTGGGGGGCGAAATCGGAAGTGAAAAAAGAATTTTTTACTAGGTAATCGAGTGTGGTGTCTAATGAAAGCTTGTGAAAACACTAGTAAAAAATATATATATAATGTAATACTTGCGCGCACTTTTCTTTGTATTATTTTTAAAAAATCGCGAAAAATCGCTGTCTACTCGCTTTATCTCGGAAAGTACTTATCAAAAAATTTTGAAAAAATTCTGGAATAGTCTCCACGGGGTGTAGATTGAACGAAAATTATCACGAGTGCATTACCTTTAATAATTTATCTGGTATATAAAAAAAAACAGAAATTTCAAGGTCATCAATTTTCAGTAAAGATTGGAAGTAAACATTGGAAATAAAGTTTGTTGAAAACTTATTTGGGGTGTGTATTGTGAAGTCACTGATCCTTTTATATCCCCGTAACATAAATTTTGACTTAAGGAATTCGTTTTGAGGGGTGAAATCGGAAGTGAAAAAAATTTTTTTTTTTATTAGGTCAGCGAGTGTGGTGTCAAATGAAAGCTTGTGAAAACACGAGTAAAAAATATATATATAATGTAATATTTGCGCACACTTTTCTTCGTATTACTTTTAAAAAATCGTGAAAAATCGGGGTCCCCTACCTTATCTCGAAAAGTACTGATCAAAAAATTTTGAAAGAATCCTGGAATATTCTCCACGGGGTATAGATTGAACGAAAATTATCATTACCTTTAATAATTTATCTGGTATAGAAAAAAAAAACAGTTTTCAGTAAAGATTGGAAACAAACTTTGTTGAAAACTCATTTGGGGTGTGTTTTGTGAAGTCACTGATCATTTGATACCACCCTAACAAAATTTTTTATTTTAGAAACAATCAACGTACGGAACACTAATTGTGCAAGTTCAACTTGCACTTGACCGGTTTTTTTTAAATAATTCGTATGTCGTTTTCATCGATATCTGTTTCTCTTAAAATTGGTAGTAGTTGATTATGTCTTACATTGTCGAATGCTTTTTGGTAGTCAACAAAAAACAGGAATACGTCTTTCCGTTGATCGTAGCAGCTTCCGTTGTACTCAACCCGTTTTAAAACCGAATTGAGTTTCACTTGAGTTTTCTTCGCATTTATAGTATATTCTTTTGTGAATTACTTTTAGGAATGCCTTTAATATGTAACTTATAAGGTTAATAAGTCTATGTTCCCCGCATATTTTTGCTTTGGTTTTTTCGCTATGAAGGTAGAGGTTAACCATTCTGCGGGGATATTTCCAGACTCATAAATCTTAAAAAGTCTGTATAGAGTTTTCGTATTGATTAATTTCAGTATTTCTGTATGTATATTGTCATGTCCCGGCGTTTTGTTGTTTTTCATTGTTGAAATTGCGTATTCTACTTCTGATTCTGAGTGGCCCCGATACCTCCGTTTTGATATCGCTTGAGGCAATCTTACTTGTGTCTTCAAACACTGTCTGAATATAGCAGCAGATTTCTTGTGGGTCGGTAACGATCTGATCATCCTTAGTTATTTTAGAGATATTTGTTTTCCTGAATGTATTCGTTATTTCTTTCAGTTTTTTTTTATGAAAGTGAAATGCATCATGTTTTGCAATCAGTTCCTCCGCTTTTTTACATTGTTCAGACAGCCATGAGTTTTTTTTCGCGTTTCTTATTTTTCATACGGAAAATACGATCAATTTCTTTGCACTTTTGTCTGTTTCTTATTTCTTTCCTCCCATCTTCCACTAACTTGAGGATCTCGGTGGTCATCCACTCTTTTTTGGCTTGTTTCTTCTCATATCCTAATACTTGTTCTGTGGCTGTTGTACCTTGATTTTTAAGTAGTCCCACTATTCATTTGCATTTTCTGCTGAAATATTTCACAGACCAACAAAAAAAATATTTGTAAACACTTTTTAAACCAATCCATCTAAGCGTTATGTATTTTTAGGTGCTGAAACCGTATCTGTTATCAGTTTTTTTGTATCACCCACAGTTCTCTCACAATATGTCATCGATTAAATTTTAAAATAGAGAAAATTAAATAACTAAATTAAATAAAAAGTTTAAAAAAATAAATAGATGTTTCAGATTCATCTCTCACTAATCATTTAACTTGGCTTGTGTAAGCAACTGTGGTTTTAAATTTTCTAGAGAATATCTTTGATTGTGTTAGCCGATACTTGTTGGAAATTCATAATAAAATTATATAAAAACAACACTATGTTTTAATTTCCAATATATTTAAAGTCACTTGACAATTGTTTCACCATACAATGGCTTCTTCAGAAGTAAATAAGAAAGAAAAATATTTGGTAGTAATCCTGGTTAAACAGTGCTTAGAACTATCCTTAATTACCTAAGATTATGCTAATCATTTTATTATATTATTTACAGACAGAATTATTTTAAGAATGCAAATCTGTGGTACTATTTCCGAGAACTAATAAAGATTAAGTAAGGGTGAATGGTTTAAGTCTACTTGTTCCCATTGATTGGAGTTTTTCCGTTTGTTAATTTCAAGACATTCAATTAAATTTAATTTTTTAGATTTATTTTCTACATGTAGGATTTTTAACGTATCATCAAAATTATGAGATTCGTTTATTATAGCTGCCATTTTGTGAGGATACGGATGGGATGAGCTATTGTGTATGACTGTGTCAGGATGTGACGGTTTGTGAAAAATCGAGAAATCGTGTTTGTTGTTCACTTTTGTTATAGATATGTCTAAGAAATTTATAGAGTTATTGGTTTCTAATTCTATGGTAAACTTAATATTAGGATGCAAATTATTTAGGAAGTTAAGGAAGACTGATATCATTTCCTGTTTCACGGCAACAGATAGACAACTAACAATCTTCCTTAACTTCCTAAATAATTTGCATCCTAATATTAAATTTACCATAGAATTAGAAACCAATAACTCTATAAATTTCTTAGACATATCTATATCAAAAGTGAACAATACACACGATTTCTCGATTTTTCACAAACCGTCACATACTGACACAGTCATACACAATAGCTCATCCCACCCGTATCCTCACAAAATGGCAGCTTTTAACTCTTTCATACATAGATTGTTACATATCCCTATGACTAAAACTAATTTTAACAAAGAATTCAACATAATCAAACAAATAGCAATTAATAATGGATATGACCCCAACATTATAGATAATATCTTGAATAAAAAATCCTTTAAACAAGCAATCTCTCTAATTTATCCCACAATTAATGACAAAAAAGGAAAATTTAGTACACTCACATACACAGGGAAAATAACTAGAACAATTTCCAAACATTTAATAAAAAAACCGGTCAAGTGCAAGTTGAACTTGCACAATTAGTGTCCCGTACGTTGATTGTTTTTAAAATAAAAAAAATTATTAGGCTGGTATAAAATGATCAGTTACTTTACAAAACGCACCCCAAATGAGTTTTCAACAAAGTTTGTTTCCAATCTTTACTGAAAACTGGTGACCTTGAAATTTTGGTTTTTTTATATACCAGATAAATTATTAAAGGTAGTGATAATTTTCGTTCAATCTATACCCCGTGGAGAATATTCCAGGATTTTTTCAAAATTTTTTGATCAGTACTTTTCGAGATAAGGTAAGGGACCGCGATTTTTCACGATTTTTTAAAAAGTAATACGAAGAAAAGTGTGCGCAAGTATTACATTATATATATATTTTTTACTCGTGTTTTCACAAGCTTTCATTTGACACCACACTCGATGACCTAGTAAAAAAATTTTTTTTTCACTTCCGATTTCACCCCTCATAACGAATCCCTTAAGTCAAAATTTATGTTACGGTGATATAAAATGATCAGTGACTTCACAAAACACACCCCAAATAAGTTTTCAAGTTTCAAGTTTATTTCCAATCTTTACTGAAAATTGATGACCTTGAAATTTCTGTTCTTTTTTATATACCAGATAAATTATTACAGGTAATGTACTCGTGATAACTTTCGTTCAATCTACATCCCGTGGAGAATATTCTAGAATTTTTTCAAAATTTTTTGATAAGTGCTTTCTGAGATAAGGCGGGTGGACAGCGATTTTTTAAAAATAATACAAAGAAAAGTGCGCGCAAGTATTACATTATATATATATTTTTTTACTCGTGTTTTCACAAGCTTTCATTTGACACCACACTCGATTACCTTAAGTCAAAATTTAACTTTCAAAACTACATGGCTCTGATGAGGCCATCAATTCCTATATTACTACCAAATTTCAACTTTCTATGACAAATAGTTTCGGAGAAAATCGGGTGTGACAGACGGACAGACACCGAAGTGATCTTATAAGTGTTCCATATGGAACACTAAAAAGAACAATAAAATAGCATTCAAAAATAGTAATTCCTTAGGGAGTATAATTTTGAATAACAAAACCAAATCTAAGAATTCCTTAAAATCAGGAGTTTACTTATTAAATTGTGGATCTTGTACTAAAACCTACGTAGGACAAACTGGTAGATCTTTTGAAACTCGCATTAAAGAACATAAACATAGTTATTTAAAAAATAAGAACAATTCACATTACGCAACTCATATAATAAACGAATCTCATAATTTTGATGATACGTTAAAAATCCTACATGTAGTAGAAAATAAATCTAAAAAATTAAATTTGCTTGAATGTCTTGAAATTAACAAACGGAAAAACTCCAATCAATTATTAAACGAACAGGTAGACTTAAACCATTCACCCTTACTTAATCTTTATTAGTTCTCGGAAATAGTACCACTGATTTGCATTCTTAAAATAATTCTGTCTGTAAATAATATAATAAAATGATTAGCATAATCTCACGTAATTAAGGATAGTTTTAAGCACTATTTAACCAGGATTACTACCAAATATTTTTCTTTCTTATTTACT